>JAKZAP010000003.1:24616303-25217426 GCA_023053575.1 Branchinecta lynchi
TACCGCTAGCAATTACCCTTGGTAAGGCAGCTTTAACAAGTGGTGCTGCTGCTTTGGGTACATTCGCTGGTAAGAAAATTATGGATAAAATGACCAACACAGGTGGTGCGCTAAAACTTCCTGGAACACAAAAAGTTACCGGTAATGGTGTACGTGGTAGACCTAAGAAGGAAAAAACCGATGATGTCAACACAGGTGGAGCGCTAACACTTCCTGGAACACAAAGAGTTGTCGGTCATGGGGTACGTGGAAGACCTAGGAAGTCAAAAAACGGGGACATCAAAAAAGAAGCAAAAGTAAAGTAGGACCTCTAACCAATTTTGATATTATGGATGCATTAGGGAGTATACCACAGTTTCGAGGTGTTTTCTCTTTAGATACGCTACCCAAACATATAAACGATTCGGAATGCGGTGTCATTAATTATGATAAACTCGGAATGCCTGGAACTCACTGGGTTGCGTATTGTAATCTACCTGAATCCCCCTATGTCGAATTTTTCGATTCTTTCGGTATTCCTCCAGGAAAAGAAATAGTTAAATATCTAAAAAATTCAAAGAAAAAAATAGCTTATGAAAATCTTGCTGTTCAAAATATAGATGAATTAAACTGTGGTTTTCACTGCATTTCCTACATCCAGCGGAAAATGAAGGGGTGGTAGCTTTTCGTTTAAGAAAATTGTTTTCTAATAAATGGAGATTTATTGTATGAAATGTAAAAAGAGCACTGACACTGAATCAATGTTTAAGGCAGTGTCACAAAAAAATAATGTTCCAATGCTGAAAGGGAATTGTGTTATTTGCGGATCGAGGAAAAATCGCTTTTTAAAAAAAACCTCAACGCAGAAACAGATATTTTAAAGACGTATTATTCTAATTATTCAGGTGTGGATGATATTTACAGAAAATTAAAAGAAAATGGTGTTAAGGTTTCCAAGGATAAAATAAAAAATGTGTTGCAAAATGAGAATGTGTATACGTTACACAAACCTTCCTATCATAACTTTGAAAGGAGGCGAGTGTATGTTCACTATGTTGATGAGCAATGGCAAGCTGATTTAGTTGACATGCAGAAATATAAAAAAGAAAATAATAAAACAAATTACATTTTAACTGTTATTGATTGCTTTAGTAAATATGCTTGGTGTATCCCTCTGAAAGACAAAACGGGTGCTGAAATAATAAAAGCATTCAGTGTTATATTTAAAGAAAGAATTCCTAAGAAACTACAAACTGATAAAGGTAAAGAATTTGTGATGAGAAATGTTCAAACTTTTTTGAAAAATAACGGCATACACTGGTTTGCATCTGAAAGCGAATTGAAAGCACAAATCGTTGAACGGTTCAATAGAACGCTAAAAGAAAAGCTATGGAAATATTTCACTCACAATAGCACTACTAATTGGATTGATATTTTACCTTTATTTGTGAGTAATTATAATAACTCGTACCACCGTTCAATACAAATGAAACCAGTTGATGCTAGTAAAAAGGTTAATCAGAAAAAGGTTTTTAGTGCTCTGTTTCCTCCAGTAGATGACTACAAAATCACAGAAAACGTCAAAGTAGGGGATTTAGTCAGAATTAAAAAAGAAAAAAGTATTTTCGATAAAGGATATTTACCTAATTATACGGATGAAGTATTTCAGATAGCAACCATCAGACCTACCATTCCCATTACTTATGAAATATCTGACAAAAGTGGGGAATTAATTCAAGGAGGGTTTTATGAAAAAGAACTTTCAAAATTTATTATGAAATAAAATTAGTTGTATATAAATGGATTCAAGACGCTTGAGTGATATGTTATCGGATATAGTGAAGAACAGAGAAGTTCAGAGAAGAAAGGTTCAACAAAATGAGATGGAGAAGGCAGGATTTCGGGAATATGCTTCAGAGTTAAACGCTCCAGTTATTATAGCACAAAAAGAAAACACTAAAGACACCATCAAAAAATTACAAGAGAACGCTGAAACGATAATTAATAAACTACAGGAAGGTGATAATAATTCAAGAAGACGGTTTCTCAGATTAGGTGATACATTTAAAACAGCTTTACAGACCACTACTTCAGAGGAATCGAGTCGAGCTCCCACTCATGCTGTAGAACCCAATCTAGAACAACCATATGACGTAAATCTAAACTTAAATATTGATAGGAAATTATTAAATCAAATTAATTTAAAATATAAAGATGACTGGAATGATATCGATAATTATTTTAAAATGCCTCATTATTACCTTAAGCATCCTAACGAAATAGATGGGGCTCTGAATTATTTAACATCTATAAGTCAAAGTTATGGTGGTCTGAAAAGTAAAAGTTATAGTTCTAGTAAGTATGATAAAATTATTTTATTTATACAAGACTATAAGGATAGATTAAAAAAAATTCAATCTAGTATACCCTTTATCAGACAACAAGGAACTGGAATATTTATGAATTGTGATGAAATGATTTCAAAATTATACACTTTGATAGGTAGCAGAGTAAACGGAAATACATCTGATGAGGTGAGAAATGAAGCTATTGATATTTTGGATTCGTTAATGCGAAATAAATTTCTTACGAAGAGAAATTACAATTCAATATATAAAAAATATTTCTAATAAATGGTGTTGTTAAACATTGAAGGTAATGAAAGTATCATTGATATAACATTTAGTCAACCAATCGAATTGAACCGTAATTGTGATTATGAAATAGGTTTGAATCAGTGTACTTTGTGGTATTCGTGGCATAATATAAGTGATAAATTTGGAAATAATACATTTCAATACAGGAAAGATGAAGATAATAATGCAACAGAATGGATGAATGTTACTATTCCTAATGGGATGTATAAGGATGATTGTTTGAATTATTTTTTGTGTCAGTATTTTGATACCCCAAAAGATAAATGTCCTATTGTAATTTCATCCAATCCAGCATCTATGAGATTTGTCGTACTATTACAAGAAAAATATGTGTTTAGATTTAATAGTGACTTGTGTCAGATTTTAGGATTTGAGAAGGATAGTGAGATATCTAAGAAAATCAATGAAGGTACAAAGCTTCCGAATATAACAAGAAGCGTTGATAAAATTCAAATTCACTGCTCTCTTGTAAACAGTTCTATCGTAAACAAAAGTAAATCAGATGTCATTTGGACATTTGTTCCGAATACAGAACCGGGTTGTCAAATTGTTGAGAATCCTAGACAATTAATCTACCTTCCTATTAATACAAAAGACTTTATTTACTCCTTGAGAGTGACAATTACTGATCAGTTGGGAAGACCTATCGATTTGAATGGTGATAACGTTGGATACGTGCTGCATTTAAGAAAAGCTTAAAGGATTAGTGAAATAAAATTATTTACCTATAAATGTTGATTAATAATAAGCGATTACTTTATAAAAAGCAGTATGGAAGTGGAATCGGTAGTGTATTCAAAAACATTGTTAATTCCCAGTTATTTCAAACGTCAGCAAAACAAATAAAAGATGGGGCTATGTCAATGTATAATAATATTATTAAGCCGAGATTTGAGTTGTTGAAAAACAGAGCAATAGAATATGGGAAAGATCTGATCAATGTAAACAAGAAGGAACTCATTGATGTAATTGGAAACAAAAAATCGATGAAGGATCTTATCGGTACAAATAAAAGGATTTTAAATCAAAGAAGTCAGGACTTGATCAAAACGTTAATGACTGGAAATGGATTAAAGATTCTGAAATAAGTTTTATTTAATAATTTCTTTCTTATATAAATGGCAGTAAATAAAGTTATCAGTCCGCAATGGAACATTTTTGATGAACCGTTTGTGGATGAAACAGTGGTTAAATATGAATTTAAAGAAATTCGAGAAACAGATGTGAATGTATCTAATAAATCAGAGTTTGAATTCGTAACAAAGAAATTAGATTCTTGGTTTTATCCAAGTGAAAGTTATCTTGATGTCAGTGTAAGAATAGTAAACGAAGATGGGACTCCTATAGCTGCAACCGATGTTGCTACTATAACGAATAATGGATTTAATTTATTCAGTACCGCTGAGTATGTAATAAACGATGAATCGGTTGAAAAAATTAATCATGTTGGTATTACAACTACCGTTACAAAGTTGATTGAATACTCTGATGATTATTCTAGAAGTGCTGCAAGAAATCATTTCTGGTATAAAGATTATAATCAAGGGAAAGAAATCAATCCTGTAATTGCTTCGTTTACTGCAGGGGCTGGAACAGTCAGGTTGACCAATAATGATAATTATAATAAAGTATTTGAAAAAAGATATAACAGAACAAAGAGCAGTAAATTAGTAAATATGTATTTACCATTATCAGAATTGTTTGGATTTTTGAAAGGAAACAAACTATTCTTCAGAGGTGCATCGCATAAAATATTTCTAAGAAGAAATGATGATAACAACATGATTATAAGAAATGGAAATACTAATTTCAAAGTAGTCATCGAATATTTATCCTGGAAGATCCCTATTGTAGCTCCTAGTACTGAAATGATGAGTAACTTAGAAAAGGGATTGGCAAAGGACAGAAAGCATAATCTGATGTGGGAAGCATGTAATACTTATAAAAGCGATGATAGTCAAAATAAGGAACACACTTGGAAAGTTATTTCTGAGAGAAACAATCCAACAAAAGTAGTTGTGATGCTACAGAAAAATGAAAAGCATAACAATCAATTAATGAATAATATGGTGTTTGATCATATGAATTTAACAGACATAGAACTTAGAATTAATGGGGATAAATATCCTGAAGAACCACTTAAATGTGATTTTAGCGATGATAAATGTAAATACTCAAATCTTTACAATAGGTTCATACATTTGGGTTATAAACAATTAGCATTTGATACTGGTAGTGTTGTTAGTATAGAAGAATTTAAAGAAGTATATCCACTATTCTGTTTCGATGTTTCCAAACACGAGTCAAATATTTATAATGGAACAACTGCTGATATTGAAATAAGTTTAACGTTGAAAGATAATCAACCCGTACCATATAATGTTTACTGTGTTATATATTATGAAAGAAAAGCTACATTAGATATTATCAATAAAAATATGTATGTGAGTTTGTGAGCCTGGATTTTTATTTAATAAAATCATCCTCTAATAAATGGAGTCCGCAAAGGAAGTCTTGAATACAATCAGAATGAATAAATACAATGAGACAATCAGGAAAGAAGAACTAGTTCTAGGATTGAAATATACTGTTGTTAAAATGAGAATTGCTAAGACAAAATATGGTGATAAGTTGGTTGTAGTCATTAATCATAATGACAAACCCTGTGATTTGTTTATAACACAGAAATATAATGCCATTGCTAACGAATTACTTTTAAAGAAAAATCTAGTTTTGCAACCGATTGTACGCGAAAACAAGAACAAAGAAACATATTTTTTTTTATTTATTTATTTATGACCCGCTTTTTGCGTAACAGCGGAGTATAAAATACAAAAGTAAAATATACATATTAAAACACTTAAACAAAACAATGCAAATAAACACGACAACATTCTTTTCATTTAAAAAAAAAAAAAAAAACACTAAATAGACTTAAAATTTGTACACAGTGACAAGCACATTAATCGGGTTCAGGAATGAAAAACTGGCTAATAATTTCATGGGCTGAGAGGGCAGGATGTTTGTGGAGGGAAAATAGATTTGAATGCGAACGAAAAAGTGTATTAACACTATCCTGAGCATTAAAATTCGAAACCAATTTACGATTACGAAAAGATTTTGGAAGATACATCAGAAATTTACAATACTTGAAAAAACAACTTCTCAAATTTTTAACATCTTTTTTCCTTAGGATATGGTAAACTCCGGAACAATTGTGGATATATGGGCCGCAAAAAGCACTATACAACTTTCCGAGCGCCTTGCGTGAATATTTTCCTCTATTTGGGACCAAACGCCCGTAACCAAATCTGATGGAATTTGATACTGATTTTAAAATAGAGGAGCACGTTAAAGATAATGTGGATTTGAAGATAAGCCCGAGCCATTTCAGCGACTCGGACGAAAAAATAGAAAAAGAACCAATTGCAACAGAAGAGCGCTCAGAGGTTGTTGTGCGACCGAAACAAAGATATTCACATTTTGACAGATTTATCTCAAGTCCGATGTCTGAAAGTTTGTTTGCTAAAATTTTCATATTTTTAGAAAGAGTGGATTTTGTACGGCTGACTAGGAGGATATCATCAGCATACGCAATGTAGCTGATCGAAATCTCCTTGAACAAATATGCAGGAAGAAGAGAATCCAAACAATCAGAAATCGCAGACTTAAATATATACGGTGACAAAACTCCACCTTGGCGAACTCCATGGTTCACTGAAATATTTCCCGATAACTGACCCTGCCATTTTACCCGAATGCTGGAATTTGCGTACCAATACTTTAAAAGGCAAAGAATAGAAGAATTGACTCCAGAACGAGCAAGCGAATACAAAGCTTGAGAATGGACAACATTATCAAAAGCCCCAGAGATGTCTATGGAACAAATGTGGATGGTTGATCTGTTTAGAGTGGCCTGTCGCATTATTTTGGTTAGAACGTGGTGAGCATGCGCACAACCCGTACCATCCCTGAAACCCAATTGCATATTTCCAAAATTGCCTTTTTCAAGAAGTTCGGGAAGAAGGACATACTCAAAAATTTTACTGACTGTACATGATACTGTAATCGGACGGAAACTATTGCACAGTTCAGGGTCCTTGCCTCGCTTAAGGACAGATGTTACGGTTCCAACAAGGAAGCTATTCGGGACCTGAGATTGGGAAAGAAACATTTGGAACAGTAGTTGTAGATGTTGGATCAGAACAGGACATTCAGTTTTGAAGAACTCTGAAGAAATACCATCGATATCGACAGATCCAGTCTTTTTTAGTCTGTAAACAGCCTTTTCGACAGCATTACTAGTAACCGCAAAAACAGAAGACTGAGAAATTTTAACAGGGAGAAACCTTGAAAGTAAAGAGTCGAAAAACTGTTGCACGCGCATATTGCACTGAGTGAACAAGTTGCGATAATGGTTTATCCAGTCAGAGGAGGTCAATTTTGACGGAGACACTGCACAACACTTGTCCGAAAGAAGAACTTTATTCCAAGACTTGCGGTCTGTAGGGGCATCAGCGCCATTTAAACGTGCGGATTTCAAACAATATTTATACTCCCGCTTTGTCTTCTTTTTAAGGTCAAACACGGTTCCACTGATAGGGCGTCCACAAGCTATCCATAGTCTCAACCAAAATTTCGCATGATTTTTGGCTTTCTTAACCTCCGGACAAACTCTCCAAAGCCGCTTTCGGGTTCCAACCCGAACATTTTCGAATGGTACGGCTACGTTAGCGGCAGTCTTCAAGCAATGAACGACCTCAGAGTAATAAAAGTTCAAGTCGATGGAGGAACCAGTCACATGGAGACTAGTCTGGAGTAAGTGGAACGGAATTTTCACAGCTGTCAAAAGGGTGGTCAGTGTAGCTATATAAAGTACGGGATCTAAACGATTCCAGTTCCTTTTCTTGATCCATGTCTGATGTTGAGACGTAGTGCTTTTAACACAATCGGCGGGGAGTGCCAATTTGAAAGTCAACGGCAGATGGTCATCTTCAATTTTTTCGTCGTCAACTTCAACCGTTCCATCAGCTACAGATGGATTGGAGACTATTAGGTGGTCAAGGTTCGAAACGGTTCCGCCACGATTGTGTCTGTAGGTATACGGCAAGGACTTCTCTACGATACAATACCCGCTAGGAAGAGACTCGGTAAACAGGTCAGTGCGTATAGAAGGAGCCAGGATGTTGGTATTCAAATCACCAACAAGAATCCAGTTAAGACCTTTGCTACTGATGTCTGAAAGGAGAGACTTGATCTTGTTACAAGATTTAGCAAATAATCCAAATGAAGCGAGGTTGCGACGGTCGCACGGAAGATATGCGTTAACTAGAACGAGGTCGCCAAACTGTACAGCTAGCATCAGTCTATCCGAAAGAAAGACAGTTGGAGGTCCGAGGCAACAGGAAGAACGGATAAAAATTGCTAGTCCACCGGAAGGACGGCCTCTCGTTTTTCTAGCAGGTTGCACGAATATATAGTGATCGACCGAACGGCGCAGACTGTCGGCACTAGTAGTGGAAAGAAGATGCTCTTGAAGGAACAGCACATCAGTTTCGGAGAGTAATCGATCCAGTTCAAGGTCCTTATCTTTCGTCCCATTTATGTTCAAAGACACACATCGGAGTACATTTGAAATCTGAGCCATCACACCGTTATTTTCAATGCGTTTTTGATTTTCGGGCACCGAAAACTGAAAGACACATGGTCCCCATCACAATTGGCACATTTGGGGGGTAGGCTACAAGGCAAGTCTCTTGAATATACGTGACATCCAGAGCATCTAGCACATTTAGGCGTATCTGTCTGAAGTGGACATCTATCAACAACATGGTCCAGTGACTGACAACGGAAACATCTTTTCGGCATGCGATGAAATTCATGGACACGGAAATGCTCGTAACCGATCTTAACTCCACACTTTAAAGCTCTTAAAAGGGAAGCTTGATCTACATAGCCAACCTTGAAAGACCGGGAATTTGAGATCTGCGAGACTTCCACGGCATCAAGCAAACACTTCAAATCACTAGAAGAGATGCGCTCTGGAACACTTCGTATTACCCCAAAGAATCTTGGTTGTATGACCTTAGTGGTAACCCCGGGCGGAAGACCCTTTGTTATCGATTTGGCAACAATGTCAGCATATGTCGCACTCGAAGTCTGTACAACTAGACGGTTTTGCCTGACACTAGCTTTGACGTTTGTGATGCCATCTCGACCCTCAACGGAATCGAGATGCTGATTTCTTGAATTGACGTCACATAGGGAAGGAGGGATATTGTCCACAATAACAGTGTGCACAGGCGAGGGGGTCGTGATTGTTTGATTCGACATTCCAAAGACAGGAGTGGACCCCTCATGTTTTGCAATTCGATCAGCAATGAACCGAATATCCTTGGCACACGCATTGATCTGGCTGGTCAGGAGAGAGTAAGCCACAGCTGGAATAACGGGCACTTCGTTCGGGAACCTGATAACGAAGTCAGGTAGCTCAACGTTGTCATTGTCACAACGTTTGAATGCAGCGGTGAGGTCTGCTAAATCATTAGCAGATGTGTTTCGTTTTGGCGGGAGCTCCGGGGCGAAAACACAGGACCAGAATAGCTTCTTAGCCGTGACTATGGCTTCAACGGAAAAGAATTCAGCTGCAAACTTCCTGACCACATCTTCGTCAACACCAACATCGAGACTTTTTTGAAAAAAATTCAGCACTGGTTGGTAGTAGAGTCCACTCCACGAACAACCATTGTTATCCGTTGGCGCCATGCCCAAGGTCGAGACAACCTAACGGTCTTTTGAAGACAGAAACCGTTGAACTTTATCCTTCCAAACTCGAATGAAAATTGCGACTGATCACCTCGACGGTTAGAAGAAGACTGATGTGTGGATTTAGAACTGTTTACTCAGTAATATTTGAATAAAAAATGAAAAATGTAAAAAAAAAAGAAGTAGCGTATATTGTAGTAAAGGGTAATATTCTCATTTCTTGTATCCTTTATTTTGGAAGTAAGAAAATAAAAATGTTCTTAAAAAGGGGGATAATTTGGTGAAAAGGATGTTAAAGTTTAAGAAATTGATGTTAAAATGGGGTTTTGAAATTGGGGGGAGGGTGGAGTGGGAGCCGGTATTATATACTACTGATGGTGTTTAGAAAGGGTGGAAGAGTGAGTGAAAGTGAGACTGTGAAGTTTCATGGAGAGAAAATAGGGATAAAGGATGATTTTGTTTATTTAGGTTTTCGGTTTTCGTATAATGGTAAGTTTGGTAAACAAATAGAAGCTAAGCGAGACAAAAGGGAGGCGTTGTGCGTATGAACCTGTCGGTAGCCATTTACGGGATATTAAGGATATTAAAATGCATAAGCAGTTATTTTCAACTAGAGTAGTATCTGCTATGCATTATGGATCCGAGATTTGGGGCTTCCATAAGGGGATAAGCTAGAGAGTGTACAGTTACAATATTTTAAGAGGGTATTAGGAGTTAGCGTGAGAACAAATAGTTTAGTAATTACAGGAGATTTAGGTTTAGGGTTGCTCCGGAATAGTAGGCTGGTAGCTATAATAGGACTAACAGGTAGCCTACACCACCTAGCAACAGTTACAAGCCCCTCATCGCCGAAGATGGTTATGGTCTAACAGTCGATTATTGCTTGCAAGTAAACAAAACAACAGAATATCCGAAGTAGGGACTAATATTGACTTTACAGCCAGTTGAACTTTATCCTTTTCAATGGTAAACATCGTGACTGGTGAAAACTTGGAAATAATCTTGTATAACCTAGTTGGTAATATAAAGCAATCCGTAACTTTTCAGGATTAAAATACCATAGATGCCACTCTGCTAATTATTCCGAAACTATGTCGTTTTTTTACATTATAATTTGTATACTGAAGTTGTCAACCCCTCTAAACTTTCAAACTATTGTATCCCTCAGCATTGAAAAAAAAAAAAAAAACAATATCGGCAGGGACGAAATTGACTTTGCAGCCAGTTGAATTTTATCATTTTCAATCGTAGACATCGTGACTGGTGAAAACTTGCAACATTATTTTATATGATCTAGTTGGTATTCTGAAGCTATCCGTAACTTTTCAGGTTCAAAATACCATAGTTGCTACTCTACTAATTATTGCGTAACTATTTATATTATCATTTGTATCCGTTGCATAAACATTTAATTCTAGGTTACAGTGATCAGACCATCATCATAGACCATCTCTTGAAAATGATAATGCTTTAGCAACCGATTCTTACTTGCAAGTCCCTCTCCCCTTGATAGACATGAACCAAACTTTTGTTATCATAAAAAACACCTAGCTAGCGAGTTTGCCAAGAGTGGGAGTTCTGAAAGCGGCGTATTTGGAAATACTTGGAGGTAAAAAAAAGGGATTCTTGGCCTCAGCAAGTTAAAAAAATATTGGAGGGTTTTGGGGGTCTGTGGTGTGATGGAGTGGGACCAGATTACCCAATGCTAAGAGATCAAGAGATTCAGAGGTCGCATGGGGGTGTATCAGAGCACCACTCTCTGAAGCTGTATGGTATGGCCAAAGAGACACGGGGAGAAGAATTATATTTTAAGTTGGGATTGGGGGGGGGGGCAGAATTGAGGTGGATGGTGAGTCTTAGGGCGGACGCACTTCCGGTGGGGATGCGGAGAAATTATATTGGTAGAGATAGGAAAGGTAGGCTACTGGTCCTTACTTTTGTCCAATGTTTGGTATTGAAGGAGAGATGCGGTACATTTGATATGTTATTGCGAGGAGCTGAAAGAATTAAGAAAGGAAGTGTTTGGTCGGGAGGTTTGGGAGGAAAGGGATTTGGTTTCAAGTATGGGAAGTAAGTCTTTTGGTGAGGTCCGAAGGCTGGGTAGATTCCTGAAGCTAGCTATGACCCACCGTGAACTATTTTTATAGAAGTTGATTTTTGGTTTGTTTTCGGAGTGTATGATTTTGTTTTTTGTTATTGTGTTATGTTTCCCGCCATGGCCCTTGGGCTTTATTGGGAATAAATTCATTCATTCATTCATTAAATGCACAGATTCATAAATAGCTTGCTAGGAAGAGGCGAAAAACCACCGAAAACTTCTGCATACTTTTTTTCGTCGTCATGATATCGGAAAAGTCAGCAGATGCTTTTTCGGCGGTTCTTCGCCTCCTCCTGCCAATGCTCGTTATGCATAACTTTGCATAACGGTTTCAAAATCACAACAGATTACATACCAAGTGTTCTCTGTTGAAACGGCGCATCCTCGTGTTATCTATTATGAAACTTATGACAGTATACGCTGCACAATAGTGTTTATAATGGTTTTCCAGCTCTTATTATTTAATTTGTAAGTCAACTGTGGCACAAAATAGAATGTAAAGTCAACGCGGGGCAGAGATGGCCGAATCCGATCATGAAAGGATTCCAATCCGAATCCAGGGCTAGGTACGAATCCGACCTTAACAAAAATCAAATCATGTACATAGGTAACAGTTTTCAAATCAGAGGTGACAAAAAAGCACTGATACCTCACGCAAATGAGACGGTATGTAAACCATATTTCTAGATTTTCATATGTGCATTATCATATGCCTTAAACAGGCCTTAAAGGACCCCTTCGCACTGTTTACTGTTCCACTTACAGTATTTTAAATATTTGAATACGGTACTTTAAAACTAAGCTATGCTTTCCACAAATGACCCACGGTTTTGGTCTGTTTCAAGCCTTTTCCGAGATCCGTTGACTTGTAGTGAAAATAGGGGAACAATTTACATAACCGGTTTTACTGATGGAAAAACTTCTCGCAGACAACCGTCGACAGCGTGATACACATCGAAGGTACCAAAACACGGCAAGTGAGAAAATCAGAGTGGTTTTGTTAGAGGGGTTAGAATGTACTGTACGAAAGTGAGGTCTCCGGGTTTAGAAATATATGTAGTGATTGTGGAAGTAGGTTGCATTATTATTATAGGTAAGACAGGTCCTTTAAGCATAGTGTGTACAAATTGGGAAAATTGGTATTCGCAAGATTCTAGGGTGGAATTCGAGTCCGAATCCGAATCCCGCCAGACAAGCAGAAGATTCAAATCCGGCCAAAATGACGAATCCTGGATTCGAATCCGGATTCGGATTCGCTCATCTCTGATGTTGGGTCATAACGTCAGATCATAAATTACCTTGAGAGTAAATTGCTAAAACGTCTACTCAGTCAGAACTCGTAATGGTAACTTTCTTGGGCGACAGCTAGGATGCTAAACGCCTCGAAAAAGTCAGGGAAACATTACTCGTTTCATTGATGCTTTAACTCATTTTTTATCACCGAAATTTTGAATTTCGTAAGTGATTTGGGTTATATAATACTATATCTCCTTCGGCGATGACTACTTTCACAGATTGGCAGAAACCATGACGATAAGGTGTCTGTCTCCCAACAGTCGCCATCCGATCAGTCGGATGTTGCTTTTTCATAAACACCGATATTATACAGGCGAGACCAGGTAACTTTGACAAATAAGCCTGAAAAAACCTATAGCTAAATTTAGAAGTATACAATTTCAATCTCAAGGGCTCGAACACAGCCTAGAAATCTGTCATTCGACACGATGAAAGTAAATATACTCTGAGCCAACTGGAAAACACATAGAACGTGTCCGAAAGCTTTTTAGTGTTGTAAATGCTGCATTTAATGCTGCATATTTATTTATTTTTGTCCGAAAGCTGTTACCTTTATTTCTTCTCTGACAATTCTAGAATACCGAAATTTAAGTTGGGAAGAAGAAGAAGAAAATAAAATTAGCTATATAAAGGACGACTTCGTTAAGTTTTTCGCAAAGAATACTCCGTTAAGTTTGTCGCCGCTCAGACGGGAATTCCACCTAGATTAGATTACGAACTTTTTTCTGGCAATTTGTTCTAGAAAGAAAAAGATTCTAGGAATATACTAGGAGAATCACCGTGCTCCCCAGTTTCTTCTTGAAAATTCAGCATAAAATTTAGCATCTTTGCTGAATTTTTCGATGAATCTTATGCTGCATTAACTGAGCGTCCGAAAGCAAAGTGTTGCATAAAATCCTGAATTAATTCAGCATTTTCGTTCGTTTCGGAGCTTACGCACACGTTCATAATAAATCATTGCAGGTTCGTTTCTTCCCCAACGTTATCCCTGACTTTCGACAGCCTGACGAGGCCCTTTGCCAAGAAGGGCCGAAATATCACTGCCAAAGCATCGTAGCTGACGTGCCCGTTTTATGCATTGTTTGAATATATGTTTCCCAGTCAGCTTGGGCTTAAGGAGTATTTAGCCCTGTTCTAACGCATGCCAATTCAAGCCGACGGTCTACCAGCACAGACACGTGCTTCCACGACTGACTACCAGGACTCCCGAGTGAAAACACTTTTTTCCTTCCCCAAACTTCACTGTAAAAACAAATCTTGCAGTATTTGCTACTCGGATTAATCTTGTCTCTACTAAGATAAGATGATCTATAATTCGGAATAATCTTATCCCAATAGAGATAAGATTAATCCCAGTAGCAAATACTGCAGTTAACTTTAATCCTTACTCGGAGAAACTTTGTACAGTGTTAATAATTCCACTCACCTCCAGCTGAAGTTTCCATTCCCTTGGTGTTGCAGCATTTATATGGGTATACTGCAACCCCGACTTGTCTAACAGGTCTGAAACCAATTTGGTCTTTTCCTCCGAGTCTTCTACGACAATCCAGTGGAAGTTGGGAACTAACATGAACGTCTGGGACAGTCTGAAAAGAAGATAGTTCAGTACTTAATATTCAGTAGCCCGACTAAGCTACACTGTCAGAATTTTAATAACAGATAACACAGCGATGCGCAGTTTCGACAGACAACACTTAGGATGTTATCTGTTGTGATTCGGAAAACATTATGCATCAAATGTTATGCACAACGAGCTTTGACCGCAAGAGCCGGAAAACCACCGATAAAGCATCTGTTGACTTTTTGCTTGTCTTTATCATATCGGGAAAGTCGGCAGATACTTTTTCTTCGGTTTTTCGAACCTTCCTGTCAATGCTAATTCAGTAGCGCGACTAAGCTACACAGTCAGAATTTTTACAGTAGATACCACAAGAATGCGCAGTTTCGACATCTGTGGTGATTTTTTAAACGTTATGCATTAAATGTTATACACAACGAGCTTTGACAGGAAGAGCCGAAAAACTTCGGAAAAGCATCTACTGACTTTTTTGTGTGTCTTTATCGTATCGGGAAAGTCGACCGATTCTTTTTCTGCGGTTTTTCTGGTCTTCCTGTCAATGCTCGCAGTATATAACATTTAATGTATAACATTTTCAAAACCACAAGAGTTAACATCCCGAGTATTGTCTGTTGAAACTACGCATCCTTGTGTTATCTTCTAGTTAATTAATTGTGTTGCGAGAGCAACACTTCGGTTTTGTCGTGTTTTTATGGCACTTGGCCGCAAGTGCCATATACCGATCACTTTTCCGTCGGTCGGTCGGTCCGGTGTTTGCGAGTTGGGGTACTTCCAGATGTGCTAGGACTACGAAACTTCGCAGGCATATCAGGGACCCAATCGAACTAACCTGGAAATAATCAGTTTCCTGATTCGACTATCTGGGGGGGGGGTGAGGGGTGGAGGGCGGAGGGAATCCTGAGAATTTAGTAGTTAGTGTCAAACCCCTACCCCTTTCTTCACACTAGTATAGCTCTGCACGTAGATGACGTCATTCTCTGCTTAAATCTATGAGCGTCGGCGTAGAGAGCTAGTGTAATCGGAGGTCGAAGGGGTTGGTATATGGTTCAAGCTTTTTGTCACACTTTTTCGAGTTAAGGTACTTCCAGATGTGATAGGATGATGGAACTTAGCAGGCATATCAGAGACCCGACCAAACCAACCTGGAAATAATCAGTTTCCGATCCGACCATCTGGGGGGGGGGGGTGGAGGGCGGAGGAATCCTGAATGCTGAGTGGTGTAACTTTCGAACGGGTGATCGGATTGGAATGAAACTTAATACCTGAATAAATGACATATCTCTGGTGTTTCATTTGAAGTCCAAAGCGGATTTGACAATTATGGGGGAGTTGGGGTGGGGGGAGACCGGAAATCCCGAGGAGCGGTTAGAATGGAGGGATCGGAGTGAAACTTGCTGGGAATAACAAGCACCTGCTCCAGATAAATCGTTTACACATTTGGACTGGATCCGGACACTTGGGGGGGGGGGGAGGGGAGTTTTCCGGAATTCCGGTGATGGCGGTTCTGGGGATTTTCACGACGAAACATGGGAGGCGTATCAGGGACCCGATCCAACTGACTTGTAAATAAAAATTTACTCGATCCGGTAGTAATGGGGGGAGCAGAGGGAGGGGGAATCCGGAATATTCAGTCATGCGTAACTTTGGAACGGTGATCGGATTTAAGTGAAATTTTGTAATTGAACAGAGGACATGTCTCTGGTGATCTTGTTCATGTCCGGACCGGATCCGACAACAACTGGGTGGGGTGGGGGTACGTGACCAGCTTAGACTGAAGAGATCGGCATGGAACTTTGTGGGAATAACAAACAGATGCTCCGGATAAATCATTTACAGAACCGGATAGGCTCTGGCGACTGTAGGGGGAGTTTGAGGGGGGTCCGGAATTCCGGTGATTGCGAGTAAAGGGACTTCCAGATGTGCTAAGACGGTGAAACTTGGCTGGGATATTAGAAATTCAATAAGATTGGCTTAGAAATAGCCACTTCCCAAATCCGACCATTCCGTAAAGTACCAACCGTGACCGCAAATTACGGAAAATATTTTTAAGCAAAATATGCCTTTTTCATGATCCCCATGAGCCCATTATCATTTTTGACTTTGGTTTTGCTTACATATGAAGTTCTAGCTCCCTTAAACTGCGCATCTTCACCGCAAGGTCGAAACTTACTTTTTATCAAACGACACAACTCAACCCATGATCATTTGTGCCACAAGGGTTTTGCTAAAAAAAAAAAAAAATTCTAGCACCGTTAAAGTGCGCATTTTAAGCGAAAAATGAAAAAAAAATATTTTTGACCAAACGGTATATATCAATGATCCCTAAGAGCCTGCTATCGTTTTTGCCTCAAGGGTTTTGCTTACAGATGATTTTCTAGCGCCTCTAAAGTGTGTATCATTACAGCCAGGTTCAACAATAAAATACTTTTCTCTAGCTCCCTTAAGTGCGCATCTGAACCGCACATTCGAAAAGTTCTTTTGATCAAACAATACATCTCAACCCGTGCAAGTGCCATACTGATACAAGAAACTAGGCTACTAGCTTTGCTTGCAGCAGATAGAGAGACATCAAGTTAAGAGGGATATAAATTTGATGCACATATTTTTTCCCGATTTTGAGAATGTTTTACAATAACAAATTTTGCATCAAATTTGTATCCCTCTTAACTTGATGTCTCTCTATCTGCTGCAAGCAAAACTAGTAGCCTAGTTTCTTGTATCAGTCGAAAAACGAGATAGAAGCGTGGCAGTGACCCCCAAAAGGAAAATAGGAGTCAAGGGTGGAAAAATTCCTTGGGTACCACATACACATCTGCAGAGTACAATGACCAATTTTTGTGCATTACATTATCATGACATTATCGACAAAACGACGGAAACCCGTTTTGGGTGGAGAAGCTTGGATTTCACACACGTATTAGCGGTAAATTTTCATCTAATGAGATGGGACTGATAAAGAAAATTCACCCCCTTCGAATCACTGGGGTTTAATCCACAGTTGGCTAGTCAGGCCTGCGGGTTCAGTGAAAGAAAATGTCATACCTTGTAAGCTCTGCTTTTTGTACAGGTCTAGTATGTGTAGGTGTAATAGCATAAATAGTGGGAAGATTTGTTCTGTCTGTCGAGTATTGGCATCCACATCTTGCATTTGTTTTCCTCAGTCGGGCTATTTCAGCCTTCAAGTGAAGTGTCTCTACATCCGTTGCAGACTTGAGGCTCTGAGTGTAAGGCACTTCTACAGCAGTGCCACTGTCACCTGGCAGAGAGTAAAAAGGCATGAGGAATGCGCTAAAAGATCATCCTACTGATAGACCTACTGGGGTTGCAACAAGAAACAACAGTTGGTTGCAGTCAGGCCCGTATCCAGGAGTTTATTTCGGGGGGGGGGGGGGGGGTTGACTGCCGGTAGGACAAAAAAGTACAGAAAAGACATAGATCAGAGGGGAAAACCTATAAAAATGATTATTTTTTTATGTTTCGGGCGGGGGGGGGTCAACCCCCTACCCCCCCCCCCCCCCCCCCCCTGAATACGGCCCTGGTTGCAGTCTATCACAAGTACCTGATGAAGGCTGCACCGAACATTTGGTAACACCCTACTCCAATGAAGTAGGCACCTTCATCCAATCAAGAAGTACTGATGGTTTGAATGAAATTTACAAAAAAAAAGAAAAATCTGTTTTAAGTGGTGGGTGCTATGCTAAAAGCTTGTTGCTATGTCGCTACTGTTCCAAGGTCTGGTTACAACTAATGTTTCGCATAACCTATACAATATCAGGCATTCATTGAAATACTGGCACCAGCCAAAGTTTGTCTGTTCTAAGAACAGACTAACTACTTTTTTGTTTCATATCATCTGGACAAACACTTCACTGTCAGAACTCATTGTGTTAGTCATATTTTAATAGGCCTGAACACACATTAACGACAGTCATGTATGATTTTCATTTACCTTTTAATGGGGCTGAAGAGTATTGTATGGTGGTTAAATAGGGGAGAGTTGGGTAGTATGACACCTTTTTCTAACATATGTATGTAGGATATGTTGCCAAATTTTTGGCAGCATGTACAGGGTTCCCTACAGCAACTTTCTGATTTTTTTTTGTTTTATCTCTTACAGTTTCTCAGTAGTTTCATTCTGGACATGGTCACTGTATCATACTACCCGCCGGTCGAGGCTAGTATGACACACCCTGGGTTCAGTATGACAATCTTTATTTTTGTGTGTTTCTTATCGCATTTCACTCAAAATCTTTCATTATAAAAACTATAAACTTCGAATCATGAGTAATCAAGATTATGGTGCTTTCAGCAACATTAACAAAAAAAGAACATTCCAAGTTTCGTCCCAGTCACCCGATCGTGTGATCCCTAGCTAGGCATGCTCGAGAATGTTCGAGGCTCTTGCAACAAATCCCCCCCCCCCCCACAGTAGCCAAACACGGTTCGGGCAGATTATCTAGGCTAGGGCATGTTCTCATACTTTTTACCAAGTTTTCCTGTTTCCTATCCCCCTCGAACTCCCCCCAACCAATCGAGTGATCTGGGCATATGAGCTCCACATCCAGTGGCAAAAATAGGGGCCGGGGGGGGGGGGGGGGTAAGCATTCCCCGAAAAATCCTGTCGTAAGCAGCGATAAACGCTTTTAGGATTCCGTTTCTGATACCGACAATAGCTCCTTCAGTAAAACTTGTTGGGAAATCCGCAGCGATTGTCGGTGCGGAGAAGTTGCGCGGAATCGGTTTGCAGCACTAAGAGCTCTGACAGACACTTTCCTCATTCCATTTCTGATACCGACAAAATCGGCAGTGATTGTCGGTGAGGAGACGGTGCCGGATTCCGTTTTCAGTACCGACAACAGCTGTGACAAACACTTAAAAGCTCTGTTGGCAATCAGGAAACTTCTTGTCTGCAAATCGGAATTTTTTTTCGGTGGGAAATCAAGCCGATGACCGGACAGAGATCCTAATTTCGTTTTTTTTTTTTATTTTGATACGGTGACCAGGAAAAGTATTGTCAGTAAAATGGGAACTCTCTTTTCGTTCCGTTTACATCTGGAATGGATAAAAATTGTATCGTTAAATTCAGTTTGTCAGTACGAAGACTTTTTGATGAGGTTACTGAAAAATTCTTGACGGTAAATCAGAAAATGTTTTAAGTAAAAACACCAACAAACACACCAGCAAACCTGCTTTTCTTGTGTTGTTCTTGAGTGATTTGTCTGTTCCCACTCAAAAGCTGCTCTTTCTAGTTGATCTGGCTGTCCATGGTACAATCAATCCGGGAAATAATCCTTTTTACTCGGTGACTTACGACTTTCAAATTCACATCAGTGCTACTCCAACCGGACACACGACCGCAGTATTGCCAAGTTTCATCTCAATCGCTCAACCCTTTTGGTTCCTAAGCGTCTTAGAAAATGTCCGGGAACCACCTCTAATTCCCCCACCACCACTCTACCATGGCAAGTCGGACGCATAAGTGGTATATGTTTGGCATCTGCACTACCACACATCAAGTATCACTCGAATCGGAGCATTTCCGAAAAACTTCCAGTGGGCCTACCCTTCCAGTACCACCAGCCCAAGCCCCACCGCCCTCACCTTCACCCCACAGACGTTAGATCCGCTTCGGGCCTCAAATCATAAGTTTAGGTTCCATGAATTTCCCATGAAGTCACTACATCCGTTCGGCCCCTATGCGTATTACAACATTTCCGAGACTTCACTGCAACACTATTCTCGGATGCGGATAAATGGAACATCCTGGACAAGTTCCATTCGAACCCGAGCACTATCTAGGGCCCATGAACCTGTTTGGTTTGTGAGGCGCATCACAACATTATCCTGACACCCCCTTCAAATTCCACTCATAGTTGTCGCATTTTCTTCGGACACCTTGAATATGCCTGTCCCGTATGGCATGCAGCATTTTCACAGGATCAGACGGACAAGCTTGAAGCACTACAAAAGAGGGTCTGCAAGATCATCTTGGGTAGCCAGTATAAGGACTACGAGTCAAGTCTGGAAACGCTAAGACTGCACACACTTTCCAGCCGCAGGCACTGCCTACTGATGGACTATGGCAAGAAATGTATTGCTTCCCCGATACATCGAAGCATTCTGCCAGTCTTCATGGACCAAGTAGAAGTGGAGCAGCTACAAACGCCTCCTTGCGGGACAAGCCGCTATGAGAAGTCGTTTGTGCCTTATTTCGTTCGGAATATTAATGAAGAAAAGCTTAGAGAAATTGACTGCTGATTGAATTAAACTGTAAATATAAGATTTGAGTGATTGTAAATATATTTTGAATTTTGATTTAGTTTATTTATTGATAATTTTCAATATTTTTGCCTAATCTCAATTGTGGGTGTTGTGAGATTTGTACCATCTCGTCTTTTTTCTTACCACATTGTCTTCTTTGTGACGCGTCCAAACTATCTTATGATGATATTGGCAAGAAAATAAACTGAATTGAACTGAAGCAGCAAACTTAGGGCATCTGCTCCTATCAGATATCAAGTTTCCATAAAACCGGATTGCCCGTTCGCAACTTTTGTCTAGGACAAACTGAGCAGACTAACGGAATGACATTTTTAGGCGGATTCCAGGCGATCTACTTGTCCGGGAAAAACAAGACCAAAGTTTTAGATGGGATCCCAAAAATCTAACATTTGATTCAAACAATTGGGTCATGTCTTCGCTATTCAGTCTTCGTCAGATTCCTTGAATATTTTTACTGTTAAAATAAAGTTCAAAAGTGGATTCAGCATGTCTCCTTGCCCCAATACCGAATTCTCTGAGCTATTTCAGAAACAACTCTGAGCTTCAACCAAATTTCCAGTTTCAGCCGAATTCGTGATGAACCATTTGTCCAGCAAGAAAACTAAGTTCAGACATGGATTCAGCGGACCTCCTTACCCCATCAATGAATATCTTATTAGCTTATAAACATATATGTTTTTACCGTAAATTCGAAACCCCTCCTCTGCCTCTAAAAATAGGACTAAAGGACTCATCTACGAACTTGAGCTGTACTTTACCAGTGAATCCTCACTGAACAACATCCTTGCTTGACCAACATATTTCCTCGTTTGAACATTATATATCAACCCTTTCGACCTTCGATTACACTAGATCTCTCCGACGTCCATAGAATAAACAAATGAATGTCGTCATCCACGCGTAGAGCTATACTGGTTTGAGAATAAAAGGGTAGGGACTGCTAGAGCCGAAAATTTGTCGATAGATTTTGGGTCCAGTTTTCGCCGGATTCCGGGTGAACTACTTGTCCGGCAAGAAAAAAACTTTCATGTTTGGAGTCAGCATGTCTCCTTACCCCTAAATCAACTATCTCAATAGCTTTTAAAAAACATTTTTTTTTGCCCCTTAATTTGAAACCCCCTCCCCCACCCCCAAATCTAGGGCTACAGAGCCCATCTACAAACTTAACCTTACCCTTGACTCAAAGAATCCTCACACCAAGTTCCATCAAAATATCTCGTTCCCTTCGAAAGTTATCGTGCTAACAGATGAACAACTTTTGCGTTGTCAGTAGGTAGCCCTCCACTTACATTTCAGGATCCAAAAAATCAGATCCAGATTCAGCAAGCCTCCTTATCCCTTAAACGCTGGAAAAGAAACTGCTGGAAAGCTCAATTACTGGAAAAAGTAGCCTACTTCCGAAAATCACTCCCCCATTCTGAAATGTAGGGCCATACAACCTTCACCTGTACTCTGATCTTATGCATTCTCATACAAAGTTTCAATAAAATATCTAAACCCCTTGGATAGTTATCATAGTAACAGGCGTACTGACAAACTTCACGAATTTTCAGGTAACTAAAGTTTTGTGATCCAATAAAGCCGCCAAGTTTGCAAGCGAAAATGACAGCCGCATAAATCTTTAAGCAGTGTAGTAATCTGTTGCAGTTACCTACCACTACTTTTCCGTTTTGCAAGACTATTGACTGCATAGCACTTTCTTGGTTCCATGTGGTAACGATTGATGCCAGGGAGTCAGTGGCAAACTCATTAACTTTCATTAGAAAACCATCTTAGCTGATATGTTACAGTTTATTATTACAATGGTTTTGAGATGCGTTTGCAGGGAACGTGCGCCGTTGCCGCATAGGGCGCTTTTTGTCGGCAAATTGTCAAATATTGTCAGTAAATTCTGGGCTTACCCCCCCCCCACCGAAAATGGGCTAGTTTCGCCACTGTCCACACCTCCCAAGTTTCATCTTAGTCGCTCCACATATTTCGTCAACTTGGGCTGCCAAAAGATTCATGGAGCTAGTGCCCACCGTAGCCGAATCCAATTCTGACACAAAAGTGCATTATCTGGGGCATCTTCTTTAACCATGTAGGCTACCATATGAAGTTTCGCTTGAATTTGAGCCCTTTCGGGAAATTTATGGTACCACCCTCCAGCTCTCCACACCAAGGCAACACTCAGCCGGTACCAATAACTGAATAATCTAGAACTTTGAGACTTCTAAGTTTCATCCCAACCACTCTACTCGTTTCACACCTAGGGCTGTCACAAGATTCTGTGTGCCCCCTCCAAATCTCACAGATACCAAATCGAGTTTTGACACATCAATCGGTCCCTTAGGCAGGGGCGTCACGACTGGGGGAGACGCCTCCCCCCAATGCTGTCCGCCAGTCGGTAAAAAATAACCGAGTCGGCACGATTTTTCGTCAGAAAAGTTGATTTTTTTCATGAAAACAGTAGTTTTTTTCTGAAAATTGGTCGATTTTTTGTCAAAATATTTGGGTTTTCGGAGAATCAGTAGATTTGTTTTCAAAATGTCATTTTTGATGTTGAAAACATTCGTTTTTTTTTTTTAAATTACCAGCCAGCTGGTGAATGCCTCGCCCCCCCCCCTCCCAAAATTTGTGGCTAGTAACGCCTCTGCCCTTAGGGCATCTTTCTGTACCACCCATTCATTATAATCGATAGACCTGTTCACAACCTATGTATGTCACAAGGTCTCCATTCTTCCTCCCTCCACCCTCCATGGGTGATTAAATTCAAACAGGAAGGTAAGGTAAACACTAAACTGTGTCAGAATGGCATACAGTAGTGATGTACATAGTGACGTCATGTGACTGAGGACCTAACATGGGGCTTGATTGTCCCTAGGTCGTTTTATAAATGTAAACACGAAAGGCGCCTTGATAGACGCTCGGCTCTATATATATATATATATATATTAAAATATATATTCACGCATAGGAATAAACTAAGAATATTTGTTTCCTGAGATAAAACAGATCAACTGGGTGTGATATCAGCTTGTAAGGAATTCCGATACAATGCAGTTTCGTCTTAGACAGTTTTTTAGCATAATAGAGTAGTTATTTCTTTTCGAAAACTCGTTTTATCCTTTGTATAATAGATGTCTCTTAACTGCTGTGAGCAGAGATGAACAAAACCAATAGAACCTATAATTCGAGTGTGTCATACTACCTGCAGACTTATACCTGCCATGTTATACTACTGAACTCTCCCCTACAAGCAGAGCAGTCAGCCACAAGCCCCTGATTTTTTAGTATCTTAGTAGTCTTAGTCTTTTTAGTCTAAGTTAGTCTAACCTGGTCTAACCCAGTAATGATTTGAGTGAAGCCTGGAAATCACACAATCAGAACAAATTTACAGTAGAGCAGGTCATGGTTAGGTTACCAACAGATATTTAGCATTTGGGATATGGTATCCACCATTAGGCATACAATAGGCTATACCAAATGCTAGACATATATATACCCAGCACCGTCTAGTACACTAGCCCGTTTTCAGTCACTGTGCTCAAACATCTAGCACCATGCCTGAGTGCTAGACGTTTGAGCACTGTACCTTGAAATTCATTCATGTTGAATGGATTTCAGCATACAGTGCACACATGAAAAAGCACAATTTCTATTGTTACTTACACACTAAGAGCATGTTCCATCCTTCTAAGAATAGTAACTATCAGTTACTATTTCCATTCCAACCTCTCCAAAAGTTACTACACTGACCATTCCAACCTTCTCAAAATAGTAACTAACAGTAACTATTTGCTTACCATGCTCGGGAGCATAGTAAGCGTAGTAACTATGAATCTCTGTAACATGATCGGTCGGATTTACCTGTGGCATGATATTCTGCTGGAAAATAGAAAAATCATTCCAGCCTTGACAGCAAAAAGCCAGAATTCGTGATGTCATGCATAGGAACTACGGTAATTAGGATGGAACACACTCTAAAAACCAGCTCGACAGGCCTTTTTCATGTGTGCACTGTACGCTGAAATCCATGCACCATGCATGAATTTCAAGGTACAGCGCTCAAACGTCTAGCACTCAGACATGGTGCTAGAAGTTTGAGCATCCCAGTCAACCACAAACCCTGACTTTTGGATACCCTATGCCAAACGTCGGATATGTCTAGTGTTTGGCATACCCTATGCCTAACGCTGGATACACTATGCCAGGTGCTGGATACTATAACCCAATAAATTTGAGTGAAGCTCAGGTGAAGCTAAAAAATCAACCAATCAGAACGCCTTTCTATTGAGGTAGGTCAGGGTTAGGTTACCAACAGGTATCCAGCGTTTGGCATAGGGTATCCAGCGTTAGGCATAGGCTGGGCATAGGCTATGCTAAATGCTAGATATACCCAGTGTTTGGCATAGGGTATACAAAAATCAGGGATTTGTGGTAGACTGGAGCATCCTGACTGGAAAAGGGCTAGTGTACTAGATTGACACAGCATTTGGGTTTGGCATAGAATACAAAAATCAGGGATCTGTGGTTGACTGAAGCAGAGCAAATATTTAATATTATTATTTATGCACATACAATAGCCTACCTCTACTTATGTGTCATGTGAGAAAGTAATCTTCTCTTAAACACATTTTGAAGGATATTATCCTGTTTCACAGAAAATATACCGTTTACCACTTTCCTTTGTTTTGATTTCTTCTGCCATTTCTACAACAAGAAATAATTTCAAGAAAACAAACGGAATATGAAACTTCACCTAAATATCTCACAGTGAAGAACAGCACTGATCCAAGTAAAACGTTGAGAGCTATAATAATCCGATGCCGCATTTTTAAACAGTTTAAAATCAACGAATTTCCGAACCATCTCCAAATTCTAAACTTGAAGTTCATAGCATTCGTTCATTTCTAGATCCATCAAGAAGTAATTTAGGAGGACCAAGGAATGCAAACAAGAAGCAATTCGGTCTCAACTCAACACACATACAATGCGATGCGAATGCAATTTCAACTAGCCAAGTGGATGGTTTTTGTGTGACTTTTGCGACAGCCTTGCCTGAGGGTACGGAAAATGAGGTGGTTGAAAAACGGTTTGGTAATTACTAGCTGCTCGTCATAAAGCCATTCCTTACGCAATCTTAATTATCGCATCACTTTATTGTTGCCAGATGCTTGACAAAAGATCGCGTAGCAAGAGAAGCAAAATTCGCTATTTCCCTATTAGGAAAGAAATTAGACCCCCCCGCCACCCAGTATTTTGGTCAGCCGGTAATAAAAATAAAAAATGAGTCGGCACGTTTTTTGTAAAAATGCATTTATTTGTTCTTGAATACAGGGGCGGTTCGAAGGGCTTGGGCATGGGGGCACCAGCAGGCTCAAGAAACATTAACGTTATAAGTTCTAAAACGTTACGGAAAATGCCAAGTGAGCGCCGCAGGCGAAATTTTTTCAATCCGAGCAAACTCGAGAGCAAACTTATACCTTTTAATGTAGCTTGTCTCTGTAGCTAATGTAGCTAATCTCAAGCTTAAAACCGCACATAAATGATGCACGCTTTAACTAAATAGAAATAGGTAGGACTACGAAAGAGCCGCAGGCAAAATTTGTTAAATCGGCCTTTATTCGGCAATATTCGACTACTTCCCACACATAAATATTCTTTGAGCCCAAGCTGACTTAGAAACATATGTTTATTCAAACAACGTTTAATACGTATAGAAACATACATTTATTCAAACAATGTAAAAGTTGCTGCTTGGGATCTGAGACACGTTAAAAGTAAGAGTTTGTGTGGGAAGTATATATTCAAACAATCTTTACAACGGATACGTCAGCTACGATTCTTCATCAGCGATATTTCGCCCCTTCTTGGCAAGGGTCCTCGTCAGGCTGTCAATCTTCTCTGTCAGCGTCGGGGAAGGAATCGTTTCCTTCGCCGACGCTGACCCAGAAGACTGGAATAACAGGTTTGTTTCCTTCCCTGACGCTGACAGCGAAGATTGACAGCCTGACGAAGACCCTTGCCAAGAAGGGGCGAAATATCGCTGATGAAGAATCGTAGCTGACGTATCCGTTGTAAAGATTGTTTGAATATATACTTCCCACACAAACTCTTACTTTTAACGTGGCTCAGATCCCAAGCAGCAACTTTTACTGTATGTACCTAAGACAAATGTAAACTCAAGGCAACTTTTTTGTAATCCGACCTTTATCTGGAATGTCTAGCTTTTAAAGTTTAACTGAAAAGGGCTGGGATAGGACGCCCTAGTTACCCATCACTTATTTACTTAAAGAAGCTTGAAAACCCGGTGAAAATTGCGTTACTTCGTTGCTCCTCTATTTACGAATAATCAGTTTTCATATAGTTGAATTTTCCTGTCGGATTCATGGTACCTCTATCCGCTTGTGCATGTGTAGTATGCTTTATGAAAATGATTTACGAAAAATAAGTCTTGACGCAGTGAGCTACCTTCCGCAAGATGATCACTGGCTATTGAAAAGCCGAGTATGTATTGAGATTCAGTTTTTCTGCGTCGTAGTATAAATTTGCGTTGTGAGGACGGCCGTAGGTATTCTGAACGTCATATTAGAGCAAATAGTGAAAAATAAAAAAATCCTTAACACAGTTCAAATAATGCAGTGTGTTCAGTTAAATGATACAAAAATAAATTGGCTTTTCAGTGAAACTTTAAGGGGGCTGAAATCTTAGGCCTAACACCTGACCTAAATTACCGGCCATTCAACCATATAGCGAGTAGGCTACTAAGAAAGACGGCGCCGGTAAAGTTTGCGAAACATTTTAAAGGCTGCCTACGATATGACATATCTGTTCGTGCCCCGATAACTCGCAAATGGAGTGGGATATTTCCAGAAAATGTGAGACATTTAACTGGAAGTTGTTACTGTGCCTCAGTTTGACCCTTCCCGAAAAAGAAGTAGCCTACTGATCATTCAGAAAAAAAAATAAAAAATAAAATCAAACGACATGTTGCAATAATCAGGCCCGTCATTACAGCATCGCACTGGAGGAAAATACGTATCATCAAATTATATTCTGTTAAAGAAACCAACAAATCGTGAAAATTACATTGGTACATAACAGACCGTGATAAAATTGTCAATCTGGCAAGCTCGAAACATGCGACTGAGAATCCAATTCCTGAAGTCTCAAAGGCTCGAGAACCGAGAACAGCCTAGGTCCAAGCTGGGTGTCAACTTACTTTCTTGGTAAACCTGAACTAGCCCTACTGACTTTTTCTGGCTTCCTGGGTGAGCGCCCCGTTTAGTTGAACTTTTGTGGTCGGGTGCTCTGCGAGAGCCCAGATAACTTAATTTATTTTGTCGGGCGCTCTGCGAGCGCCCAGATTAGCTTTTTTCTTTCTTCGAGAGGGGGGGGGGGTACCCCCCACCCACCCCCTACCACATTGCGACGCCCCTGACACCCCCTCCACCTCCCCCCCCCAGTGCACGAATACTTCCGATCCTATCAGCTGTGTATCTAGGGCCTGTACTTGTTCTTCCCACGAAGTTTTATTCCGATCCCCCCACTCTGAGCGTGTCACAAGATTCCCCCCCCCCTCCCAACTCCCCCCAAAGTCACCGTATCCGGTTCGGACTTAAAGTGTAAAATCTGAGAAACGAGGTCTTTCTAAATACCAAGTTTCGTTGAGAACCGACCCCCCGTTCAGAAGTTGTGCATACCTAAATATTCCGGATTTCCCCTCCCTCCACTCCCCCCACGATGGTCGAGTCGGGGAAGAGACTATTTGCAATTGTCGGGTCCCTAATATGCCTGCTAAGTTTCATCGTCCTAGCACATCTGAAAGTACCCTAACTCGCGATCACCGGACTGACCGACCGACGGAAAAGTGATCGGTAAATTGAACTCGGCCGGAAGGGAGGTGCCATAAGCACTGGCTCGTAAATCAGGCTAAATTCGGACAGCTACGTTATGAATGTCCCCGAAGTCAATTAGAGCTTCATTATAAGGGTAAAATTACACGCTGAACCCATATAGGAAATTTAGTTTTCGCCCGGAATCCGACCAATTTTCTGTGGAAAATCGGGATCAACAGTTCATGAGTAAAGTGCAGCAGTGCGCCAGTGCCTCTGCCGAATCCATTCAGAATGCGCCAGTCAACCATTTCCACGATCCGGCTTAGACGACTAGAGCATTGGTGGGTCAAAACTGGTTACTTGTGGTTGCTTCAAATAATTTGTGTTGCAATTTTGCCCGGGTCAAAACGTACTTTTACTGGACTAAAAAAACTACCACATGCGATGTGATAAGCCAGGAATACGCTCCTCATAAAATTCCTCTCAGATTAGTTCTTTTTTGGCCGCTTGGTGCGCTATCGTAAGAAAACAATGACACGTCACTTCTTGGTGTACATTTATCCAGGTTTGTTTTGCTATTTTCAATTCCTCTTAGGCCCAACCATGTTTAAAACTGTTTAAAATACATCTTCCACTCTTTTTGCTTTACCCAACTCTGTTCTGTCAAGCGGCATCAAGTTTGGCATTTCTGACTTCCGACTTCGGTGCTGAGTGCTCGCTGACTTTTCAACGGGTCTAATGCGGGACTCGATATGAAGCGAAAGCCTCATCGCTTATTCACACGTCAGATAACTTGTCCCCAGATCTCACGTGTGATTGTTATTGTTCCTCTAGCGCGTCTGGTGGCAATTCGTCGTCGAATTTTATGAAGGACGTATAAGGACCATGTCGTGTTAACCAAGTCACAGAAACGCATCCTTTTTACTTGATCAATGATCCGACTAGGAACAGCTCCGACGATTCCAGTAAAATTCGTTTATTCCGACACTACGATAACGCATCTATAAAAGAGTTAGTAAAAATATAATTATGTACAAAGAATGGAAAACATCAAACATGTACAATTTGGCGGTAAATACGATTCTTCCGAATAAGCGGCTGGGTGGGAATGACTTGAGACTCCGATGTTGTCAAGACGGTCCTCCTGAAGAAGAAGAGTAAATTAGACGTTTAAGACGGTCTCAAATATGCTGTTTTTGTTAAAAGCAAGATCTACTCTCTATACTCTTGAGGACCAAATCTTCGGGCTGATGAAGAATCGCCGTGTGACCAGCGAGGAGCCAGAAACGTCACGACAACCGACGTTGTTGATTGATTTACACAGGAATTGAATCAATTTAGAGGGTTCGTTTGGGTGAGGTTTCTTCCCGAGGTTCACTGGCGTGTTTCGTGACTTAGTCATATAGAGCAATGTGTCAATAGCACGACAAAACTGCACATGCATTCACTTCCCCAGTTTCTATGCAGAGTCTCTGACCTCTTGTTCATCGACTCGTCTCTTTTTCACAAATCGGCGTTGAATCCAAATCTTTGCGAATTTCTGTCATGTTTGTTTCCCGTCTTGATCGAAATGCGTTACTAATAAGGACAGCAATTGTGATGCCTGAAATCGTGTCTTGCTTTGGTGGTGACCCACAATAGAGCATGGATTTCTGTGGAGCAAAAGCTGAAGATTCGATTGGGACTAAGAGCTCCATGTTTGGATACGGACTTTAACTACACCAAAGCCAATACCAGTTCGTATGATCCGGGGGTTGTATATCATCACCTAAAGTGGCAAGTCGTTAAAGGACCCCTTTTACTTATTCTGTACTTTCTATTACTCCTAGCTCCCATATCGAAGTATAAGCTTCAGAAATCCCTGCCCTTCGTCATTGTTTATTTTGCACCTACAACTTTTTAAATCCTAGGCTCTTCTGTTGGTGATGATAAAAGTGAGATGACTTTTTCAGATACAATGGTCTGAACCGTGTATCTGAATATAAGATATTTCGATATCTGCAAAACGCCTTTTGACCGTAGCATGAGATACCACGGTAACTGCGAAACCGACTTTAAACCGTGGCAACAGATACCATAGGGACATCCTTGCTCTGTGCGGTCGCCCACTGTGACTGAACAGTCGCTCCACTGGTGCTGGAGTTTTTGGAACGCGTATAATTTCGGAATCTTCTACATGAACCTTCTCGTTTCCAACAAGCTCCAACAAGAAAATCGCTAATTTCACTGAAAACGATGTTTCTTAAATTTTGTCGCGAAAAGAACATTTCTGGTACTAAGAGTTGTGCTTTAAGACTGGTTACTTTCGAAACCATGCTATGACTGGTCACTCGGATACCATCAAAATGGTGATAGCTAATTTCTTATTACTCATAGATGATATTTTTCCACATCAGTTGCCTCCCAATTAGCCTACACTCTGAATTTTTTCCTAACCCATTCATTTGAATACTTTGTCTCTCAAAATGTTGCCTATATTTCGTCGTATTATCGTTCGTCAAGGTGAATCCGAAAGGTAAACCCAGGCTAAAAACGTCCGGGATACTGGACTCCCCAGGTTCCGAAATCTCGAATGACGCCATGGAGGCAACAGATTTGAGAGAGACAATAAATATGTAAAAGGTTAGGATGGGAGAAAAAGGAAATGATAGACAGCTGTGACTGGGAGAGAAAAGATACGTGATCCCTACGAAATGCTGCGAACAGCAAAATTAGCTATCATCGTTATCATGAACATCCGGAAGAGTTGGTGCGGAAGCTCCAGACGTGTGGGAATCCCGAACGCAAAGCCTGGCTCTTATTCGATCCACGTGGAAACCTGTGCAAACTCTGCTTTAACCCCAGTCAAGCTGTCAGTAAAAAAAAAAAAAGAGCTGGAAGCTCATATAGCACTTGCAAGGCTGGGTCTGAGGATGAGAGTAGGAGTTCGTCAATTCGTGGCTTTGCTGTGATCATTTGTAAGCAAAACCCTTCAGATAACAATGATCATGCGTCCTTGGAAATCACGAGCATGTTTCGTACGTAAAAACTATTTTACTTTTTGCATTTGGCTATGATGCGCACTTTAAGGGCACTAGAGATTCATCTGTAGCGAAAATTCTTGAAGCGCAAATGATAATAAGCTCATCGAGATCATGAAAATCTATATTTTTCTCAAAATTATAGTTTGTACTTTAAGGAATTAACTTTCAAGCAAAACTCTTGAAAAAAATGATCATGGGCCCTTGGGGACCATGAATATATATCGTTTGGTCAAAAGTATTTTTTTCACTTTTCGGTTAAGATACGCACTTTAAGGGTGCTACAAATTCATTTTTGAGCAAAATCCTTTAGGCAAAAATGACAATGGGCTCATGGGATCATGAAAATGTATATTTTGATTAAAAGTATGTTTTGTACTTTGCGGTTAAGATTATCTGACCTGAGGTGTGACAATTTCTAAGGCAATCTTGTCAGGTCTCTAATATCCAAGCCAAGTTTCATCGTACTAGCACATCTGGAAGTACCTTAATTTGCGATCAGCCAGATGTCCGGTTCCCCTCCAGGTCCCCCGCACCAGTTATCGGATCCAGTCCGATTTGAAACTGAAATCTGAGACACTTTTTCTTGACACTTGTCAAGTTTCATGCATGTCCGATTACCCGTTCCATACTTATGTATGTTACTAGTTTCTCAACTAAACTCTGACTGATGGTTACAGGATCATGAGCATCCCAGACTGATAATCTATACCAAGAAAGTCAGAAAACAATCAGATAAAAGTTTAGTTTAGAATTTGTTAATTGTTTCCAAATCCTTAAACTGTACTTGCTTCTGCATTCGGTTCTAAAGACAAGCTACAATGGCCTCGTGGGCTAGTGTGTTGGGCTTCTACGACAGAGGACATCGGTTCGGTGCCACATCCGGACATTGTCTATCTGCTCCCCTTTTGCTACCCTTGTTCCTAGTTTCCGGGCTCCCGGATCCGGGGAAAGTCGGATCGGGGATCCGGACCTGAAGTGTGATACCTGAGACAGGAGGTCATTAGAAATATCAAGTTTCATTAAGATCCGATCCCCCGTTCAACAAGACCAAAGGTTTCGATGGGATCCCAAAAGTTCAAATTTGATCCAGACAATTGGGTCTTGTCTTCGCCAGATTCGCCAGACTCCTTGAACACTTTTACTATTAAAATTTAGAAAAAGATTAAGGCAAAATAGCTAATCATATGAGAAAACCAAGTTCAGATATGGATTCAGCATGTGTGTTTACCCCTTTAAGTGATATCTATTTTGATGAAGCAGATCGAAACTTCCTGCATTACTTCTGCCAATTTTCCGGTTTCGGCGGAATTCCGGAACTACTTGTCCGGCGAAAAAAATAAAGCTCAAAAACGAATTCAACATATCTCCTTACACCTATATCCAACCTCTAATCAACTTCCAATTAAACTTTTACTTTCAACAAATTTTCCGGTTTCAGCCGGATTCCGAGCGAACTATACGTCCCGTGAGATAATGGTTTTCATATGCGAATTCAACATGTCTACTTACCCGCAAATCGAACATCTTATCAAATTTAAATAAAACTTTTACTTTAAACAAATTCGCCGGTTTTGGCCGGATTACGGCAGAAATAATTGTCCGGCGAGAAAATAATTTTCATATTCGGACTCAGCACGTTTCCTTGCCCCTACATCGAAACTCCAATCAACTTCATATTACTTTTCACAAATATTCCGGTTTTCGCCGGATTCCGGGTGAACTATTTGTCCGGCGAGAAAATAAATTTCATATTCGGATTCGGCATGTCTCCTTACCCTAAATTCGACTATTTCATTAGCTTTTTAAAAATATTTTTTGTTCCCCTTAATTTTAAACCCCTCCCCCATCCCTAAATATAGAGCTACATAGCCCATCTTCGAACTTGACCTGTACTTTGACCTAAATAGTCCCCATGCCAAGTTTGATCAAAATATCTCACCCCTTCGAGAGTTATCGTGCTAACAGACGGACGGACAGACGGACAACTTGACGATGTCATAGGTTTCCCTCCACTTACGTTTTGGGATCCCAGAAACTAAAAGTACGTCAATATCCTGGACTGCCCCTCCTTCCACTCCCCCCATGGTCGTCGAATCGGGGAAGTGACTATTTCCAAGTTAGTTTGGTCGGGTCCCGATATGCCTGCCAAATTTCATCGTCCTAGCACTTCCGGAAGTACCCTAACTCGAGATGAGTGGCCTGACAGACAGACCGAAAAGTGACCGGTATATGGCACTTGAGAGCTGCAAGTGCCATAAAAAGCGCTATGTCCTTTAGCGAAGCAATACGTTATGTAGTAGATCCGACGACCACAATTCTCTTCACAAAAATGCAAGATGCTGACGTGCATTTTTGTTCAATGCTAATGTAATGCCATCTATGCTACAATCTGTCTCCGCTAAAGGCCATCTAAGTTCTAGTAGGTCGAAGCTACAAAGCTCTAATAGGTCCAGCAGATGTCAGGCAAAAACCATGATGTATATTAGGATTCCAGCCCATGCTATTAGTTGCGTTTTTGCAGATACCATGGTATCTGGTATCACGGTCTAAAGTCGTTTTTGCGTTATCGTGATATCTGGCCAGTTAGAGTGGTATCTGATATTCAGACACTACGGTTTGACCGTGGTAACCGATCGTGGTATCTGAAAAGGGATCTCACTTTCATCAAATTTTATCAAATCGGTGAGAAAGAAGTTTAGCACTTAGTGGCGTAACTGGATATCTATTTTTATGGCACTTGCCCTTCGGCCATGACGTCATCCACGTGCAGAGCTATACTAGTGTGAAGAAAGGGGTAGGGGTTTGACAAAAACTACTAAATTCTCAGGATTCCCCCGCCCTCCACTTCACCCCAGATGGTAAGATCGGGAAACTGACTATTACCAGGTTAGTTTGATCGGGTCCCTGATATGCCTGCCAAGCTTCATAGTCCTAGCCCATCTCGAAGTACCCTAGCTCGCAAACACCGGACTGACCGACCGACCGACGGAAAAGTGATCGGTATATGGCACTTGGCCGGTAGGCAAGTGCCGTAAAAAGGAGTAAGCCTACCATACTTCATAACTGGAGTTGGCTGATTATTCTAACAGGAAAGTTTTCTTATGTTCAAGGAACGACGGATCGCGGTGGGTCAATGTTTGCATTTGCACAGTTAAATTTGCAATTTTCTTGTTGGCGCTTGTCGACTCTGTCCAGGCTTCTGGCCTCCGAAGCTGAGGTTCGGCACAAAATATTTGTTAACTGTGCGCTTCGTGGTTATCAAGGAGGGGGTGGGGGGCAAGCGAAAGAAAAGGAGTCTGCATCTTCAGATATACCTGTTGGCCTACCCAAATCTTCAAAAAAAAAAAGTTTCCGCGCCATTTTTTGTTTAAAGGATTGTCCAACCACGGGAATTGTAGTTTCCTGTTTGAAGCTTTCGAAGTAAGTTCAGGCTACTTGCAACTTGACTGGCAAAATCGACTCGGCCGAAAAAGCAGTTAATATTCGTGGATAATAATGACGAAGGGAGGGTATTACTGACGCTGATCTTCTATAAGGGAGATAGGATTAATATAAAAGGAAGATAGACGTACGACGGGGCCTTTACGGGTCTTTTTTGTAGGATTACCTTCACATACGCACAAGATAATAATACAAATGTGTTTTGCGATTCCTGGTGTAAGACCGTTTGGCATCTTAAAATGTTGGTGACAGGATACCAATGATTCCGTAAATGTTGTCTATCTGTACATCTGTAAGCACGATAATTCTCGAAGAAGTTGATATATTTTTAAAATCAGATGGTGAGTGTTCTTGGGGTCAAGTACAAGGTTCGTAGATGGGCCATGTAGTCCCATTTTTACGGGTGGGATAGGGGCTCCAAATTGCCGGACAAGTAGTTTTCCTTGATTCTGACCGAAACCGGAAATTGCTAGAACTAAAAGTAAATAGATGTAAGAGTGCACGCGGAATGCGTTTCTGAACTTTATTTTCTTGCTGGACAAGTACTTTACGCGGAATCCTCCAGAATAGGAAATTCCCAAGAGGCAAAGTTCGTGCCTGAGGTTGGTTCGAGTGTCGAAGTAGGGGTAGAAAAACATATTTTTGAAATAAAGTTGAATAGTGGAATGATGTCTTCGATGGAATTTCAAATGGTAGCCTATCGATAGTCTGATTGTAATCCAGGCTGTACGAGAGGCTACCTAGCTACCTAGCGGATCTGATTAAGCGGTTTATTAGGGATTACAATTACACAAGAGCCAATTGCCTGCATGAAGGAAGTCCAATAACTATTCCCCTTTCAGATCCTGCCGAAACCTTTGGTCTTGTTCCAATTTGAGGCTCTATTTTGCTTTCAAGAAGAAATTTACTGGGATATCTAAGGTTTGAGTGCTTAGCTGTGCTTAATCAACTACCTAATATCTGCACCAGAATATGAATCAATAGTTCAGCCTATCAGTAGGGTTCAGCCTATATAGGCTAGAATTCATTTTTTTCGTGCAAACTGCCAAATTTATTATATGACTGAATTATAGTACTTTACGTAGTACTTGAAGTAGCCTACTACTGTACAAGTTCTGTACTTAAAACTCAAGTATTACTTAAGTACAATTGTGGTCTGGTACTTAATACTTAAGAACAAAATTGAAGTACTTGTTACAACACTGGCTACGATTATGCATCGAAAATAGCAAAACAAGGTAAGTGTGAAAATCAGTGAGGTGTCGTTGGTTCGTTACTGTATGAAATTCGGGTTTACGAATGGATGAAATGACTAAGGAAGTAGGTTGCCTTTGCATTATAGGTACGACGGGTCCTGTAAAGCTGAAGCCACCATAATGGCATTTTCATATACGCCCATTCATGTTCAACAGAAGTTCTATCCAACCAACGCTGAAACACATGTCATTCCAGAAATCCATTATGTCATCACGTAGTCTGCACGATCAGCCGGTCCCGATTCACGATCACGACTCAACCTCCACTAAGCCACGCCAAATTTACCGAAACCTGTGTAGCCACAAACGAGACCTTACTGAGCATGATTATAGAACACGTATGATATCGTTATTGCACATGTTTACGAGTGGTTGTGCGGAGTTTATAAAGAGTTCAATATTTCAATGATGAAGTATAAAGCATCGCGCCCTGTCCAATGTCCGAGCTCCAGAAATCATATAGATTAATTACCATTGGCTCATCCAGCAGAGGCGTCATTCACGGAAACCTAAAGGGGGGAAACGGCGCTGTCCCAGGCCCCCTTCGCATTTTTACCGTAAAAGTGACATAGATGAGACTGAAAATACTCAAGTGAGTTAAGGTTTAACCGAAAGGGCAGCTTATTCTTATAGCTTGGATTTCAGCATACTGAATTATTTGGCTCTGCCAGGGGCGTCGTTATGGGGGCGTGGTACCCCCCCCCCCCTCGAAGAAAGAAAAAAGCTAGTCTGGGCGCTCGCACAGCGCCCAACCAAATAAATTAAGCTAATCTGGGCGCTTGGTGAGCGCTCGACCACACAAGTTTCAGTTAAAGGGGAACTCACCCAGGAAAGCTTTATGGCGGGTGGCAGTGCGCCTGAAAAAGTCAGTAAGGCTAGTTAAAGTTTATCAAGAAATTGATTTGACTTGGACCTATGCCGTTCTGGGTTCTCGAGCGTTTGAGACTTCAGGAATTGGATTCTCAGTCACATGTTTCGAGCTTGCCAGATTGACAGTTTCACATGATCTGTTCATGTACCGATATCTCTCACTTCATATCAAAATCAGGTTAGTTTCTTGACAGAAATAGAATCTGATGAGAAGCATTTTCCTCCAGTGCGATGCTGTAATGATGGGCCTGATTATTGCAAAATGTCGTTTGATTTTTATTAATCTTTTTTTAACCGGAAACTCAGAACAAGTCTGCTCTGTTTCAGGTTTTGTTCGTATCTAGGTGATCAGTAGGCTACTTCTTTTTCGGAAAGGGTCAGACTGAAGCACATTACCAACTTCCAGGTTAATTTCTCATATTTTCTGGTTTCGTCGTGAACGGAGACAGACGGGAAAATCCATGCCCAGTAGCCCTCAACTTCGTTTGGGATCCGAAAGACGTATTCTGATCACACAGAATTTCAAAAAAATTTGCCGGTGGCACCTTTTTTGGTAGGCTCTATTTACTGGAAAATCGCGTCATTTCATCCTTATTTTAGGCTTTGAATTTTGGGGCTCGGGTCTACACTAAATCTAGATTTTGTGGTGGTTGTGGTGGTGGTGGTGGGGGGGGGATGGAGTGTTTTGCCGGTAAAAAGTCATGGCATACTTAAAAAATTTCGCCTGCAGCGCTCATTTTCATTCTGTCTGATATACAGATATTAGGAATTGCTGTAGGGCGAATTGCTGAAGCGAATTCCTTCCGTTATAAATGACGTTCACCTCAAGTTTCATATCATCATGCGGTGCTGCATTTCTTTGCTATTGTTTCGAACTGGTATGACTCTTGAGCCTTGTCGTACATTTTGAGGTAGTTACCTCTGACGCCCAATCCCTTCAAACCGCCCGTGAGATCGTAGATCAGACTAGGCTTCTTCTGTCTTCAACGCTTGCAGGCATCGCATGTTTTATTACTACATTATTATGCGACGAAAAGCTAAAATGTCGAGTTTTGGCTAGCGTCGCCCCTGGTCTCTGCTAAGGTATTTTTTTTTCTTTTCCACCTTGGGCTCTAGTAGTGACGCTCAAAATACGCATTGCAGGCCCGACAAGACAAAGTTCACCCCAACGCGGAGAATTTTGAACACGAACAAAAGCGTGCATTTTAATGGCTAACGAAGTGAAGCTCAAGAAATGTTCAGTTTATGCCATCGGATGGGAAACCGATTTCATTTTCTTCGCTAGAAGACTGACGCTCAGCCTGATTTAGTTTATTTTTTGACAATCGCGTACCGTTGCAGACTTTTGGAAATATTTCAAGCATATAGGTACTAGCACACAGAGATACCACAACTCTGAAAGAACAACTTCATTCGATGAAAACTGATTATTAGTGAATAGTGAGTGGAGTGTTTTCATCGGGACCATGAATAAGTGATGGGTAACTGGACTGCCGTATCTCAACCCTATTCGTTTGAACATTAACAACAGATAAACGAAACGTAAACGATATATTCACGACGACTTATGGAAAGAATATTTTGTATAAAGGGTTAATACCAATTCAGTTTCGCAACCTCGTCAACTAGGTTACTATGATTTACAGTGTTTTTTCAAGGGTAGCTCTCGGTCTGCTTAGGAAGCCAGGGGCAGCCCCCCCCCCCCCCCTCCCTCCCCCTATGACCCAGGAATAGAGAAAACTTTGGGCATCACTTGCAGGTTAGGCCATGCGTATGAGAAAGACGATTTATTCCAACGTTATTAAAATTAATTACTGGCTAATTTAATTGCGGTTGGTACATGCTATCTTTTATCTAATGGTTCATACCCTTCTTTTTCTATCTTCTCCTTGAATTTCAGGTAGTTCCTTTTACGGTCGAAATGTTTGACCTGAAAAGAAAAAAGGACGTCAAGTTTGTAACTACTGCTATCACCGGAGGTTCACGGTTCCATGTGCCGATCTCACGTTTCATTGCCCTCGGCTAGGGGGAAACTTTCCGCGTGAATGGCTGTTGAGCTCGACAGAAGACGCCATCAGAGCAAAATAACACTAGGGAGTAGCGCCAAGACTTGAAAAAAAAAATTATCAGTCTCCATTGTTTCCTTGGTGTGTGCAGACCGCACGTTTGCTTTGCTAGAAATTTATAAACCGGAAAGTTTGTCTCGCTTTAAATGCCGTTAGCGCAGTGGGTGGCGCTACGAGAATGGCCCGCTTACAAAGCATGGAAAGCATAGGTCTTAGAAAAGGCCTTGACGCCAATAAACCAAAATTCGTGACGTCATGTGTAGTAACTACGGTAAGTTGGGTGGAACACGCTCAGGGAGTCCCAGAACTAGCAGCCTAGCAAGTTTATTTATTGACAGGCGGCAACTTGATGCTCTTTTCGATTGAAAATATTTAAACAACGTATAGCTATCACAAGTTTGAAAGATCTTTCACACAAATACAAAATCCTTATTCGAGCGAAGCAATACACCCTTCATAAAATTCTTTCCAGATTATTTATTTTTGGCCGCTAGATGTGCTAGCACGAAGTAAACAATGGCATGTTACTTCTTGGTCTACACTTTTCCAGTTTTTTTGCTATTATAAATTCCTCTTAGGCCTAGTCCTGTTTAAAACAGTTAAAATGCCCCTGCCTCTATTCTGCTCTACCCAACTCTGTTCTGGCAAAATCCATCAAGTTGTCAACTGTGGCTCCCGGCTTCAGTGCTGAGTGCTGGTAGACTTTTTCTCGGGGCTAATGCGCGACTAAGTATGAAACGAAAGCCTAACCGCTTATTCACCATCCAGATAACTTATATACCAACATTTCACGTGTGATTGTTATTGTTTCTCTAGGGCACACTCTCATCGGGTTTTCAAACCTGCTGAAGCGTTGATACAGAACCAGATTTTCGTATTTCGGTTTTGTCCAACGAGCGTTTAAAGCTGGCAAGGTATCTATTCTAAAATTCCTCTTCTGGTATTTCCAACATGGATTTTTTTTTTTAACGCAATGGATCATCGCGGAACATATTTACAATCCGAGCGATTTGGCAACGAAACCAAAACTTCTACTGTACCGAACCGAGGCGATGGAAATAGAACGATGCAAACCTCCACGAATTTCATTTCGTTCCAGGTGTCCAATTGGATCCTGTTTTTTATTGGAATGTCTAGCATACGCTGCAGTTTTGCAAGAAACTTGGACGGTTAATTTCATGTGCTCCGCCCCAAAAAGCACTGGCCTGTCTTTGGGGCTGGCCTGGACAAATAGGTCAGTTCCTCCTTCTTTTTACCGACTTTATTTTTATTTTTTTTAAGTACTTGAATGGATGGGCTGCAACCTATTATGGGCAGCGCTCTCTTAGGCTAGAGGGACTTTTAGTGCTAGACATCTAGGACATCTAGTGCTATACTATCAGAAATTTCATAACAGACAACACAAGGATGCGTTGTTTCAACCTATGACACTTCGGAGTTTATCTGTTACGATTTCGATATTCGATGTTGTGAAGCATACGATATTCGGTGCTGTGAAGCCAGGAAGAGCCGAAAAAAACGCCAAAAAGTATCTGCTGACTTTTCCGATTCATGATGACAAACAAAAAACCCGGCAGATGTTTTTTTTGCGATCTTTCAGCTCTTCTCGTATGCGTAACGTTTTAATACATAACTTTTGAAAGACATAACATCTAAGATCCTGAGTTTTATCTGTTGAAATTTCGCATACTTTATGTTTTCTGTTATGAAGCTTCTGCCAGTGTAGTTTACAATGTATAAAGCTTTTTAGATAAACTGGAAACGAACTACCAGCGTTCTCAAACCCCGTCCTCCAGTACTGAAATCCATCGCCACTATTATTAGTCCCAAGAGCCCCAGCTCTTCTCGTAAGGATAACAAGTTTCAACGTCTGAAAAACATAATACATAACATTATAATTGTTGTGTGTTGAAACCGCGCATCCTTGTGTTATCTGTTATGAAACTTCTGACAATATAGATTACAATGTACAAAATTTATTATATAAACTGGAAACGAACTACCAGCATTTCCAGCCTCGTCCTCCAATACTGACGTCCCTCGCCACTATTCTTAATCCCAAGAGGGACAATAAATCACGACGGTCCAGTCCAAACGAGCATTAGCAATGGAACGGTAGCGAAAGTTATTTAGAAATCCTCTGTAACCTCGCCAAATGACAGACAACCGACAAAATCATTAGCAGCGAACAACCAAGAGGGAAAAAGATTAACGAGCAAAAAAAGGGCGGAAAACTTGAAGAGGAACTTGGCTCTCAAAAAAGAGACGCGAGTGGGACAAAACCGGAACGAAAAACGTGCGTCGGTAGTCCAGTAATGACTCCCAGACTAGAAATCATATAAGTAAGAAAGTAAGTAAGTAATTTATTTGTAACCCGCCATCTTTAAACAGCGGAGTAAGTGAAAGAAAAAAAATAAAACACATAAAAGACACATAAAAAAGACACTAGATTTTCAATCTTCGGCCAGGAAGCAGTGGATAACGTCATGCGCTGGTTGGACCCAGTTGTCCATGATTTTTGAAAGCGACCAGGAAACATCCAAAGAGGGTAACAGTTGCATATTGAATTTTGAACTTTTCCGTCAATGTATGGTTACGACATAATTTTGACAAACGGAGCAGGTGCTTCGCATATTTAAATTAAACGATCTCATATTTTGTATCTCCTTTTTCGCAGAGTGACACCGGAAACGAAATAGAACAGAAGGTGCGCAGAAAGTGCTGTACAAATTGCCTAAAGCTTTACAATTATAGCACCCACGGTTGCGGACGATGGGCCAATAGGCGGTACGGATAGATCAAGAAACTTCTTGAACAACCGAAGAGCAAAATTTTGACAATGAAGATTTTAACGTTTGCGCAGTGACACGATCTTCGGTTATGCCAAGCCATCACAAAGAGTCTGTCGATTTGACGATGTATGATCCAAGAGAGATATCAGCTTTGGATGCATTCGAACCATTTGACGAAGGGTTGAAATGTAGGTATTCACATTTTGAGATGTTAACTTCGAGGCCGATTTTTAGAAGTTCCGACGACAGCTTACTCATATTGTTTGGTGAGCGTGGACGGCTACTGCTTACCAAGAGTAAGTCGTCCGCGTAAGCTACGTAACTGAATGCATGGCCTTTCTCGAGGCATGAAGGTATGGCCGATCTGAAGATTTAGGGAGACAAGACTCTTCCTTGTCGAACACCGGTTCGGTTAGGAATAATCTCTGACAAGGTACCTTGCCATTTGAACCTTACTGAAGAATGACCATACCAAAACTTTAACAGATTGACAACCGACAGATTCACGCCAGAAGTAATGAGAGAAAATAGGGCCTGAGAATGCGTAATATTGTCAAAAGCACCAGCTATATCTTTAGAACATATACGAATAGAAGACTTGTCACGGGTAGCCTGCTTCATCATTTTTATCAATATGTGATGAGCGTGTGCAAAACTGGTGCTCGAACGGAACCCGGACTGCGTTGAACCCCACCGAATATACAACTAATTCTAGAAGAGAACGTATTCCAAGATCTTGCTTATGTTACAAAAAACTGTAATTGGCCGATAGCTTTTGCAAAGGTCTGTGTCTTTCCCTCGCTTTATCACCAATGTTATAGTACCCAAGAGGAAACTATTGGAACCAAACCCTGGCATAAGCAAACTTGAAACAGAAGCTGTAGGTGTTATGTTAAAGCTGGACACTCAATTTTGAAAAAATAGGCGCTAAGGCCATGAGAATCTGTAGAATTGCAATCTCGATAGAAGAACAAGTCACGGGAAGAACAGAAGGCTGAAATAGTTTCCTTGGTAGGTATTTAAGAAGTAAATGTTCATAGTGCTGCTGAATCTGAATTTTGTAACCACCAAATAGACCACTGTAGTGGCTAGTCCAGTCAGCAGCAGTTAGCACGGAAGGATGGGCTACAGCTGAACTCTTATCTGTCCGAAGAACCTATATTCGAGCTTCAGGAAATGATGTACGGTAACGAGGATAAGACCCCCGAGATATATTGGGTCTGTATACATTAGGTCTACACGTAAGTGCCTTTATGCCTGAGACCTACGGGCAAATATACCGTGTTGCTGACCCATTTGTGGCTGTCGATCAGCGCCGAGCCGAGTTTATTTTTGGGACCCCGGAACGTAAGTGGAGGGATACCTACGACTTCGTAAAAGTTGTCCGTCTGTCTGTCTGTCAGCACGCTCGCTCTCGAAGGGAATGAGAGATTTTGATGAAACTTGGTACGAGGATCCTTTTGGGTCAAGGGACTGGTCGAGCTCGTGGATGGCTCTATAGCCTTAAATTTAGGGGCAAGGGATGGGGTTCAAATTAAGGGGCGAACAAAGTATTTTTCGACAGCTAATGTCGATTTAGGCGCAGGAAGACACGGTGAAGACGTATATAAAAATCAATTCTCGCCGGACAAGTACCCGGAATCCGGCCAAAACCGGAAAATTTGTCAAAAGCAAAATATTTATTTGAAGTTGATTAGATGTTCGATTTCGGTGTAAGAAGACATGCCGAACATGTATATGAAAATCATTTTCTCGCCGGACAAGTATTTCGCCCGGAATCCGGCCAAAACTGGAAAAATTGTTAAAAGTAAAATTTTTGTTTGAAGTTGGTTAGATGTTCGATGGTAAGAAGACATATTGAATCCGTATATGACAATCATTTTGTACCCGGACATACAGTTCGCCCGGAATCCGGCTCAAACCGGAAAATTTGTTATAGGCTAAGTAAAAGTTTTATATGAAGTTGATTAGAGGTTCAATATAATGGTAAGGAGGCATGCTGTATCCGTATTTTGTAGTCGGACAAATAGTTCGTCCGGACTTAAACTTCAAGTTTTATCTAAAGTTTATTAGAGGTTCGAAACAGGGGTTAGATAATACGCTGGATTCGTTTTTTAGCTTTAATTTTTTGCCAGACAAATAGTTCACCCGGAATCCGGCCGAAACCCGAAATTTGGCAGAAGTAAGGCAGGAAGTTTTGATCAATTCCGTCAAAGTGGACGTATAGGGGTAAACATACATGCTGAATCCATATCTGAACTTTGTTTTCTCAAATAATTAGCCCCTGGCCTTAACCTGTTTCTAATTAAAATAGTAAAAATGTTGAAGGAGTCTGGCGAAGACCGGATATCAACAAGACCCAATTGTCTGGATCAAATACAAAATTTTGGGATCCCATCGAAACCTTTGGTCTTGTTTCATTAGACACGGATTTATATTAATGCTTCTGTTCAGGATTGTTTAGTTTCGACTGTTATTCCTTCTGTGTCTTTTTTTTCGATATAGCCTAAGAGACATATGTGCCATATTTTATATGGGTAAAACTGATAACACAGTTTCGCCGAAGATCTAAAGGTAAAAACAAAATTCATCTAAAAACTCAATAATAGGACTTCTGGCTCACTTCTGTATAAGAAGGACCTTCAATTTATGCATATCTACTTGATAAATAAGCTAACCTAAATTTCCCGCCAAAACCGAGCCCACAAAATCGTAAACCACCTCGAAGGTTATCGCAATCCCAAAACACTTCATGGGATCGGAGAAAGACGCCTAATGACGTTTGTTTTCTTTGCAAAATCCAAACTATTTTCGGAATCAAGTCACGGTGCCAAACTAATCATCGCAAAAAACCTTGCAGAATTCCATCGCTGCTTACATTTCATTACCTCCTGTTTCTATCCCAATATTTATTTATCTTTTGTTTTATCGCTTTAATAATATTCCTGCTAATCTCGTCTTGCCAGGTTCGGGTCCTCGTTTGTCAGTACCCGCCCACTCGGAGGAATCTGACGGACCGAGTGGCGGAAAACTTTCAACAGAATTTTCAGGTCTCACTAACAGTGTGAGTGACTGGTGACAGTGCTACATTTCATACTCTTTCATAATGTTAAAAGGAGTCGATGGATAGAGATATCACAGACATCATACAAGCCCGTCCGCATTGATAATTCATTGGAAGAATGAAATGAAAGTTTATTATACAAATCGGCTTTCGCGGTTACAAAACCATTTAGGCGTTTTCGAGTGACGATACTCTTGACGACTAACTCTTCCTGCCGATGCAGAATTGCCGTGTGCTCTAGCAAAGAGCCGGAGCGTCACCACAGCTGTCCCCAACGAACCCGTTGATTGGTTGACATAGGTTATGAGTCATCTTTCGGGCGACGTTTCTCGTTCTTCCCGAGGTTCAGTGCCGTGTTTTGTCAGGAAAGAGTATTAACAATCCGGATTTTCCGAAAAGCGTTTTCTCCGATAATTTAGACTGTGAAAAATCGTTTTCCCTGACAATCCGGATTCGTTCTTGGATGGTCAACTTGGGAATTTTTCAACGTCGATCGTCGATCGTCGAATTGCTGTTTTGTATCAGTGATCTAAGATTATAATCCGGGACTGTCACAGAAAACGCCTTTTATGTTAGTTGTCAATAGTTGCCTTTTTTGTTCTGTTCGCTGTTTTATATTTTTCCAGGTTTGTCAAAACACGGAACACGCTGTTTCTCATTTTCCCGTTTGTGTACGTTGTTCCGTGATCCGTGTTTTCTGTTACGCTGTCTGTTTTGCAAAACACGGAACTTGCCCTCCTAGCATGTTTTACCACTGTTCAGATAGAAAATTGCAGAGAGATTCACTGATAGAAAAGAAAGAATTGCAGAAGTTTGGAGGATAAAGCCGGATCCTAAAGTATGGTCGTTTTGGAATATAATTTGCGATTTAACAGATTTTCCGCTTAAGACATGCTAAGGATCCTAAATTTGCGTTTTCGTCAGAACAGCGACAAAACACGAAACACGGAACAGCGTAAGCAAAACACTCGTTTTTCATCAAAACCAGACAACTGTGAACACAGAACACGGAACAGGAACCAGAGACAAACAAGTGCGCAAGCGCTCAGACGTAGAGTGTAAAATTAAAATGTTTATCAAATTTTTTATACCAACTGCTTTAGAACCAAGACATTTATCTTCCCCAATGAATGAATGAATGAAATTTATTTCCCATTTTTAAGACACAAGTCACAAATGGAGTATGAAAGAAAAGACAAGAAAAGAAAGAAAAAAAAGACAAGAAGACACAACATGTAACACATAAATTTTTATACTCTTGTTTACACATGGGGCAACATAGCCCTATACAAAGTATGGCTAGCGTCAAGAGAACGAATAAAACCTGCAATTCGCTCAGATATTACAATAAACGGATCGGTGACATTATAATTAACCAAACAAGTATTGAAATAACCTTGTATTCACTCCACTTTAAAAGCTTTAAATGTAAACAAACCGCCAGTATAAATCCAAAGAAATGGTGAAGATCTTGCACGAATAGCATTTGTTCGAACACTGAATGGTCCGCCAGCCAATCCACCCTTTAAACCCCTTTCCATTAGCAAGGTAATAAAAAGTGCAACAAACCAATTCGTAGCAGCCTGATACCCCCTTTGTCACAATTCATTAAGAACGGCCCTGTCATATGTCACACCGATCATATGACAAACAATCCAGTTTCCAACTGCTCATTAAAGATTAAAGTATGTCGCGTCGTCTTATTTGTTGATGTTACACCAAATCCTCATCCACAGATATATCTTCCCAAATATACAGGAGTCGGACTTGAGACCTGTCATAGACGAACTTAACTCATGGGGAATCTGGGCCCAGCTGCCCATGAAGGGAGGAGGGGTGGGGGGGGGGGGCCGGGCCCATCAAAATGCGTATTTGCACCTTTTCCCCTTCAAGTATACCAGCTTAAGAGTTTGATTCCAGTCCAAGGTCAAACTCTTTTTTCATGGGCAATTTGGGCTCACTTGCCCATGAACGGGGAGGGTGGGGGTGGTTCAACTCTCCCCAGCCCCTATGATCCAAAAGCACAAAGGAATTTCATCGCCTTATCTCCATTTATTGTCAGATTAAAAACATTAAAAATGGGCAATCTGGGCCTAATTGCCCCTGAACCAAGTGGGGGTGGGGTTTGGGACCCGCAAAAAGTAAAAAGAGACCCCAATACTCACAATCCTACCAAGTTTCAACTTGATACCCGTTGATTCCTGGCAACGGTAACGAACTTTACTTCTGGGCAATCTGGGCCCAGTTGCCCGTGAAAGGGGTGGGTGGGGGAGGTGCAACTTTAAAAGCGATTTTCCAGCCATAGGACCTACACGTCCAAGGAATTTCATCGTCCTGTGTCCAGTTCTGGTCAAGTTATGAACTTTATTCACTGGGCAATCTGGGCCCATTTGCCCCTGCACCGGGTTGAGGTTGGGGGTGGGACCCCAAAAGGCACAACTAGACCCCAATACCAACTAGTATACCAAGTGTGAACTTAATACCTGTTGATTCCTGTCACGGGTAACGAACTTTACTCCTGGGCAGTCTGGGCCCAGTTGTCCATGAACGTGGTTGGTGGGGGGGGGGGTGAAACTTTCAAGCAATTTGCCAGCCCTAAGATCTACATGTACAAGGAATTTCATCGTCCTGTGTCCACTTCTGGTCAAGTTATGAACAATGTTCACTGGACAATCTGGGCCCATTTGCCTCTGAACCGGGTGGGGGTGGGACCCCCAAAAGGCACAACTAGACCTCAATACCCAATAGTATACCAAGTTCGAACTTGATACTTGCACTGGTTCACGAGTTATAAGCTCCACAAAATACAGTGAAAACCGGAAATCGAAAACTGAAAGCTGCTACAGCGCTCGCAATAGTGGACTGTTCCAAGGGACACTCCACTAAAAAAAATCGCAACTAATGTCAACACCTAAAATTACAATAACTGTTTCAATACACTTTAAGTTTTAGGTACCCTAGAACTTGCCGTTCGTTCTAGTCGATTTCTGACGTTTTGGTAAGGGTGGGGGGGGGAGGATTTGGGAGCGGAGAGGTTGACATACCATGGATGAACCAAAGTGGGTGCTTAGCTCCTTCTGCGCTTCTGCAGTGTCAAAATGTTTTATAAGAGACATTCGAAGGACTAGATTCACCGCTTGCAGGTATCATGAGTTTTATTATTACATATGCGACGAAAAGCTGAAACGGGCGGTAGAACGCCGGCAGGCGCCCTACCACCCCTCCTCGAGTTTTTTCTAACGACGCCCCTGATCATAAAATTGGTTTGAAATTTTAACGTTCAGGATAGCATCAATACACTCTTTCGTTCGCATTCAAATCTTTTTACCCACCACAAACATCCTGCCCTCTCAGCCCATGAAATTATTAGCAAGTTTTTCATTCCTGAGCCCGTTTAATGTGCTCAGTGTGTACAAGTTTTAAGTCTATTTGGTGTGTTTTTAAACTATATGAAATTAATGTAGCACGTTTATTTACACTGTTTTGTTTAGTGTTTTAATATTTGTATTTTATTTTGTGTATTTCACTCATACTCCGCTGTTATCCCAAAAGCGGGTCACAAATAAAACAAGAGCTACGAGCTCATATGGCACTTGTTACGAGTAGGTGTTGCAAGGAAGTAGATGAGAACGTCACAAAATACTCCCTTCATCCTCCTAGGATCGGACTCAGAAATCAGATATCTAGTTTCACTCGAGGATGAGCATTTCCGGCATCGCCTCTGTATCATCTAAAGCAAATGTGCATGGAACAATATTTCCGGTACTCGTCCCCCTCAAACTCCCCCTACCACGGCCGAATCTGGTCCAGACACATAAATTGATCATCTAAAGCACCTTCTCTTACCTCTTACCTAAGCATCTTCTCTATCAAGTCTCGCTTGAGTCTGAGCATTTTTCGCGAAACTACGGTACTCCCCCCCCCCCCCCGTGTTCAGATCCGGTCCGGACCCTAAACTATATCACCTAGGGAACATCGTATATCTACTCCTCAAGTTTCATTCAAATCTCTCCACTCCTTTGACCGGTATGCGAGCCACAACGTTTCCCGATCCCTCGACGCTAAGCGTTTCACGAAAATTCCGGTGCCCCCTTCGACTCCACCCACAAGTATCGGATCCGGCCCGGACTTGACATGGAACATCGGAGACGTTACGTCTTTCAACCTGTGAAGTTTCATTCAAATCGGATCGCCTGTTCAAAGTTATGAATGCCACTAGATTCCGGATTCCCCATCCCTCCACTCTCCCCATGATGGTCTGATCATGGAAACGACTATTCTCAAGTCAGATTGTTCGAGTCCTTGATACACCAGCCCAGTTTCATCGTCTTAGTACATCAGGAAGTACCACGCTCGCAGGGTCACCAGAATTCCGCCCCCCCCCCCCCAACTCCCCCCACAGTGCCCGAATCCGGTTCGTTTATGTCAATGATGTATCTACTGTTTGTTTGGTGTCTTCCCACCAAGTTTCATCTCGACCCCTCCACTCATAGCGTTTCCCAAGATTTCCGGTTGCCCCCTCCAGCTCCCCCAAAAAGTCACCGGATCCGGTCCGGATTTTAAGTTGGTCGTCTGAGGCACGAGATCTTTCCAAATTTCAAGTTTCATTAAGATCCGATCACCCGTTCAAAAGTTATAAATACATCAAGGTTCCGGATTCCCCCTCCTTCCACTCCCCCACGATGCTCGGACTTAATCATTTGGGGTCCCTGATATGCCTGCCAACTTTCATCGTCCTAGCTTATGTGGAAGTGCCCGAACTAGCAAAACCTGGACAGACCGACCGACAGACAGAAATTGCGATCGCTATGTGGCACTTGGCCGAAGGGCAAGTGCCATAAAAAGAAAAAAAGAACTACCTATACCATCCTCAGGCGACGTGACGTGTACATTTCGTGATTTTGTTCTGGAACGCCCCACAGTAAAGGTATGCTTATTTTAAAACTTCTCTATATCTTTCACTATCTTGGTTTTGTTTCTTGCTTATAGATAGTCAGCAGGGGCGTCACGAGGGGGGGGGGGGGGGGCAGCGCCCCTCCTACGTTTTGGGCATTCGGTCAAATTTTCGCCGAAAAAATCTTTTGTCACACTTTTCCAAATTGGCTGAAACGTGTTTATTGTGTTGCGAGAGCAACACTTTGGTTTTATCCTTGTTTTGTTTTTTTGTTTTTTTCCTAGGCCGCCGGTAAGGGTCTACCCTTAGCAGTTACCAGGAATAAAATGAAATCGGTGGCCTAAGGAAAAAAAACTGTGCGGTTTTTACGGAAAGTGTGGACTTTAGGCCGGATTGATGAATATGACATTACATTTTGGAAAGCTCCGTAGAACTCTTGCCTGGGGCCAAAAAGGATGGTTTTTGCTTGTCCTCAAGCCAGAGCCTATGGTGTGCGAACTGAAGTGGAGTTATATAGCCCATGTCAGAGAGGACTATCTGAAGTTGTGTAGCGAACCTTTCGTTTCATCAAACCATGTTTGTGCTTTCGAGTGGAAAGCTCCGTTCTAGCACGCAAGCAGGCAGGCACCAGTTTCAAATTGAAGATGGACTAAAATCTGTAAGTGTTAAATATATGCAACAGTTACCCAGCCCAACAGCCAACATATCTTCTTTGAGTAATAAATAGAAAAATCTACAGAAACAAAAAAGTGGCTTTTTCCCACGGGTCCGACAGTGCTGCCATCTACTGTCTCTACCCATGTCTGTTCGCGATTTCAGCTGAGTTTATCATTCGTTTTTTTGCACTTGGGTTTAAGGTAGAGAAATGTATCACATGTGCCTCTTAAACTTTAAAATTTCTCTCATTTCTTAAGAATCTAGAGCTTATCCTTTGCTCCTTTCTAAGTGGTGACGTTAGAAAGTTGGCCTACGGAAAAAGAGTCAACTTTTGAATTAGACAGGAAGAATTTTTTTTTTCGACGGCAGTCGATAGCCGTTGATGAGCTGATCAAAGTATATGTCATCCATTTTTTGGTAAAAAATTCCTTCATGAGATACACCAGTTTGAAAATTTCAAGGGGTTGACAACTTCAGCAGTAAGGTACACACTGAAACCAAAAATAGGCGATACCAGTTGTGAGACATGTAGGGGATTTGTATGCAACAGTCAACTGTTAGCTCATAATCATCTTCGGCTATAAGGGGTTTGCAGCTTGTTTTTTTTTTCGACGGCAGTCGATAGCCGTTGATGAGCTGATCAAAGTATATGTCATCCATTTTGTAAAAAAAAATCCTTCATGAGATACACCAGTTTGAAAATTTCAAGGGGTTGACAACTTCATTAGTAACGTACACACTGAAGCCAAAAATAGGCGATACCAGTTGTGAGACATGTAGAGGACTTGTAAGCAACAGTCGACTGTTAGCTCATAATCATCTTCGGCAATGAGGGGTTTGCAGCTTTTGCTAGTTGGTGTACCTGTTATTTGTTTCCGGTGTATTCGATGGTAAGAACAATTTGGTTCCCAATTGTAAGATATGCAAGGGACTTGTAAGTAATAATCGGCTGTTATGCTTCAATCATCTTCAGGGATGAGGAGTTTGCAACTTCTGCTAGCTAGTGTACCCATTATTTTTATCCGGTGAACTGGATGTCTATCACGGGAGAGGGACTTGTAAGTAAGAATCGGTTCACGAGGGGCTAGAACTTTTGCAAATTGGTGCACACTGTATTCGATTTCTAAAAATCTGACGGTAAGAAAGTTTGTATCAATGGTCTATCGCTGTAACCTAGGACTAACTGTTTACGCAACGGGTACAAACGATAATGTAAAAACAATGAGGTAGTTTCGTAATAATTAATAGTGTCATCTATGGTATTTTAATCCTGGAAAGTTACAGATAGCTTTATACAACCAACTAGATTATATAAGATATTGTTCCAAGTTTTCATCCGTCACGATATCTACGACCGAAAAGGACAAAGTTCAGCTGACTGCAAAGTCAATTTAGTCCTTCTTCAGATATACTTTTGTTGCTGTTTTTACAACGCTGAACAATAGCTTTTGATCATGTGATGATTCTTTTTAGAACATACCGTTTTAAAGGCTTTGATAAGTTGAGTGTTGAAGTGTTGCTCTCGTGACACTTTAGTCGGCGAAGCGGGACAAAGGTTACCGCAACACTACACGTTGACCAAACGTAGGTCTAGTTGGTTCCCATTCTTTATCGAATTTGGTAAATCATCCAACTTTTGCTCAGTCGGCATCAATTTCACCACATTTGGTCTGTCACTTCGTAAATTCTGTGATTTAACGTGTTTATTGCGTCTCAGTTGTTACCGAATTCGGTAATTCGCAGGATTTTTGTTTCGTCAGTATCTATCACCAGACTTTCAAAATTCGGTTGTGTTTCCAAGAAGAGTTTTACACCATTGCGAAATTCGGTTGTTATACCGCTCCCGATCTGTTCCTTATTTTTTTTATAGTTTTTTGGCAGTAAGAATTCATAATTTGGTTCATTCTAGTTACTGAGTTCGGTAATTTAAGTGGCATTTATTTAGCTCTTGTTCTTTATCATTTAACGGTAGCTTCAGCTGGTTGCCATTCATTAATTGACTTTTACTTCTAAAGACTGCAATAATTCAGGAATAAGCACGTCTCTTGACGTGAAAACTAGCCTAAATTTGTTTACTGTTAATTCAGAATAAATGTACTTTGTATCTACTTTACCCCCGATGACCCCTTTTATTGCGAGACTGCTGTGAGGTTTAATAGGTAGTCTTGGGGTCGCAAACAAGCACCTCGATCATTAGTGTTTCCACAAAATTTCGTAATTTCGCAGTCTTCACTATTTAGAAGAAAGGTGCGTGAATTAGTTCGCGTTTGCGGCTTGGAATTTCGGGGAGCCTGGACCACATTAAAAGCTTTTGCATGGAAAGTAGTTAGACGTTGCCTGAAAAAAAGGCAGATCAAATTGTTTTCCTGGGCACAGCCGTTAGTGACGTTGTTGCTTTGTAGCAACGGCATTTTTTGTCGGCACATTTTCAAGTCCTGTTGGCAAAACTGGACGTCCCTCAAAGGAAAAATGCTAGTGACGGCGTATCCCTGAAAACACAGAAGTGGTACAGCATGAAAACGCGCCAATTTTTCTCTCTAAACTTGATTTGTATATACTATGCAACTTTTTACATTATAGCTTCTAGAACGTAACTCGCTGACATTTTTAGAATTTTTTTTAAAAATAAATTCGGTAAAAATCAGGTACCGATTGGGGGGGGGGGGGGCGCTACCACGTCCCCCCCTCCCGTGAAGAAAGGCTCGGGACGCCCTGATAGTCAGCAAATATAGCAAACTCGATGTCAGCAAACAGCTAACTGCGTCAGCTTTCTTCTGGCACAAACCGTAGTCAGCGATTCCACTTTTCAAAATCTTTTGTTGACTTTTGAATATGCTTCTTCTTCCGTTGAGGTATGCTATTTACTATGATCGCCATGCACCCTCGCATGCAGCCCGCGATCACCCCTCTTCTGTCGACGATTAGACTGCGGACAAACAATCGCGATATCCTTGACTTCCATCTGCTATGGCGAAGAAAGTTAACAATTTGTATTTTCCGTAGGAAACTGATCCCGGTCATAAAGCTCCCGATAGGCGCGACAGATCCTCGTCGTCGGGGATTTTTCTTTACTAACTAATCCACGCTAGACAGTAGGGATCAAACTCATTAGGACTAGTTCCAAGGAGAAAAAAAAAAGCTGAATGGGGAAGGCAGAATACCGGAACTCGATGATAAGACCTCAGAGAACCACGGTAGCAGGTATGTATGGTTCCATTTAAGCTGTGGTGTAAAAATAAAACAAAACCAAAAAACTGATTTTCAGCATAGACTGTATGTTCGTAACGGCTGGTGTTAGGAGGGATGTCTGGTGGTAAAGTATCTCTCATATCGACAGAAAGCAGGTGACATCCTGATGCTCAAACAATGGTGAGACTCTGATAACATTATTCCTGAACTATCCAAGAGCTATCAATCGAAGTCGAAGAGAAGCCCTTCCAAGAAGAACCAACTGACCAGCTGTAAGAGGCACCGAGCGGCACAGTGTTTTTCCATACGGAGCGTATCACTCTAAAAGATCAACGCTTCTAACGACGATGCCTTCAAAAAAGGCGTGGACGAAGAAAGGAAACATGCTGGATGTCGGCTACACTGGGTGGCAAGTCAGCCAATCTAAGAACATCTACCAACAAAGCTACAAACCAGCGAGACAATTTACAGGAGGATCACCCCACCTTATCTAGCTGTAACTGAAATTTAAAGCACACTGAATACTTTAAAACCAAGCTCTGCTTTCAAAAATTTCTCCACGACTTTAGCGTTTTAAGCCTTTCTCCTGGCCAACTAACTTCAAGCAGAAACAAGAAAACATTTACACAAACAGTTTCTCTCACGTGCAAGCTTCTCCTTTAGACAATCCTCGGGAGCATGTCCGCAGCGAAATAGCGAAACAATACAAGTGTGAAAATCACTGAGTTGTCGTTAGGGGGTTAGAATATACTGTTGTTGTTTTTCTCAAAGTTGGATCTCCGGGTTTAAAAATGGATGGAGAGATTACGGGAATAGGTTGGATAGACATTATAAGTACGACGGGTCCTTCAAGGTAATTTAAGGTAGAGCTAACTAGTTCACAATTTCACCGCGCATTTCACTATCAGCGCCATCACTAGCCAACAGCTTTGTCAATCCGCTCGATTGTTAGTAAATCATTAGCGAAATCGTTCTCTATCCACAACAACATTACCATTATCTCAAAATGGTTTATTAAGTTTATCGTCTTGAAACCAGCAAAAACACGACAAAATTCAGATAACCGGTTTTACGCACGAATACTCGTCAGTACTGGTCGGGAACATAATGCGCATGGAAAATAGTGAATCGTGTAAAATGCAAAGATTAGTGAGGTATTGCTACCGGGCTTAGAATGTAACACATGAATTTTGGGTGGTCCCTGGGCTTAAGAATCAATCAACGCAATTATGGAAGCAGGCTGCATTGACATTATAGATACGATGGGCCCTTTAAGAAATAGACGTTAAAGTAGAAATGAAACCTCTTACCCATTGACCTGGACAGGCTGATTCGTACATCGTTCTGAACTCCTTACACATATCCACTTTAGAGTCGTTTTTGTCTAAACATTGCCATAGTTCATCCCGAGCGTCCCAGCACTGTTGCCGTTTCTCCTTGTCCGGAAACGACATTTATTCTGCAGAAAAAAAAAATAATCAAAACCACAAACAAAAAGGACGAAAACAAATGCGCAAGCGCTCACAGGTGGAGTATGAAAGTATGTTACGGTAGGCTACAGTTTCTATTTGCCTTTAGCGTGGTGCTAAGATGTATCACGTAATAAGAATCTCCGCCAAACGAAAATTACAAGATTTTCGTCGTCCTAAATCTAACTGTTGTCAAGTTACGAAATTTAAACTACTGGCCAATGCCCTGTTGCCCAAGAACCGGAAGGCGGAGGGCCCGAATTGCCCCTGAACTGAAAGTGTGTGTAGGGGCGGGAACCCCCAAATACCCCATCTAGGCCCTAAGATTAATAAATATGCCAAGTTTCAAACTGGATAACTTGATATCTGTTCATTTTGTCACGAGTTACGGGGGAGAAAAGGTGAAAACGGACAATCGGCTAAGAGCGGCCGCAGGAGTGGATTTGTCCAAGTTCAATTCACAAAAGAAAGAAATAGCCTAGTCACGATGTGCAGGATTTGAGTAGTCAAACAAAGGTTTATAACAAATATTCAGAAAACAATCCTTTGCCCCTCGTGGTGGATTGTTCAAGTAGGCTGTAATTCACAAGAATGAAAACAACTTAGTCCCGAACAGACTGCGAACAAGAATAATTACACCAGAACAAGGGTTACTGTCTCTCAACTCTTAAGGAAGAAGAAGACGAAAATTAGAATAGGGTTCTATCTTTTAAGTTGCATCCTATCTAACTCATCAAATTTCAAGTCAACTCGACGATACAAGTTGCAATTTGTGTGGTATCTGATACCACGGTAACTCGATATACATTTAATCATCCATGCAGTTACCACTGTATGTAAAACAATTACCGACTTTGCGCTTTTCGAAGTCACCCCCCAAAAAACACATATACCCATTTACATCGCTAGAGACCACGGTCAGTTATGGACCGTGGTGTCTGAACATCAGATATCATGGCATTCCGAGAGACAACGATATCGCAAAAACGCAACTCATGCAACAACTTCCCAGTCGAAGGAGGGACACCACAGAGGAATTTTGTGTCTGAACTCAAACTTATATACATTTACCTCAGTCACTGTCAACGAACAGCGACGCTTGACCTCGATGAAACGACACGTTTATACTATCACTCTCACACTGACCCAACCAAGAGACCCATCACAACTGTTCCAATGAACGATCTTAACTTAGAGCACGAGAGACAAATGATATGCAGCGCTACCTATTTTTAGGCGAGAAAAAAAGCGATTCCAGCGTCGTTGACAAGTTCGTTTATTTGGCTGGAAATCATTTTTAGCATTGCAAAGGAGTGCCAACTCCCCAGATAAACATTTTATTTTCTTTGACGAACGAACTTGAGTTCAACCAGCGTAAACGCGTCTCAAGAAACTACCTCTCGCCGTTTCCTGGGGACTCCAACAGTGGAGTCCCCGCGTTTTTGTTTGTTACTACTCCGTATTCTTGCGGGTGTGACATGGGTGGGGAATGCTCCGATTATCCTCATCAAAAAGTTACTCCTTATCGGACTCGACGGGGAGTCGATTTGGAGGAGTTACTGGTTAGTTAATTTTTTTAACGGATTTTAAAGGTTAACGGAATAGGGCTAAGATACGACAGTCTGATTACCCATCACATTTTTACTTAATTAGGCTAGAAGAACCGACAAAAACGCGTTACTTCGTTACTTTGTTATCCACGATTCTTGAATTTTAGCTGACGTAATTTCTCTTCCGTTACTGCTGTACCCCTATACGGACGTAGCTCTATGTCTGAAATGTTTAGCAGCTACAGCGGCAGCCAATTGCCGTAATAACAAGTCATGGCGGATTTACATTATTCAAGCCAGGAAGATGAAAGTAACATGGGAAGTGAAAACGACCAGGAAGAACTTGGCATTCGCCATGAAGGAAGAACATGACCAGTTGAAAACTCGAACTTGCTAATCAACTTGGTGGAATGCTGGCCAAATTCTTTGTTGACTGTGTCCTTCCACAAAGAAAACCTATTCGGGGTAGCACGTAACAGAGGGCTATCTTGGATGTGATTCTGCAATCTGGAATCGAACATTTCAAAATCTTCGCTTTGGTAGCCCTTGAAACACATGCTTTTGCAGACATTCAAATTTTCCGAGACTCGCCGTAAAGTTATTTGTCCTGCAACCAGCGGAGATTCCAAACGTCACTTCTAGACTACGCGACGTAAAAAACAAAAATCCCTTCTATGAGTCAAAATAATTCAGTGTATTCAAATCAAACGTATAACAATAAGTTGGCTTTTCAGTTATACTTAAAGGATGGTTAGAAGGAGCTGCTGCGATCAATATTGAGTTTAACTGTCGAGTAAGACTGACTTTGAGAAAAAGGCGTAGGCTATGTCTTAAAGTGATTATGATTTTATTTTTGTAAATGATGTAAACAAAATAAAGTGGATCACACCTTTCACAGACTAACTGCGAGTTATTTCTTGATGAAGTAACAAATAAACTGTTACACCTGAAGACACCTGTTACTAAAACTGCACATAAAACGGCTCGGCTTCGGGGTCTTGATATGGTAAATATATGATATTTGACGGTGCAAAACGGATAAGTCAGCTACATTTTATTGGAGCTATATTTCGGCCCTTCTTGGCAAGGGTCCTCTTCATGCTCTAGCCGCTCAAGCTGGAAAACGGTACATATATGAGAAAAGGGCGACTCATTTGAGTTTTTCTATCGTGCTAACAGACGGAAGGACGAGCAGATGGTAGAGAAAATTCGAGTCTGAAGGCCGATATTGAGCAAAGAAATGGCCCTAAATAATCCAGCAAGAGACTGCAAGTCTTCGTCGACGAGGGCCCTTACAAAAAAAGGGCCGAAATATCGCTGACGAACAACGCGGTTGACTTTTCCGTTTTGCGTGAACACAAGAACAAATAAGCATCAGAACCTCCGTCTCCCTATCTCTGTAATACGATCATGCGCAGTCGAATAAATCCCTGTACCCTGTCCGATGCAAACGAGCGGAGGGTAGGAGCTACGCGGCAGTTATGTACAAACAGCTATACCCAGTAAGGCCCCGAAGAAGAAATTTTCACAGTAAAAGCCGATTGGTTGTCTAGACACGCTGCAGAGCGGCTCACAGCGCCTCTTGCACTAATTCCTCTGATATGCGCAACGGCGAAGAGGGAAGTAGACAGGCAGCAACTCAAGCTCAGCAAATACCTCTAGCTCAGCTCAATTTTGTCGGGGTATCCATGGTCACTCCATGGAAGTAAAGAAGAAGGAAGTTCTATTGGCTTATTTGTTCTTGATCAAAGCAACGAGGAGTATTTACGTCGAACTAATTTAATTCATTACAAGGAGAGTTTTCGCAATATTCCGGAACTATTTTCCAGCGAGCGAAGCACATAGCAAAAACTGCGGGATTCCGATTTCTGGGATTGCTTTCGACTTTCCACTGTACTGTTCGCAAAAACACAAGCTGAAATCCTTTTGTTCTTACGTTCCAACAAAACCCTCCTTGATGACACTTGCCTTTCTTTGGCCACGATTTCAAAATTTCTACTGAAGAATTCCACTAGCTTTTTGGAATCCCTTTCTGAAAAATCTTCTTCCGTTTCCAAAGCACGAACGGCTCTGCAAATTGATTCCGACTTTGCTTTCCAGCTCGCGAAAACGCGAGTGAAACAAAAGTTTCTACCCATATTCAAATTCTTGCTCTGATATAGGCTACATGACAACCTAAAATATACTTGGCTGTTTCAACTTGTGTTGGCTACATGCTGCTAATTTTGCTGATGTAACTTGGTTCCTCCTCATTTCTTTGAACTTCGAATCATACCTTGTGTTTGCTTACTAACTGTTTTTGTATTCGTCGAACAGTAAAATACCCAAGTAAGCTTAGCTTGTTTTTTAGAGATCTTTCTCCATTTCCCAGTAATAAAACAAAAATAAGTTTGCATCTGGGGAGACTAGGCTACATACCTTGCTCCTATATGAGTGATAACTTAACATACTCACGCAAGGTTGTGCCTACTTTGTTTAAACACTGCCAACTTTTCTGCTGTAACTATATACCGCATCTTTCTTCATACCTGGACAATAGGCCACCTTGTGTTTGATGATCAAACAACTTTCTGGGGGATCAAAATTTGATCCCAACAAGATAGCTTCAGGGAATCCTGTCTCTGATTCTGAATGTGTGGAATATGTAATACCCAATAAATGAACGGTAAAATTCAAAAACATGTATCAATGTGTCCTGCAGAAATGTTAATCGAAAAAAATGCAGAACCTGGGCCCCTCTCCACTATCCTGGTAGTATCACATTTTCTTACTGAGACCTTTCTAAGCATCTTGTCTACAGGAGCAATGGAAATGATATTCATTACTATCAGTATGTCATTATCTGGGAAAAATAAACCGAATTTCATGCCCTGATAAACAATTCCCTTGTCAAAAACTCTAGTGGTCTTTTCAGCCTGAAACAGTCAACCATAACCCCTGATTTACAGATACTCTATACAAATGCTGGGTATATCTAGAATTTGGCATACCCTATGCCTGATGCTGGATACCCTACGCTAAACGCTGGATACCTGTTGATACCCTAACCTTGACCTACCCCAGAACTGGTGAACTCTTGGTTGATTTCTGAGCTTCACCCAAATCATCAATCTTTAATTGGGTTAGAGTATTCAGAATTTGGCAGATTGTATCTAGCATTAGGCATAGGGTATCCCAATCTTCGTCACAGGGTTAAAAAAAAAAAAGGGTTTGTGGTTGACTGGTCTTAACCAGTCTAACAAAATTTAAAAAGTCCGCTCATTCGATAACTGGTTTACCAGGGTCACTTGCCTTTGTAAGGAGCTGTTTGTATAAGGTCACCTGTCACTTTAAGGCTATTCAGAAGCTGATATCTCTTTACAAGGAGCCCCCCCCCCCTCCACACATGATATCTACACATTTAAGGCCCGTTTAACGGCTAGCGTATCTCCAAATAGCGAGTATAGTTCGATCTCTAATGAAGTTATACATCAAGTATTCCCCCCCCCTTTTGCTGATTTTTCTAATCTTCTAATAGGATCAGGCATGCCTGTTTCAGAAAAGCTACCCTTTCTGTAGATAGAAACAGCCAAGTTCTAATGCCTAGCTGTTCTCAAACTTACGATCCATCCTGCTGAGTTCTGAAATCCAAGGATTCTGGTATCATATAATTTGAAAGAAAAACATAACATATATATGTTATGTAGTTTGTGTACTATGAATAAACCAATGAATGAATGAATACACCTCCTGTAGTTTTACAAAACTGATTCAGATAAAACGGCAGTAGAAAAAGCACACTAATTTTGGTAACACAAACCTGTATTTTTTTCCATATTGCAGCTGGTTCTGTGTTATTTAATGTAGCTAAAATCTGTAAGGTGAAAGTTATGTTTACTCCAAGTCAGAAGTGAAAAGAGTCAAGAGAACTTAAACATCATGAACAGGACAAGACCAAAGGTTTCGATGGGATCCCAAAAATTCAATTTTTGTTCCAGACAATTGGGTCTTCTCTTCGCCACATCCAGTCTTCGCCAGACTCCTTGAACATTTTTACTATTAAAATTCAGATACAAATTAAGGCCAAATAGCTAATCATCTGAGAAAACCAAGTTCAGATATGGATTCAGTATGTGTGTTTACCCCTATAAGTCATATCTGTTTGACGAAAACTTCCTACCACTTCTGTCAATTTCCCGGTTTCGGCCGAATACCGAAACTACTTGTCCGGCGAAAAAAGAAAGCTCGAAAACAAACTCAGCGTATCTTTTCTCCCCGATATTGAACATCTAATCAACTTCAAATAAAATTTGTACTTATAATAAATTTTCCGGCTCCAACCGGATTCCGGTCGAGCTATATGTCCGGGTTAAAAAATGATTTTCATACACGGACTAACCATCTCTTCTTACCCCTAAATCGGATATCTAATCAACTACAAATAAATCTTTAACTATTTCCGATTTTGGCCGGATTCCGGGCGAACTACTTACCCGGGTAGAAAATTGTTTTCACACAAGTGTTCAGCATGTCTTCTTACCAGTAAATCGAACATCTAATCAACTCCAAATAAAACTTTTACTTTTAACAAACTTTCTGGTTTTGGCCGGATTCCGGGCGAACTAGTTGTCTGGCGTGAAAATGGTTTTCACCGCCGTGTTCAGCATGTCTTCCTACCCCTAAATCGAACATCTAATCAACTTCAAATAAAACTTTTACTTTTTAAAGACTTTCCGGTTTTGGCCGGATTCCGGGCTAACTACTTGTCCGGCGCAAAAATGGTTTTCACCATCCTGTTCTGCATGTCTTCTTACCCCCTAATCGACTATCACATTATCAGTTTAAAAACTTGTTCTGCATGTCTTCTTACCCCATAATCGACTATCACATTATCTGTTTAAAAATATTTCATTTGCCCCTTAATTTAAACCCCTTCCCCCAAACCTAAATGAAGAGCTCTTGACCCAAAGAATGCTCACACCAAGTTTCATCAAATTATCTCATTCCCTTCGAGAGTTATAGTGCGCACAGACTGACAGACGGACGCTGGACGGATGGACAGACTGACGGAGGGATGGACAGACGGACGGACAACTTTTGCGATGTCATAGGTATCCCGCCACTTACGTTTTGGGATCCCAAAAAGAAACACGAGAGTTCCCTCTGTACTCTGTGTGTTGCAACTTGTGTGACATGAACAACAAATCCAGTCTTAGTGGTTTGATTTGCTCTCTGTTGGTTGTGGTCAGGTTCTGGTTGGTTGCACCTAGGGTAACTATCCTAGTTCCCGAACGTCCTACCTCTCAATGAGTTCGATGTTCGGAAACAAATCAAAATCCTCTAGCTGCTGCTTCCTTCCTTCCTTCTATGGTATAGTCTTTGGGATCCACTGACCCTTCTAGAATTTTTCTTGCTGAAGCTTGGCTAAACTTGAGAAGCTGGGCTCAAGGGAGGGTCCTCTTGCCTGGTCAATGACGGTGGTTGGATGGTCTACGGCGTCGCTGCTAGACTTTAATGTCTGCTTTAGTTAGTAGATCAAGGACATCGCTGTAAATCCTTGTTTCTTCTGCTGTTGGCAATTTGCTGGACAGGCTTATTGTAGCGATATCTGGTTTTCGACCCAAGGATCTAAAAGTTGAGATCATTTTCTTCCTCCTTTCGGTCAGGTGTCTGCATTGGAATAGGATATGCTGCAGAGACTCTTCCCACTGGAGACAGAATCCAATCCAAAAATGTAGAGCCACTGGGTCCAACGTTGTCGTCGGTCCCTTTCGGCCTTTCTTTTGGGTAGGGCCGATTACCACTGTAATCGCCTCTAGAGGTAGATTTTCTTCTCCCGGATGACGTTGATTAGGGCTTTGTAGATTTGGTACTCGGTCTTCTTCGGGAACATCGTTGTGGTGATTGTGCTGATGGAGCTGGGGATTTTGAGCTCGTTGCATATGACCTTGAGTTGCGACGTCATCGGGCTGGTACTTCTGCACATGAACAGGATGTGTTGCAGGGTTTCTTCCTCCGCACCGCAGTTTCTGCATTGTGGGGATGAGCTGCACGTTGGGATAAAATTTTGAAATTTGCGCTTATTATCATTCAGTAATGGTGCGTTTTTGCCCTTACCCGTTCCGTTCCTCCGTCAACTCGCACTCGAAAAGCATAAAAGAACCCAAAAGTAAATCTGATACTTGGAAAGAGGTCTTCTGCAATTAGTTTGCTTCCGTTTTGCTAAGTTTTTAAATAAAAAATTTTGACACCATTCGAAAGAGGGCATCTTTCTCTGCAAAACGTATATCACACTTTATTGATGTCGCGTCCTATAACATATTTATACAATTTTTGCCGAGGGTACTATCGTTCAGAAACTGGGAGTTTCCGAACGAAATCCTCGAATCCCTATTTCTGTGGTTTCCGCCCATTTTTTTAGTTTCATCGCCTAGGACCGCTCTAATAAATTGTTTATCAAGTTATTTTGCTTATTGTTCAGGCTTTAAAGAAAACGGAAAGACTGGACGTCGATCCGAACGACACATTTCTGGTCCACGAACGGTCGAAGAAGAATCGTTCAGAAAAACAATCCCGGTTCTCGAATGTACGGTCTATGAATCCGAACGAGAAGAATATGTGGGATGAACGTTCTGGGAAGTGTTGTGCCAAGTACTTCTATGTTTTACTGAAGTACAAGTATCAAGCCTACTCCAGATGGGCCCCGTAAGCCAAGATTAAATTCACAGGTGAGATAAGGTTGAAAACTACGATAAATCTGTTTTCATCCCGGAATATTAATTCATATGAAATCTAGCGAAAAACGACTTATCGCTACTGTTTATAATTCCTTGATCAAGTGGTTCGAGTTTTGAAGATCTTACATCCTGAATTGATCTTTTTGGTTTACTGTGTTTGGTCCATACTATGGACGAAGTCAGGTGAAGACCAGAAATTCAGTAGGCCTTGCGTATTCAGTAGGCCTTGTGTTATAATTTCGTTGAACAGAGGTCCTCTCTGGAGAGTGATGACTTCATATCATCCTCTCTGGAAGCTCATGACTTCATATCATCCTCTCTGGAGGCTGATACGACTTCATATCATCCTCCCATTTCCACCACTAATTTTCTGTGTGAAGATTATCGTAATAATACTTACCGTGTGTCATAGGAGGATATACATTACATACCTGTTGGAGAAAAACTAAACTTGGTTAACAATTTTTTTTTTTAGAATATTGAAATTTTGCGCCTAATTACCGAACCAAAATACTGAAACTTACTTTCCACCTTAATTTGTTGTTTTATTAACGATGAATGAAACGGCAGTTCAACAGAACAAAGAAAATATCTTACTCTCGGCAGTCTAACGCCGTCCATAAACAGAGTTATAGAAAATATGCTTGTAGTAAAACAATGGTTGGAATGACCAATACAAGCTAACCTTCAACTAGTGTTACCCAGGTGCTGTGGCTATGAAGACACAGGTTGCTGTTTGGAAACTGAACCGACAATCAGTTTCGGTTTTGATTCTAAGTTCGGTAACTGAGAAAAAAAATTCGGGAACTGGAACATGGGCTCCGATAACATTGGTTTCCGAATGGTTTTCTGATCTCTTGGCGTTCGGAAACTGAGAAATGATACTATAGTTCAGAAAAAGTATTGTTACGACCATCCGCTTCAAACTAGAAAGGTGGCATGTACCAGTAAGTAAGCCAGTCTTCCAACGAATGATCAGTTGATGAGATATTTTTTTTTATCTGCTAGGGGAAATTTTTTGCAATTTTTTAAAAAGAAATCTGCCAGTAAACAGGGGAAATTTTTTGCAATTTTTTTAAAAGAAATCTGCCAGTAATCTGTCAGTAAATGTGAAAATTGTTTGGGAAATTTTTTGGATTCCTTCCTCATCCACATACAATCCAATTCCAAAAAGGCGAGAGGGTATGTGGACTGCGCTATAGTCCTTTCAAAGTTTCACGTTAAATTCATATTTTCAGAGGTTCAGCAATCCAGCGTCTTCTTTAGAATCTGAATCATTGTAGTATAGCCTAGATCCGTCTTTCAATATGCAAAGGAAGTTGCATAATGATGATGAAGGAATTAAAGAACCTTCTTGACTACTAGGTTTTCTATCCTTAAATCTGTGACACTCTTTAGTTGATAATTGTTTGAAAATACCTCCTTCCTTTCAATTTGAATAAGTTGCCATTTAAAAGCCCGACAGAGGCTACCATAGAGTCAACTGATTTATCAAGAACAGTAAATGCAAAGAGACGTCACCTTGACGTCAGGACCAGGTCAGGACAGCGTCAGGATGTATAAGGATGTTGACCATCCCAAATTAACAAAAAAAATCCTTGAATGTAAGGTACGCAATGGATTTAACTTGTACTCTTTGATATTTTCCTAGCTTTGCCAGTACTCAACTCACAACTCAGAACATCTCGTTACACTATCATCAATATTGAAAAACTGCGATGAAGCTCTAGGCTCCAAAATCGTTATAACTACCACTCTTTCACTTTCATCACAATCGGTTTTGTTCCACCATTTTCTTTTGCCGATTTCCGGATTTCATCAACGACAATTTAAGATATCTATTTTGTTTTCTACTTTCTCTAAGACTTTCAAACATGATGGCAACAAAAAGGAAAATGGACGACTCGTTTGGAGCTGCTAAAAGGCGCACTATGAACTGGAATGACGTCCAGATAGGGGGAGGTTCGTATTCTTTCTGTATTAAAGTAGCCTAGCCTTTGTTTTTTGTTCTGTCATTCTCATTTTATTTGAATTATGATGTCTGAGATTTGTTTGCTATTTTTATTTTTTGGGAAACCTGAATCACAAGAGAGGCATAGTGAAATTATGCGCTGCCATCTCTACCAGATGTCCTGCGATTCTCTCTCGGTTTCGCGCATGGTCGAGGTAAAATGTTGAAATTTGGGCAGATATTTCTTCTTTGATGTTCGTGAGGTCAGCATTGCCGGTATCGTTTTTGCAAATTAGGTTTGTTGGAAGAGCAGAATGTCGGACATTTTCTGAGCCTCTCTTGGGGTTTTTATTTCTATGAGAATAAAAGCTGTCTGGTGTGGAAGGGATGCATCTCTGCTTTTGTGTTCGAACAGGGAGGACCATCTCACTCACCTATATCGGACATTCACGCAAATGTCCGACCAATAACCATTTCGGACTGAACCCAAAAAGTCCAGATGAAAGGTATGGGTTTAATTGAGAAAATGTGAGATAGATTAGGCAGCATCTCGGGCGATATAGAAACGTTAAATACCAGTTTCAATACCATTAACGAGTTTGAGTTTTGCGCCTGATTCATAATGTTTGGATTGGCTTGTTTGTCCGGACAAGCAGTTGAAATTGTGTTTACAGCCAAATACTTGTTTGTTATGCTTTTAGTCGCTAACAGGCAGCTTTAGTCGCTAACAGGCTCAATATAACTGTCTAAATGGCTTATGTCAGCAAATTTGGTGTCAGAATAAATATCTATTGCATAATAAAACTAATGATACGATAGATCACAAATCAGTGCAACATTTGCCAATTCTAGGAGCTTAGTTACATTAGCCACCTTCAACAGAAGCACTGACCTTTTCCTGTAAATTTTTCACTGTATGGAACCACTTAAAAACAATTCGAAAGTAAAATTTGGCAAATCTTATTTTTCACTGTACGGAACCACTCAAAAACAATTCAAAAGTAAAATTTGTCAAATCTTTTGGTTGAATTTTCCCTCGCCAAATTGTTACAGCGTTGCCATAAAACAGTTGCGATCGAGTTGTTGGTTCCCGCAACTAATGGATATTTTTTTTTTTTTTTGCATATGCAAACACTTCTCCATAAGAGATGAAAGAAAATGTCTGGTTTGAAATGTTCGATCAACATGTCTGAATTCTGATGTGTTCGAATTTCGATGTTTTACCTTATTTTTTGCGTTTTTTTATTTGAGTTTCTGTTTGTGACTAATTAGCTTTATATAACTGTTTGAATTAACATAATTGGCTTCGTCAGTTGGGGAAGAGCAGGGGTCAAGGTATTGACTAATTTTGTATTTTGCTGTGACTAACTGCTTGAATATGAGCATATTTACATCTGTGTCTGTTGTTATGAGACCTTTCTTGTATAGACAAATTTTTGTCAAATGGGTTCGCATTAACGCCAATGTTAGGTTCCAAAAAGGGTACCTTCCTTGAATTCCGAAAGAGAAAATTTTCAATTTTTTTTTTATGTGCAAAATTTGGCTAAAACAGTTGGCTGTTACCATGTTTGAGATCACTGCCCTGATTTTTTTATCGTGTTTGTTACTTGAGATCACTGATTTGATGTTCGTTATTTAATCACTGGTTTGCTTATTATGATGTCATGTTTGTTACTTTCCCTTTCCATTCGACTGTTTATTAAGCAATAAGATAATGTGATAATGTTACAATAAGCATACCTCTAATGTACTTTGCCTAGCCCACAATCTATTTAAATGAGCAGCACTAAACACTGCACATTCTCTGGAATTAGCATATCTTAGGATTTCTTAACTAAAGAGTTATATTTGTTAAGAACAGATTTGCTTTTATAGTCTTCTACATCTACCTTAGTTCCTTTGGCTACATCTGCCTTAGTTCCTTTGGCTCTTTTTGCATCATAAGGTGTTATTGTGCATTATCAATAATTATTTTTGGTTCTGGTGGCTTTGTTTTCCTGGTCATTCACTTATGCTGAAAATAACTGGAAATCTGAAAGTATGCAGGTTATTTCTATTAATACTGTTTGAGGACAAGCTTGATTGGACATTGAAAATGTTATGTAGTTTGTAATGTTTTTTGTCCAAAAATTTAACATTGTGTAGGATATCTTGCTGGAGCCAAGCACTGATTCTGGGCATGTGGTATCTTTGGAAGCTGAGATGTTGGTTCTTACTGGAAGTGGCAGGTACAACAGAAGCTAAATGTCTGATGTATTGTATAGTATGCTGTATTAAAATAATTAATGCTTATATCTTTGTGTTTTTCAGATGTAATCTTTGTCAAGTGTCTCATCCCTATTCCTGTTGCTGGACTTGTTATTGGAAAGGGTGGTGAAACCATTGAGAAACTGCAGACTGAAATTGGAATGAGAATTCGACTTTCTAAGTCTGATGATCTCTACCCAGGTAAGTTAGGCTTGTCTTTTCGGTGGAGTAAATAAGAACTTTTTCTCCTCCATATTTTTCTTTGGTTTGGCCAAGAATTCAATAAAATTGAGATTGAAAGCACTAAAAAACCAGATGGTTACATGCAGTCTCAATGTAGGTATTACTGTGCCAGTCATGCCTTTATTTCTGTGCTGTTTTATAATATGGATTGATGGATTGCTCTAACCTGCAGCAGTGCTTTACACAGTACAGAGTATGATAAGTGGAAACAAAACCACAGTATGCTCAGCTGGTGTCAAGATGTTAATAATTTGTTTATGTCTGAGAGAGGACAGCATTTGCTTGATAATCATTAATCTCTTTTGGTTTACTCACTCATTGTAGTTATCTTTTGGTTCCTAGCAGCATGTCCCTTCAAGATTTAATGTGAAAATGTTATCAAAAGTCCTTAATTTCACCCCAAGATATGATTCAAGGTTGTAAGATAATGAATGCTAACCATTCATTCTCTCAAACATGCTTATATATTTGTGGTAAACATGGCATAATAACATGTGGAGCTATGAATAGTGTGTAACAGTAGGCAATGCAAGTGTTTCACAATTAGGTTCTGCGACGATTTTGCAGGACCTCAGTTTTGTCTAATGGAGCACCAGATTATATGGAATGTATTTACATAAACCATACACTTTAGCATTGAATAATTTCCCTTACCCCTCCAAGATCAGCATTGAGGGTCTGCGGTTTAGTCCCCACTAGGTCTTTCGTTATTTCGTACATGTGTTCTGTTCTTCATTTACCTTCAGTTACTCTTTGTTGAAATATGTGTGTGGTGTAAGAAACATAGCTAAATATTCTTTGAGCCCAAGCTGACTTTGAAACATTTATTCAAACAATGTTTTCAACGGATACGTCAGCTACTTCTTCATCAGCGATATTTCGGCCCTTCTTGGCAAGGGTCCTCATCAGGCTGTCAGTCCTCTGGTTCAACTTCGGGGAAGGAAACAAACCTGTAATAAATAACCGAAGCTTCTACCGACTATAAATATCTTATTAAAGTAAATTATCTTCAAATACCACTATAATGAAAAAACTAGTTCTGAGATTTAATTTTTGACACCGAAGCTGTTTTTGCTGCACGATTGGAGCGATTACAGGAAAGGGTTTTTTCTGCATTTTGATGAACTTCGTTTTTTTTATTAATAAGGGGCTGAAAACTTAAAAAAAAACTTAAAGAAGGGCCGAAATATAGCTGATGAAGAATCTTAGCTGACGTATCTGTTGAAAACATTGTTTGAATAAAGAAACATAGCAAAGTAGATATGATGTTGTATAACAAACTGTACTATTTGTTTTCTACTCTAGTTGACAGGCCTTGACCGATTTCTGCCTCAGTTTTGCTATCTTGATTCCTCGTGTCTTTTCTGATGTCTTTCTTTAATGTGACATGTATTTGACACTTCAACCAAAGTGAAATATATTTTTGGTATCCCAATTGATATATGTATTTTTTACCATGTATTTTAACCTTTCAGGAACGAATGATCGTGTTTGCATCATGAAAGGGACCATTGAACAGCTAACTCAGTTCATTCGCACTTACTACATGGATAATTTGCTAGCCATTGAAGCTCGGGAACACAAAATGCAGAGAATGGATCAGCCAAATGATCGTTATGAGGTTCATGGAGATGATTTTTCACTTTTCTGTAGGCTAGAAATTTGCATTGTTTTTTTGGCAAATGGTTTTCCAACATCTGACTAAAAAAAAAAAGGTTACAAAAAGAAAGTACTTGTGCTAAAAAGATAAAAAGGTTCCTTTGTGTCACTTAACCCACCTCTTCGCTGCAACGGTTTCTAAGCGTACTGATCTCTTTCTTTCTCTTAAGTATTAGACTGTCGTGTCAATTTAATTGTTTGCCACTTTGACATCAGTTTCGTATGGTTTTATTTATGAATTTTGTATTTCAATCTTCTTTCTGGAATTTTGTGTGACAAACAGAATGCTTTCTGCTATGTTTTCCTAAAAGATTTGGGAATTTCTTTTTTAACAATTAAATATTTTGCCTTGGTTTCAGTCATAATTTTCCCAGATTAAACTAAATTCTGTATCTCACTTACAATCTAAAGTTTGCCAAACAAGGTAGGTATAAGTGTCTTTTTTTATTTGTCTGACTATTTACATAAATCAAACTTTTCTTTATTTTCTTGGTAGATACATTGCTTAACATTGCATACTTTTTTGTGGGTAACGCCTGGACTCTATGGACTGTGGGATTTGAAAGTATTTTCTTTCAGAATGTGTTACCTATGTATTCTATAATGGATCAGCCAAAGATCGTTATGTTTCGTTATCATTGGTGTTCTCCAATCCTGCTCTGGATTCTTGAACTGCTTGGTCACACTGGGCTCAAAAAGCTGCCTGTTCCACAAACAACTGAAAATCCCTAGGGGACGTGAGATTTGATGGGCTTTGTGACAGCTTTGGGGATAATGAGCAGACTGTATTTGGGTGTCAATTAGGGTTCCTTTATCATAATTATACAGGCTGTTTTGCTCTACACTCAGAATTAGTCCGATCTTTTACCTATGACATCGCAAAAGCTCTCCGTCCGTCTGTAAGCACGATAACTCTCGAAGGGAATGAGATATGTTGATGAAACTTGGTGTGAGGATTGTTTGGGTCAAAACTAAGGTTGAGTTCGTACATTGGCTTTGTAGCCCTATATTTAGGAGTGGGGGAGGGGGTTTAAATTAAGGGTCAAGCAAAATATTTTTAAACAGCTAATGGGACAGTCGATTATGGTGTAAGAAGACATGCTGAACACTATGGTGGAAACCATTTTATCGCCGGACAAGTAGTTCGCCCGGAATCCGGCCATAACCGGAAAGTTTGTTAAGAGTAAAAAGTTTTATTTGAAGTTGATTGGATGTTCGTTTTAGGGGTAGGAAAACAAGCTGAACACGATGGTGAAAATCATTTTCCTGCCGGGCAAGTAGTTCGTCCGTAATCCGGCCAAAACCGGAAAATTGTTAAAAGTATTTGTGTATGATTAGATATCCGATTAGGGGTTAGAAGAGATGCTGAATCCCTGTATGACAGTCATTTTATACCCGGACATATAGTTCGCCCGGAATCCGGCTGGAACCGGAAAATTTGTTTTGAGTTAAATTTTAATTTGATGTTGTTTAGATGTTCGATATAGGGGAAAAAAGAAACGCTGAGCGAGACGCTAGTCCGATTTTAGCTTCTTTTTTTTGCTGGACAGGTAGTTCCGGAATCGGCCGAAACCGGGAAATTCGCAGAAGTAAGGCAAGAAGTTTTCGTCAAAATAGATATGACTTATAGGGGTAAACACAAACATGGTGAATCCATATCTGAACTTGGTTTTCTCAGATGATTAGCTTTTTGGCCTTCATCCGTTTCCGAATTTTAATAGTAAAGATGTTCGAGGAGTCTGGCCAAGACTGGATCTGGCGTAGACAAGACCCAATTGTCTGGATCAAATATTGAATTTTTGGGATCCCATCGAAACCTTTGGTCTCGTTTCTACTTTTGCAACCCAAAAAGCTAGGAAATGATCCAAGTGTGACCAAGCTCCTTATGAAGTCCATTGCTGTGTGGGTTTACCGCCTTGTTGTGGATAGCGATGAAACTAGCAATGAATGTCGTATTTGGATCCGTTCCAAAGTATTCTTGAAGCTGTACCTTGGTTCTCTGTTTGTGTGAGTGAGGTTTCTGACGATGAATTTGGGTGGCAGAAAATTCAAATTTGCTGCAGTAGAATTGAACAAGACAGTTCAAGCGAAATAATGTAAATATGAGTTCAGTAATGGATAGCTTACTGTTGAGATTATCGATGGTATGCCTTTCTTAATTTTTGTCATATAGCAGGTGAGATTTTAATTAGAGTAGGGTCGGATTAAAATTTTCAGCATTATCAGAACTGAGATGCTACTTAGCCATACTCAGGTTCACATGTCGCCCATGAAATCAAGAGGAAAAGTCGGTAATGACTAGTATGTGAAGTCAGAACTAATTTTCTCCCTCTCAGAATCTGAATCAGAGACCGATTAGACTTGAATTTGGCATTTTGATTGTCGCAACTCAAGACACAGTATTATATCTGGTAGATAAGTCTGCAAGAAAAAATAAAGATAATGCTAATGAATGCTTTCACGCCTCTTGCATTACGAAAAAAAAAGTAAAGTAAGTAAAGTCAAAGTAAAAAAAAAATATTAGTGCAAAGTTTAGTCGAGTATAGAGTAGAGTTTGAAATTGCATCGATACCACAAGAATTGTTGTATTATCTGCTCTAATGTGTGGTTATTTCCAGTTAAAAATGATTGTCCCAGTTGAAACTGTCGGTCGCATTATTGGCAACTCAGGCGCAGTGGTTAAGGAGATCATCAAGAAGACTAAAGCCTTCATCCAAGTCTCCCAGCGACCTCCCCCAAACATCAGCCTGCCCGAACGCATTATGAAAGGTAAGCTGCGTTTGTCACTTGTCTCTGTTTTACAACTCATCTTACGTCTGTTCATTCCATGTGCACCGAAAAGCATATGTTGGTCTGCTCACTCTGCTTTGTACAGACAGAAAATTTATTTGGTTTTCTGACAACAGAACATATAAAGCGGACTTCAGAGGACGTGTCATACTTATGACAGCATTTCGTTCGACTTTAATGGTATTTCAGTCAGTTAAAGTTTAACTGAAAAGCAAATTTGTTGTTGGATCATTTAATTGAATACCTTACATTACTTGGATTGTGTTGAAATTTTGGCCTTCATCGCAATGCCAAATTCTACCATTACGCGAAAAATTCGAATCTTATTACAAACGCGGCTTTTCAGTGGCCAGTAATCAGCACGCGTAAGGTATCTCAATGCAAGGACACTTTATCTTTTGTAAATGGTCTCATCAGGCCTACAGCACAGATACAAGCGCATACAGGGACCACAAATCTGACAGGGAAATTCCACTATTTGATCGGGTCTTCAGGCCTCTTTGAGTGAATAAGTGATCGGTAACGAGATTGACCCATCTCAAGCCTCTTCGGTTAAACTTTTACATTCCCAAGTGTATCCTATCTCCTCTATCAGCAATGAACTGATTGTCACGCTTGCCACGTTTGTTCTCTTTGCCTGACGTATCAGGCGCCCGATCATTGTTTCCGAGGAGCTTATTCATCCGAAGACGCTATGCAAATTATGTTATAAACTTGAAATTTCCACTCCTTAAGTAATGACAGAAAATGGAGATCCGATCCAGGAGGACGACTGTTCCTTTGCTATTTTTTGTAACGAAAAGTTTCTGGGAAAAAATGGAGTGAATTCAACTGATTAGGTTTTAGCCATTGGCGTGTTCGATATTGCGTTGTCACGCTTTTTTTAGTGCCCATGTTTTTGCACAGAGAACCCTGAACAGGATTTGGTACTCTACCGAATCCGTTTGGGTTTGTATTCGGTGTTAACAACAAATTTGCAATTGCAGGCGAGTAGGATTTCTGCTTATACGCCTTCATGGTTGCTGGCTCGTTTAAGTTTCCAATCGAATCTCCACGGTTTGGTTGACCACTCCTTGTCCAAATGTCAATAAACATGGGATCTGTGAACGGTTGAAGCTACAGAACACGGATCCCTTGTTAGAATGTGAACTGAACGCGTTCCGTAGAAACGACTTGTGACGGAAACGTGTTGAAGATTGCGAGCCGGAAAACGAAACTTTAAGCTAATCCTTCCTTTTTTGCGACAGTCGCTGGCGACATCGAACCAATCATGGCTGCCGTTAAAGAAATCTTCACCCGCTTCCACGACGACCCCAACCACGCTGATCATCTTTTCGTCAGCTACGCTCAGGCCGAATACGCGCCTAACGCTTTTCCAGCTGGACCTGCCGTTGCCCAGGTCGATGGCTCCGCAGGAGAGGCTGGTAACCCATACCAGACCCAAGCAAGGGGAATGAAGCCCCCACAAGGGAAATATAACGGAGCTGGCTATGGAGCTGCTGGTGGAGGTAAACACCCACGCTTTTACTATGATTACACCCCGTAACTGTAGCCGATCGACCCCCCCCCCCCCCCACCATCACCACCCACCCGTTCTATCAGGATTCTTGATTAGAAGCATTTTTGTTATTATTGATGCGAGTATCCCAAAAATTGAGTAATTCGGAGATGAAATAGAAAAACATTGGTTATAATTTGACATGCGTGACAACTCCGAAAACAGATCCAGTATCGACATAGATATCCATATTCAAACCCTCGTTCTCCGTTCTGCTAAAAACGGGCAATAGCACTCGGCGTTCTACTAAAAACCGCTCATAGGAGAATGGGATAGAGAACGGAGAACGGTGTGTTTACAAAAAAGCGCGGCTAATGTCCTTCAGTATTCTATGGCCGTCCCCTCAACGAAAAGTTATATTATGACGTTGAAAATTTGAATCTCAGCACAAACTCGGCTTTTCAATCGCCGTAGTGGTAAGATTGGTTGATACTGTGGCCCAGACATATATGGCCGAACGCCAAACCCTGCGTCGTCAGTGTTTTTTTCGTTAACCGTTTCTGTCGAGCATTCAACCACAGGTGCTTAGAGGTACCAGTACTACATATCCGACAGAGAAATTCCAATATATCAAAGCCGTGAATAGTGGAGAACGAACTAACGGATTTTCATCGGGTCTTCAAGCCTATTTTAAGTGCAATTTAATTGAATAAGTGATGGGTAGGTAGATTGTCCTATAACAGGCCTTTTATATTAAATTTTCTTTTGGAAGAAATTTTTTTTTAAATTTGATCGAGTTCGGATACTTCGCCTGTACAACAGAATTATGGCTCATCAGCGGATTCTGTTTCAGAAGCGTCTTAACCGGGTCTTCCCTTCTAGCTTCTGAATCTGACGAAGAGGTTCGCCTATTGATCGCCCATGACAAAACCCCAGTCGACAACGACCTCCTCCGTAACTACATGGTCGAGTTCAACCAACAACTCCAAGTGCTTGGCTGCCCGCCTGCAGCCATGCAGGAAATCATCTACGCAGTTGACACCCTTGCCAAGTACCACCTCCTGTCCATGACTGGTGGTAAGTCCGCCAAGTCTGAGCAGTCACCACTTTGGACTGCCCCAGGCCAGTCAGTTGGCTATAATGCAAGCATGTACAGCAAGGCGCCTCCACCAGTTCCTAGCCAGCAACAGAAGAGCTACGATGGGCCAAGTGCGTATGGTGGTTCCGCTGGGTATGGTGGTGCTGGATCGTATGGCAGTCAGAGACAGGGTGGAGGTGGATATTGATGATTCTAATGACCTCTTCGAACTTTTATATTGAAACTCATTGTACTCTACCCTTTTTATTAAAATGATTCTCTTCTAAATTGTAATCCGGTAGGCTTTCTTCATTCGTTTACTCGGCAAAGGTTCACCTTCTAGATGGGATACCTTTGTTTCGTAAGAGCCATATCCAAGGATTTTATATGTAAAGTTTCGAGTACATATGGATCTAAAATATCAGTCTGAAAACGCATGTGACATGGCAGTCGTTTCTTTTGTTACAAGGAAAGAGTAAGAGCTTGCAAGTCATAATGGACACCAACCACGCTAGCCCAAACCCTATGGGTGACTAGATTGAGGAGCCGAATGCAGTGTTGCCAGAACCCAAGAGCACTTCGGTTGACCCGAAAAAGCGCTTTCGGGTACCAAAAATCACCACACAAATTTTTTCCCCGATTCTTGAATAAACATAAAATGTGGGGAATTCGCGGTTGAATTTTACAAACTGATGCCACGAAAAAGCGCAGCATTTGAGTAGCACATTGAAGTTCAGGATTTCCGGGTAATGATAGGGTTGTCTTGTTTAGCCTATCTATTTGGTTTACAGAAACTCGATCATGGTGCTGAATTTCCCAACTTGATTGAAGCGAAGTAATAACAAACTAAAATGAATTGGATACCATCGAAAATACATGACCACATATCTGATGGGTTTAAGCTGAGCTGTCCAGTTGCCGCAACTGACATTAAGAATACTTCTAGCTTCTAAATAGAGAAGAACAGGATAAAAAGCGGTATAATGAGTGAGATGCTTTCATCAATTGCGTTTGAGTGATAGCTTACCATCAACTGTGATCGGCATTCTTAGCTTCGGCCTACTCCATACGACAATAATCTACTGTTTTTATGGCACTTGAGCTTACTCAAGTACCATTTAGCGATTGTAGTTTCTGTCCGTCAGTCGGTCCCGGTTTTGCTAGTTCGGGCACTTCCAGATAAGCTAGGACGATGAAACTTGACAGGCATATCAGGAACTGGACCAGATTAAATTAGAAATGGTCGCTTCCCCGATCCGACCATCTGGAGGGGAGTAGAGGGAGGGGGAATCCGGAAAAAATGAGATATTTTTAGCTCACGAACGGGTGATCGGGTCTTAATGAAACTTGATATATGGAAGGACTTCGTGTCTCAGACCCTCAATTTTAAATCCAGACCGGATCCGGTGACATTGGGGGGAGTTGGAGGGGGAAACCGGAAATCTTGGAAAACACTTAGAGTGGAGGGATCCGGATGAAACTTGGTGGAAAGTACAAGCAAAAGTCCTAGATACGTGACTGATATAACCGGAACGGATCCGCTCACTTTGGGGGGGGGGGGAGAAGTCCGAATTTGTAGTGATCCCGCGAGTTCCGTGCTTCCTGATGTGCTGGGACGATGGAAATTGACAGGCATGTCTGGGACCCGACCAGATTAAATAGGAAATCATCAATTCCCCGATTCGACCATCTGGGGGGGGGAGTGGAGGGAGGGTGAAGCCAAAATTTGAGGTATTTTTAGCTTGCGAACGTGTGATCGGATCTTGATGAAAGTTGATATTTAGGATGACCTCGTGTCTCAGACATCTCACTTTAAATCCGGGTCGGATCCGATGACACTGGGGGGAGTTGGAGGAGGGAACCGGAAATTTTGAGAAACGCTAAGTGGAGGGATCGGGATGAAACTTGGTGGGAAAAACAAGCACAAGTCCTAGACACGTCATTGACATAACCGGACCGGATCAGGGCACTGTGGGGGAGTTGGGGTGGGGGTCCGGATTTCTAGCATCCCGCGAGTTCGGCATACTTTCTGATGTCCTAGGGCGATGAAACTTGGCAGGTATGTCAGGGATCCGAACAGATTGACTTGAGAACAGCCGTTTCCCTAACCCGACCATCGTGGGGGGAGTGGGTGGATGGTGAGTCCGGAATCTAGTGGCGTGCATAACTTTTGAACGGGTGATCGGATTTGAATGAAACTTGTCTGGTGATCTATCGCCTCGGACGTTCAGTGTCACCGTCCGGGTCAGGTCCGATACCTGTGGGGATGGGGGGGGGGTGGAAAACTCTGAAAGCAGACGGATTGGGACGAAACTTAATGGATGGAACAAGCATTAGGCCTAGATGAAATTGACGGAGCCAGATGGTTTCGGGGCTCTGTGGGGGGAGTTGCAGGGGGTTTCCTGGAATTCCGGTAGTCGTGAGTTAGAATAGTTCCAGATGTAAAACGACAACGAAACTTTGCAGGTATATTAGCGACCCGAATTATCTTGACTTAGGAACCTGACACAACATACCCCCGGAAACTTCCGTTCCTAGATCCGAGCATTTTCTGGGGAGCAAGAGAAGAGAAATATGGAAATTGACTTCTATAAATTGCAAACGAGTGGTCTGATTCGAGTGAAACCTCATGGGTGATACGAATCGATGGCCTCGATATGTAAAACATGCGTTCGAACCATATGCGACCACGATTAGGGGAATTGGGAGTGGGGGGAGTTTTGACATGCACAAAAACCAAACGGATGGACCGAATGAGATTCAAATTCGACAGTGCCGAGTTTATGCGGCCTAGATTTGTTATTTGGCGTCCGGGCCGGATTCGGCCAAGGTAGGGGGGGTACTGGTAACTTGCAGATTTGCTATGCTCCAATTTCAGTAAAACTTGATGGACAGAAACAGGGAATTAAGAGATTGGGTTGGTGGGAGGGGGGGGGGGGACCGGAACTTTCCAAAAATGCAGATTCGAGTGAAACTTGACAGATGGTATAAAAGAAGATGCTTTAGGTGGGTATTTAGGTATATTTTTTTTATTCCGAACCAGATTCGGCCACGGTAGGTGGAGATAGAGTGAGTACCAAAAATCCTGTAGCACGTCTAGGGATCAAACAAATGGATTTATTGGGATGAAACTTTGAACAGTCATGTGCATTTGCTACAGACAATCGAGACGATGCCGGAACAGCTCAGAAATGAGTGAAACTAAATATCCTATTTCTATTTCCGAACCGCATTTTTGGATGGCGGGTGTATTTTGTGACGTTCTCATCTACTTTCTTGTACATCCTACTCGTACAAGTGCCATATGAGCTCGTAGCTCTTGTTTTGTGTGTTTTTTTCAAACTGTCCAGGTTCGAAAGCTTCACTTATGCTAATTAGGTCTACACACACATTTCCATACAGCTTTAGAGACTAATTTTAATTTTTTTTTTTTTTTAAATTCAGTTTCAGCTACCCTTCCTGTAGCTTACATCTTATTTTTAAAAAGAAAAAATTTGATTCACAAAAAATGCAGCCAGCAAAATCGCCAGCGTTGCATGGGTAAAATCATTTGCAAGACACCTCTTGAAGTAAAGATTCTCGACTTTTCTCTTGTAAACGATAAATTACTTATCCTAGTTTAAAGCTGCTCCATTGTACAATTTGATGTGTCCAAAAGTCCGACCCGATGTAAGGCGTATTCTCGTCGTTCTCTCTTTTTGTTTGTCCCGGGGACTCACTCCCCGTATTCTCGCGAGTCCCCATGGACGGGGAATGCCCCGATTATCAGCACCATCATCAAAAAGGACTCCCTTTCAGATTTGGAAGGGAATCAGTTTTTGCTGGTGTGGCTGCAATATAAAAATAATCAGAATAAACAAAATCAAAACTAAAGTGGATCCAGACTAATTTCGTCAACTGCATATTTTTTTTTTCGAACAAAATCCGTTTTGGAAGCATTCACCGTGTTCTCGCTGTTTTCTTTACGCGGAGTCGCGTGGAGCGACTCCTTCTGTTCCCGCCTTAAGACTTTTTATTAATCGTATGTTGTAGGCTATTTATCTTGAAAATACGTTCTAGCTCATTTAGATTCCCTGTTATCATGGATAAATGTTTCTCTTTAAGAAGATCACATACGCACATACAGTGCTCCTGTCTCTCCTATTTTCAGATAAATTCTCTAACGCTGGCATAGTCGAAAATCACTACGTAACCCTTGGTTCACACTGCTGCTTCGTGTGCGACACGATTTTTTCTTTGATGTTCCGACCTGTGACGGAATCGCATGGACGTTCCCACTACCACGCAGACGCAAATCAAACGAAATTTTTCGACGAGAGTATTCTGCAAAAGGACAAACAAACCCTTGGGTAAACCTGAGTCTGAAGATGCTGGGAGATTACCCATCTGAATACCACACACCATTAGGAAATTTTCAGTCAAACCCCATATGTCATCTTGTTCAGAACAGGTACAAGTTTATTCAGAAGATATTTTGCATTCAGCCATCCTAAGGATTACAGTCGGACCAAGGTAGAGCAAATTTTAGTCTTGAAAGTTAACTAGCATTTGCTTTTTTTTTTCTTCAAGAATCGCATGCGTCATGTCGCATCAGTCAATATTTCAACACATCCGACACTGCAACAAAACGCGAAGTTCTGCGTTGCTTGTCGCACGATTTGTGGCGTATGTCGCATGACGCAGAATTTTGCGCGAAATCGCAGCAGTGTGAACCATGGGTAAAGCTAAATTTGACCAGAAAATCACTACCGCACTTAAGGTCCTCGAAATCACTACGTTTGGTGATTTATCACTACACCTGACGACACTGGCCGAGTGCACAATGCGATGAGTCACTTTTAGCCGATACCGAGATATTCATGTTTAAAGTTAGGATAGTTAGCTAATTAGTCGAAACAACGAATGAGTATTTCAGCAGTGAGTTGTATGGTGAAAGTTTGGATGGCACAGGGAGAAAAGAGTGCACAAATTTGTTCTAGATGGTGCTCCCAGTAGATTTGTCAAAAAAATGAGTTATCACCTTTGTATGCTCAGCTCTTCATAATTATTCTATAACAAAAGAAAGTATGGCAGTGTATTTGCCATCTGCTGGATTTTGCTACTTCTGCAAGTAGAACTAACTATTTCGGGAATGTAATCCCTCCTAAGGCGTATTCTCGCCGTTCCCCGAAGACTCCTCGGGGAATCCAAGGGAACGGCGAGAAAAGAGGGAGTCGATCTAAACGGACTCCGCATACGGAAACCAACGAGAACACGGAAAGGCTTCTAAAGTGGATTTAGTGGAAACATACGTTAGAAACAACAGACAGGCGAAAAATTGTACGAATGTCAAGTAGGCTAATCGGGAGGCTTCCGCTGTATATAGCGAAGAACCGGCAGCAGCTTCTGACGATTAATCCCCAGACAAAATGAACGGGAGCTGCGCGGTCGACAGTTTTGAAATCCAACTTTTTCCCGGTGAAATTCAACTAGCCTACTTCCCGCACAAATTCTAGCTTTTAGCATGGGTGAAATCAAATCCCCATCCGAAGACTTCACCCAAGCGACGCGCCCTTAAGCGAACTATAGAATACTACAAAAAACGCCACAGGCGAAGACTTTCGGAACATCTAATCAGAGCATCTTTTAGGACCCGCAATGAAAGTAAGGGCAATCAACGATATCATATATAGATCTGTCCATCTGTCTGTGACCACGATATCTACCAGACGGAGTGAGATATTTTTGCCGGAATTACATGGCACAAACCACTTGGTGGTGCAACTGCGCACCACAAAGTTCAGTTGAAAAACAATTCACGACTGTAAATTCGTCCCCAAAAAATCCAATGATGGATTGCTGCTAGATGCGCTAGAGCAACAATGACACGTGAGATCTTGGTAGGAAATTATCTGAAGGGGGAATAAGCGATTGCTTCGGTTCCAAACAGGTCATTCGTGGGGGTAATTCATGATTCAACCACCCTCCAACTGCCTTGGATAATAAAAACATTCCATCTTTTTGAGAAATTAAACAGCGCAGATGCCATCTGTTTAGCACTGGAGAAATACAACGAACTGGAGAACTACACTGTCTTCGTCACAATCTCAGAACATAAAGGTGCTTTCACATTGAATCCGTAAGGTCTTACGTTAAGTTAGCTAAGCTTACGTTAAGTATCTTACGTTACGTGGACCTTTCACACCTTACGTAACCCTTTCACATTCAAACTAAGCTCCACCTGATCCAGAGATGCTTTGAGAATCGCACAATTATCTAGACTGAAAGACTTGCAGGCAATGCTAGGGTCAGAATAGCATCTAGAAATCTGGATACTTTCAGCCAATTGGACATACTGGTAGCATTTTTTCCGCAAGTGAAAGCAAGGAGCTGCGTGACAAACTTGCTGATTACTTTCTTAGTCCACCATGGTCTGTGTCTTCACTGTAAAAAAAAATCTTGCAGTATTTGCTACTGGGATTAATTTTGTCTTTACTGAGATAAGATTATCCGTAATTCGGATTAATTTTATCCCAATAGAGATAAGATTAATACCATTAGCAAATACTGCATCCTTATTCGGTGAAACTTTTTACAGTGTTGGCAGAAAGAAGGCATTGCAGGGATTTTTTTTAGACTAATGTGGTTAAAATGAGTTTGATGATTGTTTTAATACAAACTCTTCCAGGTATTTATATGCATATTTTTATTCTTGTAATCTGCATGCTTGGGGAATCACCTTAAAGACTTGAAACACTATTCTCTGAGACATGAGGGTGAGTAATCACTCACAATTGTGTCAATTGTTAAGTATAACTCTGAGTACAACCTTCCTTGAGTACTTAGTACTTATTACCTAAGTACAAGAACTAGGTTCCTGAAGGCTTCAAACAACACTAAATTATTTTCGACAAATTAAGGTGGTGCAGGCAAATGTCGTCACTCATCTGTCGAGCTTCGAACAAGTCCAACTTCGAGCATGTAGTTTTTGCCCGAATCCTATAGATGACAGATGCACTGTCTTGATTTCTGGATCATTGGTGGTTCCACCCAGTTTAGCCCCCCCCCCCCCCCCCACGCACGGAAGTGGATAGATAGGGATGATGACCAGATCTGCTAGATGCAGGGGGCAGCAGAGACTAAAATTTCCGACATTAACCCCCCGTGGGGTGGTCCCTTTTTCAGAAAATGTCCAAATTTAAATTGGGTGGTCTTTCGCCAGAATCAAAAGGTTCCAAATTTGAATTGGGTGGTCTTTTTGCCAGAATCAAAAGGTCCAAATTTAAATTGGGTGGTCTTTTGCCAGAATCAAAAGGTCCAAATTTCAATTGGGTGGTCTTTTATGAGAATGTAAGGGTATAAGCTTAAATTAAACAACGTTTTAGCCAATATGGCCTAATCTCAGTGTTATTTCAACCAAAGGAGCTTAATTAAAGTGGTATTTTAGCCAAGATATACCAAAAGGTTCCCCAAACGGACAGAAAACCTCCTCAATGGGGAATTGGGTAAGTTGGATACCAATGTACGGTAGACAGTCAAATATATTATTTGATTTTTTTGGATCCCAAAACGCTAAGTGGAGGGATACTTATGACATCGCAAAAGTTGTCCGTCTTTTAGCACGATAAGTCTCGAAGGTGTTTAGATATTTTGATCAAACTTGGTATCAGGACTCTTTAGGTCAAAGTGCAGGTCAAGTTCGAAGATGGGCTATGTAGCCCGATATTTATGGGTGGGGGACGGGTTTGAAATTAAGGAGGAGCAAATACTTTTTAAAAGCTAATGAAATAGTCGAATTAGGGGTAAGGAGACATTTCTCGGAGATTTCTCGCCGGACAAATAGTTCACTTCGGCCGGAATCCGGCCAAAATCGGAGACTTTGTTTAAATAAAAAGTCTTCTTTAAATTTGATAAGATGTTCGATTTGCGGGTAAGAAGACATGCTGAATTCGTATATGACAATCATTTTCTCACCGGACATATAGATCTCTCGGAACCCGGCTGAAACCGGAAAATTTGTTAAAAGTAGAAGTTTAATCTGAAGATTAAACGAAAAGATCAGAGGTTCGATGTAGGGGCAAGGAGACATGCTGAATTCATTTTAGAGCTTTAATTTTTTGCCAGAAAAGCAGTTTGTCCGGGATCCGGCCGAAACCAAAAATTAGCCAGAAGTAAGGATGGAAGGATATACAACGTACTGTAGGCTATAGAGTAAACCATATGCTGAATCCGTATCTGAATATTTGACAGACGCAAAATGGATATCTGAAAACATATGAACTTGGTGAAATTCATCTGGCGTATCCGTTTTGCACTGTCAAATACAAACTTGGTCTTTCTCAATTATTACCATTGGCCTTAATCTGTCCCTATTCTTAAAAGTAAAAATGTTTAAGAAGTCCGTTCAAGACTTGTCTGGAGCTAATATTAAAATTTTGGGATCCCATCGAAACCTTTGGTCTTGTTTCCTAACGATTCTGCCTTTTGAATATACACCATCCAGCATCCACCCACTAAGCTTGGAATGCGGAGTCTGAGAGAAGACCGGCGTTGCATTTCTAGTTCAGTTACGAAGAACTCAGGGTTCACTGTCTGTCTCATTGGACGTCGTGCCCCCCCCCCCCCCCGGAGACAGCAATAAAGAAATAAGGCAACGATCGTCCCAAAATCGAGCTTGGTTTCAAAGTTTATAAACCTCCCAAAAATATGACGTATGGCCTCATTAGTCAAGAATCGTCGACTGACTTCGTCTGGGCAATTTGCACAGAAGAGACGAAGTGAAGAAGGCTTTGCTCGCAACCACGCTGCCCGGCTGGAAGAAACTGGGAACAAACACCTTGCCCGCGCAGGCCAACCTAGCACCACTGAGCACGCCAAAAAAAACTCGAGCCCATCGAAGGTTTCCACCAGCACGGAAGCAGGTGAAATCCCTCCTGGCTTCAGCTCCTGATGCCCTTTACGAAAGAGCAAAATTCGTGGCAATTCTTGGTTCGTCAGCTACTTTCGCTAGGGAGAGCTGCGCAGCTTGTAACCTTGTACTAGGATACAAGTGAGTAAGTACGTACTTCGCACCTGGGTCTGGAAGACAAAATATGATTTGAAATGGGTAATTTAATTGTGTTTCAACGAATTAGGTAACACCAAATTCAATACTTAGCTGCATGTTAAGTAACATCAGGCAAGAATCACGGTAAGACCAATCAACGGGCCAGTCACAGAAGCATCGATAAACTTTAAAATCCTTCCAAATGAGAGCAATTGAACTGAAGTGGCTTGACCGCAAATGAAGGCGTGTCAATCAGAATATTAAATGTCATACTATTCATCAATATACCAACTGAAACATAAAGTCAAGCATCTGTCCGCTTGTAGAGAGTGAAATGCGATATGGCTTGATTTAAAGGATGCTTTTTATTTTACACCAGGAATCTTCCATCACTAAGACCATGAAAAGTAAAAGCAATGCAGCATCTAAAGGCAACTTTGGCACAATAAAAACACTTATGATAGATAGACATGAAAGTTCACATGAGACAGGTCCGACTATTAAAGCAGATATGTTCCGTCGACCACTTGACGTCAGGACCACACTGGTATAGATCAAGAAGATTCCTTACTTAGGCAACTAAACATTCGCTAGCCACGGATGAGTGCGATCGGGTATCCAAGGTCATGGTCACTGGTGCTGAAATCTGTAGCATGGTCAATGCTCAAGGTCGACCCTCCTTCGAAAGATGAAGGATATGCTTCTATTTTGCTTCATACATTGCCAAAACTACCTCTTTATTCTTGGTCATCCTGCTCTACAAGACTGGCTTTAAATACAGTTGTATGGTCTGTGATTATCTGAAGACTGTAGGAGTGCACAAGATCTCAGCACTATATGTTCCGTCAACGGCCTGTCCTCGCTGTTACTTAGAAGCTTGAAAGATTGTGTGACCATAAATGCGTCGCACACCTGACTCTCTTTTATGAAAAGCACTATCATATTATAGCCATTTGCAGTCTGTATGCTGGAAAGAAATGAACACGAAAGATTTCCAACACACTTTCTTGTGTCGCAGCCTTCCATGACCAACCGAACTCCTGGCTTCCCAGACGATAGAACGGGAAAGTGGTGATGGTATCTAGAAGCTGATTATAAAGCCGTTGCACACCTGTTTCATCGACCGAGTGCAAATTAATACTCAACCTCTGCCTTTCTTATACTACACTTAGACTTGACATTTCTGGAAGTGCTAAATATTCTTAAGTATTGGAACTTGACTCCTGGTCAGGTGCTCTTATTGGCTCTGGGCCTAAAGGTCCAATGAATGATGATTACTGCATGGGGTTCACCTACTCCTTCTTGCTGACAAGTTAGAGCTTCCATATGTAGATCCTTTAGAGGAACATTTTCCATTTGGACTTCAAATTGCATTGGCTGATGATTGAATGGGCGTCACCTATTCCTTCTTGCAGACAATTTGGAGCTTCTATATATTCCTCATCATTTTCATTGTTTTCAACTTGGACTTTCATCCTTAGTCACACTATCTGATGGCCTACTTTTGCATCCATCGCTGATTAGTGACGGTGCTAGTCCAGGCGGTAATGTTTCTTGATCACTGACTTTGCCCTGGAAAGAGCATCCAGTTAGACCCAAATAGCTAACTTCAGAAGATAATAAACTTATGCTGCTGTATGGTTTTAGAAGTATTTTTATGGTGACAACCTACTCTTGACCTATCAACCTAATTATGGACTCTTTCTTCTTAATGGCTTCTATGTACAACTACGTTTATGCTGACAAATAAATACAAGCTTGACTATGAAATAGGTAAATTAGCATCATCCTCTCCTTAAACTAAGAAGTACGAATCCCCAAGTTCACAAACTCTTGTCTGTTTGTCTGACATTGTTGATCTCCATTGCCTGTTTTCACGATGCTTATATTTTGACTTGAAGGTGGTGGCTCAAATATTTCTATAAATCTCTTTGTGGTTTTTTTTTGAGAGATTTGAAGAGTCTCATTCATACCTAGATAAGATAGTGCCAGATAGCCCCGGTCTGGGCTTCAGGTAGGCTACTTGGCAGACAAATACAAGAAATATTCCCAATGGATGCCATAACAATTTCACACATTCCTAACTAAAATAAAAATTATCAGAGAACTGTGGACTCGACAAACTGACAAAAGCTATGTTAACCTTTGCAGATCCCTCAAGATCTGCAAACCTATCAAGCTAGCTTATGGACTCTTAAGTGCATCTACTTTTATACTGACTGAATGTTCACTTTCCTTAGGAATACATTTTGTTTTTGTTCGTTTTTTATGCTACGACTACAGCCAATTTCCTCTAGCCTAGTAGACAGGCTTATGATGACAAACAGCAGAAATCAAGCTTTAATTCCTTTGCTTTGCCAAGCTCGAATGAAGCAAGTGAACTTCAAGTGCAGGGGCCAGGGCAGTCACACAAATCCTCATTTTTTTATGGCATGGTGTCCCAGCGTCTAGGCATGTCCCAACGTATGGGCATGATGCTCATACTTTGGGGGTATGCCCTGCAGGAATGGCATGATACCCCATGAAAATCTGTTGAATTGAAAATCTGAAGTAGAAATTGGCTATTCAAACAGATTTTAAGAGGGTATCATGGCAGTGCTGCAGGACATGGTGCCCAAACATACAAGCACCATGCCAATACATTGGGGCATGCTCAGACTTTGGAGCACTACGCCCAAGAATTCAAGATTTATGTATGAGTGGGCCACAGCCAGTCAATAGCCTGCAATTATAAGAATTAAGGCATACTGATATTCAAATTTCTCCATTCTTATTACTTAAATTTTCTTTTCGAGACATTCTAGAAACTCTTGACTCACAGCCAACTCACAGCTAATCAGCCTATCAGTTAGGGGCGGGGAAAATGGAAGTTGGGCCTTAGACTACTGTGATACATTACTGCACTTTTTGATAACCATTACTGCTCTCTTACTTCCTGGCATCCTGCCTGCACTACAAAAAACTGTGCATGCTTGATACTTTTCCAGATTACCTTGTTGTAAATCTAAACGAGGGGTACCTAACCTCGAATTTTCACAACCTCGAACTTGTGCCTAAAAAGGTTAAGAGGAAAGATCAGTGTCAAGAAAGACACCCTGAATGATCTAGGATAAATTTAGGACTGTGCAGAGCTTGTAGTATTTTCAGGTCAAGTTCGAGGTTGAGTACCAGTCCTGTAGGCTAGTCCTAGCTCAACTTAAGGGACCCTTAGACTAATCAAGTTCCTCACTATGCACATTACAAACAGAAATCATAAGTGATACAGTACCTTCACTCTTCTTTAACATCTGTATTTGTATGTAAATATCATCTGTGAATGAATCGCACACCTTTTGAGGATTTCGAATTCTGGCGCGTTTCTTTTCCTGAAATCCCTAAAATAACAACACTAAGACTAGCAGAATCTTAAAAAAAAAATGTTGAAAAAACATGTAAATGACTTTTTCTATCTTTATTTATCCTATATAAGCAAAAATTTCTGCAATAAAAAATGTAAACATCCATTTTCTATTTATTTTGGGGTGGTCTCCGTTTACTGACGAATATTGCCAAATTTTAATTGGGTGGTCAAATTCAGAAAACTAAATGTCCAAATTTAAATTGGGTGGTCTTTTTACAAAATTTTATTATCCAAATTTAAATTTGGTGGTGGGTACCCCCCTCCTCGAAAAGTGCCATTTCCGAGGCTAGATGTCAGAAATTTGAGTCTCTGATGCCCCCTGGCTAGATGACGCTATGAACTAGATCACGACTCGTCTAGTAATCAAACCTGTTTAGCAATATTCTAGTTTTTCTGTCGCGTTCTAAAATTAACTTAACAGAGTTAACTGTTTTAAATTAAATCTGTAGACAAAAACCAAAGAGTCTTCACTGTAGACTGTTGGCAGGAGCCCCAGTCTCTAGCTAGCTTAGTTCTGGATATTTTGGAAATATATTGAAAAGTCTGAGGGCATTTGCTTGTCATGACAATCCAGAATGCTTCTAGTTCAAGGTCAAAACAGAATGCAGAAAAAAGGTAAGATACACTTTTTTCTTTAGATTTTTCTATAGAAATTCAGATCACTCGCCTTTTGTATGCTAGTTGCCAGTCACACAGACTGAGGGGAGGTTTTTGCCGGGATGGCTCCTGGATGGCTCTGTTCTAGTCAAGCTCGATGGACATTTTTGCGTGGATGCTGTCTTTATTTTTGTCATTTTCGTTTGAACAGATGAAAAGGTGAATGGGCCATACAGTCATACACAAATCCTCAGTTTTTGAGCATGGTTATCTTTTTTAGTATTTATGTTGGCAGATCCTGGAAAGAAAAAAATATAAAACTTTTCAAATAACTGTTCCACAAATGTTATCTGGCAGATATTTTAGTAAGCCGGGTTCGATGAGGATGCAAAACTGTAGGAAAAGAATTTTCCCATAAATGGCTTATAGAAGCGAACTAAGTGCCTACAGAGCAGTTTAGCACAGACCCCTGATTTTGGGAAAGCCTATGCCAAACGCTGTGTATATCTAGCGTTTGGTATACCCTATGCCTAAGGGTGGATACACTATGCCAAATCCTGGATACTGGGACCCAATAAAATATTGATGATTTGAGTGAAGCTCAGAAATCAAACAATCAGAATTCATCTGTTGTAAGGTAGGTCAGGGTTTGGGTACCAGCAGGTTTTATGAAAAACAGAAAAAGTGTGTAGGAGGAGGTTTTAGTTATAGTATTAGCGTGTGGCGTGCAAGCATGGTAATATTGGCGACTGGTTTGTGGTGCGAATACACCGTTATACCCCGAGTCTTTTCGAAGGCGATACTCAGTTCGTAGGACAATAACTAAAACACATTTATTAAGGTTCGTACTTACATTGAAGATAGGTTGGTTAACACTTGTCACTTAATTTGCTCAGAGTTCAACTGAACTGAGAACAGAGCCCAGGTCGAACTCCAAGTCGAACTGAGATCCGAACTGCGAAGTTGGTCCTTTTAAACCCTTGGAAATGTCAACTGAGTGCCTTAACGAATAGGGTTACTGTTTGTACGTCCTAGCAAATCTCTATCCAGTATGAAAGGGTTGGTGACCAACGGAGTGAGTTTGTCTAGGTTCTTGATGGGGAAAAGAGTTCTTTGATTGGAGAAAAGGAAATAAACTCTCTCCGTCGGAGAAAAGCGTGGGCGTTAGAGCTAGTCGGAAATAGAGAGAGTTGAGGATAGAGCTTGTTGAACAAGCTTTGATCAAGATATATTTGTATACTAGATGTATCCTCACAGTTTCCAGCGTTTGGCATAGGGTATCCAGCGTTAGGCATAGGCTATGCCAAATGCTAGAGGTGTTTTTCTGTGCTCCCACAAACAGGTTGTGGGTCGACTGTGGCTCGAAAAGAGTGTTTCTGCGGTCTCCAAATTTGGCAAACAACTGTCACGGTGATTGTCAATTTTGTGGCTCGATTCTGGCGGGAAATTCAAATTAAGCAGCAAAATAGTGTCTAAACAATAAAGTTTGTATGGGGACAATTGCAGCCACCTAACTGGCTATGAAGAGTGTTTCTATGGCGATAAGTGTAGCCAACTAAGTGGCTACAAATAATATTTCTATGTTGACCTTAGTAGCTATAGATGGCTGCAGATAAAGTTTGTATGGGGAGTATTGTGGGCAGCTGTAGCCAACTTAGTGACTACAAATACCGTTTCTATTTGAACAACTGTGGCCAACTAAGTGGCTACAAACATTGTTTGTATGGGGAAAATTGTATTCAACTAAGTGGCTACATAGATTGTTTTTATGGGAATATCTGTAGCCAAATATGTGGCTACATCGATCATTTCTATGGGGGCAAGTGCAGCCAACTAACTGGCTACAAAGAGTGTTTCTATGGGGACAAGTGTAGCTAACTAACTGGCTGCTAACGATTGGTAGTATAAGATGACAAGCTAGATACATTTCATTTATATGTGTCCCTGATTTTTGTATGGAAGGATTTGAACCATGTGATTTGGTTTTTCTCTGGTTTAAACCCTGAAATGATTTCGCTTTCAGATTACTGTATTAATAATGTTAAGTCTTGTTTATTAAACCTCCTTTCACAACCGCACTTGGAACCGGCCATTGCGAGTAGCCTATAGGGGAGACTTGGAGTACTTGGGAGGTTTTTTTTTAACGTCACTGATCGCTAACAGTTTTAGCTGCAAGGGTAAATCCTGCTTGGTAATATAGGCAACTACAAGGAGAAGGTCTGGCCCAAAACTCAGCTTTCTAAGTCATCTTGAACTTGACCAAAAAAGTAATTCAGCAGAAGCCCTCAAATGTCCCAAGTATAAAACTAGTTTTATACTTGGGACAAGGTCGTTTTGTACTTGGGACATAGTTTAATACTTGGGATGCCACGGTTTCCATCTTTCTTTAAAGTCAGGTATAGTCATATAATATTAAAAATAATTTGCATGTTAGAATGTTTACATTACATTATATACAGACATGTCAATTGGAAAAATGAAGTGTCCGGCTTGGCATTCAGTTTGGCCTGTTGGTTCTGGGTTTGGCAGCTTCTTTGAAACTTGCCACTTCTCAAACTGGTACTAATCTTTTGTAGCTACATATTTCTGAAAAGGAGCAACCCTTTTAAAGTAGCGGACTTCAACCTCGCTCTCACCAACTTTGACAAATTCTCCTACACTGTAAAATTTCTTTCCTCGTTTTTACAAGATTTCAAGACTTCAAATTCAAGATTTGGTTGTAGATTTTATATTCTTAGTACTTGGGACATGCAGCAAAGTAGTACTACTTGGGACTGTCCCAAGTATAAATTAAGGTGTGTGTTGACACAACAAAATATAGCTTAGTGTTCACAGTAGATAATGCAGATACTCCTGGCTACACATCATTTCAATGTCCATCGCCATTACATAGTCCTATTTTTCTGTAAGTAGCTGCAATGACGCACTCGCAACTAACTTCACAGATTTCGGAAATCTTAGAAAATATACTTACAAAGTCTTTGTTAACCTCTCCCTTGAAAACCACGTAGGTAACAGAAATAAAAATTTATGCAGACGTCATCTATGACGCCAGTTATTCAGGGTACAAAATACCATTGCGAATGCTAGATGGCATCTTGTAGATGAAGGTGCTGTCCCAAGTATAGAACTGTCCCAAGTACTCCAAGTCTCCCCTAAAGGACGACTCAGATGGCGTTCGTAAGGTTTGTAAAGTTTGTCACTCTCAGACAAGAATTTGACCTAGTGAACATTACAAAAATCCTGTGTGTCAATTGATTTATGAAAGATAAAGCTTATATTATTATACTGTTATTATCATCAGACATAAACCATTATTAAAATTAAAGCCATAATGGGCCATAGTTAATATTCAGATACAAAAAAGTAACCTCCAGTAAATAAATATCAAATAAATCCAATGAAAGAAATAATTTAAATAAATAATTCAGTTAAATAATATCATCCAATAAGCAACCCTTTCTTCCTAACTCGCCCTTATTATTATTCGATCTTATTACTATTACCACATCTAAACCATAACAATCATCTCATCAATTTTCAGTTTCCTGATCCTTGCCTATTCCCACATGTTCACATTTATTTTAAAATCTTCTTTTGGATCTCTTCTCCTATTCGTCAACCTTCTGAACATACAGAAATAGTTACGGTACTAAAGTTGAAATTCTTACCTAGCAAAGTACTTCACGTGGGTTTACAGAGCAACTTTATGCACTTTATGAACGCCGTCTGAGTCGTCCTTAAGCTCAGGGGCGTCCAGAGAGGGGGCGGGGGGCGCAGCGCCCCCGTTCGTTTTCGGCATTTGGTCAAATTTTCGCTGAAGGCAAACAATTCAGTGAAAATGGGCATCACGGCTTGTACCCGCATATCGAAATTGGGTGGTTTAACGTGTTTATTGGTTCCCCTTTCTTTATCAAGTTTGCTAATTCATCCAACTTTTGCCCACTCCGCATCGATTTCACCGCATTCCTTCTGTCCCTTCGTAAATTCGGTAATTTAACCTGTTTATTTGGTCACATTCGTTAGCGAATTCGGTAATTCACCGGACTTTCCTCAAGTCCGTATCTGTTTTGTCGTATACGGTCAGTCCATTTCAAAATTCGGTCAATAATCAGATTCATTTGGTTCTGATCCCTGACCGAATACGATAATTCATCCAACTTTTGTTCAGTCCGCGTCGCTTTCGCCGCATTCGGTACGTCCGTGCGTAAACTCGGTGATTTAACCTGTTTATTTGTCTCATCCTCTACCGAATTCAGTAATTCGGTCGCATTCGGTCAGTCCATTTCATAATTAAATTCGGTGAGATTCATTGGAGATCATCAATATTCGTTACCGAATATGGTAATTCACCGGATTTTTCTTTTGTCCGTTTCTCCAGGTGATTCTAATAAGAGTTTTATTCCATTACGATATTCGGTTTTAATACCGCTCTCGATCTGTTGCTTATTTTTTAGTTTAGTTTTCGGCATGCTACAAATTCATTATTTGCTTCAACCCAGTTACTGAGTTCGGTAATTTAAGTGGCATTTATTTAGCTGTCGTTCTTTACCATTTACGGTAGCTTCAGCTGGTTGCTGTTTATTTTTTTACCTCTTAGGATTGCAATACTTCAGGAATAAGCACGTCTGTTGACGTGAAAACCAGCCTATTTTTGTTTGCTGTAAATTCCGAACAAGTGTACTTTTAATCCACTTTACCCTGGATCGCCCATTTCGTTGCCAGACAACTCTGGGTTGAATAGGTAGTCTTGGGATCGCAGAATGACACTTTTATCAACAGTGTTTCCACAGAATTTCGCCTGCGGCGCATTTCGCAGTCTTCACTAGTTAGACAAAGGTTGCCTCATTTAGTTGGCGTTTGAGGCTTCGAAATTTGAGGGGCTTGAACTATGTTAAAAGCTAGAATTTGCATGGGAAGTAGTTAGATGATTTCGCCTGCGGCGCATTAATTAATCATGGGCACAGCCGTTAGCGACGTTGTCGCTATGCAGCAACACTGTTTTTTGCGATTAGTTCAAGTCCTGTTGGCAAAACTAGAAAGGTTTTCCAAAGGTGACGGCCTAGCCTATCCATGAAAAAAGAAAACAGAAGCAGGAAAGCGTGAAAACGCGCCAATTATTCTCTTTAGACTTGCTTGTATATACCCTGCATGTTTTACGCTTCATGAAGGCAACTCGCTGTGTTTTTACAATTTTTGTTTTTAATAAATTCAGTAAAAATCACGTACCGATTCGGTCAATTTTACCCAGGTGCGCCCCCCCCCCCCCCCCAATGAAGAAAGGCTCGGGACGCCCCTGCTTAAGCCTACCACACTTAGCCTACACATTTTTTTTTATTATTAACAGTTGTAGTGTCACAGTGATATCCTAGCTTGTTTATTCTTGTTTCTTCCAATATTATTCATTTTTTTCTTCCAGGACTGACATTGTTTGCAGAGTCAAGTATGCAAACAATCTACCAGATATTCCCTTTGACCTGAAGTTCATCAGCTATCCTTTTGATCCAAACAGGTTTGTGTTCATTTTTATGTATTAGTACTGCTAGTCATACACATTTACCTGAAGTTCTGAAGGGCGTCTGTGCCCTTGAATCACGGGAACTTACAGACAATAATAGTAACCTCTGATGACCTAGAAGGCTCGATCAGAAAACTTCTCAGTGTACTTGAAAATTGGGCATGTGAAAATAGATGGAAATCAATAGAAATAAAACTCAAGCAATTGTCGTAGGCTTCGGACGAGAATCATCAGGCCGCTGTAGGCAAGAAAAATAGAAGACTGTGGCATCCAGTGTGAAAAAAAACTGTCAATTCTCGGGGTTAGCCTTGAAGAGTCCATCAAATGGGCCAGAAACACCGAAGAAATAACCAAGAATAGACGGTTGTTCATGCTGCATGCCCTTTGCAAGGTAGGGCTGGAGTAAGAAATTAAGCTCAACTCTATGTATCCTACATTCGCGCAGTCTTGGAATACATGTCTGTTCTGTGGCACTCATCCCTCGACAGCCAGCAGTCACAAGCCATTGACAAAATCCAAAAAAGGGCCTGAAAACTGATCATCGGAAGTGGTTATCGTGGGTACAAGCAGGCACTGCTGGAACTAAAACTGGAAAGACTCGACGGTAGAAGACTTCTTGCCTGCATGAAATTTGGTCAAAGTCTAGCAAGGTCAGCCCAGTTCCGCGCCTTGCTTCCAAAGCGCTCCGAAGAAATCCACCAGTGCGAAACTCGCCAGCAGGCAGGCTTCGAACTAGTGAAATGCAACACGGAGTGTTACCGCCGCTCGGCTCTGCCGTTCATGGCTAGAACAGTTATTTAGTGCTTATTTTTGCTCTTTTTTTGGACAAGTGTTTCAGTGTCTCACTGCCGGTTGTTTCATTAAGCCCCCCCCCTCTCTCTCTCTCTCTCTCTCTCTCTCTCTCTCTCTCTCTCTCTACTTCAGGAATAGACAAGGTGGGTCGCAAACTTTGTACTATTTTAAGCACGCCATAGCAAAAAAACGCTGCACTAGCCTTTCAGAACTTCGAAAACTCGTAAAGCACAACTCTTTCCAAAAATGACTTTTTACGACGAAATGGCCAGAATATCGTTTTGTCTTAAAAAATACCATTACTTTTCAGATGAACTTAGCAATTTTCTTGTTAGCGCTTGTCCCCTCTGTCCAGCCTTTCCGCTCTCTCACGTGGCGGAAACTGAACATGCCGTGGTTAAAAAGTAGTGAACCATGCAAAATGAAAGTAGAAGATAGATCTGGTGGTCTACCACGTTTTCCAAAATAAAAAATAATACTTTGAAGTTTCTCATTTCCTGATGTGTGAAGAGGTGTCGGCAGACCTTAAGGCTTTTGGCAAAATTTCGGTTGCCTGATAAGAAAAACTCGGCTAGGCCGAAACAGCAGCTGCGTTCGTTGCCCAGTGACTGCTCACCAGTGCTTCTTCTAAGGCGTTTTTGCATCCACCGGTGACTGCTCCCCGAACTTATAACCCGTTTTCGGACTAACCAGTGTCTGGTTAGTGCTCACCGGTGCGGACTAGAAACGCGCAATAGGAGAAGAACCAAACATAGGTGAGGAAAACCATAGACGAAGTGTAGGTAACTTAGCTAGCGATAAAAAATCGTACATAGAAAACAGAACAGTGGCAAAAGGCGGGGATTTCGGAAGCTTACAATTCCATATGGGAGCTAGGGACAATATAAAAGGCAGAATGAGCAGGAGGGGTCCTATAACACAACAATCTGTGTTATGTTGAAGAGCTTAATGGTTAGGTGATAAGTTTTGCAGGAGGGTTCTTGATGTTTGGTACAATGATAGCGTCACAATCCCTGCGCGAAACAGAACAATATTGCTTCTTGATTAATTTTTGTTTGTTCTCGGAAGAAGATCAGACCCATGTCGCAAACCTTTTTTATTTTTCATTTTTTTCTTTTCTCGTGTTTTCCTTACATTTTAGTGTTGATGTGCGATAGTTGTTCGTTTGCTTTTTCTTTGCAGTGCCTTAGGCTAGAATTGTATTAATAATTTTTTACAAACCCATCAGAATTAGTGAAGCGTCATTTTTTATGCCAGTGGCATGTCTGACGCTTTTGAGAAACGCCAGGTTTATTTATATTTGCCATTAAAATTGTACCTTACCTTCTCAGTACCCTTATGAGGTTGGATGGACACATGTTGGATGGACATATGCCAGTCGCTTGTGAGTTCTTAGAACATTAAAAAGCCTCCTGATTATTTCATGTGTCACTGGTTAAGGAACCATGCGCATATGACGGAGCGGACTGACGGTTCTGTGGCACGGGAACGTATTAGTGTGAATGATCTTTCAAAGTTGTGGTTTCAGTTTCAGATATCTAACAACATCACTAAATAGCTTGTTGTCAATACTTTTCTTTTGTCGCATCTTACGTGAAATTAAAATTGACGATCTAAGTGTGACTTTGTTCTTGTGGACATGCCATCCTTCTTCTCAGTGTTAGGTACTACGAGAGCCTGTTCTCAGAAATAAAATAATTCAGTTGTGGAAAATAGAAAATACAAAAATAAGTTGGCTTTTCAGTTAAACGTGAGAGGAGGAAGAAAAGAAAAGATCAAGACTAGGCGGGCTGGGGATGGTACTGAAAAATTAAAGTTGTCTATAGTCCAGTGCAACTTCTCTTATTTCTAGATTCATCAAATACAAGCCCACAAGTTTGGAGAGAAACTTCAAATATGACGTCCTTGCTGAACATGACCTCGGGGTGGCCATTGACTTGGTCACTCACGATTCGAACAACCTTTCAGACATGAACGCCAGGTTGGATCCAGGAGACGAGAGGCTTTTTGAAGAGGATAATATTCACACACCACAGGATTCAAAAAGGTGAAATTTAAAGTTCAACCAAATATAGGTTGGATACCACAGTGTAGCTACCCATCACTTATTCGCTTAAAATTTTGCTTACAAATTTTTTTTTGCTTCGTTGCTTCGCAATTCAGATGATGTGTTTTCATCAAATTGATCTTCCTTCCGGATTTGTGCTACCTATATATATGTATATTCAAACAATGTTTGCAACGGATACGTCAGCTACGATTTTTCATCAGCGATATTTCGGCCCTTCTTGGCAAGGGTCCTCGTCAGGCTGTCAATCTCCTTGTTCAACTTCGGGGAAGGAAACAAACCTGTAACTAAACCTGTATATAGGTTTTAAACCTGTATATATATGTGCTCGTATCACTATGCTGGAAATATTTCGATAAGATTAATGTGCAAGAGGTTTGTATATTTTTTTTCACAGATTAATATGTAGGCCTACATCTGATCTTAATTTCATGTTCCTTCAGCCCAAGTTGACTGCGAATCATATTTGATAGTGCAAAACGTATACGTCAGCTGAATATTATTAGAGCTATATTTCTGCCCTTCTTGGCAAGAGTCCTCTTCTGGCTCAAAGGCCTCTAATAAAATTCAGCTGACGTATTCGTTTTGCACCATCAAATTTAATTTCATGTCCCGGAACCCCACCAACATTTATAAAAAGAGTAAACTTTATTGTACAGGGTCATACAAGACTACTACAAATACACGTTTCTCAACTGGTGATAAAATAACCAACTCAATGCACAGTTTGATTTAATATTCGGTCAAACGTTGAGATGTTTAATGAGATTACGGTGGGGGTCATAGCTAGAAGTGATACTAGCTACGATGTTTGGGGGGGGGGGGGGGGGAAGATATTTACCGACTGGCTGGTCATTTTTGCCGACTGTTTTTGCAAAAAAACGGACTGATTTAAAAAAAAAAACTGTTTTTATGAAAAAATCGATTATTTATACGAAAAACCGACTGTTTACGAAAGTTCGCGGTGCTTCGCGATCTTCGCGCCGACTGGCCGACAGCATTGGGCGCGGGGGGAATCCCCCATTTCCCCCCATACATGACGCCCCTGGTCATAGCGATGTTTTTTCTTTAGATCTGCACGCCACAGGAAAAATGTTTCTTGGTTACGAAGGACTGAGTATATTTCCACCGAAGCTACTCGTTTCCAGCCTATGACCATTGAGAAAGTCGAGGCAAAGGTTGGGTACAACATCAAGAAGAACCAGAAGGTAAATTTCACTCTTCTTCCATCTTACTCCCGTCAGCTATTCCTACTCTGTGCCGTAATTTAATATGTTTGATGTTGTTGTTAGGGTTACCAAAACGTCTACCAATACCTATGACGGTAAGAGTAAGAATGCAGGATGAACCGATATATGTACTTCCCGGCCGAACAGTATTTGACCCGAATCCGTACGAAAACCGGAAATTAGGTTGTGCTAAAGGGTTCTGTTGGGTTCCCAAAACGTGTACCAGTACCTGTGACGATAAGGTAAAGTGGCATGATGAATCGATATGAATCTTCCTGGCCGAACAGTGATTGACCGGAATCCATAGGCCAACAAAAACCGGAAATTCGGTAGTGCTAAAGTGTTCCGTTAGGGTTCCCAAAACATACACCAATACTTGTGACGATAGGTTAAAGAGGCAGGATGAATCGATGTGAATCTTCTCGGCCGAACAGCAATCGACCGGATTCCGTAAGCCTACGAAAACCGGAAATTGGGTAGTGCTAAAGGGTTCTGTTAGGGTTCCCAAAACGTATACCAATAACTGTGACGATAATGATGAATCGAAACGTGTACTTCCCGGTCGAACAGTATTTGACCGGATTCCGTACGAAAACCGGAAATTCGGTAGTGCCAAGACAGGTGGATAAATAGATAGATAGAAAGTTTATTTGCAAATTTACTTTTGTGGCCCTAGAACTTGCCATTCGTTCTGGTCGATTCTGATGTTGTGGAAGGGGAGGGGGGGGGGGGATTTGCGAGTGGAGAGGGTGAGATTCTATGGCCGAGCCGAAGTCCGCGTTCCTGTAGTGTTCTAAGGTTTAAATGTTTTAAAGTGTATGAAAGTTTTGTTCCACTGTGAATAATAAGAAGAATTCGACATAGCTTCCGAGTTTTTTCCAGTTTGTCCCTTCGTTCCTGTTGATAATACAAAATTCCGAAAGATCTCTTGATCGATTCTCTTAAAGTGTTGATAGTGGGTAGTCAAATTCAGGAACCCTTGAATTGAAATGTCTATTTTCAAGCGTGCTGGTAGTTCGGATGGAATCAGACGAAAGAGGAAATTCAGTGGGCTACGTATCGATATTGTTAAGGGGTGAGGGGGCAGGGGTAGGGGGGGGGGGGGGAGAAGAATTGAGCAAAAAGACATGCTAAACTGATCGCTTTGTTCGTCTTAACCTCGAGGGGTTACCTACTCCCCAGTACCTGCTGTATGCCCTTTCCCGAAACCGGCCGAAAATTAAGCGACTCATCAATCAGCGCTTCTAAACATGCCGATTTTAATGTTATAACGAGTGGCAACCGGGGCCGGCAACGGGCACTTGCTGTACACTAAATCCGGAGTGTGGAACCCACCCCTCGCTCAACCACAGCCACGTCTACACTATTTTCAGATCGTTTTATAATTTTAGGAGGAGACGCTTTACTCGGACAAGGACAGTCAGATCAAGGCCATCGAGAAAACCTTCGAAGACGCTAAGCTCCCAGTTGAGAAGCATCACAACAAACCGGGAGTCTACCCAGTGGAGGTTCTTCCAGTACTTCCAGATTACGAGGTAAGACGAGAGAAAAGCAATAGGATTGGCTGCTTGCCTCTGGTTCACTGAGACCGCCTCACGTTCTGCCACAGACGAAGAGCTGAAATGTTTCAGCGGAGATTAAAAGCGTGGCGATGCTCCAGTTTGACGCAAAACGTAGGAAGGCTGGCTTTGAACGCCCCAAACCTTGCTTTTATCGCAGAAACGCAGTATGTGTAATAAGTAGAACCCGGTTGGTAATATGGGGGATGCTGGCGGGTCCATCTCTTAAGGATATTGAAGAGTATAGCCAACACAAAATGCCAAAATCGGCCATAATTAGATGGCGGTCTTATCGTTAATTCTATTACACAAATTCTAACTATAGAAAAACAAAGCGCAACCAGCACAACACTTAATCTGAGTGCGTCTCAGAACGTCTCTGATGATGAAAATGGTTATGAAATATATTATTTTTGGTACTGAAAAACGGATACGTCAGCTACATTTTATTTGAGCTATATATTGGCCCTTAATGACCAGGTCTCCTCTTCAGGCTAAGCCGCTCAAGCTGGAAAATGAACTTTTGGAAAAATAACGAAGGATTCTTCCTTAAGTATCTCGTTTGGAGTAAACAATGTAGCTAATAAAATGTAGCTGGCGTACCCGTTTTGCAGTCTCAGATATGATTCGCAGTCAGCTTGGGCTGAAGAAAATTTAAATTTTATTAACGCACTAGACAAGAAAAGGGAAATAGCTCAGTACAAAAAAAGGAAAGGAAAAATTATTACACTGAGCTTTCGATTACGCAGTAAATTTATTTTCCCTCAGAACTGAAGAGTACAAAATATAATGTATAAAACAGAACTATGCCTAAACCATCTGGTCCATTCAGTTACATATAAATACTATAAAAAATACACACAGTTTCGACAGCCAAATTACAATTGTTTACGTACTATTAGGACACATGATAATGCGCAGGATAAAAACATACAAAAATCTTTTTCCCAGATAGAATGTGGAAAAATGGTCAAGGCAGGTATGTAGAGGTCCTGGGCAATAGAGGATCATAAGGGATTGCATAAGGGTCAGATAGTAAAAAGTTGGCAGTTACGCGGGAAATCCTGTACCGACGAGGGAGGTATGAAAGAAACGAGGAAAGTATGGCTACGGTTCCTGAATTGCGGTACATCGTTAAAGAGTGGTGGGATTCTTCCTACCCCTTTTCTTATCGATCACCTTTTTTTCAGCTTTGGAAGTATCCCTGCGCTCAGGTAATTTTCGATGCTGATCCAGCTCCAGCAAACCGATCGCTTCCAGCGCAGCTCGAGGAGATGTCTCAGGCCATGATCAGGTGAGCCCCTAACCTGTATGATTAGGAAAGGCTAGTGACACTCTCACTAGCCTTTACAAAACATACATTCCTCCTGCCCTTGAATATGGATGCCAGTTTTGGGACGCCGGACTAACAAAAGCCCAGGATTCGAAAATTGAGTGCACTGAAAAGCGTGCATGTCGGATCATCCTCGGGTACGAGTACATCTCATACGAGGCGAGTCTGGCGTCACTAGGCCTGGCTACCTTATCAAATAGACGCCATGGAATTCTCATGGCTTTTAGGAGGTCCTGTCTGTCGTCGGAACTCTTTCGCAACATTTTGCCAGATTTCCAGCCATCAGCTGAAAATAAACGCCCCACTCGAGGATCAAATTCGGGGAAGCAAAAGTTAAAGCTCCCTCCTGCAAATTCCAGTGTTCGGTATGACCGTTCATTCGTCCCGTACTTTTGCAAAAATTGTAACAGTGACTAGACTTAAATTGTGACCCAGGTGTTTGTATCTTTGAAGTGCCAGTGCTATTCGTTTTTGGATAATCATGGCTAATTAATAAACTTGATTTGATTTGATTTGATGACTGTTGTACACTGTTTATATAGACTAAAGCCGCTTTCACATTGACGCGTCGTTGCGTATGTGTTTATCTTGCGTTGCGTACAGGCTGCATAGCGTATCTTCCACACCTGCGCGAGAAGGTTTTACGCTGGATGCGTATTTACGTCTTCCTGTCTCGGTTCCTTCTGCTGAATTTTCGTTTCTTTGATCATGAGTAAGTTTTCTTGGTCATTGGTAGGTTTTTAACCTGTTTTTTTTAAGAACTTCCCATTTCCACTGGAAAATCTGATGCTCACGCGTCGAAGCAACGCAAGAATATAACTTGGTTCTGTTCTTGAGTTGCATTTTATTTGTATGCGTAACCTCTGCGTAGCGTCGCCGCAAGTGCGGCGCAAAGGTTGCGCATGAAGTTCTTTTTGTCTTGGACCCAACTGTCAAAGTAAGAGAAATAAGTGAACAACTTCTTCCATTATCCAGCCGCCTTCCTGACCATCGCGCCAGCTAATTCAATACAAATTTTGTTGTTTTCGCGTTTAGTTATTTATCTTTTGTTGTTGTCGTATATGTTGGGAAACAGTGTAGGATCCGCTGTTGGGCTACACTGCAGTATTCGCTACTGGGATAAATCTTGTCTCTACTGAGATAAGATCAATCCGAATTACAGATAAGATTATCTTTTTAGAGACAAGATTTATCCCCCCAGTAACAAATACTGCGAGATTATTTTTTTTTGTTTACAGTGTAATGCCGTTCTGTGTTTCTTGTTAAGCAGTTGTTTATCTTTTCTTTTTTTTTGTATCTACTGTGCACATGCCTAACTGCTAGGTTGCGCGTAATAAATTCAGTCATTCATAAGCTCCTAGGTTGTAACGTAGGATTCATAGCGGGCTAGGTGCTTGTTTTCTGAGCGATCAGACAATTAATTGTTTAGTGGTTCCTTTCAGGGTCCCGCAACCCAAAATAAAACACATTTCTTTTATAGTATTGGCTTTTTGAAGATAAAGATGCCAGGATATCAATATGAAATAGAGAAGACGTACATTTATAAATCCAAAATAAAATCAAGTTGCTCAAATTTCTACTCAAAGTTTGTGCCAGGAGAACCCTGAAATAGTGGCTATTAGGTGATATCAAGTGTTTTATTTCTTCTTTCTATTTGACTGTTCTGTAAGGAAGTAACAAAACCAGCGCAGTGGAACAGTTAGAGAAATATTCACATAAGCATACCTCTGCTGCAATTGTTAACAATTCATTTTCTTTGTAGAGGTGTCATGGACGAGACTGGAGAGCAGTTCGTCGCCTACTTCCTACCGACTGACGAAACAATGGAGAAGCGTCAGAAGGACATGCTTGAAGGTGTTGACTACAAAGACGAAGAGGAATATGACTATGTCATGACGAGACAGTATCACTGGAATGTGAAGAGTAAAGCGTCGAAAGGTACGTTCTGCCTTCTTTGACCTTCAGCGATTCTCTGAAGTGGTCTTAGGGACAGGGTAGTGGTAGGAAGAGATGGGCGAATCTGATCATGAAAGGATTTGAATCCGAATCCAGGGCTAGGTACGAATCTGATTCCGAATCCACCATTTCATGCTGAAGAATCCTGAGTCGAATCCGACCTCAACAAAAATCAAATCATTTACATACGTTATAGTTTAAAAATCAGGAGTGACAAAAAAGCAGTGATGTCTAAGGTCTGATCTTACACTGTAAAAAGAAATCTTGCAGTATTTGCTACCGGGATTAATATTGTCTATACTGAGAAAAGACTATTTCTAAATCAGATTAATCTTATCCCGGTAGAGATAAGATTAATCACAGTAGCAAATACTGCAGTTAGCTTTAATCCTTTCTCGGAGAAACTTTTTACAGTGTACTGAGGATGGCTGATGGTGGAGACCGACAAATTGTATTGCAGAAGTCCACTGTGTAAATTGACAAAAGGGAAACCGGAAGGATGTAGACTAGAAATTGGAGCGGATTCGTAAGATTGAGGGTTTGGAATCCGAGTCCAATCCGAATCCAGCCTGAGAAGCAGAAGATTCGAATCTGGCCAAAAGGACGAATTCTGGATTCGAATCCGAATCCGCCCATCTCTGGTGTTAGGGTACCATCTCATGGAAGGGTTGAGGGCCATGGAGCGGGTTCTTTGGTGAGCGTATAGCAACGGGTAAATCTCGACTTGGATCGAAAAGCCGTTACCGACTCGGACGTACTCGACTCGGGACAGGTGAACTCTGGGACGTGACGTCTAATGAACCTGCAGTTTTGGTCTTTCAGAGTTTGATTGTGGGGTTTCCTGTGAGAGGATCTGTCGAGGTATAAGTACAGGTGAGGTTGGGCTTTTGTAGAAATGAGGTAGAGCACGAAGCTGGATGCTTAAAGTTTAACTGAAAGGGCAGCTTATTTTTACATCTGATATTTGAGCACACTGAAGTATTTTGACGCATCTGAGGACCTCTAAACCCCCCTAAGGTCCTCCCGCCTCTAAAACTCTTATTGATTAAATTAAATTTAACAGCCTGCCTGCATTGTCCACTTGTCGGACTCAAGGAGCCGTGACCAGATAACCTCAAATCGCCGCCTAGAATCCAGTTTCTTGTTTCGGTCTCAAGGCGTTCACAGACAGTTTACTACCAACAGTCACTTCTTTATCTTCCTTTGCAGAAACCCTTCGGCCGTGGTTCTAAGCTATCCTTTATATTTCTTTATATAAAAATTATAAGAGCTCATCCCCTTATAAATAAACAGTTTATGAACAATGTAGTTAAAGACAGTTTTCTCGTACCATACTTACATTCACTTACACTTTCTTCGCGCTTTATTCTCCTTTATTCGTCACGTTTATTCTTCTTATTAGTACGAGAAACAAGAGCTGGAAGCTCAAATGGCACTTGTATTGTTGGGTCAGAGGATAGTTGTGGCAATCTTTTAACTCGTGGGTTTTTTGTATTCCTTTGTAAGCAAAACCCTTGAAACTCGAATGTTCATAGGCGATTGGGGATCCGTAAAACGTGTCATTTTGTCGAGAGTTTTGTTTGTACTCTGCGGTGATGATGAGCTCTTTAAGGGTGCTAGGAGTTCTTTGTAAGCAACAGCTTTGAGGCAGAAATGATCGTGTACCATTGGGGATCATGAAAATGTATCGTTTAGTCAAAACGCTTAAAGGCCTGTCTTACGTATAATACTAACGTAACGTAACCCGGAGACCCCAACTTCGTAGGGTGCATTCTAACCCATCCAACAACACCACACTGATTTTCTCACTTGCCGTGTTTTGCTACCTTCGATGTGTATCACGCTGTCGACGGTTGTCTGCCAGAAGTTTTTCCATAAAAAAACTGGTTATGTAAATTGTTCCGTCAACGGGTCTGGAAAAGGCTTAAAAAAGCCAAAATTTCAACAATGAACGTTGAAAGCACAGCCTAGTTTCAAATAAATACTCTTTGAGCCCAAGCTGACTTTGAAACATTTATTCAAACATTGTTCACAACGGATATACGTCAGCTACGATTCTTCACCAGCGATATTTCGGCCCTTCTTGGCAAGGGTCCTCGTCAGGCTGTCAATCCTCTGGGTGAACGTCGGGGAAGGAAACAAACCTGTAATAATCAGATTATTACAGGTTTGTTTATTATTACAGGTTTGTTTCCTTCCTTCCAAAACCCTTGAGGCACAAATGAGAAACATTAGACGCATATTGTACTTTTTAAGTAATTTCTTATTCGTCTGACAACTTATCTCTTTATTGCCCTTCTTGTGGTAGTGGAGTTTCTTTTGATTGATAAAAAGCCTTTACTATCACCAATTTAATGTTATCTCTTCGGAAGAACCATGTAAAATTAAAATATAAACCTCGGGATGACCAAAAAACAGAACAAGTATTGACAAAGAATACGATTTCTCCCCAATTACCATATTTCATTAAAATCTGATCACCGGTTCGAACTGTATGCATGCCTGAAGTTTCCTGAATGGCTCCCGAAGAGAAAATGGTCCGGAGACGCCCCCTCAACATGTGGCGTGTCGGAAATTTACCTATCGTCTGCTGCAGTTTGAATGAGTGCCAGGTATGGTTTCATACCGTACATGGTCACATTTTACGTGTTGGAGTTTGGGGATCACCACTGAGGCCGCTCTTGCAGGTCGTTCGCGAGCAGTATTGAACGGTGGCGGAAGTACATCGTAGGGCTAAACCGTGCTCCTCGAGACACACGGAAATTACCAGTCAGAAAACTGTCGTTTCCAATATGGTCTTTAAGCGCTTTTTTGATGGTGTCGACTGATGGGCTGGTATCAATGTGAGATGGAAGTTGGTTCTACGTCTCCACAATGCGATTTCCAAACGTCCACTTGCCCACGTCTGTCTTGAACATCTTAAGTTTAACTCGTAAACCCTTGAGGCTGTTTCAATTGAGTGCAAGAAGTTCGCCTGCTGACTGTCGTAGACTCCATTTTAAATCTGGTATGGCTTACCTATGCGAGGTTGGTCATTCACAAAGCCACGCCCAAATTTGCAGGGTAATAAACCAATACTTATTGTGTAGGATTAGAAGATATACATAAAGCACAGTGAACACTTCTAATGCTTTACTTTGTATTAAATGCTTCACAAATAAACATTTCCAACTTCCTTTAGAAGGCGCTACGAAAATCGGCCGTTTTCTTGTTATCCGTTGTGTTTACCTCTCTGGCATTTCGGCGATCCAAATCTTGGGAGCTGGGATATCGTGGCAGGAAATTTAAAAATTCCCAGCAATGCTTGATAGAAAAGGATATATTTGAGATGTCACCAAAGTCAAGCCGCAGATGCAGTTTACCTGATTGCTCTAGTGTTTCATCAGAAGTTCCATGGCATAAAGTGCCTATTAAAAGTTTTTCTTTGTAGAATAGTGTTGTGAAGCTTGATTAACTTGCTTTATAAAATGTACCAGAATATGCAATAAGGTTATAAAAAATAACATAGCTACAAAAATCATTCAAAAACAAATAACCTATTCAAATCTGAATTATACAAGCTGATTTATGCATAAAATAAAGGTCTACTAAGTATTATAAGAAACATCACTTTTATCTTTGTCCAAGCAAGTAAATTGAGCATGTACTGGCCCAAAGAATTACGCTTTGAAAAATCACGGAGAGGAAACTTTTGAAAAAGCTGCTGATCTAGGGGGTAAGCATTGTTCCTAGGTTGTTACAGAGTGGGATTGGGGTAGTTGGCGTGCCCATTGAACTTTAAGTGCCTTGCCCGGGATCGGGAATGGTATGAAAAATACTGAAAGCCCTTGCAGATTGGAAATAAAATTGGTAGATCTCATGTGGGGTTAAAAGTCGAGAAGATACGCAGGTATTATTTCATGATGTGTATTACTGTTATTTTATTATGTATTAATCATTTCAGGTTACGAGGAAAACTACTTCTTCCTTTTCCGTGAAGACGGAGTCTACTATGACGAGCTGGAGACCCGGGTGCGGCTTACTAAGCGCCGCCCTAAAGCTGGCGCTCCACCAATCAGCAACACGCGCTTGCTCGTTAAGCACCGTCCGTTTACGCGAAAAGAGCATAAGGTGCTCCGCCTCCGAGAGAGGAACATCGAACCGCCTGGTGCAAATGAACCTGAGGAAAGCTCCAGCAGTGAGGAAGAAGAAGAGGAAAAGAAAGGTGAGACCTGAATTCAGCATCGTCTTACACCGTTAAAGCACAAATGACAAGAGCCAAAAGCTCATATGGCACTTGAGTAGGTGGTACAAGAAACTAGATGAGAATGTAAAAAAAAATCCCCCTTCAACCACCCTAGGTTTGGACCTAGAAATAGGATATCTAGTTTCACTCGAGTCTGGGCATTTCTGGCATTGCCTCGGATCATCTGTGTTAAATTACTTTTCTGCGTTCTAAGTTTATGTCCACTCGTTTCATCCATAGACGTAGGCATGCCACACTATTTTCGGCCCCCCCCCCCACCACACACTCCAAGTCCCCCTGCCGCAGTCGAATCTGGTTCGGACACATAAGTGGATCATCCGAAGAATCTTCTCTTACCGCCTATCAAGCTTCACTCTAATCTGATCCTTTTCGGGAAATTCTGGTACCCCCCCCCCCACACACATACCGTGGTCGGATCCAGTCCGGACCCTAAAATATGTGATCTAGGGCATTCAGTTCAATTCAATGCAAATAATTTACTTCCTCCAGAAATCGGAGAGTAAAAAACATAGTAAACACATACATAACTGGCCAAAAATATAAAACGACAACTATGACATAACAAGGCCGTATCGCATAAAACAGATCAACATCCAAATATCAAACAAAATAAAAAAATAAAACGTATGCGTAATAACTCAACCCTGAGCGACAGCCTCAGAGAGGTTGTGATAGATTCGAGGAATTTTAGAAAGAAAATTAGCATATTTTTTATGATATCTATTGGGTTTTTTAATCGATAGGTCTCCATCATAAAAAAATTCGACTTAAATTTTGAAATCCGACAAAGATATTTAGCAAAGTTGAAGAAGGTAGTTTTGATGTGAGAGAAATTACTCGATGTGAAAAAAGGAAGTAAAGGAGAGAAAAGAAGGGCCTGAGGAAGAGCAACAGTATTAAAAACTTTTGCCAGAGATCGGCAAGACAAATAATCGCGAAGTGATATTACTGCCCCAAAACTTGCTGCAATCCTACACTTAAATGCCTTTGAAACTGAAGCACGGCACAATGAAAGTGTGGGGCCATACGGCACTCCAAGATAAGTGAACAAATCTAATGGTTTTAACCAAATCTACTCAGAAGGAGTAACTCGTCTGCATATGCTATCCAAGATAAAATGTATCCTTTACCATAAATAAATGTTGTTCTAATCTGATCAAGCAAAGCTGAGACAGTAATATTGAAAATGATAGGCGAAAGAATGCTACCTTGCCTTAAACCCCTTTTTAGGACTATATTAAATCCACTGTAACTATTTGTCAATTTTGTTTTCAGACGAGAAGAACTATATCATTTTCTTAGGATTAATACTATAGGGAGAGGGATATTATTTTTAAGTAGTGCAGCAGTAGCCCACGAATGAATAACAGAATCGTACGCAGCAGCAAAATCTAGTGCCAAAGCATAAACCTTCTCCCGAGAACTACAAAAAGAAACAATACGAGCAAGGAGGGTGTGGCTATATCCATACTTAAATGCTTCCGAAATCCAATTTGATTTAGCCCTTGATTACAAGACTCAAAATATTTTAGGAGAATGATCTGAAAAAGTTTACTTATTTGACAAGAAACCGTAATTGGCCGAAAACCACCACACAGTTCAAGATTACCTCCTTTCTTTGGGATTGGCGAGGTTGTAGTTCTCGAAAAACTAGTAGGAAGCAGACCAGAAGAGAGAATAGTCGAAAAAAAACGTAGACAGTAGAAGGATAGCATTTGGAGAGACCCATTTGATGTGGTTTGAGTGGAGTCCGTCATGCCCGATGAAAAATTTGTAGCCTGCGTAGTAGTATGGTAGTAGTACGAAAACGTTGCATTTAATACTATGTAACAGCAAAGAATACTATCATTTAATGTGCCACAGACTGGTCCAATCTTATGTAGTAGTATCAAGTAGCATCCTGTCTTGCCATAGTTGCATCCAGTCTTGCTAATAGTAGCATATAGTAGTATGCAGTAACACGGTAGCCTTGAAGTAGAAGCATGTAGTAGCATCGTTAGTACTGCATGCAACTTTTTCGCACTACTTCATAGTACTATTTTGAGATAATTTTTTCATCGGGTGGTCACATGAATGCTTACTTTTAAGTAGTTTTATCCCGTTTTTTACATCTTGTTCAGTAATTTCAATTTTACAAACTAACCTTGGCTTTGACAGCTCTTCTTCCAACTCACGATCAAGTCGGTCATGGGCTTGGTTATGTTGCACCGAAAAACTACTATTAAAATGAGAAACCCAATCTTCAATTTTTAAAGAACTTCTAATTTCTGAATTGATTTTTTTACTTTTTAACAAACTTCCATAACTTATTCGGGTCTCCCGCAATTTTAGCTCCAATCTCATCCCGAATAACTTCGTTGTGAAATCTTAATTCGGACCTGAAAAATGACTGGGTTGACTTTATATTAATGAAAAAAGGTCCAAATCGGGGGCGTCCTGCAGATCTGCACTGCTAAAAAGCAATACTCGCATTCTTTTCGCTTTGTACTAAAACATGATTCAGACTCCATGCAAAAATACGAGAACCGGGGCGGAAAACAGTAGTTTCAAAAGCTTTTTTAGTGGAGGCGAAAGCGTTTTTAAACTATGTACAATTTCTTGATACAAAATATCCATAAGCAATCTGATCAAAATTCGGATGATGATTCACAATTATTTGAGATAAAAGCTTATCAGATTCGTCACGGTACTTGGGTAAATTTTCTTTGTCCCATTTAAGACTTCGTACAATTTGACTAGAATGGTGAGTAATTAAAATAGGTAAATCTTGAATAACAATACTAAAAGAAAGGTAAAGATGGTCACTTATCGGTATATCAGGACCAACATGCACCTGGGATGAAACAATTGTTGAATTTGAAGCTACAACGTGGTCCAGATCCGAAACTGAACCTGAGTTATGCACAAACGCTCCAGATGAAGATTTTTCTACAAGATGGTATGCCGGGAGTAAAGAAAGTAATGCTGGCGCCCGAATATCAGAATCATTCAGATCGCAGTTAAAATCGCCACAAATTAGCCATTGAAAATAACTCGGAATTTGAATAACAGCTCGAGATAGAAGTGAACACGCAAATTAAAATCAAATATCTGTGTTGTGATAATTTGTCGGCAAATAACACGTAAAAAGTATAAAATTTGATATTTTTATCGCCATAAACTACTGACTCTTCGCAAAAATAGATGCCGATAAATTATTCCGGACAAATGTACACACACACCCGAATGGACGTCCTCCGGTAGGAGCAGCCGGTACCGAAAAACAACTAAAACGTGGGCTAAAATTTGAAAGCAATCCAACAAAATGTTCCAGTAAATGATGCTCTTGTAAGCACAGAATATCGACATCAGGAAGTAATGATTTCAATACATGAACTTTATCTGTAACACCATTAGTATTGAACGAAATTACTTTCAATACTGTCATTTTTTAGCTTTCTTTATTCTATCTGCAATCACTTTACAACGAAAGATGAAACCGGTATGGTCTGTTGAGCCGCAATGCACACACTTGGAACTGTTCGTACACGGATTTGTAACGAATGGGAATGATCCGTAGCAAGGCATTTCAGGCACCGTTCCACACTAGAGCAAGCAGTAGCAACGTGGTCCAAAGAACCACATTTAAAGCACAATTTCGGAAGAAATTGATAATCCTTAATTCGGAAATGCTCATACCCGATGTGAATACCGTGCCTCAAATACTATGACTTCGCAGAAACATACCGAAATAGTACACGATACGAACTGGAGCTGCCAATTCGTTCAAATCCCTCGATACCGTCATTGTTAGCAGCTACCTTGTTCACATCAAACGAGAATTTCTCACTCGCGAGAAGTCCAATAATTCGCGTTTTCTTAATCTCCGAATCGCCGAATTTCTGAGTCAAACTGTTCTTCAAAACCCCTGCCGACCATTTCTTAGCGTGTATGACCCACTTTGATCCTTGGTTAGAATTACTCGGTACCGTAACTCGCACAATTCCCTCCGAACGTATCAAGTTTTTCAACACCTCATGCCTTTTGACAGGATCATCAGCCTCAACTGGAGGGGAATCCACTACAACACCAACTATATCGCTATCACCTGCGTGACTCGGCCAGTTTACAGGCCCAGAGCCAATTCCGTTTCCATTAGTGGTCCTGCTAGGAACCTCGCAAATTTTATCACCGAGTTCCGCGCAACAATTCTTCAACAATTCGGGAGCTTCCGACACCTTGCTTGCAATTAAATCCAGCTTATCCGCATAGTTCATTAGCCTCTTGTCCCAAGAATGACTGGCTATATGGAATATTCGCATGCACCTCCGATGCAATAGTTGGTATGACGTCACTTGCTCTCATAACGAACTTCGGTAATACTGAGCGAGGGGATGCATCCTCCGAGCGCAAAATGCTGATAATATCTTCACATAAATGTTTTTTAGCTGATAGTCCGCATCGTGATGGGAATTTACTAGTGGACTTGACAACAGTGGTAACGATCTGGCGCTTTCAAGCTCATAAACTTTGTAGAAATCGGAACAGGTGGAAACACAATTATCGTCACTAATTCCTGTATGTACGCAATGATTCACGAAGCTCAAAATGGGAGAGTATAAGCATTTGCGTAGTAGCGGAACTTAGAATGTCGGAAGTTACTGCAACTGACTTATCGCTACATACCTCACAAATAGTTTCACGAATAGTTTCCAGTTTCTCACATCTGTTGTGGCAGAGACGGCCACAGCCTCCAGCATTAACTGCACACGTCACTGCGTCTCTGTTAGCCAAAGATAAACTTTCGCCACAATGTCCACAAGTAGTTTCGTATGCCGAGTTGCTTGTCATTTTTAAACGATCCAAAAATAACTGGATTGCTAACGACGGGTGCTGCGTGTGCTAAGGAAGACGACTAGGCCATTCCACTCCAATCTCTTTTACTCTCTTACGAATCTCCTTCAGTCCAAAAAGTCCAAAGAATTATGTCTGTATCCACTTTTCAAGCAGTGCACCCTTCGGAGATCAAGCGCTGACTGTGAACTCCGGTTTCCAAGTTTCATTCAGATCGCTCCACGCGTTTGACCCCCATGCGAGCCACATAATTTCCGGGACTCCTCCCACTGTGCGCGAATACGACTTGGACACATAAACTTCGAATCTCTTCTTCTCGTCCATCAAATTTGACTCGAATCGGAGCATATCTGCAAATTTCCCATTCCCGCTTCATCCTCCTCCTATCGCAGCCGGTTCCGATCCGGACGCCAAATAACAAATCTAGGCCGTATAAACTCGGTACTGTCCAACTTACATTTCTTTCAGTCCATCCGTTTGGTTTTTCTGCATGTCAAAAGTCCCCCCCCCCCCCCCGTTACATGTGGTTCGAACACATGTTTTGCAAACCTAGGTCATCTGATCTCATCACGCATAAAGTTTCATTCGAATTGGTCCAGCCGTTCGCAACCGTCAATACTGTCTGGATTCCCCTTCTCCAAACTCCGTAAAGAACGGGCGGATCAAGGAACAGAAGATTTCCCTAAGGCATTGTCTTGGGTCCTTAAGTCTGTTTTGGTCACTAACATTCCTGCCAAGTTTGATCGTCCTTGGCACATCTGGAAGTGTCCTCTAACTTGCGATCACGGGAATTTCAGACAACCTCCTCGAACTCCCACCAGCGAGCTCCGATACGATCTGGTTCTGTCAATGACGTATCCAGGGGTTATGCTTGTTTTTCCTACCAACTTCTATCCCGATCCCTCGACTCTAAGCGTTTCGTGATATTTCCGGTGACCCCCCTCCAACTCCCCCAAGAAGTATCGGATCCCGGGCTTGACATGGAACATCTGAGACGATAGCTCTTTCCACTTGCCAAGTTTCATTCGAAGTTATAAATGCCACTAGATTCCCTATCCCTCCACTCCCCCACGATGGTCGAATTTGTTGAACGACTATTCTCAAGTCAGTCTGTTGGAGGGGGGGGGGGGGGGGGGGATATGCCTACTAAGTTTCATTGTACGTGACGTACACGTACGTGAAATCGCGGGATCACCCAATTGCGGAAACTCCCTCCACAGTGCCCAAATCCGGTCCGGTCATCTCAACGATGTGTCTAGGACTTGTGCTTGTTTTTCCCACCAAGTTTCGTCCCCACTCTAAGCGCTTCCCAAGTTTTCCGGTTCCCCCTTCATCTCCCCCAAAAAGTCACCGGATCCGGTCCAGATTTGAAGTGGGTCGTCTGAGACAAGAGGTCTTTCCAAATATCCAGTTTCATTAAGATCACTCGTTCGAAAGTTCTACATACCTCAGTTTCCCCCCCCCCCCCCCTCCCGCCGCAGATGGTCGGATCGGGAGTGACTATTTCAAAGCTAATCTGGTCGGGTCCCTGATATGCCTACCTGGTTTCATCGTCCTGATACCGAACTCCTGGAATCCGAATCCCCCCCCCTCCAAATCCGGTCCGGTTATGACAACGATTTATCTAGAATCCTCCCCCCAAAGTCACCGGATCCGGCCCGAATTTGAAGTGGGTCGTCCGAGACACGGAATCTTTCCGTTAACAAGTTTCATTAAGACCCGATCACCCGTTCGAAAGTTTTATATACCTCAGTTTTTCGGATTCCCCGCTCCCTCAACTCCCCCTCAGATGGTCGGATCGGGGAAATGACTATTTCCAAGTTAATCTGGTCGGGTCACTGATATGCCTGGCAAGTTTCGTCGTCCTAGCTGATGTGAAAGTGCCCGAACTAGGAAAACATAATCCGACAGACCGACGCACGGTCAGAAATTGCGATCGCTATATGGCACATGGTCGAAGGGCAAGTGCCATAAAAACGAAAGCTGGGCGGAGCGCGACAGAAAGAAACTATCACGCGGGTGATTTTTTTTTAAAGGGGGTGGGGGGGGGGGGGTAAAGAAGCAGATGAGTAACGCTTCAAAAGCGCTGTTTTTAAATCAGATTACTTAAAATTTTCCTGGAAGTTAAAATTACTTATATAGCCTAAATGAATAAATTTTTACTGAAATTATACTACGGTGCCTATTGCCCTCTTATCTTGACTGACCTCTCCAACAAACAGATCTCTGATTGGCTTGTACAGTCCGTACTTTTGATTGGACCAATCATATATTCAAATAATCTACATAACGGATGCGTCAGCTACGATTCTTCATTAGCAATATTTCGGCCCTTCTTGGCAAGGGTCCTCGTCAGGCTGTCAATCTTCAGGGTCAACGTCGGGGAAGGAAACAAACCTGTAATCCAAGTTTACAGGTTTGTTTCCTTCCCAATCTAAAGTGTGGACTGTACAAGCCAATCAGAGATGTGTTAGTTGGCGAGGTCAAATGATAAGAGGGCAATAGGTACCGTAGTATAATTTCAGTAAAATTAGTTTCTATATAGGCTATATAAGTAATTTAACTTCTAGGAAAATTCTAAGTAATCTGATTTAAAAAACAGTGCTTTTGAAGCTTACTCTTCTGCTTCTTTGCACCGCGCATCCGTTATGTACATTATTTGAATATATGATTTGTCCAATCAAAAGTATGACTTAGAAATATATGTTTATAAGTCAGCTTGGGCTCAAAGAATATGGACCTATCACAAATGGCGCGAGAGGCGGGGCTTAATTGTGAACTTATCACCATCGGAAGAGTTGATTAGAGAGCAAAATAATGAAAACTACTGTGAAAGGAAAATTGCGCGCTTTTTATTTTAGAAGAAAGTCGATGGAGGTTTCAGTTTCACTTTAAATTTTCGACTGTCCGAGGAGAAATTTCGGGAGTCAGGGCTGTAGACATAGGATCCCAACTTTTTTTTAAGATTTCACTGTCACGTGGCTCTTCCGTATGAAAGAAGTGTTTTCCGCCAGTATTTTGGATTAGTTGCGCTATTTCCGAAGAAGCATACTCCTACACTGCCAGAAGTTTTATAAGAGTTAACACTAGGATGCGCAGTTTCAACATATTCCACTTAGGATGTTATCTGTTATGATTTTGCAAAGGTTATGCATAAAACATTATTCATGATTGGCATTGCCAGGAAATGCCGAAAAAGCATCTGCTGACTTTCCCGATATCATGATGATAAACAAAAAAGATGTTTTTCGGCGATTCTTGTGTACGTAACGTTTGAAAAACCAGCTAACATCACAAGTGTTATCTGTTGAAACTGCGCATCCTTGTGTTATGTTTTATGAAACTTCTGACAGCGTACTCTTTGTATAGGGAAAACTTAGGAAAGGCCAGCTTCGCCTCCGACAATGTTTAGTTAGGCGGCCCGGGTTTCTGCAAGAAAGGAAACTCTCCTAATGGTTCTTTACTTTGCAGGCAGTGGAAGCGAAGCCGAATCCACAAAGAGTAGGAGCAAATCTCGTTCGCGCTCCCGTTCCCGCTCGAAATCCGCCTCACGAAGCCGTTCCCGCTCCAAATCGCGTTCTCGCTCTCGTAGCGCGGCCTCCCGGTCGAAGTCGCGCTCACGTTCTCGCTCCAAGTCTGCATCGCGCAGCCGCTCCAGGTCGCGTAGCGGCTCCCGCAGCCCCGCAAAGTCCAGATCGCGTAGCTCCCGCAGCCCCGCGAAGTCCAGGTCGCGTAGCGGTTCCCGCAGCCCCGCTAAATCCAAATCCCGTTCGCGCTCCCGCTCCAAATCGGCGTCTCGTTCTCGATCGCGCAGCGCAAGCGCAGCATCTTCGCGCAGTGGATCGCCTGCGAAAAGCAGCGCGAGCAGTGGAAGCGACTCTGACTAAATTTTTATTTACTTTTTATTTCAAATAAATTGATCATTTGTACTTCAGACGTATTTATTTCTCTGAATTATCAGGGAAGTACAGATGCAAGAAGCAATTCGACTCTGCGTTTAAGTTGGCAGCGGTCTTCGGGAAGGCCGTATCTTCGTTCTCCTGAAACAAAACGGCGTGTATGAATTCTGATTTGTTAGCTGACAGGGCTCACCACAATTTATTCCCAAAATATGACTGTCAGCCTGACCTTAAACAACATTTTTACGGACTAGACATCACTATGGAGAACAAAGGAGGGATGTCAAAATTGCATCTCTCGTATACGTTAGATAAAATCTATTATACGATGGCGCTACACGGGTAAGTCAGCTAAGATTTGGTTCAGGGCCTGCAAACACCGAACACAAATGTGCCTGTTCGTTTGTTCTTAGTAGCCTTATGAAGAACTTGCCAAGAAGGGCCGAAATATCGCTGGGGAAAACCTTTGCTGACTACAAAGCAGGTGGTAAACTCCATCTAAGGCTAAATATGGATACGAGACCGATAGTGGACAAGTACCGCGAGGGAAAGTTGAAAAGAACTTCGAAGTTAGTTAGTTTAGTACCATCACTTGTGATTCGCAGTCAGCTTGGGCCGAAGACGTATAATCCCTGAAAGTATTTCCCCACCCAGCTCAACCAATCCAAAACACATTAGCTCAGGACCCTTGTTCCTGGCCACTCGGTCGCAGAAACTTTTATCAACTTGACTCTTCCTTCAAGGCGGGAAACCTGTCACTTGTCACTACTTGACTCCTCCAAAAGGAGGCGCCAACTCATATCCTTTGGCCAATCCCGGGCCTAGGACTATTGGAGTTTTGAACAAAATTACTGATACTTTTTGATTCTACACATTCCGACGACGACGTACGTAATAGCACTAGTCCCCGAAGCCGCGCCGAATTCAAATTCGGCGGCGGCGCGCCGCCGGAAAGTTATCGGCGGCGCGCCGAAAATTTATCGGCGTTTGCTCTATTTTTAGCATTTTAAAGGTATTTTTTGCAATTTTCCAGCAGTTATTTTATTATTGTATTATTTTGTCAGCCTTCGGTTCAAGTGCCATATTGGTGGTCCCTCTGTCTCACTTTAGCTAGTTCGGGTACTTCTACGTCAGCTAAGACGATGAAAGTTAACAAGCTTCTTAAGGACTCGGCTGAATACGAAATCATGTTTTCGCGGATTAATCCGATCATTCGTGTGGGGGTGGAGGGAGGGGGAACACGAAAACTTGTGACCTGCGAGACGCGAGTCGAAATAAACTTTATTTATTGTGTGATCAAAAAGATAAGATTACCACGGGAGGGTGGCGGGGGTGGAGGTGGACGTTTGGATCAGACAAGGGACCAAAGGAATATAGTGATTGAGACTAAACTTGGACAATACAAAGATCAGGGGTCGCCAGATGCGTGATTTTGAAGACCAGACCGGATCCAACCTCGGGACACGGGGAGTTGGAAGGGGCGTACGTTAAATTTATCGGAAGTACTCCGATTCAAGGGTGCTTGGTGTTTCATATAAAGAAATGCCCTAGATGAGACATTTAACTTTTCCGAAACTTTCCGGATGGAGGGGGAGGCCCGGAAATCATTGCACATGCGCAGATACCAATTGTATCGTACAAAGGTCATGGGTACTAGAGATTTTATTTTGAGTCCAGACTGGATCCGACCTCGGTGGGGGTAGTTGTGTGTCACCGAAATTTTACGGATGTTCTACGATTCAATGGAAACTTGTTCGGTAGTAAGTGCCGTAGATGCAAAATTTGCGACCGATTACGTTGGTGGGGTGGAGGGAGAGGCTTCGTTTCCTGCATAGGAACCAAACGGATGGAGGGAATGGGATGCAATTTGGTCATGTGTCCAAGATCCGGAAGTGCTTCCACTCGAGAAAAACTCGGTGGTTGATAGGAGCAAATGCCCTAGATTTGATATTTATGTGTCCGAATCGCATGTGGACACGGTGGAGAGGGGTTCCGGAAATGTTTGGTAGCCTCCGCATAGGGACCAAAAGGAGAAAGTGATGAAACTTGGACGGTACAAAAGTCAAGGACCGGATGTGCCATTTGAGATCTGGGCCAGATGCGACCAAATATTACGTAGATGGAAATTGAATGTATTCAGTGCCTTTACCGTGACCCATCAGCTGGTTTATTTGTCACGGTACTAGTCCCTTGTATAAAATTCCATCTACATAAGGCTATTCTCGCCGTTCCCCGAGGACTCCACTTGAGGAGTCCCAGCGTTTTTGTTTGTCCCGGGGACTCACTCCCCTTATTCTCGCGAGTCCCCACGGACGGGGAATGCTCCGATTATCATCACCATCATTAAAAAGGACTCCCTTTCATATTCGGAGGGGAATCAATTTTTGCTGGTGTTGGTGCAATATAATTTAATTAAAAACAGTCAGACGAAACAAAACCAAAATTAAAGTGGATCAAGACTAATTTCGTCAACTGCATATTTTTTTTCGAACAAAATCCGTTTTGGAAGCATTCCTCGTGTTCTCGCTGTTTTCTGTACGCGGAGTCCGCGTGGAGTGACTCCCTCTATTCTCGCCGTTCCCTTCGATTCCCCGAGGAGCCCTCGGGGAACGGCGAGAATACGCCTGTAGACTTATCCTCGATATTCCACGGGGAATAGAAGGGAACGTAGAGAATATAGGGAGTCATAGGTCACTCCACGATCCACTTATTTTGTTTTGTTTATTCTGATTGTTTTTAATTAATTTTATATTGCACCAACACCAGCAAAAGTTGGTTCCTCTCCGAATTCGAAGGGGAGTCCTTTTGATGATTGTGATGATAATCGGAGCATTCCCGTCCGTGGGGACTCGCGAGAATACGGGAAGTAGTCCCCGGGACAAATAAAAGCGCTGGGACTCCGCAAGTGAAATCCCCGGGGAACGGCGAGAATACGCCTATGATACCTATCTAGTCCTGTGACATGGGGATGTAAAGTAATGTGTTCAAAAGGGAGCAGTGGCCTTGAAAGTCTATTTTAGCTCAGGGTAGCATACGGCCCGGCCATATAAATAGAACATTTCGGACATTTGCTCTCGCCAGCTGGAACGTTCCTCCAGGTCAGACCACGAGTCGAGATTTTGTCATGTCACAAATGAGAAGACATCCAGGAACCCCTCAGATTCCCCCACCAAAGCCGGGTTCCGTCATGGCCCCATAATTACATATCTGGGACCCATGGCCTTGTACCGTTTGCGATATGTGATGGTCAACATGAAGGATTGTTCACCCCCCCCCCCCCCCCATGGATGGTCGGATTCATAAAAAAAAGGACTCTTTGATTATTGGTCGGGTTCTTTATATGCATACATAATTTTATGGTCCTAGCTTGTATGGAAGTGTAGAAACTAGCAAAGTGAGACGACGGGATAGATGAAGGAAGCGGCAAAAGAGGACAATTCAAACAAGCCATACAATCCTTTAACCTATATAGACTACCTCCTGCTTTACTACACATAAAATTTGTGAAGGGGGGAATCCCCAGTACTCAAGGAGATTTCCAGGGAATTTCGAATGTAGAGCAATCGAGAGGATTTCGAGGTAATTTAAAGGTTTTCCTACTCTCCGTGTAATGGCGCAACTGTCCGCAAAGAATGGCAAGTGTCACCACCCTAGCTAGTTCCGTCTTTACCCTTAGGCCAGTTAGGGCGGTGCTGGGGGCCAGGGGAAAAGAGAGGCCAAGCGGAAAGTGTAAATTGCTGAGAGATCAGGCTATGGTTCCTGGCCGTATCGCATTGTTCCTTACGATCCAGGTTACGCACCCTCGTCATTTACGTTACCGAAATTTTGTCAGATGTGACCATAGTGTGGCTCGACCAAGAATAATGTGTGCTAATGGGCTGGTGTTTTTACATTTTTGACTCTCGGAAAGGGGCCACAAACCCATGGATGATCTAGGGTCCACCAAAAGTAAAAGACGGCACTGGCCCTAGCTTGTACGGAAGTGTCTGAACTAGCAAACTTTTGACAGACAGCACGGTCGCTATTGGTCACTTTGTTTACACGGTGTGGAGCTAACATAAATTTTTGGTTTTAAATAATAGTCCTGCACTGCCGCCATAACCGGCGACTCACTGCTTACTTGCTCATGGCAAAAAAAAGAACAGCGTTTGGAAGATAAAACTCAAAAGAAAAAGAACTTGAAACATTTCACCTAAATAAATTCGGCGGCATAATTTTACCGGCGGGCCGCCGCCGCCGACCCCAACGGCGGCGCGCCGGCGCGCCGAGATGTTTTCGGCGGCGGCCCGCTGAGTTATTTTCGGCGGCGCGCCGCCGACTTTCGGCGCGGCTTCGGGGACTAAATAGCACACCATCCGTAATCGAGCTTTCAATTTTAAACGCACATCTCAGGTTCTTCCATTTTTCGGTTCCGACCGGACAACGGATTCAGATCAGGTTTATGAGGATGGGACCAGGCTTCTTGAATCCACTTCACAGTTTTAGTATGATGTTGTCACACGTTAATGTTTCAAATACTCAATTTTCCCGCCGGACTCTGCCCAGAAGAAAAATTTCCCGCGGACTTTCTATTCCAATCGGAAAACAAACCCACATACTGCTTTAGAGAGTGTACCTCTCTATATATTTTCAGCAGACCTTACTTTAAAGGACCTGTCTTACCACTCTTACCTATAATGCCAATTGAACCTACTTCCTTGTAGCCCCATCCATTCTTAACCCGGAGACCCGAATTTAATTCCCCTATGACGAAAACACAATGCTTTTCCCACTTGCCTTGTTTCGTTATTTTCGATGCGTAACATACTCCCAACGATCGTTTAGGAGACGTTGACTCGTGAGACAAACCGGTTATTTAATTTTTTCCCTATTTATGCTAGAAACCGATAGGCCCGGAGAAAGGCCTAAACAACGTAAGTCATGGATAGATTGTTGAAAGCAGAGCCTGGTCTTAAAGTACTCAACTATTTTAGACTAGTGGAACGTAAAGAGTAAATAGTGCGAGTTGTGCTTTAAGCAGGGCATACCTGTTCGTCATCAAGGTCCTCTACCATCTGAGCTTCCATTTTCTCCTTCACAAAGTTCAGTACTTCCCCTCTGTCATTCATGATCCGAATCAACTCTCTAGTACATATCTGTGGATGGAGGGTGAATTCCAGCGCGCTGTCGATCAACGATGTCCCAACCCGTGCTGCCATCTGGGTTATTTCTTCGTCGTCGTCTTCAAGGGCGTAGAAGAGAATGGCAAAGGCAACTTGGACAGTTTCTGCAAGAAACAAGAGCTAGGCCAACTAATTTCTTACATTTATTCCAGAGCAAAATAACACTAGGGAGTAGCACCAAGACCTATGCTTTCCATCCTTCGCAAACGGGCCATACTCTCAGCGCCGCCCACTACGCTTGCGGCATTTAAAGCGAGATGAATTTGTTATGTCCAGAATATGAAGTTATTGGCGCCATAGCTCGTGGACGACAGAATGAGTTTCAGTAGGGATGTTATGTATCACTAGTGGTGCTAGTATCGCAGCTATTCGAATGTGTGTCAATATCGTCAAGTCTTGGCACTCCTCCTTAGTTATATTTTGCTCTGATTTATTCTTACGACTGGGCCAATGCGCTCTCAAAAACGTTCTGTCGATACTGAAAACTTGCGATGACGGAGCATTTTTTTGCGTTGATTTTTTTCTGTTTTCCAGTATAGCAATTTCTCATACTTTTCAAACTAGATTAAAAACCCGCTTGATGCTCCTCCTCCCTTGATGACATTTAATCCTAAGTTACCCTATTCTTTCCTTATTAATGCCTTCTACTTAAAGAACTACTTCTACTTGAAACTGACTGCGAATCATCTTTGACACTGCAAAACGGATACGTTAGCCACGGCATCACGCACGGGGAGAGAGGGGGACGCCCCCCCCCCCCCCGATGGTGTCGGTCAGTCAGTAAAAAAAACAAGTCGGTACGAAGAGCCTCGGTTTTTCGGAAAAAAGAGATGATTTTTCATGAAAATAATCGTTTTTTTTTATTAAAACGGTGTTGTTTTTTCAAACAATCGGTTTTCTGAAAATCAGTCGATTTTCGTCGAAACTGTCATTTCTGTTCTTGAAAACATTTGTTTTTTTCTGCACAAACAGTCGGTAAAATGACCAGCCAGTCGGTAAATACCCCCCCCCCCCAACATTTTGGCTAGTAACAGCTCTGACGTCAGCTACGTTTTAAAACGGACCACAAAAAGTGGTCTTTCTACCACACACGCATTGATAACCATCCCTGCTGCCACTATGAATGTTCAAAGCCACGAAAACACCGTCAAACAATGAGCAAATATAAAAAAAGAAACCAAATTTCCTAGGCTTGAAATACTTCGGTCTGCACTGAATCTCAGCCCATTATCCGGGACAGCCTTTATGGCACGAAGAGAGCCAAGGATCAAAATAATAATTTCCATCTAATGATCCAACTGTTTATTGCAAATACAAATAAATTAAAAAACCAAGACCAGTGTGGTACTTCCGAAGACATAACAAAAATAATCAATTAAGTCTTATAATTAATTGCCAATCAAACTCAGAAAATTTCGTAATCTGGAAAAGAAGAAGTTCTGCGTGGGTTTATTCTCGAGCCAATTCAGCAACCCGGCAATGAATGAATGAATGAATGATCGTTTTAATTTAAAAGAAAAACTATCACAGCAAAATGCCGAATTCGTTTCTTCGTGTCAAACGTCAAAAATACACTGAATGAAATATAAATTATCAAAAATAAAACATTGTCATGAAACAAACTCAATTTGCATTATACCATTCAGTGAAACTAGGCACGAAACTCAGAAAAGAGTAAGGTAATCTGGTTTCACCATAAATAATACGTAGTGCACGTTTTTGTACCCGCTCGATCAGATCCTTCTCCCCTTGGGTGAGACCGTAATGCCATGCCGGACAAGCATATTCAAGAAGGGGGCGCACGAAACAACAGTAGATTTTTACAAGCTTATCTTTAGGCATTTTAAACCTTTTGAAAACTTTGATCATGGCAAGTGCTGCATTAGCTTTTTTTATTATATTTGAAGTGTGTGCATGCCAAGAAAGGTCTGAGGAAATCGTTACACCGAGAAGCTGAATTTTATCTGAAATGAGATCTGGGATGGGAGGGAGATGTTGAGGCTGGGACTTTTCTATTACTGATTTAGCTTGACTTTTAGCATTTCTATTAGGGATTTCAGCAAGAGACAGATCGTCAACATACTTCCAACGTTCATCCATATCTGTAGCAATATCATTAATCATTAACAAAAAACATAAGGGTCCAAGAACTGTCCCCTGTGGTACTCCACAGAAAATGGGCAACGGTTTTGAAAAAACATTTTTATTTTTTACTGTCTGTTCTCGACTAGTAAGAAAACTTTTTACAATATTTATTAGAAAAGCTGGAATATTATTTTCCATCATCTTATTTACTAGAGTCTGGTGGTCTATCAAGTCAAAAGCCTTTTTGAAGTCCATAGCTATTAGGTTTAACCATTTATCTGGATTTTCAAGATTTTTACAAATAAAATCTAACAACCCAACAAGATAATGTGTTGTAGAACTTCCAGGTATGTTCCCAAACTGGCGTTTATCAATAATCTTTGAAAGATGTTCTTTCAACCAAGTAGCAACAAATCCTTCATAAATTTGACTGAAAATGGATGTCACAGTTATAGGTCTAACTCCTGTAAAATCATTTGGAGCACCTTTTTCTGGTATCGGCGTAACAAAGCCCATTTTCCATTTCTTTGGGTATTTTCCATTTTCCGTCAAATCAAGTTCAAATCTAAATAAACTGGTGGAGCAAGAGAAGGTAAACAGAATGTCTGGATTAGGTTTATAATAGAGCCATATTTCGGCCCTTCTTGGCAAGGGTCCTTCAGCAGTGTCAAAAATGTCACCTTTATCCACTAAAAAAAAAATGCTATTAGCCTACTTTCCTTCTGTTATTTTAACAATATTAACTTTAACGTACCATAAACCTACCAATTATTTTCTTCATTACCATTAACCTAACCATTACCTCATGTTAGGTTTAGAAAAATAATTTTCTACTTAAAAATCAAGCACTCAAATGTTATACCTTCAATCAGGAATATATCCTTTTAGACTCCGTATGAAAGCTACCCTCGACGAAACTAACAAGCTGTGCACCGTAGAAACTGATGATATCCACAGAAAATCCCTAAACGAAACTTTTCGGACCGAGCTGTGCTTGGTCACATGGAAAGAGAAAATAAAACAAAAGTAAATAGAAGTAAAAACAGTATAACAACAAAAGAAACATAATCAGCAAAAAAATGTTAAGACCTTGAACCGTGACACGCTAACAAAACCTCAAATATTGCCGCCAGAGACGTCGGCACCCAAACTCTGTATTGTACCGAACAAAAAGTACTATCAGACCCCCTCCCCCCCCCCCTTCGCCATTGTAATCGTTTTAAGTTGAACGAAATGAAACTCGACGTTCTTTTGCCGTAAAGTTTTATTTTAATTTTCCGAATTCATGTAAACTTTGCATTCACTCTTACAATGCGCAGCTGAAGCTATCCACACAAAATCCTTGAACACAAATTTTGGACGGAAACTTCTAATTTCTATTACAACTACGTTACCTGCGGTTGCACTTCCGCCCTCACTCAGGAACTGTCCCCGCTCCTTTAAACTCTCCAGACAGCTGGCGGCCGCTTTCCGAACTACCACCGGATTACTTTTCCGAAGCGCCTCCAGCACGAAATCCAAATTGTTTCCAGAAACGTCCGACCGGAATCCGGCTAGTTTCACTATGTTCGCCCTCAGTTCTTCGTTCGATTTTTTGTAGAGTTTCAATACCGATTCAAATATCTTCCGGTTTACGGGAATTTCGAGATTCCACATGGCTTCAACCCACCGGATAATGGACTGCGGATTCACTTCCGTAAGGAACAAGGCCAGATCTAGAGGAAGTTCGTACTTCAACGCTGCTTCGATTGCAGCCAGGCGGACTTCATAGTTACGATGGGTTAGCAAGTCCTTCAATATCTTTTCACGAACTGTCAATCCCTTTTTATCAAGGGCGCGAAGTTTAAAGTAGAGTTCCACGCTTCTAGCTTGTAGAACGGGTGTTGAGGGGTTCTGGACTTTGGAGAAGATGATGGACTCAAGCTTGGCCGTTAGGGATGCGAGACTGGGGAGGTGGGAGGAGTACAGCTCTAGTATTTTGATGAAGGCTAGGGTGACGTCAGCAGGCACGTTTGAGCTAATCAAAGAAGAAGCGTTAGATATCCAGTGAGTGAAGAAGGATTCCGTGACTGGAAGGGCCATGCAGCTGAGCAGCGAATGTATCTGAAAAAAAAAAATTAATTAAACTATATTAAATTTTACTTATAACCCGTCTGAGTACGGATGTTGCAGAAAAATTGAAAAAGAAAGAAACAAAACTACAATAACAACCAAATAATTAAAATTCACCAAACCGAAACATCATGGATATCTGAAAACAGTTACAATTGAATTAAATTTTATTTTATGCATAACGCGTCTATAGGTACAAACGGTGTATGGTAAAAAAAAACCGAAAAAACAAGACTACACAAACAAACAAATATAATTAAAGGAGTTTCTTGGGTGATTATAAATTTGGTTCATTGTGTTGATGGATCTTAAACAGTCGTAGATGGATCAGCTATACGGAACTTCTCAATGAGGTGTCTATCTCTTGTCCAAGGGTGGGAGGGTGGGGGGAGCAAATACTTGAAAAAACAAAAGAAAATGAAACGAATTTGAAGAAGATTTTGTTTCTGCATATGGTCCAGACAGGGGAAACATAGGGGAGCTCGGGGTTGACCCGGACACTAATTTTCCTTTTCTTCCTAGGCCGCCATTTCTTAGCGGATTTACATCGTTTTTGTTGTCAAACGTGTAGAATGTCTGGGAGAATAGAAGAAATAATTCAGATTTTTTTCTCCATCAGGTTTTTTAGGAAACATTTTTTTCTGTTTTTCAATTTGTCCTAACCAACCCCGTACCCATGGGGTTGATTCGGACAGGCCCCGGGTTGGTTCGGACATTATATTTAATGCACTATTTTTTAATCGACTTTATTTAAACATATTAAAACGTGGAAATGGTAATATTACACCTCAAAGAATATACAAAACTAAAAAAAAACACATGATTCAATTGCCGAAATTGCATTAAAATGAAAATCCCTAATTTTTACTTTCAGTTAAAGCACAATGGACACATCTAATGCTTTACTTTGTATTAAATGCTTCACAAATAAACATTTCCAACTTCCTTTAGAAGGCGGTACGAAAATCGGCCGTTTTCTTGTTATCCCTTGTCTTTACCTCTCTGGCATTTCGGCGATCCAAATTTTAGGAGCTGGGATATCGTGGCAGGAAATTCAAAAATTGCGAGCAAAGCTTGATAGAAAAGGATATATCTGTGAATGTCACCAAAGTCTAGCCGCAGATGCAGTTTACCTGACTGTTCTAGTGTTTCATCAGAAGTTCCATGGCTTAAAGTGCCAGTTAAAAGTTTTTCTTTGTGGAATAGTGTTGTGAAACTTGATTAGCTGCAATAAGCTTATAAAAAATAACATAGCTACAAAAATCATTCAAAAACAAATAACCTATTAAAATCTGAATTATACAAGCTGATTTATGCATAAAATAAAGATCTACTAAGTATTATAAGAAACATCACTTTTATCTTTGTCGAAGCTAGTAAATTGAGCATGTACTGGCCCAAAAAATTACGCTTTGAAATATCACAGAGAGGAAACTGTTGAAAAAGCTGCTGATCTAGGGGGTAAGCATTGTTCCTAAGTTGTTACAGAGTGGGATTGGGGTAGTTTGATGTGCCCATTGAACTTTAACCTAGCAATTACAGGGGCTGGTAACTTCAAAATTATTTCAGTAAAGATTCTACAGAAAGATGATTTTAGTCCCACTGTCGCGCAGAAAGAATATATTCACGCCCCTCAACCTATTGACCTTTTCCCAAACAGAACTTCACAAGGATGAATTCGCGTTTTTCTTCCCTCCCTGAAAACATCGTAAATATTACATTCATTAAACACAAACTTTTTTGATCTTTTACTTTCTTGTAGACAATTCTACGAACTGCTTTTCTTTGGTTGTGGCTTACCCATTTTTGCATTCATTTTTCTCGATTTTGATAATTAATTCTGTTAACAAATAACAGGATAAGGATTCTGATAATATCTTTTGTATTTTTCCAACTCAGTTTCAGGTTTTTATGGGGTATCGGTAGGCAAAGATTGTCCGAACCAACCCCTTCAAAACTGTCCGAACCAACCCCACCCTGACTAAAATAACAAAATGGCGTACCAGAGGAAAGTTAAATGACCTATCTCGAAAATACTACGCAGGCTATAAACGTTGATCACTAAGCTATATCATACCGTTTAATCGCCTTCCAGTTACCACAAATCTTCTCGGTACAGCTTTTTAGCCTACCATGAGCTAAAGTTTTACCTCAGGAAAACCAATTTTTGCAACTTTTTATCAAAAGCTAAAAAGTATTTACCATGAAACCTTGGTACGAAGTTAGTTCATTAGAAGGCAGATGTTATGTATTTTTTCAGATTTTAGCGACAAATTTTAATATTTGTTTCGCGGGTGTCCAGACCAACCCCGTGTCCGATCCAACCCCGAGCTCCCCTACAGAACGGGGGGAAGAGCAATCGCATTGTAGGAGTAGCCTACGCACGGATCTTTCTGTTAAACCGCAACTTTATTCGATTTAACCGAAATTGCCAGAACTTTCAAAAACAACTTTCGATTATTTTAAATGTTTCTTGCTGCTAAACCGATCAATCAGCTGAAACTGGTATTCTGGAAGATACTCTGCTTCGTCTTTCTAGCTTCATCTAGAGAAATTTATTTTAAATTCTGCCCTTCTTGGTAAGAGTCCTAGAGTTAGATTTACTGAAGCGATATTTTGGCGCTATTCGGCAAGGGTCCTCTCCCGGAACAAACCTGAGGCATCACTACTTCCCGGCAATTGTATCGTAAGAACGCTACTTCCAGTAAGAGCTCTGCTCAGGGGTGGCCCGAAGGGGGGGGGGTGAGGGGGGGTGACTCACCCCCCCTGCCTTTTGCTAAGTCGTATCAGTCGTTTATTTCGGCCTTTTGCTAACTCATATCAGTCGTTTTTTTTGCCTCGCCGAGGCCCCTGGCATTCATTTTAATAACAAATAATCCGTTTAAAAAAACGACTCTTGCACAGCTTCAGTCGGAAGCCCATCCCTTAGGACAAGTCGAGTCGTTTAAACCAGGTTTTGTAACCCCGATAGCTCGAAGGGGCAGCAATGCGGCTACTTGTTCTACTCCCATGTGAATTGGATCTGCCTCACTCCGGTCTTTCAGATTTTAGCCAGTCAAAATTACAATAGGTAAAATAGGTTAGTTGTTGAAGTGAAGTCTGACTGGATAACATTGATATACCTTATAGACGGAAAGCGAGAGACATGGTTATGTGCATTGAGTTTTGGTCAAACTTTGGCTATAAGTGAAAAAAGAAGTAACAGAATGGAAAAGCCATCAGCAATCAAATGACAGGCAACCGCGAAACAAGTGTGCCCAGAACGGATAGAAAAATGTAGATTACAAAGAGAGTTTAGGTGGTAACAACGCTTCAAAAGGACAAGGAAGATTTTAAGATACACCCGAAATTCATTTCCCAGGACAGGAGGGATTCTGCAGACGCTAGAATAGCTCATTCTAGTGGGGAGGTAAATTTTTGGCCTATAAGCTAGCAGAGGCGTTACTATCCAAAATGTTTGGGAGGGGGGAGGAGCAAAAATATTCCTTCAGACCAAGCTGACTGCGAATCATATTTATCACTGCTGACTGCGAATCATGGCACTACCAAGTATTGGAGGAGCACGGTATTTACCGACTGGCTGGTAATTTTTACCGGCTTCTTTTGAGGGAAAAACGACTGTTTGGCAAAAAATTGACTGATTTAAAGAACAAGAGCTACGAGCTCATATGACACTTGTTACGAGTAGGCAGTACAAGAAAGTAGATGAGAACGTCACAAAATACACTCGCCATCCAAAAATGCGGTTCGGAAGTAGCAACAGAATATTTAGTTTCATTCACTTCTGAGCAGTTCCGGCATCGTCTCGATTATCTGTGGCAAATGCACATGACTGTTCAAACTTCCAAGTTTCAGCCCAATAAATCCACTCGTTTGATCCCTAGACGTTCTAGACCATTTCCGGTACTCCCTCTATCTCCCCTACCGTGACCGAATCTGGTTCGGGCTAAAAAATAGACCATCTAAAGCATCTTCTTTTATACCATCTATCAAGTTTCACTCTAATCTGAGCATTTTTGGAAAATTCCGGTACCCCCCCCCACACCAACGTTGTCGGATCCAGTTCGGGCCCAAAATATGTCATCTAGGGTATATGCTTTCTCTACGTTCCATGTTTCATTTAAACTGATGCACCCGTTCGACCCCTATGAAAGCCTCAAAATTTTCGACAATCTCCCTCCAACTCCCCCTACTGTGGCCGAACAGGACTTGAAATCTCTTAATTCCCTCTTCCTGTCGATCAAGTTTTACTGAAATTGGAGAATAGCCTATCTGCAAGTTTCCAATATCCCCTCCCCCCGTACCTTGGCCGAATCCGGCCCGGATGCCGGATGCCGCATAAACTCGGCGCTGTCGAACTTGCATCTCATTCAGTCCATCTGTTTGTTTTTTGTGCATGTCAAAAGTTCCCCCCCCCCCCCCAATTCCCCCAACTGTGGTCGCATATACTTCGAACGCATGTTTTACATGTCGAGGCCATCGATTCTTATCACCCATTAAGTTTCTCTCAAATCAGACCACTCAGTTGCAGTTTACAGAAGTCAATTTCCATATTTCTCTTCCCTTGCTCCCCCAAAATACTCGGATCTAGGAACGGAAGTTTACGGGGGTATGTTGTGTCAGGTTCCTAAGTCAATTAAATCTGGTCACTAATACGCCTGTAAAGTTTCGTTGTTTTAGAACATCTGGAACTATTCTAACCGGAATTCAAGGAAACCCCTCCAACTCCCCCACACAGAGCCCCTAAACCGTCTGGCTCCGTTGATTTCGTATCTAGGCCTAATTCTTGTTCTCTCCATTAAGTTCCGTCGCAATCCCTCTGCTTTTAGAGTTTCTTGATTTTTCCGGCCCCCCCCCCATCCCCCCACAGGTATCGGACCCGGCCCGGACTTGACACTGAACATCCGAAGCGATAGCTCTTTCCACCAGACAAGTTTCATTCAAATCCTATCACCCGTTCAAAAGTTATGCACGCCACTAGATTCCGGACTCCCCATCCATCCACTCCTCCCACGATGGTCGGATCGGGGAAACGGCTGTTCTCAAGTCAATCTGTTCGGATCCCTGACAGACCTGCCAAGTTTCATCGCCCTAGCATATCAGGAAGTAGGCCGAACTCACCAGATGACTAGAAATCCGGACCCCCACCCCAACTCCCCCACAGTGCCCGGATCCGGTCCGGTTATGTCAATGACGTATCTAGGACTTGTGCTAGTTCTTCCCACGAAGTTTTATCCGATCCCTCCATTCTAAGCGTTTCTCAAGATTTCCGGTTCCCTAGCCCAACTCTCCCCAGTGTCATCGGATTCGGTTCGGATTTAAAGTGGGACGTCTGAGACACGAGGTCATCCTAAATATCAACTTTCATTAAGATCCGATCACTCGTTCGTAAGTTAAAAATACCTCAAAATTTGGCTTCCTCCTCCCTCCACTCCCCCCCAAATGGTCGCATCGGGGAAGTGACTATTTCCTATTTAATCTGATCGGGTCCCTGACAAGCCTCCAAATCTTCATCGTCCCAGCACATCAGGAAGCACCGAACTCGCCGGATCACTACAAATTCGGACTTCTCCCCCCCCCCCCCAAACTCCCTCAAAGTGAGCGGATCCGTTCCGGTTATATCACTCGCGTATCTAGGACTTGTGCTTGTACTTTCCACCAATCCGGATCTCTCCACTAGTGTTTTCCAAGATTTCCGGTTTCCCCCTCCAACTCCCCCCAATGTCACCGAATCCGGTCCGGATTTAAAACAGACCGTCTGAGACACGAAGTCCTTCCATATATCAAGTTTCATTAAGATCCGATCACCCGCTCGTCAGCTAAAAATATCTCATTTTTCCGGATTCCCCCTCCCTCCACTCTCCTCCGGATGGTCGGATCGGGGAAGCGACTATTCTTAATTTAATCTGGTCCAGTCCCTGATATGTCTGCCAAGTTTCATCGTCCTTACTTAATCTGGAAGTGCTAGCAAAACGGGGACCGACAGACCGACTGACGGACAGAAATTACAGTCGCTATATGGCACTTGCCAAAAACCGATCGTTTTTTAAAAATCGACTTACGAAAAACTGACTGTTTCGAAGAAAAATCGACTGTTTCCAAAACAAAATCGCGGTGCTTCGCGCCGACTCAGCAATTTTTTACCGGATGGTTGACAACGTCGGGGGGGGGGGGGGCATCTGTATAGCATCTTCGTCGAATCAAATGCTTAAAAAAACAGTTTTAAGTTGCAATTTTTCAAAGGTACTTGCTTTAGTTTTCGACATGAAAGTACAGCGTGTCGAATGACAAATAAAACTGTACTTTCATAATGAAACAAAGTACATGAAATCTCCCGGAAAAAAACGCAACTCAAGTCTCGTCGCGAACCGGCGTCTTTTTCTATCTGTAAACTTCTGTCAGGCCGAGACCAAATGCTTATTACGTCCGACAATCCGGATTTTTTAGTTAATGCACTGGCAAACCTGTTTACCTAGCTTCTTTTCTGAAGAAGTGTGTTTTGAACGTGAAAATTACTTTTTTTGCTATTAGCTCGGAGCAAATCTACTTTCTTTTCGATTGGCACTATTTTGTCTTTAATTCGGAACAAATTGTTTGCTTTAATTCGGAACAACTCTACTTTGTGTTTACTTTGTTTTCTATGGAGACTATTTTGTCACTTTTTTCGACGGTCAGATTTGTGATTTCAAAGCTATTATTTCCTTTTCAATGGGATTGCAAAAAGACGGTCTGCTCCTCGGCGTTTCACAAAATTCGCCTGCGGCGCATTTCATAGTATTCTCTGTTTAGAGGAACGGTGTGTCATTTACTTGGCGATTAGGCTTGGAAGTTTTTAAATATGAAACACATTAAAGGCTGGCTAGAATAGACAAGGGCAGCTTAAAAAATTTCGCCTGCGGCGCTTGCTTGAATTTGTCCCGGGTACAGGCGTTGAAAGCTTTCCTCTTTAGCGAATGTTGAAATGTTAAGCTGAGGCTATGGGTATGTATACAAAAATTTTGATTACAAGAACAACTTCGGTGATGCATTGCAGCTAGTTTTACACCGACTCTATTATTTGTTGTTGGGGATGTGCGCCATTGCCGCGTAGTAGCAACAGTTCATTTTTGTTGGTACGTGAGAGTCGTATATTACGATCAGGGAGTCGTTAAAATGAGGGGTCTCACCCCCCCTGGCCTGAGTGGTTCGGGCCACCCCTGGCTCTGCTTTAAAGGAACTGCGACTGATTTAGACTCGGCACAGACTGAGAGGGGTAACATGCGTTCCTTTTTGTTTTTTGACAAAAAACTTTTTTCTTTATATGTTCCTTCTTTGCAACCCTTTCAGTGTCTCACAGCCGGTTGTTTTCCTTAAACCCATCTCTCTCTCTCTCATGCGCCTAGTGCCTTAAACCTTTCTGACATCACGCTATGCCGCTAGGGGCGCTGCTAGTGTTAAGCCCGTTCCCATTACCTGCAACAGCAACCCATGGAGAGTATTCATGGAATCCGTATGATAAGTCGTAAGGCAGAGTACGCGGAGTTGTACTTCCTTCTTCTCGGGACTAAGAATACTCGGTAGTGCTCTAGCGGCGAGTTCTCTAACTTTCATAATCGGTGATCCAGCGCAGGCTACGACCAACGGAACGACCTAGATACAATAAATAAGTTAAAACAAAATTAGGAGCACACTATAGATTAATAACAAATTAGTACCATGTAGTTATGCTTATCTGAACACTTCTCTAAACGTTTCTTTTATTTTAATCGCTCAGATGTGTGAATTAAGGTAAGTAAGGTTTCACTAGTTCGTTTGACTATTTTTATTTGTATATAGTTATGTTTAATTGTGACCGCCCCTTGGCCTTGCTCTCGGTAGATGTGTGATTAACTGAACGACCATGATTCGTTAAGTTGAAGCTATTTATCGTTTTTTTATTATTTTCGTGTGCCATTCTCAGCAGACAAATGGGTTAAAAATATATTTTTATTGTAAATAAAAATTAACCTTGAACCAAATAATCTCTGCCAGTCAAGCAGCTCAGATTTGCCAGTCAAGCAGCGCAAGCTTTCCCGAAAGATTCAAGGTAAGCCGACAACTCTTGGATCCATCCCACTCCTACTCTCAATAGTCCGAACTTTCTGGTTAATATTTATCCACCACGGCACTAGACTCATTCTTACATTCTAGTATGAACGAATAAGCCAATAGAACCTCCGTCTTTGGTCCCATGCAGCGACTATGGATACCCCGACTTGTCACTTCTGGTGAGCTCAAATATCCCTTCAGCTGACTTTACTCATGCGATATTTCGGCTCTTCTTGGCAAGGGTCCTCTTCAGTCTCAAAGAAAAGAAAAGTGAACCTGTGATCAATAGGAGGTTCATTATACCGTCGGAAGTTTCATTGCAGATAACACAAGGATCCACAGTTTCAACAGACAACAACTCATCACGTCGTCACAACTGCCTTTGCAATGGTCTAAAATCGCTTTTTTGTATCCCATGAACAATTCTGAAAAGTGCAGATACGACATTTTGGCTGTCCAGCGAATAGTATTTCTGCTTCGGACGTTCTGAAATAGTTGACCCCTTTACAGCTAAGCTGTGCTTAGCCTACAGAAGATTACATATGGCTTCGGCTGTGTTTCGCCTCTTTCCATGTCGCTTGCCTTGGATCACAATCTTGGCAAAATGAATGAAATGCTTTTATTCCGCCAAAATGACGAGACAAGAAAAAGGTTTAAGTTCAACCGAAAAGGGCTAGGATACGACAGTCTAGTCACCCATCATTTGTTCGCTTAAATAATCTTGAAAACCCGATGAAAAAGCGTTAGTTTGTTTTTCTGATATTTCCAAATAATCGATTATCCCATTGTGCTTGCCGCTCTTCCCGTTTTTGTGATATCTCTATGGTGCCTGGAACATTTGGCAACAACACCAGCAGCAAACGAGTAAATAAATTGTGTATCAAATAAACAAAGAAGTGTCTGCAGTCTGCAGTGCCAAAAACTAGTGCTAGCTAGTGAGGTGTCTTGTGTAGTGATAGTTTAGCGATTTTCGCGGGCGAATTGTGGACGGATTCACCATGGGAAAGCGTCCACATTCCCAACGTCCCTACTGAAGACTACTGTGGATAGAATGAAAATCCCCAATAGGTGTTGTAATAATTCAATGTATTTGAATCTAAGATGTAAAAATAAGTTGCCTGTTCAGTTAAACTTTAAAGCATTTACAATACGTACATAAAGTTTTCTAATCCCAGTGCACATCATCCGTAACACTCGCTCAGATGGTGGCCAAGATGACTGTAATTGGCACTTGTTTCATCTTGCTTTTTAGAGCTCACCTGGATCGGATCTTCAGACTTAGATCATGTATCATCGAAAACTAGATCACGTATCATCGAAATTTGCAGAAGCGGCCTCCGGAAGAATAAGCGGATCGGGAAAGGAAGAAGGATCGGAACCTAGATCAGGTATCATCGAAATTAGATCATGTATCCTAGATCTTGTATCATCGAAACCTAGATCATGTATCATCGAAATTTACAGAAGCGGTCTCTGGAAGAATAAGCTCCTCGGAAACTATGATCGGGCGCATGGTACGTCACGTAAAGAGAACAAACGTGGCAAGCGTTATAATTAGTGTATTGTAAATAGGAGATAGAATAAGCTTCTGGAGTGAAGAATCTCGGGAATGAGAATGGATGGAAATACTACTATCATAATAAATAAATTACTATCATAAATAAGACCTGTGCTTTAAATTGTAACTAAAAAGCCAACTTATTGCTGTATCATTTAACTGAATACACTGCATTATTAAGGATTTTTTTTGTCACTATATGACGTTCAAAATATCTACGGCCGTACTCACAGAGCAAAATTCGGCTTTGAAGCAGAAAATTTGAATTTCAATACATACGCGGCTTTTCCGTGGCCAGTGAACAGCTTGCGGAACGTAGCTCACTACGTGACCACTTATTTATCGAAAATCGTTTTCATGCATGCAACATAGGTAAAAGTTCATAGAGGTACTACAATCCGACAGAAAAATTCTACTATGTGGAAATTGGTCATTCGTGAATAGCAGAACAACACAGTAACGCGTTTTCGTCGGGTCTTCAAGCCTCTTTAAGCGAAGAAGTGATGGGTAACTAAATTGTTCTATCTCAGACCTTTCCGGTTAAACTTTAATTAACTAGAGGCGTATTCTCGCCGTTCACCGAGGACTCCTCGGGGAATCCAAGGGAACGGCGAGAATAGAGGGAGTCACTCCATGCGGACTCCGCGTACAGAAACAGCGAGAACACGGGGAATGCTTCGAAATTGGATTCTGCTATAAAAAAAAAATTATGTAGTTGACAAAACTAGTCTGGAATAGTCTGGATCCACTTTATTTTTGGTTTTGTTTTTTCTGATTGTTTTTAATTAATTTTACATTGCACCAACGCCAGCAAAAATTGATTCGCCTCCGAATCTGAAAGGGAGTCCTTTTTGATGATGATGATGATAATCGGAGCACTCCCGGTCGGTGGGGACTCGCGAGAATATGGGGAGTGAGTCCCCGGGACAAACAAAAACGCGGGGACTCATCAAGTGGAGTCCTCGGGGAACGGCGAGAATACGCCTTAGGTCTGGCCGGATTAAAATAAGCATTCTCACCAAGTCTCCACCGATTTGTTCACCACCATATGGCTGAAATCTGCTCAGAAGCAACAAAATGGGAAAGAGACTAGGATGTATCTTGAGGTGCACTGTCTTCTGAATTTCCTAGAAAAAATAAAAATCCCGATTAAATTAAGATGACCGGCTTTAGGCTTACAATAGCATGATACGCGAATACTCGGCGGCAGCATAATACGCATGGAAAATTCCCAATTGTCCATTCCAGTTAGTGGAGTTTCGAAACTGAAACTAGTGTTGGGCGATATTCAATATCGATAACGATACGTTGATATATCGGACCAAATATCGATATTGAAGTGTAAATATCGATGTCGAAAACTATATTTGTACCAGATTCGTACATTCATAATTATTGTAAATAATCCAACGTAAGTTACATTTATCCATGCAAAATTGGAGGAACTATATTTGGTAATTCAGCCTTTATTTTGAGATGATGCAAAATATCTTTTAAGACAATTTTGTTCTTATAGTTTAGGGAAACAAGACGTATACTATAGCGAAACATGGTACCAAAATATTGATATATATATATTGATTATCGAATAAATATTCCTTCAGTCCAAGCTGACTGCGAATCGTATTTGATAGTGCAAAACGTATAGGTCAGCTAAATTTTATTATAGCTATATTTCGGCCCTTCTTGGCAAGGGTCCTCTTAAGGCTCAAAGCCGCCCAAGTTGGAAAAGCGAACTTGTGGAAAAAACAACGAGATATAGCTCTAATAAAATTCAGCTGACGTATCCGTTTTGCACTATCAAATATGATATATCGAATATCGACAGTAAAAATATCGATGTATCGATATTTAAAAAAATCCAAATATCGCCCAACACTAACTGAAACGAAGACAATACAAACTACTAAGAAACAGAACTGATTTATAAAAAAAAAATTGCAACGTTTACGTAAGTCAGACTAAGAACTGCTTCGAGAGCGCAGTTCACAACAGCCTTTGGTCCCATGCATCGACTACACAGTAAAAACTTTCTCCGAGTACGGATTAAAGTTAACTGCAGTATTTGCTCCTGTGATTAATTTTATCTCTGCTGAGATAAGATTAATCCGAATTAGAGCTAAGATTATCTTTTTAGAGACAAGATTAATCCCAGTAGCAAATACTGCAAGATTTTTTTTTTTTGACAGTGTATATCCAAAAGCGTAACTGGAACCGTATAAATGCTGAGCTCTACATTATTCAAATAATGTGTATAACGGATACGTCAGCTACGATGCTTCATCAGCTGATGAATCGCAGATGTTTCAAAGTCAGCTTGGGCTCAAGGAATATTTATGTGCTCTACATTCCTCCGTTAACTACTCTTCTCTCGCTTTTAAAAGTTCATTTTTCACCTTCTTCCGACTGGTATAGCAGCTACTTCTTCGTCCGTTGATACTAATTGTTATCATAGTGAGCTTGTCCATTGCTTGAAAGTGGCAGCAGATATTGCTGTACCGACTGAGAATATTCGAGTAGGAACAAGGAAACCTATTTGGAAAGTAAGTCCTGAAGTTAAGACGGGAAACAAAAAGGCAAAATGTTTGCTAAAAATTTGAATTGCTTGTGGTACTGTCTTTAATCTAAAAGGAGGCGTGAATACAAACCCTCACTTAAAAATGATCGTTTGAACGCTTACTTGCTGCTCCCACTAAAAAGAAACGTGGCGAAAGGTCCTTCGGACAGATAAAGGTTCAGCTGCACCTCCTTCCGCGCTAACTACGGCTGGCTGGACCAGCCACTAAGTGGTCTTTTCAGTGGTTGCAAAAATCAGATTCAGCAGCAATATGAAAATTTACTTCTTAAAAACCTACCAAGTTAACTACTTCAACCTTCTGTTCTTCCACCGAGATCGCTTTCCGAAAACTGAAAAAGTACTGGTTCTACAGATTCGGGTGGCCTTAATAGTGCCGATTCTTTCAGAACTCTGTTTCCTGATTTAACACAATATCTTAAGCTTCTGTTTCCAATTTGTTTATGCCAGGGTTTGGTTGACCAAGTATTCTGTAAACCTATCCGTACCGCCTATGGGCCATCGTCCTCAACCGTGGGCACTATAATCGTAAAGCTTTGGGAAATTTGTACAACACTTTCTGCGCACCTTCTATTGTATTGTGTCCTGCTGTCACTCATGTTCTGTGAGAGAAGGATATCAGAATGATGAGAGATGAGAAAAGAGCACCTGCTCCACTTTTATGTCATAACCATACATTGACGGAGAAGTTCAAAATTCAAGATGCAAGTGTTACTCTTTTGGATGTTTCCTCGTCACTTAAAAAAATCTTAGACAACAGGGCCCAACCAGCACACGACGTTATCCACTGCTTCCTGGCCGAAGATTGAAAATTAATGTCTTTTTATGTGACTTTTTATCTGTTACTAGATAGATGATTATTTGTCCTTGACAAAACGTAAGTAAGACAAAACAAGAACCATACTACAAACTTCAATGACGGAATAAAAAAAAAAGCAATCCAAGTCAGTGTGTTTAGAAGTGAAGGAGTAAATCTATCAGTTACGCCATGTTCCTCCTTACCTGCAACTCTTCAAGGAAAATGAACATGAAAAGCGACTGGTGCTGGTGAAAGAACATTTTCGCAGTCACACCAGCGCTTCGGTTTGACGGATCCGATGGTCGGTTCACACCGAAGATGCGAGTCATTAAAGCGCTGAACATCAGAGTGGCAGCGTTTCTCTCCTAAAAAAAAAACATACTACGTTTTCGAAAACAAACATGCCCCTAGATATTATCAACATCAAATAATCACAAGAATCTCCGTCTCCATATCTCTGTAATATGACCATGCGGAGTCGAATATATTCTCGATACCCTACCCGATGAAAACGAGCGGAGGGTAGGAGCTACGCGGAACATCATAATTCGTTACCTCTACAAACAGCTACATCGCAGTACAGCTAGTACAGCTATCTAGTAATAAGTAAAACAGGGAACAGGAATTTCCCAAGAATACTCTGGATGACGCCTGGACTTGTAATTTCAGTAAGAAATAAAAATAAACTTTTTCGTGTTTATATAAATGAACCTTCTACTGAGAAACATGCGCGTTATAAAACGTATCGTAATCAATTAAATTCTATACAAAGAAGAGCTCGGATTAAATATTATGAAGATCACTTTGCCTCTTGTAATGGGAATCTGAAGAAAGTATGGAAGAGTATAAATGATTTACTTGGTAAACGGCCATCTTGTGATGAAATTAAAACATTAAATTCCGCTGACGGAAGACTCGATGATCCCAAGAAAATCGCTGATTACCTTTGTAATTATTTTTCTTCAGAAGACAGACGACTGTGTGACGAAGCGCGGCGAAAAGCAAACCCCAGTCAACAGACTTTTACAAGAGGCAAAGTCTGTTGCAATAAACAGACCACTTGTTTCATTACTGCAATTTACTGCGTGTTTGTCTGAGGAAATTAATAAAATCATTAAAGGAAACATGAATGAAGAGTACCAAGTATCATCCCTATCTGTATGACTTCCGTTAACATTGCCTGCAGGAAACCCAATCCAAATACGAAATAGTGTTTCCAAGACATGATTTTCGCTCCATTTTGGATCTGTCCTTATTTCAGTACCGAACAATTTTAGAAATGAACAAATGTCTCCAATCAACCCTTCTTCTAGAATATTTGTTAACCAGTTAAGCCCAAACGTATATCTAGAAGAAATTCCAATACGATCCGACCAGCGCTGCACAAGATTTGAATGAATTGCGCTTTTTGTCTTGGTGTCTGCATGTGCAAACCTCCAGAAACAAACATCACTATTTTGAAAACGTCACGCTCAGGAGAAGAATGCTCTCCGTGGCCATGTCTGTAAATGCATTCTCTATGGTGTGTTCAAGTATGGTTTCATTGTTCAGGTGCTCTTTAATGATATGAAATCGAATTCTTGTGGCGTTGATGGGATAAGTTTAAAAGTTGTAAGGGAAGCTACACAATCCCTAATTCCTATACTTGTCCATTTAATAAATTTATCTATTAAAACAGGAATCTTCCCTGAAGCTTTGAAGCTGGCGCGGGTAATTCCTTTACATAAATCGGGGAAAAAAGATGAAGCAAGTAGCAAAAGACCAATATTCATCCTTCCTTTTTTTTCTAAAGTTTACGAAAAAATAGTGCACGGTCAACTTTCCAAACACGTTGAAGATAATAAAATTCTGCTCGATTCTCAATTTGGGTTCCGTAAAGGTCTTTCAACGGACCTAGCTATCATTAAACTAGTAGATTGGATTAACGAAGCTTTTGAAAATGGTTTGATTCCAGCAGCAATATTCTTGGACTTAAAAAAGCATTTGATACTGTTGACCACCATGAACTACTAAACTCTTTACAGTCTATTGGAATAGGGGGTAAAGCACTACACTGGCGTAGGTCATATTTATTTGGAAGGAAACAAGCGATCTTGAACGTTAATATTACATCGGAACAATGTGCAATTCATTGCGGAGTGCCACAGGGTTCGATTTTGGGTCCATTACTTTTTATTATTTTTATTGACACGGTTAAATACTGCCTATCCGAAGCTGGTATTCTTTTATTTGCTGATGACACTCTTCTTTTTTGTCTGCCCCGTCTATACCTGATCTATGCGTAAAGCTAAAAAAGCTGAATTTACCAATTTCACTGATTCTAATTTCACTGATTCTCACTTACTATCCCTGAATTTTTTTAAAAACAAACTATATGGTGTTCTCGAGAACCTCATCCCTAACAAGCCCTGGCCATGTTATGATTGGTACTTCAGTCACCAGAAGAGCGCAATCCATCAAATACCTTGGTTTTCTACTAGATGAGAATTTGTCATGGAAAGAGCACGCCGATGTGCTGTCGTCTAAACTTTCTCGGACTCTTGGAGTGATAAGGAGAGTTAAAAACATTGCATCATCTAGAATTCTACGAATGATATATTATGTTATTTTTCATCCTTATTTAATTTATGGATGCTCCGTGTGGTCTAGCAATTTTGTATCTTGTTACAAGAAAGTTCAAAATCTACAAAACAGTGCTATCCGGGCAATCACGTCGCAATGACCCCAATAAGAATCAAAGTGAACGTTTTAGATCTAATAAAATAATGGATGTCTCCAGAATTAGAGACTACCTAGTTGCAGTTTTCACTTACAAGTATTTAATGATCATTTAAATTCGTCTTTTCAGAATTTGTTTTCACAGAATCAGGATTTCCACGAGTATTCTACTTGGAATGCCCGGCAGTTGGCGAGTGCCCCCCGTAAAACAACTAGAGCTTCTTTCATAATAAAACACTTTGCTCCGGGGGTGTGGAATTCAACACCTGAGGAGGTAAGGGTTGCGTCTACCCTTTCAGCTTTCAAGTCACAGGCCAAGTCCTTTTTCTTATCGAAAACATAATGTTCCAAAACATAATTTCCTTTCTTCTTTTTTCCTTCCTTTTTTTTTGTTGGGGGGGGGGGGGGCAAGGGCGCTTTGTTAATGGAAGACCGTTTGTTAGTGGATATTCCTTGTCAGTTTGTTATGTCTTCATTCTTCTTGTCTTCTTCTTTTTTTCTCTCCTTCTTTTTTGATTTCTTTGGTTTGTTTCCCTAAAGATTATATGCATAAAGAATAAGCCCCGCCCATTGTCAGGCATTACGTTAGGCCTTATGGTGGGGCCATAAACAGTTACTGGTGTTTTTTATTTTTATGAATAAAATGAAAACTGAAACTGAAACAGCCTCGAAAAAGAAATCTGCCATCTGAGTCGTCCTTTACAGCTGATTGGTTGTCCAACCACTGATGATCCGACTACTGTATCAGGCTGGTCTAATTAGTGATTGTGCCGAGCTTCGTAAAGCAGTATAATGATCTTTAGCATTTTTCTGGCCTGTTATTTTTTTCTGTTGACAACTTATTTTTTTTTTGCTTATGACTAAAAAGAACATCGTATTTGGGCTCAGCCCACGTTTGCTTTATTATCAAATAAATCAAAATAATTGAATTAACTTCTTAAGCACTAGGTTGGCCTCATCATCATATCTTAGATCTTAAATTCACGATTTTTAACACTGATCAGCACGATTTTTCCAAGTTTCTCTGAGTTATTTACAGGCGAAAACCTTTTCTGCTGCTTTACATATTATTAGATCCGCCAAGCCACATCTTAGCTCGACTGAAAATTTTCTAACCCGCAAGGCTTTCAATATCCCAGCAGCGCTACTCCCTAGTGTCACTTTGCTCTGGTCTAAACTAAGTCGTATCGGAATTCCACACAACCGTGACGTCACACACATTTGATCTATTTTAGCTCAGAAAACGAAAATTGTAGTTTATTCCTATCGGCATACATATGCCAGCGAGCCAGCGAGGCGCCGGTAGCGTTTACATTTATAAAACGCCCTAGGGACCAAACACGTTCAGCTGACACAACTAGTCTATACTGGTTATGGCCCACTTTCTTAAAAGTTTTTTTTATTGATTTTACAGCTGCATTTTTTACCCCAATGAAATTATAATCGTAAAAAGGTACTATTTTTTCTGAAATATTGGCCTATTCTTATCCCACAACTGAACTCGATATTTATCTCAAACATTTCTTTTAACTGTTTTTTTTTTTTTTTTTAAATCCCGAATTCAGCTCCTCGTCGAATTGAACAGGACCAAGTCATAGGTATGCATAGGTATCCCGTCACTGACGATTTGGGATCCCAAAAATGGGTCCTTTTTGATGATCATGATGGTCGGAAATTTCCTCGTCTCTGGGGAGGATAGTACGACCACCCAGGGGCGTCACGACTGGGCAGGGGGGGGGGGGGGAGCCGGAGCCCCCATCCCCAATGCTGTCGGCCAGTCGGTAAAAATAACCGAGTCGGCGCGAAGCGCCTCGAATTTTCGTCAAAACACTTGATTTTTTTTTTCATGAAAACAGTCGGTTTTTCTGAAAATTGGTCATTTTTTCTGAAAATTGGTCGATTTTTCGTCAAAATAGTCGGTTTTCTGAAAATCAATCGTTTTTTTTCTTCAAAAATGTCAATTTTGTTGTTGAAAGCAGTCGTTTTCCCTGCAGAAAAAGACGGTAAAAATTACCAGCCAGTCGGTAAATGCCTCGTCCCCCTCCCCTCGAATTTTCGTCAAAACAGGAGATTTTTTCATGAAAACAGTCGGTTTTTCTGAAAATTGGTCGATTTTTCGTCAAAACTAGTCGGTTTCTATGAAAATCAGTTGGATTTTTCTGAAAATCAGTTGGATTTTTCTGAAAATCAGTCTTTTTTTTCAAAAATGTAAATTTTGTCGTTGAAAGCAGTTTTTTCTGCAGAAAAAGTCGGTAAAAATTACCGGCCAGTCCGTAAATGCCTCGTCCCCCCCCCAAACATTTTGGCTAGTAACGCCTCTGCGACCACCCTGTCAGAAGTTTTTTGCTTGTCATCATGATTTCGGAAAAGTCAGCAGATACTTTTCGAGGGGGGGGGCGGCTCTTCATAATGCTTGTTATGCATAACCTTACAATGCGTAACATTTGAAAAACATAACATCCACCTATTTGACAGTGCAAAACGGCTACGTCAAATATGACCCGCAGTCAGCTTGGGCTGAAGGAATATCTACAACAGCCAGCATTCTAAGTGTTATCTGCTGAAACCACACATCCTTGTGTTATCTGTTACGGAACGTCTGAGAACTTCTACAACTGAAAACACCGCTTACCGCCCATGTAGAACTTCGACTGCCAATCACGGCTGCCCGTACACCCGATCCAATGAATGGATGTACACTATCGGCCAGCTGGGTATCACGATATATGAATCGCAAGATGTTGTAGGCGTGAATTTTGGCCTCTTCGTTGCGACCTTCCTGGAGAACGACTAGAAAACGGTCTGTGGCCTTTTTGAATAGTTGGCTCGAAGATACGACCAGCTCACCGTGGAAAATCGCCTGCAAAAAAAACAAGGTCCAGGGTTTCCTGATGGACACTGAAGGCTAAAGTGATATGAGGAATCGGGGTATAGGCTAGAAACCCCGATGCCTCTCGGTATCTAAAAATAAGTCTATGTCTGAGGGGCGGGGGAGTCATCGGAACCTGGGAATTTCTGTTATATCTTCCCCTTTCGAATCTATTTTACCATTTCAAACACAAACAGAACCGTTAAAGGACCCCTCGCATTATTTACTCTTCAACTTGCAGTATTTTAAAGTATTTAAATACTTTAAAACTATACTGTGCTTTCAACAAATAACCCAAGATTTTGGCTTTTTTAAGCATTTTCCGAGACTCGTTGACTCGTAGCGAAAACAGGGAAACATTTACATAATCTGCTTTTCTGATGGAAAAACTTGTCGCAGACAACCGTCGACAGCGCGATACACATCGAAGGTAGCAAAACACGGCAAGTGAGAAAATCAGCGTGGTTTTGTTAGAGGGGTTAGAATGTACCGTACGAAATTGGGGTTTCCGGGTTTAGAAATATATGGAGTGATTATGGAAGTAAGCTGTATTAGTATTATAGATAAGACAGGTCCTTTAACATCCGAAACAATGTTTTTGTAGATTTTTTTTTCTACAGACCGAGCTAAGTTCATGCCTCGCCATTTTATGGCTGGGGAATAGGAAGTTTCTCGTTCAAAAAGAAATACCGGAATCTTCCGGGCTATTCTGTCAGAGAAAATCGTTTCCAGTAGAAATTATGCCTAACGTATTCTTCTGTATCGCAACTTCCTTCTTATTCTCTATCTTCTTCTATCTTCTTATTCTCTTCCTTCCCTTCTTATTACGGGCCATGGAGAATCGAGGAGATGGTTCTTTTTGTTTAACTTCGTTTACTGCAAATTTGTCTACAATTACAAAATTGCATAATTACGAAAATTACGCAATTCTTCCCAGATTCAGGTTTATTTATTAATATAATAACCTACAACATAAAAATTTGAACAAATCCGGCAGAGCACGAGAAGACTAGACCTTATAAGTCAACTTGCTACTGATCTAACTACAAGCAAGAACAAATATGCCAATAGAACCCCCCCCCCCATCTTCGGTCCCATGCAGCGACTATGAATACCCCGACAAAACTGACCTGAACTGGAGGTATTTGCTGAGCTTTGAGTTGCTACCCGACTATTTCTTCTTCGCCGTTGCGCATTTCATAGGAATTAGTGCAATAGGCGCGCTGACCCGCTCTGCACCACGTACAGACAGCCAATTGGCTTTTACTTTGGAAATTCCTTCTTCGGGGCTTTACTGCGATATAGCTGTTTGTAGAGGTAACAAATTGCGAAACCCGGGTAGCTCCTATCCTCTGCTCGTTAGCATCGGGCGGGATACACGGATTTATTCGACTCCGATTGGTCGTGTTACAGAGATAGGGAGACGGAAGATCTGGTGCTTATTTTGTCTTGGTAGAACTGACTCCGATTAAAACAATACTGTAAGATCGACATCTCTACCACTTACCAAGATCATATAGGGAAGTCCGGCACTTCTTCGCGTAGAACAGTAGGATGTCTGCCCTGACGTCGCCGCTAAATCCGAAAACACTTCCTCAAGCCACAAGCTTGGCTGTTGACAAAGGGACGGTATGTTTGACCTAAAAGTGACGATTTTCTTCAATTAAAGCCCAAGTCACATCAGCCTATGTGCATTTTTATATTCAGAGATTCTAACATACGTGACTCCTTTGAATCTCTATGGTTTCTAAAAACAAAAAAAAAACAAAAAAAACGTCACAACTGTTTTCAGCCCACGCTCGCCCCATGGTTTGTATGAGAAACTCGGAAAGAACTTACATAACCGGTATCTCTGACCAATGAAATCCTCGAAAGCGACAACGCCAAGAGCAATGACAGAAAGAATAATGACGAGCGTGGGCGCTCAAATAAGTTTTCCCCATATCCCGCTAATTCTTCTACCCAATTTTTACGTAGTTTCATTCCATCATTTATTTCTGGTAATTTCTTGTAAGTGTATTAGTTAAATTGTTTCTTGTGTGTCTGTGTATTTTGTAAATTTGTATTCCTTTTCTAGCTTTTAGCTTTTCGGATTAAACATGATTGATTGATTGATTGAAATACGCAAAAACATCCTTTCAAATTGTTACTGTTTGTATTCTTGTGCAAAGTCATCTTTATGTAAATCCATGTCTACTCTCCCCTACATCTGACACTCCAACAACTCAAATGAACTATATCTGAAACGTTAGTGCAGAGGCTTTACTAGCCATAACGTTTGGAGAGGGGGTGGGGGGAGGGGCAAGATATTTACCGAACGGCTGGTAATTTTTACCGACTATTTATGAAGAAAAAACGACAGTTTTTCATGAAAAAATTTCCTACTCCCGCTTCATCCTCCTCCCACGTCGGTCAGATCCGGTTCTGACACCAATTCTATGCCGCATAGAATTGGTTCTGTCCAACTTGCATCCCACTCGGTCCATCTTTTGTTTTTTGTGCATGTCACAAAGTTTCCGCCCCCCCCCCCCACTCCCCTAACCATGGCCGCATCGGGTTCAGACACATGCTTTGCATATCTAGGTCATCATTTCTTATCACCCATAAAGGTTCACTTGAATCGGACCATTTGTCCGCAACCTACGGAAGTCAGTAATGTCCGGATTCCCGCTCCGTCAACTCCCCGAAAATGGTCAGATCCAGGAACGGAACTCTTACTAGGACATTGTGTCCGGTCCTTAAGCCTATTTGGTCTGGTCACTAATATGCCTGCCAAGTTTTATCGTCCTAAGCACATCTGGAAGTATCCTAATTCCTCGTCCCTCCACTCCCCCTACGATGTTTGGATCGTGCAAACGACTATTCTCATGTCGGTCTGTTCGGATCCCTCATATTCCTGCCGAGTTTCATCATCCTAGTACATATGTGGTTATGTGCGATATTTAGGCTAGAATGTCATCTCACTTTCATCAATTTTTTTCTCAAATTAGTGGGAAAAAAGTTGCACTTAGTGATGTGACGGAATATCAGTTTTTATGGCACTTGCCCTTCGGCCAAGTGCCATATAGCGATCGCAATTTCTGTCCGTCCGTCGGTCTGTCGGTCTGTCCAGGTTTTGCTAGTTCGGGCACTTCCACATAAGCTAGAACGATAAAACTTGGCAGGCGTATCAGGGACCCCAAATGATTAAGTTGGAAATAGTCACTTCCCCGATCCGAGCACCGTGGGGGGAGTGGAGGGAGGGGGAATCCGGAATCTTGAGGTATTTTTAACTTTTGAACGGGTGATCGGATCTCGATGAAACTTGATATTTGGAACGACCTCATGCCTCAGACGACGAGGTGAAACTTGGTGGGAAGACACCTAGCAAACACTAGATACATCATTGACATAACCGAGCCGATTCGGGCACTGTGGGGGGAGTGGAGGGAGGGGGAATCCGGAATCTTGAGGTATTTATAACTTTTGAACGGGTGATCGGATCTCGTTGAACTTGATATTTGGAAAGACCTCATGCCTCAGACGACCTACTTAAAATCCGGACCGGATCCAGTGACTTTTGGGGGGAGCTGGAGGGGGCAACCGGAAATCTTGGGAAACGCTATGAGTAGAGGGATCGAGATGAAACTTGGTGGGAAGACACCTAGCAAACACTAGATAAATCATTGACATAACCGAGCCGATTCGGGTACTGTCGGGGGAGTGGAGGGAGGGGGAATCCGGAATCTTGAGGTATTTATAACTTTTGAACGGGTGATCGGATCTCGATGGAACTTGATATTTGGGAAGACCTCATACTCAGACGACCCACTTATAATCTGGACCGGATCCGGTGACTTTTGGGGGGAGCTGGAGGAGGCAACCGGAAATCTTGGGAAATACTATGAGTGGAGGGGTCGAGATGAAATTTGGTGGGAAGACACCTAGCAAACACTAGATACATCATTGACATGACCGAACCGATTCGGGCACTGTCGGGGGAGTGGAGGGAGGGGGAATCCGGAATCTTGAGGTATTTATAACTTTTGAACGGGTGACCGGATCTCGATCAAACTTGATATTTGGAACGACCTCATGCCTCAGACGACCGACTTAAAATTCGGACTGGATCCGGTGACTTTTGGGGGGAGCTGGAGGGGGCAACCGGAAATCTTGGGAACCGCTATGAGTGGAGGGATCGAGATGAAACTTGGTGTGCAGACACCTAGCAAATACTAGATACATCATTGACATAACCGAGCCAATTCGGGCACTGTGGGGGGAGCGGAAGGAAGGGGAATCCGGAATCTTGAGGTATTTATAACTTTTGAACGGGTGATCGGATCTCGATGGAACTTGATATTTGGAAAGGCCTCATGCCTCAGACGACCCACTTAAAATCCGGACCAGATCCGGTGACTTTTGGGGGAGCTGGAGGGGGCAACCGGAAATCTTGGGAAACGCTATGAGTGGATCGAGATGAAACTTGGTGGGAAGACACATAGCAAACACTAGATACATCATTGACATGACCGAGCCGATTCGGGCACTGTCGGGGGAGTGGAGGGAGGGGGAATCCGGAATCTTGAGGTATTTATAACTTTTGAACGGACCGGATCTCGATGAAACTTGATATTTGGAAAGACCTCATGCCTCAGACGACCCACTTAAAGTCCGGACCGGATCCGGTGACTTTTGGGCGGAGCTGGAGGGGAGAATTGGAAATATTGGAAAACGCTAAAAGTGGATGGATCGAGATGAAACTTGGTGGGAAGACACCTAGCAAACACTAGATATATCATTGACATAACCGAGCCGCGCTTACTCGTAACAAGTGCCATATGAGCTCGTAGCTCTTGTTCTTTTGGGATGACCTCGAAAAGCGCAATGTCGGCAATTGCCTTTTTTGCAGAGCAACCGTATATCAGACACCACCGCAACTGCAACAACGACTAATCGCAGATCCAGTTACCGTGGTAACAGATACCATAGTATCTGCAAAAACGCAATATTGTCACTTATGATGTTCGCGACCACACTCTCAGAAGTTTCATAACCAGACAACACAAGGATGCTCGGTTTCAACAGACAATACTTGGAATGTTATCTGTTGTTGCGACAAAAGTTATGCATGAAATGTTATGCATAACAAGCACTGCCAGGAAGAGCCGAAAAAACACCAAAAAAGCATCTGCTGGCTTTTTTGTTTGTCGTCATGACATCGGAAAATTCAGCAGATGCTTTTTGGGCGTTTTTTTGGCGCTTCCTGGCAATGCCTGTTACGCATAAAAAAGTTGCTGTTGATTTGCATATGTAAAAGTGTCATTTATGGTAATAGTAAATAGTTTGAAACGTTATAAAACACAAATAGTTTGAGGCATTATAAAACTCATTTCCATTTCCGATCAGATTTTGTTTCAAAAGTGGTCTAAGTATAAAAATTTAACTGAAAAGACAACTTATTTTTGTGTCATTTAATTGGATACACTGAATTATTTGGATTCGGCAAAGGGATTTTTTTTATTTTCCACTATCTGCTCTATGACGTTCTTGTGACGCTTTGTTGATGGAAGATCGTTCGTTAGTTTCTCTCCTTCTTTTTCTTTCTTTGATTTGTTTTCCTTAAGACTATATGAATAAAGAATAAGCCCCGACCATCGCCAGGCCTTATGGTGGGGCCATAAACAGTTAATGGTGTTTTTTTATTTTTGTGAATAAACTGAAACTGAAACTGAAAATATCTGCGGCCGTCCCCACAGCGTAACTTCTACTATAACGCGGGAAATTTTAATCTCAACACAAACGCGGCTTTTCAGTGGGCAGTAGTGAGGTTGGGGAAAATTGCTTAGTGCCTGAACAAAATAAAATCATAAATCTTTCTCGTACGGCATACAACAAAAATACAAGAGAGGTACCACAAACCCCATGGAAATTTCGCTATCTGAAAATCGATTATTCGTGAATAGCAGAACACCGAAGTACCGCAATTTCAACGGGTCTTCAAGCCAATTTAAGTGAATACGTGAAGTGATGGGTACCTAGATTGTCCTATCCAGAGGCGTTACTAGCCAAAAATTTTTTGTTTTTTTGGGGGGGGGGGGGGGGTAAGGTATTTACCGACTGGCTGGTCATTTTTAACGACTGGTTTTGCAGATAAAAACGACTTATTACTGAGAAAAAACGACTGTGTCGAGAAAAATCGGCTGATTTAACAAAAAAAAAAATACAATTTTTAAGAAAAAATCGACTACTTTTAAGAGAAACCGACTGTTTTAAAAGAAATCGACTGTTTCCAAGAACAAGACCAAAGGTTTCGATGGGATCCCAAAAATTCAATATCTGATCCAGACAACCGGGTCTTGGCTTAGCCAGATCAAGTCATCGCCAGACTCCTTGAACATTTTTACAATTAAAATTCAGAAACAGATTAAGTCCAAATAGCTAATCACCTGTGAAAACCAAGTTCAGATATGGATTCAGCATGCGTGTTTACCCCTATAAGTCATATCTGTTTTGAAGAAAACTTCCTGCCACTTCTGCCAATTGCCCGGTTCCGGCCGAACTCCAGAACTACTTGTCCGGCGAAAAAAGAAAGCTCAAAGACGAAATCAGGGTATCTTCTTTTCCCAGTAATGAACCTCTAATCAACTTCAAACAGAAATTTAGCTTATAAACGAATTTTCCGATTCCAGCCGGATTCCGGTCGAACTATATGTCCGGGTAAAATATGATTGTCATACAGGGACTCAGCATCTCTTCTTACCCCTAAATCGCTTACCTAATCAACTAGAAATAAAACTTTGACTTCCAACAGTTTTCCGGTTTTGGCCGGATTCCGGGCGAACTACATGTCCCGGTAGAAAATTATTTTCACTTAAGTGTTCAGCATGTCTTCTTGCCCTAAATCGAACATCTAATCAACTCCAAATAAAACTTTTAATTTTGACAAACTTTCCGGTTTGGGCCGGATTCCGGTCGAAATACTTGTCCGTCGAGAAAATAGTTTTCACCATCGTCTTCAGCATGTCTTCCTACCTCTAAATCGAACATCTAATCAACTTCAAATAAAACTTTTACTTTCAACAAACAATCCGGTTTGGCCGGATTCCGGGCGAAATACTTGTCCGTCGAGAAAATAGTTTTTACCATCGTCTTCAGCATGTCTTCCTACCCCTAAATCGAACATCTAATCAACTTCAAATAAAACTTTTACTTTCAACAAACAATCCGGTTTGGCCGGATTCCGGGCGAAATACTTGTCCGTCGAGAAAATAGTTTTCACCATCGTCTTCAGCATGTCTTCCTACCCCTAAATCGAACATCTAATCAACTTCAAATAAAACTTTTACTTTCAACAAACTTTCCGGTTTTGTCCGGATTCCGGTTGAACTACTTGTCCGATGACAAAATGGTTTTCACCATCGTGTTCGGCATGTCTTCTTACCCCGTAATCGACTATCACAGTAGCTGTTTCAAAATATTTTGTTTGCCCCTTAATGTGAATCCCCTCCCCCACCCCTAAATGTAGAGCTACAAAGCCCATCTACGAACTTGACTGGTCCGACGACCCAACGAATCCTCACACCAAGTTTCATCAAAATATCTCATTCCCTTCGAGAGTTATCGTGCTTACAGACGGACGGACAGACGGACGGACGGACAGACGGACAACTTTTGCAATGTCATAGGTATCCCTCCACTTACGTTTTGGGATCCCAAAAATGACTATTTTTACAAAAAATGGCGGCGATTCGCGCCGACTAACTCGGGGTGGGGGTGGGGGGGGGGGGTCCTAGTCGTGACGCCCCTGGTCCTATCCCAGCCCTTTTCAGTTAAGCTTTATGTTTCGAAAAATATTCTTAGAAATTCAGAATAATTGCCAATTATTTATATTTCCACCATTGCGAGGTGGAACGTGCAAAAAACAGACGAGGTGTCAAAACGCACCTTTTTGTCAGGAATGTTGACACTTTTATGAGTCGATCTCTTGGCAACACTGAGTATGTGGTCTACAACTCTACATGACAAAGAAGTTCAGAATAAATCAACCTATGTTTAGCTGGTGTTATCGCTTGAATCGATCCAACACTTTGTATCTCTAATAAATTCCATCTTACCCCGCTACTTCTAATATAATTACTGTCCAACAAAACAGAAAAAAACAGCGAGAAGATGTCCATGTACACCCGGACAAAGCATGCACAGGCATAAGCCAATTAAAAGACACGTTGTTGTTACGTAAATACACTCAAACATTCGATATCTGGTCAGGATGACATCTGACGCAGTAGCCTTTGTCTAGATATGCCACTCGTTCAGATGACACCTACGCACCAGATTAGGCATGAGCACTCTTTCTCTTTCAGGAAGAAAAAAACAAACAGAACAACTGTTTTAGTGCCAGCTATTTTTTTTCTCTTCTTCTGTTTCGTTTTGCTGTGTCCTACAGGTTTTTTTTTTTTTTTTTTTTTTTGCAAACCGGTATTAATAATGCAAAATCTTTCAGCTCTCCACTATTTTGAATTTGAGAAATGACAACCACACATTCCAAAAGAAGCAAATTTGTCAGCCTTCCCGGTAGGCTACACATGCCGATGTGACGACGTTTCCGAGCAAACGCACGAGAGCTCTAAGTTTATATGGCACTTGCAAGGGTAGGTAGCACCCATATCAGCTAAGCTTTGCGCTATCAAGGCAAAGATCGGTTGCCCCCCCCCCCCTTCCTAGTCCTCCGAAGCATACGATAGTCCGTCAAGTTCTGTTCAGAAATCTCCACCCTAAGTGCGGCACAAGATTTTCAAATCTCCAAGTTCAAGTGACCTTATAAAATTGTCCTCTCTGAATTGCTGAAAAATATGTTTGCATTGCGCGGGTAGGACGTCTATAAAGCGGCTAGAAAGCCAATTGTAAGCAAAACTCTTGAGAAAAAAAATGATCATGAGTCGTTGATGATCATGAAAACATATCGTTTGGTCAAAAGTTTAGTCGACAACTGGGCCCATCTAGCCGATGACCTTCTACCCTGTCTATTGGTCGAAACAAAAGAGTGTTTTCTTATGTGTTTGTTCTTATTTCTTTCTTTTCCCCTTTCCACTTCCCCCAGAATGGTCGAGAATGGTCGGATCTAGAAAGTGAAGATTTCAATATCTTCGGGTCCTTAATGTGCCCGCCAATTTTCATCGTCCAAGCACATCCGGAGGTGCCTTAACTTGCGACCGCCTGAATCCCAAGTCCCTTTTCCGACTCCCCCCGGGGTCCGGGTCCAGCCCGGTTCTATAAATGATGCATCTAGGACCATATTCCATTCCAACCTTATTCCATCCTGATCTCTTCGTTCTAGGTCTATCACGGGATTTCCTGAGCCCCCAAACTCCCCCACATTTATCAGATCCGGTCTAGACTTCAAGTGGAATACCCTAGACATGTGTTCTTGTCAACTGTCAAGTTTCGTTCAGGTCCGATCGCCTGTTAAGTTAAGCAAGCCAGAATATTCGCCCCTGACTCCCCTGACGATGACCGGATTGAGGGAGTGAGCATATCTAAGTCAACCTGGACGGGCTTCCTGATATGCCTGTCAAGCATCATCGTTCTGCACTCGCTATTACCAAAATACCAATGCCACGGGCCACCCTCAAACTCCCCGACTGTGCTCGAATCGGCCCGGTTCTGTCACAAAGTACCTAGGGCTTGTGCTTGTTCTTCCCACCAAGTTCCATCTCGACCTCTCCGGTCTAAGCGTGTCATGAGATTCCCAACCCCCACCCACCCAAATCCCCCACTGTGATCGGATCCGGTCCAGACTTAAAATGGAACACCGGAGATACGTGCTTTTGCCAATTATCAAGTGTCGTTCAGGTCCAGTTCGAAAGTTATGCACACTACAATATACCAAATCCCTCCTCCTTCCACTCCTCTCCACGATGGTGGGATCGGGGAGGTGACTATATCCAGGTCAATCTGGTCGAGTCCCTGATACGCGTGCCAACTTTCATCGCTTAGCACATCTGGAAGTATCATAACTCGCAATCGCCGGACTGAGAGACAGACATACTAAGCGTTCTTAAGCGTTTAAGCGCACAAACGCTTTTAAGTGTTCTGATCAGAAAAACTGTTTTTAAAAGTATTTTTGGGGGGGATAAAACGCAGCTTAAGTAAACAGACTTACCTAAAAAAAGACGTGCAGACCATGGTAAAGCCAACCGCCGCTTGCTCAAAAGCACCGCGATGCTTAGAATCTAGGAGGACATCTAACACAAATTGACCCATTTCCAGCGCTTCTTTAGTCGTGACTAGATGGCATTCTAGGTCCCCGATGGATACGTTGGTAAGAAGCTGGCCAATGAGAAGGCACACCTGAAAATGATAATGGTGGTAAATGTGGTCTATGGATATGCAGCCTGATATTTATTTTTAACCAATAAATAATAAATTTATATGCTAATACACAACTGATAACCAACCGTGCTTTTCCGCGGCACATTGTGTGACACACGGTTGACCCACCAATTGAACCTCGCGGAAATGAAGTTTTGTCTTTTTTTTTTTGCGGCAATTAATACTGTGGGAAAAAAAAAATAAGATAAAATCTCTCTAAATAGAGCTTCGGGGTTACGTCTTTGCCATTCTGTACTAGAGTGATCTTCAGTTGTATCTCCTTCTACTTGACAAAGTAGCTACAATTTTATTACTTGGACATGAGTTTGCCGCAAAGTTTGATTTTCCCGTCAAACTCAAGACAGTTGTTTTTCAAATTCGAGCCCCAAAACCTTTTTGGTAACGGAAACCATTCAAGCCACAAACACTTCATGGCATCGCTGAAAAACAGCTTACATTTAAAGTCAACGACGTGGTGACGACGCTCTGGAAGAAACTTGGGTTTGTTCTACAAAAAATTGGCAGTGATCCTCCCATTCCACATTCTTCCCCCTTTCTTCAAACAACAAAACTTTTCAAATGTTTTGTTTAAATAATTGTTTGGCTGCATTTTTTTTTGCTGTTTTGCTGCCACGTAAGTGATCTATCTTTTCTCTTTTTAATATATACTCCTCTTAAGTAATTCGAGGGCTTCCGGCGGATAAGGCCAAATAAATTTTTGGGGAAAACAGATTTTTGTGGGAAATTAAAATTCGAAAAGTAAAACAAAAACTGAAGATCATTCTCGTACTGATTTCCTATTTACTGAGATTTTTTTGTTCAGGCATTTGAAAATACCGCCAAAAAACAGACAAGATGGCGATTCCGAATTCGAACTTGTGGGTTGTGTGTGTAGACAGCTCGTGACGGACATTCAGAGCTGTGTAGGACACAAATATACTGCGAAAAAACGCCTTAGATTAAAGTTCTTAAAAAAAATAAAAAAAATAATCCTGATAAATTTCAGAGCGCGGGCAAAACACAATCATAGTAAAATTACTCTCCCCTTCCGATTCCGCTTTACCATACGTACGATAAACCGCCTGGTTTCTTATCATTAACAAACAAACGGTCTTTTTTTAATGTTCTATTTATAGCCAATCTTATCTGCCTAAGAGAGGCAACATCCTGCCCGAAGAGTTAAGTCGGCTGTTCAACTCTTCCATTTCCAGTCGTTTTTTGGTCTCTCCAAATATAAATAGCCAACCAATGGTATTTTAGAAGGGGAGGGGAGATGTGGGAGGGGCGGGGCTCAGACGGAGTGTGGATGGTCGGAGAGGTAGTGAGAGGCTACCTGAACCTCAGAACAATGTTGCCAAAGACAAGGTGTTATTAACCATATTTAATTTATCCGTTTACAACCCCCAAATATTTAATGAGCGCATGTGTTCACCGCAATCAAATACCTAATATGCTGATGAATGATGTAGGCGGGTTCAGTTTAATAAAGACAAAAAAGGCAAAGGCGTTAGCGCCACACTAGCGGTGCTGACATGCGATTCTCTATTCTTTTGAAAATACCGAAATGCAAGGGGTGGAGCTAGCGAAGTGGAAACAATCTTTAAAATTTACAATTCCTTTAAAGACTGTAAATTTTTCCTTCTTCCCATTAGTCTTAGTAATACACAACAAATTCACGAATTGTCACAATCTCCGAGTTTCAAATCCAGCCTAACACAATAGTTCCATCATCGACCTTATTCGATCCGAAGGACGCCCTGAAGCCACACCGGTTAACGGCGCGCCGCCCTTTACAAGGTTTCGGCGCACCGTAGCTGCCGCCATTTTTCAGGCCCCCCCCCCCCTACGTTTTGGGCATTCGGTCAAATTTTCGCCGAATTACGCCTTTTCATAAAATCGTTTGTCCCCGCATTTCCAAATTGGGTGATTTAACGTGTTTATTGGTTCCCCTTTCTTTATCGAATTTGCTAATTCATCCAACTTTTTTTCACTCCGCATCCACTTCACCGCATTCGGCCCGTCCCATCGTAAATTCGGTGTTTAACCTGCTTATTTGGTCTCATTCGTTAGCGAATTCGGTAATTCACCGGACTTTTTCTCAAGTCCGCATCTGTTCTATCGCATTCGGTCAGTGCATTTCATAATTTGGTCATTACTCAGATTCATTTCGTTCTGATTCGTGACCGAATTCGATAATTCATCCAACTGTTGGTTCAGTCCGCATCGATTTCACCGCATCCGGTCCGTCCCTGCGTAAATTCGGTGATTTAACCTGTTTATTTGGTCTCATTCTTTACCGAATTCGGCAATTCGGTCGCATCCTGTCAGTCCATTTCATAACTAAATTCGGTGAGATTCGTTTGGTTCTGATTTGTTACCGAATACGGTAATTCACCGGATTTTTCTTTAGTCCATTTCTATTAATATCACTTGTTTTTGGTGGTTCTAGCAAGAGTTTTATTCCATTACGAAATTCGGTTTTTATACCGCTATCGATCGATGCTTATATTTTTAGTTGTTTTTTTTTGCATAGTAAGAACCCAATTACTAAGGTCGGTATTTAAGTGGCATTTGTTTAGCTCCAGTTCTTTACCATTTACGGTAGATTCAGCGGGTTGCTGTTAATTTTTTTACTTCTTAGGATTGCAGTGCTTCAGGAATAAGCACGTCTCTTGACGTGGAAACTAGCCTACTTTTGTTTGCTGTAAATTCCAAACAAATGTACTTCGTATCTACTTTACCCTCGGGCCTGGATCGCACTTTCGTTTCGCCAGACAGCTTTGGGTTTAATAGGTAATCTTGGGATCGCAAAAACGCACTTCTATCATCAGTGTTCCCACAAAATTTCGCCTGCGGCGTATTTCGCAGTCTTCACTAGTTAGACAAAGGGTGCGTCATTTAGTTGGCGTTTGAGGCTTGGAATTTTGGGGGGCTTGAACCATGTTAAAAGCGAGAATTCGCATGGGAAGTAGTAAAATGTTGCCAGAAAAAAAGGCGGATTCAAAAAATTTCCCCGGCGGCGCCTTAATTGATCCTGGTTACAGCCGTTAGCGACGTTGTCGCTATGCAGCAACCCCGTTTTTTGCGATTATTTCAAGTCTTGTTGGCAAAACTGGAAACGTCTTCCAAAGGTAAAAGGCTAGTAACGGCGTATCCCCCCCCCAAAAAAAAAACCAGAAGCGGAAAAGAGTGAAAAAGGGGCCAATTTTTCTCTTTAGACTTGTTTGTATATACTCTGCAACTTTTTACATTTTAGGTTGATGAAGGCAACTCGCTGTGTTTTTAGAATTTATTTTTAATAAATTCAGTAGCAATCAGGTACCGATTCGGTCAATTTTACCAGGTGCCCCCCCCCCCCCCCATGAAGAAAGGCTCGGCACGCCCCTGATAAGAAGGACCCATAATACAAAGATGCGCAGTTTCAACAGACAAGGCTCAACAGACAACACTTGGGATGTAACCTGTTGTCGCGACAAAAGTTATACATGAACTGTTATGCATAACAAGCATTGCCGGAGAGCCGAAAAATGACCCAAAAGCATTTGGTGCCATTTTGTTTGTCGTCATGATAGCAGATGCTTTTGTGGCGGTTTTTCGGCCTTTCCTGGCAATCCTATGCGGAACATTTCAAACACCCAACAGATTACATCCCAAGTGTTGTCTGTTGCGCATCCTTGTGTTATCTGTTAGGAAGTGTAGGAATTGCGTCTGGATACTTGACGGGAGCTTCACTCGCACCCACGGGATCTAACAAGTTGCAATCTTCGATGACATATAGTAGTCGACTAAATCGATCGTCTACGGAAAACCGCGATCGTATACTTGTTACGTGTCCCTCTTTTTCTTAGCTGATTATTCAATTGTGCGTTGACGCTTTAAGTGAAACATTTTGAATGCCCTTATTCCCTCCGAAGTGCAAATTAAGGCAATACGGTCATCATCACGAGTACTTTGAGTGTTTCCTTTAATTTTTATTACTGTTCTTGCGGAACGTGTTGCTATATAGGTAACAATATTTATGCCTGAAATCTTGGTCGTCATTGTGGGACCACAAGAAAAATTAAGTTTCTATCGAGGATAAGTTAGAGATTGGAGTAGGATTCAGCTTTTGGCTAGGTACAGTAGAGGTATGCTTATTTGAATACTACTCTAATTTTTTCATTAATTTAGTCGATAACTAAATTACTTTTCAGACGAAATTGCCACATAAAATTTCATACAGTTAACAAGGTCAAAGGTCTCGTCTGAGCGGCGACAAACATTACAGAACATACTCAGCAGAAAACCTTACGAACGCCGCCCCGTCGTCCTTTACGCCTAACGTTGGTGAAACTACTGATGATTTGAGTGAATTTCAGAAATCAAGGTTAGGTGCCCTGCATTTGGCACAGGATAAACGGCGTTTTGGCATAGGCTACTCCAAACCCTGGGTATACCCAAGGTTGGCATAGCCTACCCGAAGATCAGAGATTTGCGGAAGGCTGTTCAAGGGAGCCAGTCGCAAGCCGGCGGGACAAAATGACGAAGGGCAGGGGCCCTTCTCTAATTTTATCTATATGCTCAGAGGACGTATCTCGGATACCGCTTAAGTCCGGTCTTCACCTCCCGGAACTTCCGGAATCTGGGCTTCCAGATTATTCTTTGACGTCTTCTGTAAACTGCACCTGGAATATGAACCGGTCCAAACGTATAGCAAAATAATCCGGAAAAAAGGGGCTTTTGAACTCCAAAGAAATTAAACAAAAATCTTGAAAAATCCCAGAAGAAATTAAACAAAAATCTGGAAAAATCTGGGAACCCAGATTCCGGAAGGTGAAGACCCACCCTTACAGAGGCATGTGTATTGGTTACGGTAAAGCTGTCGCACTAAAGAACACAGTATACCAATCCTAAGGCGCCTCTTCAATGCTTTGGTCACACCGCACTTTCTGTACATTTCTCCATTTCCGACAAAAGGCAAATTCGGACAAAATATTACAAACTTGCAAAATAACCTCTCGGACTTCCCCCATGGGAGTCTAATTCAGCCCTGTCGAAGAAGTACAACATTATCGATGCTTCCGCAAAGTGCGAAATCATAGTGTCGTGCTAGATCCCGGGCTTTCAAAAACATATACAAATCGCCGTTGACTCACCTAACGTATCTATAAGTTTTCTAAAGTTTATATAGTGTTTCGTTTTCTTTGTGTGTAATTCATTTTTGTTTCTTTCTACTAGTCGCTCTTTCATTTGTTGTATAGCGGACTTCAATAAATATTATTATTATTATTATTTACTTATTCTTCTTCCTTTAGAGCTGAACGGAAAAATGCGGAAAAAAACCGGCCTGAAGAAGCTTTCCAGGTTCCTGGAAACCGACAAGAATAACAATATCAATCAATCAAGCAAATCAAATTTACTTTTAAAGCTAGAAGAGGCGAATGAAATATTTACAAAATACACAAAAGCGAAAACAAATTAACTGTGTAAAAATTGGGTTGAAGAATTGACAGGATATGGCAAAAACTGATTGCCAGTGTTCTTCTCGGAACGACGCACGGACGACAGAAGGGGAGGGGATATAACAAGTGGTATACTCAGTGGTGATCTCGTCAATTGTGTTTACAGGGATTGTTTACGATCAATCGTGGATTGGGGAATGGAGATAATCGGCCATCTGACTGTTACGCCTATTCCACTAAATAATAATCAGAATGCGGAAACGGTAGAAGTGCGGTAGCGTGATCCAAATGGTTCGTGACGAACCTTCTGGAAAGTAGATCCTCCGACTGATTATAAAGTTTCCTACCTCTCGCACAGTTCTCCAGCAGCACACCAGCAAAAGTTGCGAAGAAACCGGAAAAGCTTCAAGTCCATGGCTCTCGACGGCAACACCATTTGAAGTCAAAGAAGCGGTGATATTATTCAATGAGACTATAAAAGGATGGAATTGACAGTTCATATACAAAGTTTCATTATGAAGCTGTTATTCGTGGTAAGCACAATACAGTAGCCGGCACGAGCCTCCCCCCCCCCCCCTCGAGAGTGATCGAATCATTCTTGATCGAATTTCCGCCAGATAAGTGATGGCAACCGGATTCTCAACACGTTAACCTCCTTCGCATTCCAGACCAAATACCGACCGGATAAGAAGTCCGACCGGAATGTCAAGGAATGTCCGAATCGGACCCCCCCCCCCCAAAAAAAAAAAAACTCTTGGGTCTGAGTCACAGTACATCTATTAAACACATTTCTCCTTGGTTTGCCCGTCAATCTTTGTGACAGAACTAGTAATTACAATTAAAGTTAAAGACCGGATAATGATACTTTGGAAACAACAGTTTTTGTACAAAATCCTGCAGTAATTTCCCCATACTCTTTTCGCATTCTTAAAAAAAAAAAATACGGGTGCGACTTTTGTAACTAGTTGGCTCATCACAGTGGTTTGCTACCTCGCAAATTCACTTCGATTAAATTTTTGTCCTTTTACTCTTATTTAATTTTCGAATTCCTTTAGTGTGCTCGAGACAAACGATAATATAATAATAGCTTACACGCACCACATTTGTTGATTAATCTTTGCGGCGGAAGCATGTATTTTTAGCCTCTGATTGCCAATTACATTATTTCTGGCTGTCACAAGTAGTTGAGGTTTAAATAAAAAAACGAGGGATAATGGTCTCGTGGATGGTCTCTGTAGCCCTACATTTAAGGTGGGGGATGGGGTTCAAATTAAGGGACGAACAAAAGGTTTTTAACGGGATAGTCGATACAGGGGTAAGAAGACATTCTAAACACGAATATGAAAATCATTTTCTTGCAGGACAAATAGTTCGCCCGGAATCCGGCCAAAACCGGAAAGTTTGTTAAGAGTAAAAGTTTCATTTGAAGTTGATTAGATGTTCGATTCAGGGGTATGAAAACATGCTGAACGTATTATATGAAATCATTTTCTCGCTGGACAAGTAGTTCGCCCGGAATCCCGCCAAACCGAAAAATTTGTTAAAAGTAAGAGTTTTATCTGAAGTTGATTGAATGTTCGGTTTAGGGGTAAGAAGACATGCTGAGTCCGTATATGACAACAATTTTCTATCTGGACATATAGTTCGCCAGGAATCCGGCTGAAACAGGAAAATTTGTTATAAGTAAAAGTTTTATGTAAAGATGATTAGAGGTTCGACACAGAGGTAAGGAGATATGCTGAATTCGTTTTTGAGCTTTAGTTTTTTGCCGGACAAGTAGTTCGCCCGGAATCCGGCACCTGGCACAAGTAAGACAAAAAGCTTTGATCAATTTCGTCAAAGTAGATATGACGTATAAGGGTAAACACACATGCTGAATCCATATTTGAACTTGGCTTTCTCAGACGATTAGCCATTGGCCTTATTCGGTTTCTAAATTTTAATCTAAAAATGTTCAAGGAGTGTTGCGAAGACCGGATATCTATAAGACCAATTTTTCTTACCAAATATTAAATTGTGGGATCCCATCGAAACCTTTGGTCTTGTTGCATATGATTCACAGTCTGCTTGGAATGAAAGAGTATTCTTATTAAACGTTCCATCAGCCCCCGGTCAGCTAGATTTTATTAGAGCGATATTTCGGCCCTTCTTGGCAAGGGTCCTGTTCAGTGAACTTTCCAGCTTGAGCGGCTTGAGCCACAAGATAAACCTTGCCTAAACGTACCAAAATATCGCTCTAAAAAAATACAGCTTGTCCGTTTAGCTGTTTAGACAGAAAAAAGAAGTTTAAACGAATCCAGCATGTCTCCTTATCCATTAATCGAACCTCTAATGCACTTTGCGTAAAACTTTATATTTAACAATTTTCCGGTTTTGACCGGATCCCGAGCCAACTACTTGTCCGGCAAGAAAAAAGTTCCAGACATGGGTTCAGCACGTTTCCTTACCCCTAAATCGTTTATCTCACTAGCTTTTTTATAATATTTGTTTTCGTCCCTTAATTCGAAACCTCTCCCCGCCCCTAGATATAGGTCTAGGGAGCCAATCTATGAACTTAATCTATACTTCGACCCATAGGATCCTCACACCAAGTTTGAATAAAATATCTCAACCCCTTCGAGAGCTATAGTGCTAACAGACGGACAACTTTTAAGAAGCTTACCTGCTTCTAAGTCCATCGGTAGATGTCCTTCTGGGGAGGAGCTTGCGACAATTGGGAGAACCAACTGAGTTACATCTTTGCAAACCGCAAAAATCAACTTCAACTTTTTCTTCCAACTTTCACCAGTAACGTTCGGCCTAAATGGAAAGCTTACGATAATACTCTAACCAGCGCACGACTAAACCACCCAGTTATGCGCAGTCTACAGTTCTGACAGTGGTTGCGTTTTTTGCATGGTATCTGATACCACGGTCTAAAGTCGTTTTTCGCATTTGCCGTGGTCAAAAGCCACAGTCAAAAGGAGTTTTTGCTATTATCGTGGTATCGGGCCAGCCATCGTGGTATCTGATATTCAGATACTACGGTCTGACCGTGGTATCTCAAAAAGTCATCTCGCTTTCATCATCACCAACAATAGAGCCTAGGGTGTTGTCAAATTGGTGGGAAAGAAGGTTGGCACTTAATGATGTGACTGGATATCAATTTTTCCTTTGGGATGACTTCGAAAAGCGCAATTTTGGCAATTGTTGTTTTTGCAGGCAACCGTGGTTTTCGATACCACAGTAACTGCAACAACGACTAACTGCAGATCCAGTTACCGTGGTAACAGATACAATGGAACCTGCGGAAACGCAACCAATAACGCTGTGTAGTCTGAACAGTTTAAAATTATTGTATATACCACCCACGATGATACTAAAACTGGAGCTTTGCTTTTAGGCAAAGCTCTTACGAGAAATTACCTTTTCACAACGAAATGGCTCAGAAACATCGTTTTCCGACAATACCATTACTTTCCACGTGATATTAAGCGATTTTCTAATCGCTACAGATTGACTCTATCTAGAGCGTGTTCCACCCTTCGACTATTAGGCACCAAAAGTTACTACGCTGACCGTTCCAACCTTCTCGAAATAGTAACTATTTGCTTAACACGCTCGGGAGCGTAGTAAACGTAGTAACTACGGATCTATGTAACGTGGTTGGTGGGATTCGCCCGTGGCAGGGTATTCTACAGGAAAATAGAAAAGCCGTTCCAGCCTTGACGGCAAAAAGCCAGAATTCGTGACGTCATGCGTAGTAACTACGGTAAGTAAGATGGAACACGCTACTAGCATTCCCCCTCTCCGACGCGGCGGCTGAACGCAAAATATTTGAAAACTGAACGCAGCGTGGTTACAAAGTGGGAAAACCAAGCATAACAAAAGAAGTCCAAAACAGAAGATAGTTGTACCATTAAAAACATCACTTTGAAGCTTCTCTTATCTTTATGTGTGAAAGAGTTGTCACCCAAAAACGTGCTAAGAAGTTACAGATACAAAACGAAACGACGGCAAAATTTCAGAAGCTTATAATTCCACATGGGAGCTGGGGATAATATACAAGACCAAAGGTTTCGATGGGATCCCAAAAATCTAACACTTGATTCAAATAATTGGGTCATGTTTTCGCCATTCAGTCTTCGTCAGATTCCCTGAATATTTGTACTGTTAAAATAAAGTTCAAAAATGGATTCCGCATGTCTCCTTGCCCCGATACCGAATCTCTAATCGATTTCAGAAACATTTGTCCAGCAAGAAAACTAGGTTCAGATATGGATTAAGCGGACCTCCTTACCCCTTCAATGAATATCTTATTAGCTTATAAAACATACATGTTTTTACCGCAAATTTGAAACCCCTCCTCTGTCTTTAAAGATAGGACTAAAGGACCCATATACGAACTCGACTTTACCAGTGAATCCTCATTGAACAACATCCTCGCTAGAACAACATTATTTGCTCGTTTGAACATTACATATCAACCCCATCGACCTTCGATTACACTAGGCCTCTCCGATGTCCATAGAATGAACAAATGAATGCCGGCATCCATGTGAGCAGAGCTATAATGATTTGAGAATAAAGGGGTAGGGACTGCTATAGCCGAAAATTGGTCGACAAATTTGTGTCCGGTTTTCGCCGGATTCCCGGTGAACTACTTGTCCGCCAAGAAAATAACTTTCATATTCGGATTCAACATGTCTCCTTACCCCTAAATCACCTATTTCAATAGCTTTTAAAAAAAAAACCCTTAAAGGACACCTGAATGAAGAGTGCCAAGTATCATCCCTATCTGTATGACTTCCGTAACATTGCCTGCAGAAAACCCAATCCAAATACGAAATAGTGTTTCCAAGCTATGATTTTTGTTCCATTTTGCATCTGTCCTTATTTCAGTACCGAACAATATCAGAAATGACCAAATGTCTCCAATCAACCCTTCTTCTGGAATATTGTTAACCAGTTAAGCCCAAACGTATATCTAGAAGAAATTCCAATACGCTCCGGCCAGCGCTGTACAAGATTTGAATGAAATGAGCTTTTGTCGTGGAGTCTGCATGTGCAAACCTCCAGAAACGAACATACCTATTTTGGAAACGTCACGCTCAGCAGAAGAATGCTCTCCGTGGCCATGTGTGTAAATGCATTCTCCATGGTGTGTTCAAGTATGGTTTCATTGTTCAGGGTCCTTTAACTTGAAACCCCATCCCCCACCCCTAAATGTAGGGCTACAGAGACCATCTACGAACTGACCTTACCCTTGACCCAAAGAATCCTCACACCAAGTTTCATCAAAATATCTCATTCCCTTCGAGAGCTATAATGCTCACAGACAGACGGACAACTTTTGCGGTGTCATAGCTATCCCTCCACTTACGTTTTGGGATCCCAAAAAGCAGAATAAGCGAGAATAAGTAACAACTAGCGATCCCACAAACAGGCTGTGGCTCTTACGCGATCACATTTGTGTCCCACAAGTCTGTCTCCACGAGCAATAAGGTTTTTGCGGACTGGGATGGATCTAGATCTTGTGACTCGGAATTTTGAGAAAAATTCAAATTTAGCGGCGAAAAAGTCGAGAAAAAATTAAAATGAGATATTCTGCTAGGCAGAGACAAAAACTGATGATCATTCTAGTACAGAACACCCTGATGTTCCATTTACTGAGATTTTATTTTTATTTCCAGGCATCTGAAAATACGGCAAAAAAACAAAACGCGCTCCGAGAGCTTCAGCTTGTGAGTCAAGTATGTCGCAAACACCCTTCCGTGCCGAACATTCAAAAATATTCTGGACAAAAAGATACGTTGCAGAAAAACTCCTCTTATATTGCCAGTCTGAGCAGTGCTTAAGTGTTTACCTTAATACAGGGTCGTCCAAGGTCGATCTAAGAGCCAGAAGCACACCGTGGAAAGGGCCAGTTGCGGCGGCTTCTAACAGACTTCTTCTACCAACTTCGACCTGATTCCGCAGCTGGTCGAGTAGACGATCCGTAACGGCTAATAAAGGTTCCGCATCTCTTCTGTCGGCACTATTAGACAGAAAAGGTATCAAGGACTTCAAGACGCATTGGATGACAAACGTAAATGTTAGTTTTACTAAATGTGGTTATGTGAGAAATGTAGGCTAGTGATAATGTGTGTTTTTCCTCCATGTATATGGCTACGGTTGAAGTAAATAAATAAATAAAGAGTATATTATTATTAATGAAAACAGAGGAATGAATAAAAGGTTCTGCGCTTAAGGTTATTTTATTTATTTCTTAAATGTTTTTTTTTAGTACTATACCGTTCATACTTTCTGCATTATGTGGTTCAGAAATATATAAATAAAAAAGCCGCTAGGAACTATGCAACAAGAGGACAGGAAAGGCATCAAGGATTTGAACCAGCAATTGGATGGCAAACGTTAATATTATTATTTACAGAGGCATTAAGTCCGCTAAAATGAAGAGACGTAAATGAATAAATAAAAGGTCATACACAAGGTTATTTTGTTTATTTGATAATTGTTTTTCTTTTGCCACGAACGACTGTTTTCGTGACCCTCTGGTCTCCTTCGGACGCAATCCTTCATAGTCATACGCGGCGAAAACTTTGTAGACTGAAGTAAAGCGAAATAAACATCACAGTTGAAAATACGGTTAAAAGCTTCATTGAAAAAAGTCTTGCTATGTACATTTGGTTGCCTAAGCAGTTGGAGAACCACTCAAACGGATAGTGGGATAAAAATAAAAAGGAGACATGGACAGGAGATATGGCTGAAGGAAGATCAATAACAAAAAGGATATGCCTGCACCTCAACTTCACGACCCTGTCCTGATTTTTTTTTCTCGGTCCGCAGGCCGCCGCAAAAACCGAGGGAGGCACGACCCCTGTTCTAAAACCGCTTATTTAAAACTGTGAATGTGGTGTTTTAAATGTTTATGTTATAACAGTACTCACCAGTTTCGGTTTTGTAACCGTGAAAGTGTGAGTGAATAAATTACTATTCTATTCTATTCTATTTACAGGCACTCACGTGACTCTGAAAGCCCTTTAATGCCGCCTCATAAACTCTAAAGGAAGCCCAAACCGTACGGCATACACCTCAAAATATCTGGGAGTTTTCTATGACATCCTTTTCTAACCAGGGACCAATCAGCGTTGAGCATTTTTAATGGTCCACTCTCTTATAAAACATCTCCGACAACAAATTCTAGCAGTTGGTCTAACACACACAACCATGTCACTAGTCCATGTTTATCTATATCTTGTGATTGCCACACCCGTGATTCTCTCCAATCCGACAGAGAAGCCATTCGTTCTGAAGCTGCATATTAAAAGACGGACACCACCTCCTTTCGAGGGTGGTACCCCGCTTGAGGTGAATAAAACGGTCGATACTGAACTTGACGTAAGCGATCCGACCAATCAGGATTGCGCTAGCAAGTATTACCACCAGAAAAGCCGAGTGGGGGACAGAGCAACGTGCCAGTTTTCCTGGGTTACCAACGAAGACCCGGACAGGATACCCCGGAAACTTGTGGAGATGGTTTGCAAGAAGAACTGCAACGCCTGTGGAGCGGGTAGGCAATGTACCCAGTTGCGAATGAAGGTAGAGACATTTTACCCCGCCACAAGTGAGATAATACCCCTGGATATTGCGTCAGGATGTGTTTGTTTACCAGTCGAGGTCGGTACCCGGGCGAACATTTTTGAACAGCCAGTGCTACCAAACTAACGACGAGACAGAAGTCGCTGCTCTAAACTGGCTTGACGTTGAGCTTATGGCGAGCAAAAATGTGGATATTAACACACTGCCAGTACCAGACTTGCGGATAATTATGTGAATCGAGTAGAAACTGACGTGATTTCAAAGTGAACTGTGATGGTCGGTTACCTTTTGCTGGAGTATTTAGTAACGAGCGCCTTGTCTTTTAAAGTGCCTTAAAACTGTCAACTATCTTAACACGGTTCTGAGTTCCTAAGTATATTTAGTCGTCATTTCATAATAAAACGGATGTTAACTTATTCTGAGTACCAATCTGTAGCGACTCCTTCTGTAAAGGATAAATAGAGGTAAAGTATCAAACTGCTTCTTTAAACTTTGGTTAACTTTCAATGGTTCACTTTTGGGCAAAATGTTAAGAAGAAGACTGTGAACACCATCTGTGGAGCCATTGATTAACTTTTTCGGCTTAATTTCGCAACAAGTAAATAAAAAATGTGCACTGTTCAAAGCTAACTAAAGTTCAAAGAAGAATACCTCTACTGTGTAACATTCGTCCAGGTTATTGCGCCGTCGGCAAACTTTTACTGTTTTTGGGCCGGGACATCGGGGAAGCTATTATCCCAAAGGATTTCACTGACAAGCGGAGAAAATTGTTTGTTTTAACAATAATACAAAGCAACAGGAAAGGCTTTCGCCTTTAAATAACTCTAAGAATTTTTGAGTAATCAAAATTTTCATTCGATTTGTTCTTGCTATCAGTACCCATAACCGGTTGTTCATAGCTTCGTCATTCCTTGTACTACCTATCCTTTCAAGGACTCGCTTCTTCTACATACCCCATGAAAAATTTATCTCAAAACAGTACTATGAAGTAGTACGAAAAAATTGCATGCAGTAGGCTACTAACGATGCTACTACTATATGCTACTATTAGCAAGACTGGATGCCACTATGGCAAGACAGGATGCTACTGGATACTACTACATGAGATTGGACCAGTCTGAGGCACATTAAATGATAGTATTCTTTGCTATTACATCGTACAACATGCAACGTTTTCGTACTACTACCATACTACTACGCAGGCTAAAAAGTTTTCATCGGGTATCTACTTCTATCCTCATCACTATCCGTTCCATGTATTCTCATTTCTAAGTTTCCCAGCCTCCTTAGCCGTATCCACCCTAATAGCACCACGCTCATTTTTTTTTAACTTTCCGTGTTAGACTCTTTCGAGGCGGGCCAGGCTCTCGCTTACCACTCCCGAGGAGCTCACTGGTCAGAAACACTAGTTATTCAACGTTTACGTGTTTTGGATTGAAAGCAAGGGGGTGGGACGAGGGCGATGTGACGCGGTTGGGAAAATTACACTGTTTGAAGTCAAGTAACGTTCAAAAAAGAATACCTCTACTGTGTAACATTCGTCCAGGTTATTGCACCGTCGTCGAACTTTTGCTATTTTTGGGCCGGGACATCGGGGAAGCTATTATCCTACGGATTTCACTGACAAGCGGAGAAGATGGTTGTTTTAACAATAATACAAAGCAACTGGAAAGGCTTTCGCATGTAAATAACCCTAAAAAAATTTGAATAATCAAAATGATCATTTTATTTATTCTTGCTATCAGTGCCCATAACCAGTTGTTCATAGCTTCGTCGTTTCTTCTACTACCTCTCCCTTCAAGGACTCGCTTCCTCTACATCTCTACTTCTATTCTCATCACTACCCGTTCCATGAATTCTCATTTCTAAGTTTCCGAGCCTCCTTAGTCGTATCCACCCTAACAGCACCACGCTGATTTTTTTTTTTTTTTTTTATCTTTCCGTGTTAGGCTCTTTCGAGGCGGGCCAGGCTCCCTCTTACCACTTCCGTTGAGCTCACCGGTCAGAAACACTGGTTATTCAACTTTTACGTGTTTTGCATTGAACCAAGGGGGTGGGACGAGGGTGGTGTGACGGGGGTGGGAAAATGACACTGTGTAAAGTTAACTAACGTTCAAAGAAGAATACCTCTACTGTATAACATTCCTCCAATGTATTGCGCCGTCGAGAAACTTTTGCTGTTTTTGGGCCGGGACATCGGGGAAGCTATATCCCACATGATTTCACTAACAAGCGGAGAAGATTGTTGTTTAATTTTATCTTTTCTTGCTATAGTTGCTACCAGTGCCCATCACCAGTCGTTCGTTATTCCTTCTAGTACGCTACGCTTCATCTACATCACTACACTGTAAAAAGTTTCTCCGAGTAAGGATTAAAGTTACCTGCAGTATTTGCTACTGGGATTAATTAATTTTATCTCTACTGAGATAAGATTAGTCCAAATTAGAGATAAGATTTTCTTTTTAGAGACAAGATTAATCCCAGTAGCAAATACTGCAAGATTTTTTTGTACAGTGTACTTCTATCTTCATCCCAATCCGTCCCATCTATTCTCATTCTAAGATTCCGAGACTCCTTAGACTTATGTTTTTTTAACTTTCCCTGTTAGGCTCTTTCGAGGCGAGCCAGGCTCCCGCTTCCCACTTCCGAAGAGCTCACTGGTCAGAAATAATAGTTATTCAACTTTTTATGTGTTTTGCATTAAAACTGAGGGCGTGGGACGATGCTGAAAACATTGTAATCTTTAAGAAACCCAGTAGAGTCATGTACATTAAATATTGAATGAATGAATGATTTTAAAACCCGCAGCCACGTAATTAGGCGCAGGAAATACAAAAAAGGAAATAAACACGTAACAAGGAATAAAAAATGGAAAATACTAAATTTAAGATTAAATTTGATTAAATCTTCCTTCAGCCCAAGCTGACTGCAAATCATATTTGACAGTGCAAAACGGAAACGTCAGCTGAATTTTATTGGAGCTATATTTCGGTCCTTCTTGGCAAGGGTCCTTTTCAAGCTCAAAGCCGCTCAAGTTAGAAAAACGAACTTGTGGAAAAAGAGCCTATACGCCTATAACAAAGTTTCATATACAGTGACACAATTTTATACGCCTTTACATCCATCGGTCTCTATTACAACAAGACCAAAGATTTTGATGGATCCCAAAGCACATTAAACATTAATCCGCATTACGAATGCAAAATTTACTTTTCGACCAAATTTCCAGTCAGGCATGATTCCTATGTAAACTTCTTGTCCGGCGAAGAAATTAGTTTCAGCTCAGCTGGATTCAGCAAGTCGCCTTATCCTTAATCGACTATCTCATTGGGTTTTAAACCTTCCCGTTAAATTTCCGGTTTCGGCGAGATCCCGGGCGGCACTGGAGTGGCAAGAAAATAATGTACAAAAACAAATTCAGCCTGTCTCATTTCCCATAAATCGGACCTCTAATCAACTTCAGACAAAACTTCTACTTTTGAAAAAAAAATTCCGGTTCTTGCCTGATTCCGGCTCAACTACTCTTCCGGCGAGAAAATAATCTTCATACTTGGATTTAGCATGTCTCCTTACCCTTCAATTGCTATCCCATTGGCATCTGAATTTTTTTTTTTTTTTTTACCCCTCCCCACACCTAAATACAGGGCTACGAAGCCCATCTACGAATTTGGATGCAAGTTGAAAGAAAATATCTGAACCCCTTCGACAGTTACCGTGCTAACAGATGGACGGACAGACGGACAAACTTTATACGATGTCACAGGTATCCCGTCACTGACGTGTTGGGATCCAAAGAAGAGCTAGAAGCTCATATGGCACTTGCAAGGCTGGTTCAGAGGATGAAAGTAGAAATTTGCCAATTTGTGCGTCCGTTGTCGTCATTTGTAAACAAAACCCTTGAAATAAGAATGACCATGTGCCCTTGAAAATAACGAGAATCTATCGTTTGGTAAAAAAGTATTTTATTTTTGCACTTGGGTGTGAAGATGCGCACTTCCAAAGCGCTAGAAATTCATCTGTAATAAATACCTTGAAGCAAAAATGATGATAGGCTCATTGTGATCATGAAAATGTGTATTTTGCTCTAAAGGATTGTATGTACTTTAAGGAATTTATTTGTAAGCAAAACCCTTGAGGGAAAATCGGTAACAGATCCTTGGGGATCATGAAAATATCGTTTGATCAAAAGTATTTTCTTTTAACTTTTCGGTTAAGAAGATTTGAATTTCCGTACTTCGGTGATAAATATTCCTTCAGCCCAAGCTGACAGCGAATCATATTTGACCCTCATATTTTGTATTTCCTAATCATATATCGAATCATATCGTATCTATTTTGCATTGTCAAATATGATTCGCAGTCAGCTTGGGCCGAAGGAATATTTCTCACCGAAGTACGGAACTTCAAATCGCCCACACAAATATCAATCTTAGCTGGAAAGAAAAAGAAGAGACAGGTATTCCAAAACAAAATGCAGAACAATCTGTACCCTCTCAACAACCCAATCGTACAGCAGCCGTGTCAAACATCTCTTCTCTCTTTTTTTTGTATCTCTTACAAGTTAGCACAGCCTCGCAAGCCCCGCTTTTGTTTTGCTATTGAAAACAAAATGTTAATTTTCAATAAAACTGTTCTACTACTACTACTACTACAAATCACAGCACCAGCTTTAACTCCATGCAATTTTCAGGAAGGAATTCACAAATTCAGATTTTTAAGGAAGAATCTTTAGTTGTTTTTCTACAAGTTCATTTTTCAGCTTCGGCCAGAAGAGCCGTCCCTTGCTAAGAAGAGCCGAAATATAGTTCTAATAAAATGTAGCTGACGTATCCGTTTTGCATTGTCAAATATGATTCGCAATCACCTTGGGCTGAAGGAATATTTAATTTATAATCGTTCTAGCATATCTGAAAGTACCTTAACTCACGATCACCGGAATTAAGTTTCTATCAAGTTTCATTGAGATCCGATCACCCGTTCCAAAGTTATACATACCTCAAGATTCCGGATTCCCCCTCCCTCCATTTCCCTACGGTGGTCGGATCGGGGAAGTGACTATTGCCAAGTTAGTTTAGTCGAATCCCTGATACGCCTCCCAATTTTCATCGTCCTAGTACTCCTGGGAGTACCCTAACTCGAGAACAGTGGACCGACATACCGACAGACCGAAAAGTGATCGGTATATGGCACTTGAGCAAAGCTGCAAGTGACATAAAAAGTGATACCGATCACTTTTCCGTCAGTCGAACTGCCAATAGTTCGGTCAGTCAAGCGATAGCAGAGCAACTTTCGAACGAGTGATCAGATATGAGCGAAACTTGGTCACCGGCAGGAGCACGGGGTTCGGATGTTCCATTTAACCGGAACGGATCCGACAACTATGTAATTTTAACTAAATTCAACTCTCAGGGGGTGATGGGGGAGCCGGAAATCTTGTGGCACGCTTGGAATAGAAGGACTAGATTGGGACTTGGAGGGAGAACACGCATAAGCCCTAGATACATGATTTATTCAATCGGACCGGGTCCGGAGGGGGGAGGGGTCCGGAAACCTTGTGATAAGCATAACTCTCGAACGACTGATTTGATTCGATGCAACTTGACAGGCGACCAGAGCATGCGTCATATATGATCAGTTTACAGGTCTCAACCAAATCAGGTCACTGAGGGGAGTTGGAGGGGGATCAGTTAGGGTACTTCCAGATGGAACAAGACGATAAAGTTTATCAGCCAGGAGGATGAAATTTGACCTGACAGGATTCACTTATAAACTGTCACTTCCCATATCTAACAATCCAGGGGGGAGGGTGGGAGTGGAAGGAGGGCGAATCCGGAAAACTGAGACAGGCATGACTTTTGAACGAATTCTCCGATCTGGATGAAACTTGATAATTGGTCCAGAGGTAATTTCAGGTCTGGACTGGATCACGAGACATTCACATGTTCCCCAATGGCCCATGATCATTTGTGCCTCAGGAGTTTTGCTTACAAATGGTGAGGCCTGGGTTAAAATCCGGGCTGAAGAGCATTTCTGTCTTTCGGTTCACTACACTTACAAAATGAATTTCAAATCCCCTTATCTTAACAGCCCGATGCGAAACAAAAGTACTTTAAGCCATATTTTTCATTTTCCCCAAGGGCCCACTACGCGTCACTTGTTCGGTCGCAAGTGAATATGTCTAAAAAGCTCCTTGCAAAGCTTTACAACGCAGTGGGTCTGACTCATTTACTGTTTGTGGCTCCATTCTGGGATCTTCTAAACGCCACGGATAAGAAAGAGTTAAGAAAGCTGTTTTTCAAATGTTGTTAAACTTATTCTTCAACTTCCCAGTTGGTCTCGCAACCGGAGCTTGATTCAGAAGTACTCTGTCGCAGACCCTATACTAAGTGTCGGTAATCTGGTCGCGAAACTTAATAATAAGAATTTTGTATACTCCTGGATGGGTATTCTTATTTTAAGATTTGTTTGATTTTGTATCTAGGTTAATGTTCTTTTATTTTTGCAGTCGTTTTTTTCACATACTCCATCTTTTCCTCCTTTGTGCTGTTGATAGGCAACTAAATACGTCATTCATTTACAAATAAATCCCTGCCCCCTCCCCCTAAAGTTCGTATCCGGTGTTCCGCACAGTACGGCAGTACATTTGTCCAGACGATACATTTCCCAAAGTTTCCCAAAGAGCTCATGATCTTTATGCTTCATCGGTTTTGCCTAGACATTAATTCCTGCCCCCCCCCCCCCCCCCTAAAGTGTGCATAAAGAAACCTAGCACACTTGAAGATTCAAAACAGAAATCTTCGGTAACATTAACAGATAGTATACTATCTGTATACCCAACACCGAAATATGTCGAAATTTCGCAATGCTAGTCTCAAATGTTACCAAGCATCTGACAGGGTACTCAACTGTTACCTGACGATCTGCAGTGGATCCATCTCATGTGACATTTACCACAAATTCCTGGCGTCACGATTCCAAAATACCGATCCAATCATGAAATAAACAACTGTACACCATATGGAATCAAAGTTGTGACACCGGGTTGATAAGGATGTTATTGTTTTTTGGTGGATGTTTTTATCATCGCCAAGAACCAGACAGTCTCACGAACAAGCCAAGTAGCGTGCCGTCCACTTTAACGGGTTTGATCCTTTTCTGGGGATCCCAAAACCTAAGTGGAGGGATACCTCTGACATCGCAAAAGTTGTCCGTCTGCCCGTCCGTCTCTGATCGCGATAACTCTCAAAGGGAATGAGATATTTTGGCAAAACTTGGTGTGAGGGTTCTTTGGGTCAAGGGAAAAGTCGAGTTCCTAGGTGGGCTCTGTAGCCCCACATATAGGGGTGAGCGAGGGGGTTCAAATTAAGGGGCAAACAAAATATTTTTAAACAGCTAATGAGAAATTCGATCAAGGGGTATGACGACATGCTGAACACGATTATGAAAACCACTTTCTTGCAAGAGAAGTAGTTCGCCCGGAATCTGGCCAAAATCGGAAAGTTTCTTAAATGTTAAAGTTTTATCTGAAGTTGATTAGATGTTCGATTAAGAGGTAAGAAGACATGCTAAGTGAAAATCATTTTCTACCCGGACAAGTAGTTTGGCCGGAATCCGGCTAGGACCGGAAAATTAGTCAAAAACAAAAGTTTTATTTGAAATTCTACATAGGGGTAAGGAGATACGCTGAATTCGTTATTGAGCTTTATTTTTTTTTTGCTGGACAACCATTTCACCCGGAATTAGGCCGAAACCGGAAATTTGGCAGAAGTAAGGCAGGAAGTTTCGATCAGTTCCGTCAAAACAGATATGACTTATAGGTGTAAACTAAATGCTGAATCCATATCTGAACTTGGTTTTCTCAGATTATTAGCTATTGTCCTTAATCTGTTTCTAAATTTTAATAGTAAAAATGTTCAACGAGTCTGGCGAAGAGTGGGTCTGGCGATGACAAGACCCAATTGTCTGCATCAAATTTTAAATTTGTGGGATCCCATCTGCATCTTTGGCCTTCTTCTTTATCCGTAGCTCCCATACGGAAATGTAAGCTTCAGAATTCCCCACCCCTTGCCATTTTTCGTTCTGCACCTACGGCGCTTTAACCCATTTTCGGGTAGCCGAGTTTGACAGTCGAGCAGGGCAAATTTCGCCGAAAGTTTCAGGGTCTGCTGGCGACTCCTTCAAAAATAAGGTCTCTAGAAGCTTCAGAATGTTGTTTTTCATTTTGGCCCGCAGATCTAGGCCAACACACTTATCTTGTGTTCGCAATCGGCAATTTTTTGTTCACTTTTCGGCAAAGGCTTACCTTTCTGTTTAGTAAATATTTCATGCATAAAGGGGCAGGCGCATAGTGGTATTACAGATCGGAAAGAATAGTTCAGTCGATGAAATCGATTATCTGTAGGTAGCGGACAAACGAAGTAACGCATTTTTATCGGGCTTTCAGGCCTAGTTAAGTAAAAAAGTGAAGTGTAACTAGGCTGTCGGATCCTAGCCGTATTCGGATTGAACATTGCAAAGGAAGTTCGGAACCTTAGAAGTGAAAATGGATGGACGTAACGACTAGGGACGTACAGTTAAGCAATAATGTGGATACTATGACCACTATGGGTCCTTAAAGCGCAACTCGTGTTAGTAATGATTTTTGACGATAACATGGTTTAGAGATAGAATTTGAAAATTCCAATGCTTGCTCCATGAGCCCAAGCTGACGTTTTTTGAACATCCCTAACTCCCCTACGGAAACACAAGCTTCAGATATCCCCGGCCTTTGCCATTTTTTCGCTTTGCATCTACAGCGTTTTAAACCATTTTCGTCCAGCCGAGTTTGGCAGTCGAGCAGTGCAAATTTCGCCGAAAGAAGGTCTGCCGGCGAATATTTCAGAAATAAGGCCTCGAGAAGCTAAAAAAATTTGTTTTTAATTTTGGCCAGCAGACCTGAACTTGTTCGGACTCCTTTCGTTTGGTTGGCTTTACCCACTTTTAACCACAGCGTGCACTGTTTTCATATATTTTGCGACGAACCACCGCTTCGGAGAGCGGGAACCACGGGTTGAGTCGACAAGCGCCAACAATAAAATCGTTAATTTCATGAGGCACATGGGTACATTCATCCAACGGATGAAAGACAGACTCGAGCTTCGCATCAGTGTCATCAAGTGGCATTACTTTTATTACTTACGTAAAGCACCCTTTCTCAGTAGAGAGCGGAGCAGCACTGACGCAGACAGCCCTAATCCCTTCTATCATACGCAAGAAAGATAAGAATCCTCAGAGACCAGCTAATATTACTTACAGAGAGCAGCCTTTTCTCAGTAGCAGTCGCAGTAACACAGATGCAGCAAGCGTTGTTGGAGGCCGAATGCTCGTAACCTTTTCCATCGCAGTTTCGTACAACACCCATACATTATTCTCCACCTAAAATATGTGATCGGTAAAACCGAGTCCCATTGTGCTCAATTCTATTCTCAGCTCAAGAATCTGACCGGGGGGGGGGGGGGTCTACGTTAAAAGACCAGGATTTTAATTTAATTTTATATATTTTTAGGGAGAGGGAGTGTTCGTGCGAAATCACTACATACAGGCAAAACCAAAGCTAGCCAAAACTGATTCTATGCTACTAGAGAAAAGAATATTTGTCAGGCATATTACTAACAGTTACTTTTCTACATACCATAGTCAAACAACTGATTCACTCTGTAGTACCTGTTTTCAGCCCAAGAATTTGAAGGGGTGGCGACATCAGCCAACTTGGCCTGTCGTTTTCAATCAATCAACTTCAAAGCCAAATAGCTAAAAGCTAGGAATGGTCAACAGAAAAAAAGAGCTTTCGGCTTTGTGTGGCCAACGCCAGCTTCTGTATTTAAATTATCGAGTCCAACGTAAAACTAATATTAAAACTGGCAGCGCATGCGAAAATTAATAAGTTGCGGAATTTTCACTCGGTGAACTTCAGCTCGTCAAGAAGTGATGGTTTTGCAGAAAGTAGGGGAGCTCGGGGTTGACCCGGACACTAAATTTCCTTTTCTTGCTAGGCCACCATTTCTTGGGGGATTGGCATCGTTTTTGTTGTCAAACGTTAAGAATGTTTGGGAGAATGGCTGGTAATTTTTTTCAGATTTTTGTCTACATCAGGTTTTTTAGTAAAAAAAAAATTCTGTTTTTCATTTTGTCCGAACCAAACGGAAACGAACCAACCCCAGTACCCATGGGGTTGATTCGGACAGGTCCCGGGTTGGTTCGGACATTATTTTTAATGTACTTTTTTTTAATCGATTTTATTGAAACATTAAAACGTGGAAATGATAATATTACACCTCAAAAAGTATTTAAAAGCCAGTGGACATATACACAAAAACTAAAAGTATATACAAAACTAAATAAAACACATGTTTCAAGTTGCATTGAAATGAAAATTCTTCATTTGTACTTTCAGTTAACCTAGCAATTACAGGGACTGGTAACTTCAAACTTATGTCAGTAAAGATTCTACAGAAAGATGATTTTGGTCTCACTCTGGCGCAGAAGGAATATTTTCACGCCCCTCGTCCTATTTTCTTTCAACGAATCTCCCTTCTTGATTGACTTTCCCACATAAGAAACACATTAAGTATTCTTTGAGCCCAAGCTGACTTTGAAACATGGTTTAAATAAATATAAGAAAAACATTGGTTTGACCTTTTCCCAAACTGAACGTCACAAGGAGAATTCGCATTTTTCTTTCCTCCTTGAAAATATCATAAATATTAAATTCATTAAACACACACTTTTTCTGATCTTTTACTTTATTGTAGACAATTCTACTAGCTGATTTTCTTTGGTTGTGGCTTACACTTTTTAGCGTTCATTATTCTCGATTTTGATAATGAATTCTGTTAATAGATAGTATCACGATAAGGATTCTGATAATATCTTTTGTATTTTTCGAAATCAGTTTCGGGTTTTTATGGGGTATCAGTAGGCAAAGACTATCCGAACCAACCCCTTCAAAACTATCCGAACCAACCTCACCCTGACTAAAATAACAAAATGGCTTACCAGAGGAAAATTAAGTGACCTATCTCGAAAATATTACGCAGGCTCACTAAGCTATATCACTAAGCTATATCTTACCGTTTAATCGCCTTCCAGTTACCACAAATCTTCTCGGTACAGTGTTTTAACCTACCATGAGCTAAAAACTTTTACCTCAAGAACACCAATTTTTCAACTTTTTATCAAAACCAGAAAAGTATTTACCATCACTTTAGTACGAAGTTAGTTCACTAGAAGGCAGATGTTATGTATTTTTGTCAGATTTTAGCGATAACTTTTAATATTTATTTCGCGGGTATCCAGACCAACCCCGTGTCCGATCCAACCCCGAGCTCCCCTACAGTGGTGAGTCTCAGAAGTTAGTTTTCAGGTTCGGACCTTGATATAAGTTTTGTTTCAGATCAAGATCTACGAGCTCGTATTGCACACTCTTTGTGATTTAATATGGCAAATCCTCGGAGCCCCTCCACTAGCCTGGTCATTATGCCTGGAATTTCAGGACAGCCCTCCAAATTTCCCTACCGTGCCCTGACGTGGTTCATACCCGCAAATGGCATATCTAGGGCATCTATTCCTGCCATCCTTCACAATTTCCGGGTCCCCCTCAAGCTGCACCCACCGTGGTCGGATGCGGCTAGGTCGTAACTTTTTTTTGTCGCCGTGGCCCATGGGTTCTCAGAATCTGAATCATTTTTATATGCCCAACATCTTTACACGATATTGTAAAATCGTGTCCTAAACGGAAAAAACGGAATTCAGCAAGGCAAAGAAACTGTAGTTTAGAGGAGGGGGGGGGGGTGGTCGACTAAAAAGAGGAACGGCATGTCATGGCGCAGGAGGTATGAGTAATAAAAAAGATTAGCAAGTAGTAGTAGTAGACAAGTAAGTGAGAGTTCATAACTCCAGAGCCTAAAATAAGGCATATTATTATACAAATAATAATATAACAAGAGCTACAAGCTCATATGGCACCTGTTACGCAATATCAATGTTGAGCAAATGTCAGGGCACAATATTTCCAGTATTCGTCCCCCTCAAACTGCCCCTACCACGGCCGAATCTGGTCCAGACACATACACTGATCATCTAAAGCATCTTCTCTTACCGGCTATCAAGTTTCGCTTGAGTCTGAGCATTTTTCGCGAAACTAAAGTACCCCCCCCCCCCCCCGTGTTCAAATCCGGTCAGGATCCTAAGCTATGTCATCTAGTCTTATCTCTTCTTCAAGTTTCATTCAAATCCCTCCACTGGTTTGACCCCTGTCCGAGCCACAAAATGTTCGGGACTCCCCCTCCAACCCCCCCACACTGTGGCCAAATACGACTAGGAAACATATCCATCATATCCCTGACATCTCTCTTCTCGTACTTCAAGTTTGAGTCCAATCGAAGCATATCGGAAAATTTCCGGTTCCTCCCCCTATTACAGCCCCCCCCCCCCCCCATTTTTACGGTCTGAACCGTAAAAAATAAACAAGATCGCACAAAATCGGTACTGTCAAAGTTGCATCCCATTCCGTACATTCGTTTGGTTTGTGTGCATGTCACACAGTTTCGAGACCCCCCCCCCCCCCCGCTACAACTCCTCCAGCCATTGCCGCATGTGGTTCGGAGACATGTCTTGCCTATCTAGGTCGTTAGTTCTTATCACCAGAAAAGTTTTACTCGAATCGGACCACCCGTTCGCAACCTACACAAATCAGTAATTTCCGGGTTCCCCTCCCCTTAACTCCACTGAAAATGGTCAGATCAAGAAACCGAAGTTTTTCTAGGGCATTGTGTCAGGTCCTTAAAGTTTACCTGAAAAGCCAACTTATTTTTGTGTCATTTAACTGAATAAACAGAAGTATTGGATTCTGCAAAGGGATTTCTTTACTTGCCACTATCTGCTCTAGTCATGACGTTCAGAATATCTGCGGCCGTCCCCACAGCGTAAATTCTGCTATGACGCTGGAAAACACAAACGCGGCATTTCAGTGGACAGTGGTGCGATTGGGGAAGATAGCTTATTGCCTGAACAAGAAAAATATCTCGTAAGGCATACAACAAAATCACAAGCGCATAGAGGTACCACATATCACACGGAAATTCCACTATTTGAAAATCGATTATTCTCGAGTAGCGGAACAACGAACTAACGCATTTTCAGCGGGTCTTCAAGCCAATTTAAGTCAAAGAGTGATGGGTAACCAGACTATCCTGTCCTAGCCCTTTTCGGTTAAATTTCCATTTGGTTGGGTCACTAATATGCCTGCCAAGTTTCATCGTCCTTACCACATCTAGAAGTATTCTTACTCGCGATCACTGGAATACCCCTCCAACTCCCCCCAAAGAGCCCAGATATCGTCGAGTTCTGTCAAGAACATATCTAGGGCTATGTTTGTTCTTCCCACAAATATTATCCCTATCCCTCGACGCTAAGCCTTTCACGAAAATTCCGGTGCCCCCTACGAACTCCCCCCCATAAGTGTCGGATCCGGTCCGGACTTGACATGGAACATCGGAGACGACACTTCTTTCACTTGTGAAGTTTCATTCAAATCGGATCTCCGGTTCAAAAGTTATGAATGCCACTAGATTCCGGATTCGTCATCCCTGCACTCCCCCCAGCCGATGCTGATCATGCAAACGACTATTCTCGAGCAGTTTGTTCTAGTCCTTGATGCACCAGCTCAGGTTCATCGTCTTAGTAATCATAAGTACCACACTCGCGGGATCATCAAAATTCTGCCCCCCCCCCCCCCCCACAGTGCCCAAATCCGGTTCGGTTATGTTAAGGATGTATCTACTGTTTGCTTGGTGTCTTTCCATCAAGTTTCATCTCGATCCCTCCACTCATAGCGTTTCCCAAGATTTCCGGTTGCCTCCTCCAGCTCCCCCCAAAAGTCACCGGATCCGGTCCGGATTTTAAGTTGGTCGTCTGAGGCACGAGATCCGATCAATCCGTCCAAAATTTATAAATGCATGAAGATTCCGGATTCCCCCCCCCCTTCCACTAACCCCACGATGCTCGGATCGGAGAAGTGACTATTTCCAACTTAATCATTTGGGGTCCCTGATATGCCTGCCAAGTTTCATCGTCCTAGATTATGTGGAAGTGCCCGAACTCTGAACGGACCGGCAGACCGACGGACGGAAAGAAACTGCGATCGCTATATGACGGGGGGATACAGATTACATAAGCAGCACAACTCGATTATTTCTTTAATAATTACGAAGTCTTAAACAATAACAAAAATCATTAACTGTTTTTCAATCAGCTATAAGTATGACCCAAACTAACCCTAAATTCTAAAAGGGTGGAGTTCTTTAGGGGGTTTTCTGTAGGGTGTTTCTTACACAATTAACGAAAATACATGTGTACCACTTTTTTGCCATTTTTCAACAACACACGTGACCCAAATCAGCCCTGACTTCTGAACGAGGGTGGAGTCCTTGAGAGCGTTTCTGAAGCACATCGAGCGATCTTATCAATTTAGTTCTACAAGTCTGCGTTGATTTGAAAAGTGACCGTCGGATTCGATCTGATTTCGGGGTAGGGGGGGGGGAATAACGAATGACCTCACATTACGTAAGCAGCACAATTCTTATAGAAATAAAACTACTGAAAAGTCAGCTAATTTTTCTGTTGCGAGAGCAACACTTTGTTTTTCGTGTTTTTTTTATTTATTTTTTTTTTAAATTCCTAGAACCCCGATTTGTGCTTATTCTTAGAAGGCTCTAACCTGTGCGGTTTTTACGGAAAGTTGGACATTAGGCGGGATTGATGAATATGACATTACATTTTGGAAAGCTCCTTAGAACTCTTGCCTGGGGCCAAAAAGGAAGGTTTTTGCTTGTAACTGAGCCAGAGCCTACAGTGTGTGAAGTAAAGTGGAGTTGTAAATCCTATGTCAGAGAAGACAATCTAAAGTTATGCAGCCAAGCTTTCGTTTCATCAAACCATGTTTCTGCTTTCGAGTGAACTCCGTTCTAGCAGGCACGCAGACAAACACCAGTTTTAAACCTAAGATGGACTAAAATCTATAAGTGCGAAATATGTGCGGTAGTTCCCTGGCCCCACAGCCAATACATCTTCTTTGAGATAAGCAGAAAAATTTACAGACTCAAACAAGAGCTAAGATCTCATATGGCACTTGATACGAGTAGATGGTACACGAAAGAAGATGAGAACGTTACAAAATACCGTGCCATCCAAAAATGCGATTTGGACCCAGACAAGGATATCTAGTTTCACTCAAGCCTGAGCATTACTGGCATCGTCCTCGGATCATCTAGGGCAAATGAGTATTCTACCTTCCAAGTTTCAACCCAGTAGATCCACTCGTTTGGTCCATAGACGTGCGACACGATTTCCGGTACCCCCTCCAACTCCCCCTACCGTGGTCGAATCTGGTTTGGACCACTAAACGGATTATCTGAAGCATTTTCTCTTACCGCCTATTAAGTTTCATTCAAATCTGAGCGTTTTTTGGGAACTTTCGGTAACTCTCCCCCTCCCCAGCCGTGGTCGGATCCAGTTCGAACCCTAAAATATGTCATCTAGGGCATGTCATCTCTCTACAAGCCAAGTTTCATTCGAATCGCTCCACTTGTTTGACCCCTATGCGAGCCACATCATTTCCGGGACTCCCCTTCTAGCTCCCCCTTGTTGTGGCTGTATACGGACACACAAAAGGTGCGTATCTGACATGTCCTATTCCCGTTCATTAAGTTTGACTGGAATCGGTCATAGCCTATCTGCGAATTACGGATTCCCGCTTCACCCCCACCCCCCTCCCCTATACCCTGACCGGATTCGATACAGACGCCAATAACAAATCAAGGCCGCATAAACTCGGCACTGTTCAACTTGCATTCCTTTCAGTCCATCCGGTTGGTTTTTGAAAATACTAAAAAGTCCCTCCCTCCTCCAACTCTCCCAACCGTGGCCGCATGTGGTTCAGACACATGTTTTACCTGTCTAGGTGATCAGTTCTTATCACCCATAAAGTTTCACTCGAAACAAACCACCTGTTACGGAAGCCACTGATTTCCGGATTCCGCTTCCCTCAACTCCCCAAAGATGGTCGGATACAGGAAAACGAGTATTCCTAGGGCATTATGTCTGGTCCTTAAGTCACTAATACGCCTGCAAAGTTTCATTGGTCCTTACAATATCTGGAACTATCCTAACTGGCGATCACTGGAATTCCGGGAAACCAAACTCCCCCATAGAACCCCGATTCGATCTGGTTTTGTCAGTTACGTATCTAGGGCTAATGCTTTTTCTTCCCACCAAGTTCCATCCCAATCCCTCGACTCTAAGCGTTTTCCGAGATTTCTGGTGCCCCACTCTAATCCCCCCCCACAGGTATCGGATCCGATCTGGACTTGACGTGGAACACGATACCTCTTTCCACTGGCCAAGTTTCCCGTCTTTTAACCCGTTCAAAAGTTATGCATGCCCCTAAATCCGGGCTCCCCATCCCTCCACTACCCCCATGATGGTTGGATCGGGGAAACGACTATTTTCAAGTCAGCCTGTTCGGGTCCCTGATACTCCTCCCAAGTTTCATCATCCGAGCACACCAGGAAGTACCGAGCTCGAGGAATCACCAGATTCCGGTCCGGATTTAATACCGGATTTAATATTTAATAATCTGAGGCACGGGGTCTTTCTAAATATCAAGTTTCGTTAAGATCCGATCACCCGGTTAAAAGTTATAAATACCTGAAGATTTTGGATTCCCCCTCCCTCCACTCTCCCTACGATACTCGGATCAGGAACTGACCATTTCGAAATTATTCTTTGGGAGTCCTTGATACGCCTGCCAAGTTTCATCGTCCTAGCTTGTGTCACGAATATTCACACCCTCGCTCGAGACCCGGTCTGGCGAGCGATGAGAATTAACATTTGATTGAGCAGCGCGATATTTGATGAAAAGTGTCATTCTAGTTCGGACTATGGAGTGGAGAGGTTGCTGCGCGTTATATTAGGACATGGGATTATCATATTATCTAATGGATTGAGTATCGTTCTCTTTTTATTAGCAATACCATTTTTCTAAACGAAGGTGTTCACGCGAGTTATGGTAACGGGAGATGGTTTAACGGCCGGACACGCTACCCGTATATATATTGATCCGACCCGATTCTACGTAACAGTGTTGACATACGTAACAAGGAAACATTATGTAACAATGGTGGCTTAGCGGGGTCTTCCCACCCTCCCTCCCGTTGAGTTGTTTTTTATTTATTTTTTCTGGCTGGGCCTATAATTTTTGTGATATTGATATTTTGAGTAAAAATGCCGCCCAAGGTTGAATACGACGTGGAAAAGCCACAGTTGATTTTGAAAATGCTCGAATCGTTGCCTGTTTATTCTGGAACGTCTGATGTGTCCGAATTTATCCAGAAAGTTGAGATAGTGACAAAAATTGCTGAATGGAATAATTTTTCCACAATTTTAGGCCAGGGTTGGTCACCAAAAGTAACTTCGTACACCCTGGAAAGTAACCCAAAAGTATCTCAAAGTAACCCAATGTAACCTAATGTAACCCAAAGTAACCCTGAGTAACACAAAGTATCCTGAAGTAACTCGTACACCCTGGTTCTTGGTGACCAACCCTGGATTTTAGGCCTAAAGCTAGAGAAAGATGCTTTTTCCTTTTGGTCGACGGGTTGTAATTCTTGCGGACGCGTCGGGCACATAGCCTAATGCGTTTTTTGTCGGAATAAGGTTGGAGTTTTAAACTCCAACGGTCGCAAGTAGACGCAGCAAAACTGGCGACCAAGTGGAGGCACCTGCAACAGCTAAGCTAAGTTTGAATGAGGTTTACGATAAGTCGTGGGCAGATTTACCGATAGTTCACTGTTTTGTAGAAGGACTGTGCTTTGACTGTGTTGTATGATTCCGGGGCTAGTAGGTCATTAATACGGAAAAGTGTTTTCGTAGATTACCTACGTCGTGTGTGAGTCCTATAGCATTTATCTAACACGTTTAGTGCCACAAGACTTTCTGGAGATCTGCATCCAGCCTAATCCGATTTTCTAATTTTTTCTAATTTTGTGGTGTCTTTTAATTTTAACGATCTCGTGGTTTCTGTCCGCGTTCTTAACTGTTGCGTCATGCTCTTGCACTTTCAGTTTTATTTTGGACTGTTTTTTGGGAGTGTCAGCGGAATTAGTCTTTATTACAACGAAATATGCTTCCGGGTTTAATTTGTTCTATTTTTGGATTAGCTTGATTAGCACATTACAGTTTATTTTAGTCCTTAGAGTACTTGATGTTTATTCCGTGGATATTTGTTGTCCCTGCTCTAAACATTGCTCATTCATCAGCTCTTGACCCGTGATGATCTCAACTCGCTGTGGATAATTGGATTAAAACTGGTTTGGCAAGTTATGGGCTTGCGCGTGATTCCGAACGGAGTTTTGAACTTCACATCACATGTATTTGACAGGGAAGAATTGACAGACGATATCGTTGCTATTATGTGACTTTTAAAGAAAACAACAGATTGTTCACGCGAGAAAATATTTAACCAATTTCGATGTTGCATTCAAACTGAGGGATGGGACCAAAGAGGAACTATTAACTGATCTAACTCAGGCCTTTGGGTCTTTTTGGAAAGATGATCATACCAAAAGTATCATCTTTTGCGTATATGATATAAGTGAAGTGCTAGAAACTACTTACCAATCGCGCGCGGACCTTTCTAGGCGCCTTCAAAAGTTGGAGCGCAAACTCGAGGAAGTATTGACGGAGTATTGCACGTATCATTCGAAACCCCTCAGAACTACCCAATCAAGAAAACTGCTAGTGCAGCTAAAACTAGACCTATGTTGCCTGGGCAACGTGAAGTGTTGCGGCAACCTTTGTCCGGCTTCGCCGACTGAAGTGTTGCGAGAGCAACACTTTGGTTTTATCAAAGGCTATTCCTCAGCGTTGTAGAAACAACAACAAAAGAATATCGGAAGAAGGGGACTAAATTGACTTTGCAGTCAGTTGAATTTTATCCTGTTCAATCGTAGACATCGTGACGGATGAAAACTTAGAAAAATATCTTATACAATCTAGTTGGTATTATATAGCTATCCGTAACTTTTCAGGATTAAAATACCATAGATGACACTAATAATCATAACGAAACTACCTCATTGTTTTACATTATTGTTTGTACCCGTTGCGTAAACAGTTAATCCTAGGTTACAGCGACATACCATCGATGCAAACTTTCTTACCGTCAGCTTTATAGAAATCGAATACAATGTGCACCAATTTGCACCAATTTCTAGCCCATCGTGAATCGATTCTTACTTACAAGTCCCTCTCCCGTGATAGACATCAAGTTAACTGGAAACAGATAATGGGCACACCAGCTAGCACAAGTTTCAAACCCCTCATCGCTGAAGATGATTGTAGCATAACAGCCGATTATTACTTACAAGTCTCTTCCATGTCTTACAATTGGGAACGAAATTTTTCTTACCATCGAATACACCGGAAACAAATAACAGGTACGCCAACTATCAAAAGCTGCAAACCCCTCATCTCCAATGATGATTATGAGCTAACAGTCGACTGTTGCTTACAAGTCCCCTACATGTCTCACAACTAGTATCGACTATTTCTGGTTTCAGTGTGTGTACCTTACTACTGAAGTTGTCAACACCCTGAAACTTTCAAACTGGTGTTTCCGATGAAGAAATTTTGTACCAAAACATGGATGACATATACTTTGATCAGCTCATCAACGGCTATTGATTGCCATCGAAAAAAAAAATTCTACCTGTCTTAGTTTAAAAGTTGACTTTTTTGCCGTAGGCCCACTTTCTACCGTCACCGCTTAGAAATGAGCAAAGGATAAGCTCTAGTTTCTTTAGCAATGAGAGAACTTTTAAAGTTTAAGAGGCACGTCTGATACCATTTCTCTACTGCAATCCCAAGTGCAAAAAAAAAAGAATGATAAACTCAGCTGAAATCGCGAACAGAAATGGGTAGAAACAATAGATGGCAGCACTTTCGGACCCCTGGGAAAAAGCCAGTTTTTCGTTTCTGAGAATTTTTCTATTTATCACTCAAAGAAGATATACTGGCTGTGGGGCCGGGGAACTGCCGGATATATTTAACACTTATATATTTTAGTCCATCTTCAATTTTAAACTGGTGCCTGCCTGCTTGCGTGCTAGAACGGAGCTTTCCACTCGAAAGCAGAAACACGGTTTGATGAAACGAAAGGTTGGCTGCACAACTTCAGATAGTCCTCTCTGACATGGGCTATATAACTCCACTTCACTTCGCACACCGTAGGCTCTGGCTCGAGGACAAGCAAAAACCATCTTTTTACGCCTCAGGCAAGAGTTCTACGGAGCTTTCCAAAATGTAATGTCATATTAATGAATACGGCCTAAGGTCCACACTTTCAGTAAGAACCGCACAGGTTAGACCGGGTACGCGCCCCTATGTAGACACGACCCTACGTAGACAAGTCCGTAAGTGGACAAAATCCGACGCTACATGGACAAATTCCCCGACAGTACGTGGAAAAAAAAACAAGACACCACGTGGGCACGACGGTACATCGAACGACGCTACGGAGACACGACAGTACATCGAACGACACTACGTAGACACATCAGTACGTCGAACGACACTACGTAGACACGCCAGCAATACCCTTGAGGCAAAAATGCTAATGGGCTGATGGGCATCATGAAAATGAATATATTGCTTAAAAGTATTTTTTTTACTTTGCGGTCAAGATTGGTACTTGAAGGAATCATCGGATTTGGGAAATAGCAATTTCTAAGCAAATGTTGTTGAATCTCCAATATTCCAGCAAAGTTTCATCGTCCTAGCACATCTGGAAGTACCTGAACTCGCGATCACCGGCATCAAAGACCCCCCCCCCCCCTCCAACTCCATCCACAATACCCGGAGCCAATCCGGTTCTGTAAATGATTAATCCAGAGCATCTATTTGTCATTCCCACGAAGTTCGATCTAGATCACACCAGTCTAAGCGGGTCAAGTATTTTCCGCCCTCCCCCCAGTAATTGCCGGATCCGGTCCGGAAATGAAAAAGATCACCAGAGAAAAATGTCATCTGTTCAATTATCAAATTTCACTCGAATCCGATCACCCGTTCCAAAGTTACGCACGACTCAATATTCCGGATTCCCGTCCCTCAACTCCACCACCCCCATATTATCATATCGAGGATTTTTTTTTATTCCAAGTCAGTTTGACCGGGTCCCTGATATACCTGCCAAGTTTCGTCGTGAAAATCCCCAAAAAACGGAATTCCGGGAAACCCCCTCCCCCCCCCCCCCCTCAAGTGTCCGGATCCAGTCAAATTGTGTAAAAGGTTTACATGGATCAGATGTTTGTTCTGCCGAGCAAGTTTCACTCCGATACCATCATTCTAACTGTTTCTCGAGGTTTCCGCCCCCCCCCCCCCCCATCTCCCCCCTGGTGCCCGTAGCCGATCCGATTCAGTAAATGATTGACCTAGAGCATCGGTTTGTTCTTCCCACAAAGTTCCATTCCTATCTCTCCATTCTAAGCGGGTCACGATTCCCCCCCCCCCCCACAATAGTTTCCAGATCCGGTCCAGATATGAAACAGATCACCGGAGAAATGTCCTCTGTTAAATTCTTAGATTTCACTCGAATCCGATCACCCATTCCAAAGTTACGCATGACTGAAAATTCCGGATTCCCCTCCCTCCACTCCCCCCACCATTATCAGATCAACAAAATTTTTATTTTGAAGTCAGTTTGATCGGGTCCCTGATATGCCTGCCAAGTTTCATCGTGAAAATCCCCAAACTGCCATCACCGGAATTCCGGTAAACCCCCTCCCCCCCCCCCCACCCCATAAGTGTTCGGAACCAGTACAATGGTCTAAAGGGCTTATCTAGAGCAGATGCTTGTTCTTCCCAGCAAGTTTCACTCCGATCCCTTCATTCTAACCGCTTCTTGAAATTTCCGGTCTCCCCCCCCCCAACTCCCCCCTGGCTAATGAATCCGGTCAAGACTTTAAACGGGACACCACAGATATATAATCTATTCAGTTATTAAGTTTCATTACAATCCGATCACCTGTTCGAAAGTTACACACTTCTCAATTTCCCGGATTCCCCTGCCCTCCCCCCCCCCCCCGAAATGGTCGGATCGGAAAACTGATTATTTCTAAGTTTGTTTTGTCGGGTCTCTTATATGCCTACCAAGTTTCATGGTCCTATGCCCTAAATTTTCAAGTTTCCAGCGCCCTTCACTCCCCCGCATATGGTCGGATCGGAAAACTGATTATTTCCAGGTTACTTTGGTCGGGTCCTTGATATGCCCGCCAAGTTTCATTGTCCTAGCTCATCTGAAAGTACACTAACTCGAAAAAGTGTGACAAAATGCCCTAAATTTTAAAGTTTCCAGCGCCCCCACTCCCCCGCATATGGTCGGATCGACAAACTGATTATTTTAGGCTAGTTTAGTCGGGTCCCTGATATGCCTGCCAAGTTTCATTGTCCTAGCTCATCTGGAAGTACCCTAACTCGAAAAAGTGTGACAAAATTCCCTACATTTTCAAGTTTCCAGCGCCCCCCACTCCCCCGCATATGGTCGGATCGGGAAACTGATTATTTCCAGGTTAGTTTGGTCGGGTCACTGATATTCCTGCCAAGTTTCATTGTCCTAGCACATCTGAAAGTATCCTAACTCGAAATAGTGTGACAAATCTCACACCGACCGACAGACCGACAGACGGAATTGTGATCCGTATATGGCACTTGAGCCAGAGGCTGCAAGTGCCATACAAATCCGACACTACGAACCTGTATCTCTAGTCTCGTGTCTCTGTAGTGTCTGTCCATGTAGTGTCGTGTCTTTGTAGCGTCTGTCCACGTAGTGGATTTCGTTATATTCTCCCACCCCCCTATTCTCCTGTACGTACTAGACCCCAGCGAGAGAAATCCCAGAAAATCCCCAAACTAGCCCCTGTGGCCCCTCTTCACGAAAGATATAGAAGGAGTTTTGTTCCAGCATTTGTTGAGTTGTACAATAACCGATAAGTTAGTCCTTTTTAGTGTTTTTTTTTACCTTCGTGACAAAGTGTTATGTGATTCCTCATTTTGTATGACGAAAAGGTCAAATTCGGCGGTAACGCTGTGACAGATACTTTTGAAAAATAAAATTCTATTCTTCATTCTTCTTCTAGTGTCTCGTGTGTACGTAACGTCTGTCCATGTTGTGTCGCACACAAAATCTGTACATGTAGTGGCGTGTCTCGATAGTGTCGCCTGCGTGCTTTGTCTCTGTAGTGTCGCCTGCGTGTTTTGTCTCTGTAGTGTCGCCAGTCCGTTAAAATTCTCCAGCGTTTCTATTTTAACGAACTTCGGCTGTATTGCTGGCTAGCTTCGCTTTTACTTCTTGGTTTGAGTCCGCACATGTTTGTAGTCATGTTCTGCGCCCGGACACTAGACGGTGCTATAGGTTTGCGAAAGCCGATTCGTATAATGGCAAACTTGGTGGTGGGATCGGATTACATGGATTTGAACTTGAGTATGCGTGTGTTAGTAGTTGGGGGGTGGGGAGGATGTGGTAGGATGGTTTGAATCCTGACCAGAGTTACGATTGACCAGCAAGTTTTACTCCCCTAGTAAGGCTGAGGCATTTTTATGGCACTTGAGCTTACTCAAGTGCCATATAGCGATTGTAATTTCTGTCCGTCAGTCGGTCTGTCGGTCTGTCGGTCCCGGTTTTGCTAGTTCGGGCACTTCCAGATAAGCTAGGACGATGAAACTTGGCAAGCATATCAGGAATTGGACCAGATTAAATTAGAAATTGTCGCTTCCCCGATCCGACCATCTGGAGGGGAGTGGAGGGAGGGGGAATCCGGAAAAAATAGGAAAAATGAGATATTTTTAGCTTACGAACGGGTGATCGGACCTTAATGAAACTTAATACATGGAAGGACTTCGTGTCTCAGACCCTCCATTTTAAATCCAGACCGGATCCGGTGACACTGGGGGGAGTTAAAGGGGGAAACCGGAAATCTTGGAAAACACTTAGAGTGGAGGGATCCGAATGAAACTTGGTGGAAAGTACAAGCAAAAGTCCTAGATACGTGACTGATATAACCGGAACGGATCCGCTCACTTTGGAGGAGTTGGGGGGGGGGGAGAAGTCCAAATTTGTAGTGATCCCGCGAGTTCCGTGCTTCCTGATGTGCTGGGACGATGGAAATTGACAGGCATGTCTGGGACCCGACCAGCTTAAATAGGAAATCATCAATTCCCCGATTCGACCATCTGGGGGGGGGGGGGAGTGGAGGGAGGGTGAAGCCAAAATTTGAGGTATTTTTAGCTTGCAAACGGGTGATCGGATCTTGATGAAAATTGATATTTAGGATGACCTCGTGTCTCAGACACCTCACTTTAAATCCGGGCCAGATCCGATGACACTGGGGGGAGTTGGAGGAGGGAACCGGAAATTTTGAGAAACGCTTAAAGTGGAGGGATCGGGATGAAACTTGGTGGGAAAAACAAGCACAGGTCCTAGAAACGTCATTGACATAGCCGGACCGGATCAGGGCACTGTGGGGGAGTTGGGGTGGGGAACCGGAAATTTTGAGAAACGCTTAAAGTGGAGGGATCGGGATGAAACTTGGTGGGAAAAACAAGCACAGGTCCTAGACACGTCATTGACATAACCGGACCGGATCAGGGCGCTGTGGGGGAGTTGGGGTGGGGGTCCGGATTTCTAGCGATCCCGCGAGTTCGGCATACTTCCTGGTGTCCTAGGGCGATGAAACTTGGCAGGTATGTCAAGGATCCGAACAGATTGACTTAAGAACAGCCGTTTCCCCGACCCGACCATCGTGGGGGGAGTGGGTGGATGGGGAGTCCGGAATCTAGTGGCGTGCATAACTTTTGAACGGGTGATCGGATCTTGATGAAAATTGATATTTAGGATGACCTTGTGTCTCAGACACCTCACTTTAAATCCGGGCCGGATCCGATGACACTGGGTGGAGTTGGAGGAGGTAACCGGAAATTTTGAGAAACGCTTAAAGTGGAGGGATCGGGATGAAACTTGGTGGGAAAAACAAGCACAGGTCCTCGACACGTCATTGACATAACCGAACCGGATCAGGGCACTGTGGGGGAGTTGGGGTGGGGGTCCGGATTTCTAGCGATCCCGCGAGTTCGGCATACTTCCTGATGTCCTAGGGCGATGAAACTTGGCAGGTATGTCAGGGATCCGAACAGATTGACTTGAGAACAGCCGTTTCCCCGACCCGACCATCGTGGGGGGAGTGGGTAGATGGGGAGTCTGGAATCTAGTGGCGTGCATAACTTTTGAATGAGTGATCGGATTTGAATGAAACTTGTCTGGTGAGCTATCGCCTCGGACGTTCAGTGTCACGTCCGAGTCGGGTCCGATACCTGTGGGGATGGGGGGGGGGGGTGTGGAAAACTCAAGAAACTCTAAAAGTAGAGGGATTGGGACGAAACTTAATGGATGGAACAAGCATTAGGCCTAGATGAAATTGACGGAGCCAGATGGTTTCGGGGCTCTGTGGGGAGAGTTGGAGGGGGTTTCCTGGAATTCCGGTAGTCGTGAGTTAGAATAGTTCCAGATGTAAAACGACAACGAAACTTTGCAGGCATATTAGCGACCCGAATTATCTTGACTTAAAAACCTGACACAACATACCCCCGGAAACTTCCGTTCCTAGATCCGAGCATTTTTGGGGGAGCAAGAGAAGAGAAATATGGACTTCTATAAATTGCGAACGAGTGGTCTGATTCGAGTGAAACTTCATGGGTGATACGAATCGATGGCCTCGACATGTAAAACATGCGTTCGAACCATATGCGACCACGATTAGGGGAATTGGGGGTGGGGGGACTTTTGACATGCACAAAAACCAAACGGATGGACCGAATGAGATGCAATTCGACAGTGCCGAGTTTATGCGGCCTAGATTTGTTATTTGGCGTCTGGGCCGGATTCGGCCAAGGTAGGGGGGGGGGGGGTACTGGAAACTTGCAGATAGGCTATGCTCCAATTTCAGTCAAACTTGATGAGGGAATTAAGAGATTGTGCCCGAACCGGCTCCGACAACGTTGGTGGGAAGGGGGGGGGGGGTACCGGAACTTTCCAAAAATGCTCAGATTCGAGTGAAACTTGGTAGATGGTATAAACGAAGATGCTTTAGGTGGTCGATTTTTTTTTATTCCGAACCAGATTCGGCCACGGTAGGTGGAAATAGAGTGAGTACCGGAAATCGTGTAGCACGTCTAGGGATCAAACAAATGGATTTATTGGGATGAAAGTTTGAACAGTCATGTGCATTTGCAATCGAGACGATGCCGGAACTGCTCAGAAATGAGTGAAACTAAATATCCTATTTCTATTTCCGAACCGCCTTTTTGGATGGCGGGTGTATTTTGTGACGTTTTCATCTACTTTCTTGTACAGCCTACTCGTACAAGTGCCATATGAGCTCGTAGCTCTTGTTGAATCTGCATGAGACCATATCTTCGGTCTGTAGAAAGCTTGAGGACGGGACGGATAGAGAAAGTCAGGTGAACCTCTGGTCCACCTTAATTTGAACCCCTCTCCCAGCCCTAAATATAGGCTACGGATCCCATCTGCGAATTCGACCTGTCATTTTGATTCATAGAAGCCTCACATCAAGTTTTATGAACTTTCGAGAGTTATCGTGCTATTACACGGACGGAGAGACGGGCAACTTTTGCAAAGTCATAGGTATCTCGTCACTTGCGTTTTGAGATCCCGATAGATGGCCCGGACGACCCCACCATTGGTATTCATGAGGAAAAAGAAGAATAAATAAGCTCTTTGTAAGCAACGGGAAGGATCCTAGTATGGCTCGAAAAGAGTCAGATAATGAGGATCCTTCGACCAAAACGCCTCCCTCTGCAATTTCTTTCCAAACACACCCAGTAAGATTTGTCGTTGCCGATTGATTTCTACTGCTTGCCGTATTTGTAACCTGAAAATGTTAAAAAATATTCGTCAAATCCGTTTTCAGTCATTTCAGTTGCCGGCCGGCTACTAGGTAAATACACAGATGCAGTTATACATCTTTAAATATCAAATCAATTAAAGAACACCGGGTCCCATGTAAATCCCGGAATGAAACATAGTAATTACTCTAATTAGCCGTGGAGGTTTTTCCACGCGGACGCTTTGCCACGGGGATGTTTTGTCATGGGTATCTTCCACCGTTGATGTTTCGATTGGGAACGTTTCAACGACAACTCCCGAAAAACCGTGCTAGTTCGCTTTGGTCTGAACTGGATTATCCTGAATATCGTCAAGTTATAGCTTATTCACACGGGGCTGAAACAGCGGCCGATTCGCCATCAGCGGCTGATTTACGACCGTAATTAGCGACTTAAAAAATCCAAAAAACAGCGGTCGATCTTCCAAATAGGCGCGTATTTTCATCGCAGTAACCGTTTGGATAAAGTAAGCCCTTCGGAATATGACCTTTGATGACTCAGGGGACACGACAACAAACTGTAAATAGAGGAATTAGGTCAAGATTGGTGAGTTTTAGGTCAATGCAGTTAAAATTCTCTAAGACGAATGTTGAACGTAGCATGATTTTTATATTAAGCATCCCAGGATTGCTATGATTAGTAATGCTAAATGATTATTGTGATAAACAATTTCGAAAAAGTAGAATCATCTTCTAATTTCATCAGCGGATGTTCTGTTTATGTATGATGTTCGTTTTATTTATTATTACATCTGGCGTTAAAACTTAACTAATAGGGCAGAGACATAACAGTCTGGTTACCCATCATATTTTTATCTTAATAGGCTAGAAAACCAGACAAAAACGCGTTACTTTTTTTATCCACGAATATTGAATTTTAGCAGACGAGTGCAATTGAGTGCAGAAGACGACTTCTGCAATTGTTGTACCTCTGTAAGGACGTGCCTCCATGCTCGAAATATTTAGCAACTACAGCGGCAAACAATTGCCGAAGCTAACCAGCAATGCCGGAATTTTCATGATTCAAGCCAGGGAGATGAATGAGACTGAAATATGGAAAGTGACCAGGAAGCACATTCGCCCATACATGTTAATTCTAATGTGATTCTGCAGTCTGGAATAGAACATTTCAGAATCTTTACTTTGTTGGCCATTAGGCGCACGCTTTTGCAGATATTCAAATTCTCCGCAACTTGACGAATTTATTTGTCGTGCAAACAGCGGAGATTCCCAAAGTTACAGCTACGCGACAAACAAATAAAAATCACTTATTCAGCCCTCATTGAAAAGTGACTGAAACAACACCAAATAATTGCATTCTCTTCTCGTATTATAGGCCAAAAGATAGGCTAAAAGACCAGGAGATTCAATTGCCGAGCTGTGGAGTACGGAATTCTTATTCTCTGAATTGGTATGTTTTGGCTAAAGAGGTATGGGGGGGGGGAACCTTTTTTTCAAAGCAGGGCTTAGACCAGAGGAACTAAATGGACAGTAAGTCCACGGGCCGATTCTCTTCCATTGGGGGAAAGAAGAAAGTTTATAGGTGAAATTAAGTTATGTTCTGGTCCTTACTTCTGCGCTATGGGGTTCACTCGGGGAGGATATTTGCATTTGGTGGGTAGATGCGTTGAGCTAAATGATTTGCGTAAAGAGATTTGTGGGCATGATAGGATGGAGGAAGAGGATTTGGTTAAGGTTATGGGGAAGAAAAGTCTTGGTTACCTTCGTCGTCTCGGGAGGTTCCTCAAGCAGTCTATGAGGCATCGGAAGCGTTTTTAGAAGTAAGAGTTCCCACCTTTTGGTGTAAATATTGTGTTTTTGAAATTTATTTTGCGTTTATTTTGTTTTCCTGCCATGGCCCCACTGGCTTTTTGGAAATAAATTCATTCATTCGTTTATTTATAGGGTAACTGTGGAAAATCGCGTTTTTGTCCTTCCATTATGAATGGTCAGCTTTTCTTCAAACCTTCTGTTCGGCGGTTATCATTTCATTTCATTTCATTTCACAACAACCACAGGAGGACTATCCACCTTTGTCGCTGGACAATGCGATATAAGACAATTTAAGGTAATCTATTTATGTCCGCCAAAGCTGGCAAGTAGACAAAATAAAATATAAATAATAGGTCTACAACTGACCAATAGCTAGACCATACTTTTAAAATATCTACGTTCAATTCATTCAAAAAACAGTTAAGCTAGTGTGCTTTATAGTACAATTTTTTATTAAAACAATTATTATTACAGGTTTGTTTCCTTCCCCGAGTTGACCCATAAGATTGACAGCCTGACGAGGACCCTTGACAAGAAGCGCCGAAATATCGCTGATGAAGAATCGTAGCTGACGTATATCCGTTGTAAACATTGTTTGAATACACAAATGTTTCCCGTTTCTTTTTCAAACTATCAATGTGGTTTTCTAAATCATAATTTCCTATCATGAAAGAACTAGACTGGAATTTAGAAAACCAGCATAAAATTCCGCCTCCCCCCACCCCCCACCCACCAAACAAAAAGTAGTTTTAATACGCGATAAATTCCTGAACGTTTAAAAAGGTAAAAAACAAGATGCAAGCAAGGTCTGTGGAAGAGCAACAGTGTTGAAAATCTTCGCAAGATTACATCTAGACAGTAAAAAACGCAAAACTAGAAGAAATACGTGACTACATTTTTTACTACAAAAGCCCTCGTTAAAGACAAAGTCGTAACGGATGCCTAGATATCTTAAAGACTTACAGGGTTTCAAAAGTGAATTAGGGATATGGACAGATACTGGTAGAGAAATTTGTTCAAGGGCTTTGGTCCAAAGACCATAAATTGGCATTTTCCAGGTCGAAAAATCAGACGATGTTCTTTAAAAGATTTAACTAGATAATTTACGTTATTCTGAAGTCCCAACAGAGAACTTAAAGGAGTAAGACGTACACTATAAGAGAAGCTAGGATACCTTTACCATTAATAACAAAAAAGACTGTACATCATCGAGACATGCAGCGACTGTTATACTGAAAATTACTGGAGAAAGAATCTCACCCTGACGAAGACCTCGGCTTAAAACAATTAAGAGTGTGAGCCACATCAATACTCAACCCTTTCCTGAAACCAATTTGTTTCAAACCATGATTAGAGATACCAAAAACGAAAGGAGTGTTGATTCAAAAAGCTTACTCATTTGACAGATTTACAATCATTTGGGTTACTTTCTTTAGTAGGGCGTAGTTGTTGATTTCAAAATCCAAACGGAACCAGACCTGACCTGAGTGTAAAGTAAAAAGGGGCGAAACTGAAATGAGAGTATTATGTGAAGCCCATTTAAGATGATTAGCGTGTAAACCATCAAAACCGAAAGATTTTTTACTTTTCCGTTTCTATATCGCTTTTTTTATATCATCCACTTCAATTTTTATCATCCGATATTACTTGCGTAAACAATTCTTCTTCAAATTCAGAATAAACTTTACAACGTATCGCCTCATCCGTTCTAGAAAAAGTAACAATAAGATCAGCAATACATTTATCATCCTCAAGACTACTCTTATAATGCGGGTGCTTCTTTTGTGACTTATTTCTCACACAATTCTAGAACTCATTTTAATAAGGTAAGGGAAGGGAAGGTTTTCATCTCCAGAATCCAACTTCATCTCGAGCAAAATCGTTGAGAAATCTTAATTCCTTACGGAACCCAGATTTAGAAGCTTTTTTACACTGAAAAAACGGTCCAAATCTTGAGCTTCCCGCCGAACGCCACAGACGAAACGCACAAGGAGCTTTTCTATTTGCACCTTTCAACATTCTCCAGAATGACGCCAAGAATCTGTACAGACTTTTCAGTTTTATTGACGATTCCAACTCGACTGTCAGTAAGACATTTTTCTTGAATTTTATTCTCATAACGTGACTTACAGATTCGCTGACTTTTTATATGGCATCCTAGCACTGTTGATGGATGGATCATATTGGGGAGCATCCGAGATGTGAAAGAGTCTACGTAACGTCAGGGATGGGCGAATCCAAAAGGATTCGAATCCGAATCCAGGTTTAGGAACGAATCCGATTCCGAATCCGCCATTTCACGCTGAGGATTCGCATTCAGAATCGAATCCGGATTAAAATCCAACCATCATGTACATGGGTTACAGTTTAAAAATCAGAGGTGAGAAACAAGCACTGACGCCTAATCTAAACGAGACGTCTAACTGGACAAACATATTTCTAGGTTTCTATGTTTGGTTTTACTATGGGTTTCGTCTCGGCAACCAGGAAGGAATTTGGGGCTCGTTAAGCACAATACCTTAAGCACACAGTGGGTAAAAACTGGGAAAAGATTAGAAACTGGAGCGGATTCGTAAAATTCAGGGTTTGGAATCTGATATTCGAATCCGGCCAAAAGGACGAATCTTGGATTCGAATCCGTATCCAGATTCTGATTCACCTATCTCTGCGTAACGTGGGGGGTTACGGAAAGGCCTTTAGACGCACAGGCGTCTTTGGAGGTCCGTCCAGTCTTACCTTGAAGTATTCTGTGTCCAGGGAAGACAGAATGTCCAGCGCCAGAACTTTGTTCTCTTCGAAACTGTCTTCAAAGACATTGATCAGTACTTCTACGTCCTGCCTCAATACTTCAATCTGGATGTTCACCTCTAGAAAAGAGAATAACTGTCATAAAAACAATTGACGAACAGTCATGTAAGAACTGAAAATATTGCAGGGACGATCAAGACAAGTAACAGATGTCAGCCATTGTCACCGTTCCGTCCGCTCTCCTATCCTTCAGCAGATCTACCAAAATCCGTTAGTTTGACCACCCTATAAAGCCTACCGTCAGTTCGCCCACCCGTCAATAGACTAACGGTCAGCTCATCAGCCCGGACGATGACGAGCCCACATTCGATAGTTAACCCATCAACCCGCTGATCCAACAGTTAGCTGTCCTACCGTCTGGTTTTCTAATCCTTTAGCAGATCTACTAAAATCTGTCAGTTTGACCACCACCCTATATCACAAGCACAATTTTTGTTTCTGTTCCGAATAAACTGAAATGGAAAAGAGGAAACACATACAAGTCTTACTAGTAGAACCTTGTTCGTCAATAGAGATAATTAAAACAGGGCTCCTGTCTCTAGGAAAGAAGAAGACGAGACCCGAAAAAACAAGGATCCTACCCTGCCGTTCTTCGCGGCGCATATGTTTCAATCTGACGGGCGCCTTTTTCAATTAAATCTTACACTGTAATGAATAATTGCCGTAATAGCAAAAGCTAAATAACTGGCCACAGAAAAAAAAATACACACACCAGTAAGAGGTAACAATATACAGACAAGTTGACAACAACAAACACAGACTTAATACGAAGAGTAAAGGATATAAAATGTAACAAGGACGGGCAAAAAATAAACTGCATAAAATGGCGAAAAGGTGAAATTTGTACTGAGGCGATGACAAGCGGTGTCAAGGAGTGGAGCCGATGTGCAGTACCTGAAGCTGGAAATGGTTTAATTGTATTTGAATATCTTGTTGGATAAGTAGGTTCGGGGAGTTGTTCGGAAAGGAGGTACGGATAGCATAATATTCTTGGCAAAACTAATCGTTAAACTGTGGCGTCTGATCTTTAGCGGTTCAAGCCGCAGAATTTTAACCGCTACTTCGTAACTGGTGTAGTCGTGTGACAGTAAGATTTCAACCAGCCGTTTCTGGATTGACTCGATTAGACCGTGAACTTCAGACGCAGGGATGGGATGTCAGGTGGCACAAATGTACTGAATTTAATTTTATTTTATTTATTACCCGTCTAGGTGGTGACGGAGTATGGTAAAAACGAAAAAAGAAGAAAAGAAGAAACAAACAACACTAACCAAAATAATTAAAAGTCAGTAAACCGAAGTATCATGGAGCTCCATGAGTGACTACAATTTTACTTAATTCTTTTGATGGATCTTAGGAAGGCCGCAGACGGATCAGCTATACAGAACTTTTCAATGAGATGACTGTTCCTTGTCCAGGGGGGAGGCGTTTGGCAAAGCGAAAGCAAACTGAACGAATTTGACGAACATTTTCGATACTGAAGATGGTCCAGAAAGGGATCTGGAGGATTATGTACATTTTATAACAGTATGAACAAGTCTTTCTTTCCCTGTTCATTGGGCTCTTTGAATGTCTAGGCAGCTCAACGACTGGGTTCTGAGACTTCTAAATTCAAGCACTTCAATTTTGCTGGCATTTACCCTATTTTTGTAATTTGCCCTGACACAATTTACCGTATTTGTGTTCTTACTTGGGGCATCGCGCCATTACCTGCATCCGTTATGAAGGATTCTTTAAGCAGTTTCATCACTTGGAGGGCAATGCATCTGGTGTGAAAATTCGACGACTCGACGCTCCCAACGCAGAACTTCCACAGCCAATTTACGAAGACGGTGTAAAAGCTGAAAGCAGTAGCGTTCGTGGCTCGAGATTTCTGTGTACGATACAGGGATTTGCTACTGGCGGCAAGTCGATGAACTAACTAGAAGACGAAAACTGATGGACCACATGGACGACGAGAGATGCCCTGCACCCATTGGAGAGACGTCATACACGCAGAGCTGCGAGAAAGGCATCGACCCCGCAAAACTGTGGAGACCAATGGCTATTTCTTGCATTTCATTATTATTTTAAGGCTCGCGAACAAATGACGTAGCTGACCCGTATGGAAATTTCTCACCTGAAATCGATCCAGACAAAGTGAAACAGATTTCAACCCGATGTAAGAATAGTTTCTTCCTCGGATCGACCGGAACTCCGAGTTCGGGCGATTTCGTGGGCTAATTCTGACAGGCCGATTCGAATTCCGGCAGATCCTAGGAACAAAGTAACCTGAAATCGGGTCGAAATCTGTTTCACTTTGTCCGAGTCGATTTCAGGCGGGAAGTTTCCGGACGGGGAACAAACTTGACAAAGGTCAAACAATTTGGTTGGACAACCACGAAATTTTGTACCTGAATTATCCAACAAATCAAATCAAAAGATCACAGATATCCACGATCCGTCCATTCGACTGGATTCGGATACGCATTCCAATCTTCTGCTTGTCATGGTGGATTCGGATTCCTAGTCTACAAATTTCTAGTCTACCTCCTTCCAGATTCCATTTCCCACTTTTCATACAGTGGGCTTAGCAATCCATGTTTTGTATCTCCACCACCAAGCATCCTTAGTAACCTATCACGTTACCTGATTACCTTAGATATCAGTGCTTTCTGTCACCTCTTATTTTTAAACTATAACCTATGTATATGATTTGATTTTTGCTAAGGTCGGATTCGATTTCGGATTCAAATCCCCAGCATGGAATGGTGAATTTGGATTCGAGTTCGTACCTAGCCCTGGATTCGGAGTCGACCCCTTTCATGACCAGATTCGCCCATCCCTGGTCCGGGCGTGGCTTTAAAGTTAAAGTTGGCTTTAAAGTTAAGTAAGCAAATTCCTGAATTTCAGAAACATACAGCCATACGGGTAAGCACTGGCAAACGGTCCAGTAGATAAATGTAATGGATTACTATACCCCCTGCTCTCACCTTGTCTAGCTCAGATAACAAGGCGAGAAATACGACATGAGCGGACAAAGCGTCTTCCACCCTTCTTACAGTAAGTAAGTAAGTATTTATTTATGACCCGCCATTTCGAAAAAGCGGAGTAAATGACGAAAATAAACAAAACACATAAACACACAGAAAAAGACACTTTTCAATCTTCGGTCAGAAGCAGTGGATAACGTCGTGCGCTGGTTGGGCCCTGTTGTCCGTGATTTTTTTATAGCGATGAGGAAACATCCAGAAGGGTGACACTTGCATCTTGAATTTTGAACTTCTCCTTCAATGTATGGTTATGACATAATTTCGACATGTGGAGCAGGTGCTTTTCATATTTAAAATAACATGATCTCATCTCTTTAATCTCTTCTTTCGCAGAACATGAGTGACGCCAGAACGAAATAGTATAGAAGGAGCGCAGAAGGTGCTGTACAAATTTTCCAAAGCTTACGATTAAAGCTTTACGATTATATACAATAGTAGCCATTAGCAAGCTTCGTTCCAACGTCGTGAAAATTTGCTACGCTGACCGTTCCAACCTTCTCGAAATATTAACCAACAGTAACTAATTGCTTGCCACGTTTGGGAGCGTAGTAAGCCTACGATGCCAGTGATGTGATTGGCGCGATATTGGGCCAAAAAGTAGAAAAATATGTTCCAGGCTTAGGGGTATTCTCGCCGTTCACCGAGGAATCCTCGGGGAGTCAAGGGGAACGGCTAAAATAATAGCTTACACAGGTGACGGAATTAGTCGGAATACACTTTATTTACAGTTTTGTTTATTCTGTTTGTTCTTACTGAATTTTAAATTGTTTTTAATTCCAAACAAAATATCGTGACCACAATAAAAAAGGTAACTTTTTCTCAAACAGTTTCAAACCATAACCAGAATCAATAATGATCTCACAAATTCTTATTAACCCCGTAACATCAGTTTTTTTCAAAAAACAAGAACATCAGCAATTCCCGAAACCGATCCACCAAATGTGAAAAGGAATCCTTTATGAGGATGAGGATAATAAGCGGAGCATTCCCCGTCCGTGAGGACCCGCGAGAATACGGGGAGTGAGTCCCTGGAACAAACAAAACGCGGGGACATCTCAAAAGGAGTTCTCGGGGAACGGCGAGAATACACCGCTTTAGGCCAAAAATCCAGAAGCAATTACGTCAGACGTAGTTCCTACGGTAAGTAGTAAGTTTTTTCAAGAACCAAGAACATCAGCAACTCCCGAAACCGATTCCCCACCAAGGGAATCCTTGTTGATGGTTGTGATGATAATCAGGGCATTCCACGCCCGTGAGGACTCGCGAAAAATCAAGAAGTAGTAACTACGTAGTAATTAACAGCCTAGTAAGTACTAACTAAGTAGCGAATAACAACCTGAATCCTAGTATGGCCTAGTTAGCCCTATCCGACATGCCTAATGGACAGGTTACAAGAACAATCAACCATCATTTCTATGTTGGAAGGGTTGGTATGTCGGAAGGGTTACCGACAGTAGCCTCTCTGGAAATAAGGGGGTCTTACCTTCTTTGCAATGCCAAGAAACTGGTGCCGCATATCATTGCTATGACAGCTAAAATTAAGGCCTAGATATTCTTCCAAAAGCTTCAGGCACTGACTACTGATTGGCTCCACCGTTTTTGGGCTCGCGACGATAAGACGCAGGCCATTCATTCGCACCTTAAAATAAAATACTACGTAATTATTTACTTATTTTTTTATTTATGTTTACGTTGGACCCTTCAGAAGTCGCAGTCACAAGGATCTGTCTTGAAATGTCGCAGCAAGAGCATTTTCTAAAGACTTGGGTTTGGTTTTGTTCCGTCTTTTAGAACGCACACATTTAAAGCACAACTCTTACACGCCGTTGTTAAAAGCTGAGAAATCATAGCGAGCCACGGTGCCTTCCTCCGCGAGGAGCGACGACATGAGATTTGGCACTGCCTGCTCCCTCACATATCAGGACCAAAACAAAGATATTGTCTGGCAACCTAGGAAAATCTCGGCTAGCGCTGAAAAGCGAAAAAATATACAGATTTGGTAAAGACGAAGATTTCAAGGTCAGCAGACCGCCTAAGTTGCCACTGGAGGTGCAAGAGGTCCTTTAAGCTTTATTTCTTAATTAAATGAGCCAGTAACTACCAAAAGGAAAAATACTCAGCATACATAGAATTAGCAAACAAAAGAACAGAGTCACTCCTTTTCGATATCATCCCCCAGATAAGCTAGGTTCAGTTGTTATCGTTCATAAAGTTGTTATTGATTATATGCATCTTGTTCCATCTGAATCATTTGCCTTACAATCTTATATCCCTTTCTTGAAAAAGATTTGTACCTATTTCTATTAGATTTCTTCCTTTTTACTGAGGACTAAGCTTTCTTTGTTAGATCTCTGGTGGATTGAACCACCTTATTCTGCTTTCAAAACAGCTACTTATATCAGCCAAAAGAATATTTACCTTGACAAGAATTTTGTGTTCGCATGTTGCCGACTTTGGGCTGTTTTTGAAAACAGAAGAACCTGAAAACTGAGTTGCGAAAATTGGCAGTAGGTAGAGGTATGTTAATTTAAGCGTCGCCAACCCTCAACGGCACAAATTAGTATGATGAAATTCAAACCTAGCAAATATTCATGTACAGTCGTGAGCGCAACCAGTAACTTTAAAGTTTAACTGAAAAGCCAGCTTAGTTTTATACCCCGGGGTTTCTATACACTCAATTATTTTGACTCTGCTAAGGGATTTTTTTGTTCATCTTGGGCTCTAGTACTGATATTCAGAACATTCACGTCTGGCCGTCCATCTCGACCCTTGGATTTAAAAAAAAAAGCATTTCAATGGCTAATGAAGCGAAGATCAGGAATTCTTCAATTCTAGACTGTAAGGTGACATCTGAAGAAAGATCGTCGCTGCATGTGACCAAAAGCAGATTCATTTTTCGGCAGTCATTTACCATTGTAGTTGCTAAATATTTCAAGCAAAGAGATACACGGAAATAGAAGTACTAAAAATTTGGGAGAAAAGGTTCATCCGATGCAGATCGGAATAGCGGAGCAAAAGCAGCCCTACTCGGTTAAGATTAAAGTAAGACGGAGACAGATTAAAGCCACGCGCTCTATTTTTTTTATTGTACTTTTTTTGCTTATTCTTGCTCAGTTGCTGTTGCCTACAAAAACGGAAGAACTAGGGCGTCTTTAATACTGCAAAAGTTTCACAATACTTGCAGGACCGTCCAAAGCATTCCAAAAACAAACAAGAGCTGTAAGCTCATATGGCACTTGCAAGCATATGTAAAATACCCCCAACAAGAAAAAAAGAAGGGGGCTGAAAATTAAACCTATGGTCTCACTTTAAATATAAAAATAGGAGACAGAAAGCAAAAGGAAACAAGAAGGAAAAGAAAAACCGGCAACGCTGGGTCAGATGGAAGTATTCGGTTCAGATGCACCAAACTTGCAAGAGGATGAGTGTGATGGTCAAAAGTTGTTTTTTCATTTTTCGGTTAAGATGCGCACTTTAAGGGTGCCAAGAATTAATTTGTAATCAAAACCCTGAGGCAAAAAGATTCATGTACTCATGGCGATCTTGAAAAAGTAAATATTGCTTAAAAGTATTCTTTGTATTTTGCGGTTAAGAGGATCCGAGTTCTTTAAGGAATGGTCGGATCGGAGAAGTCACGATGTTTAACCCAATGATGTCAAGTTTCTATCGCTTCAGCAAAGTTCTATCGTCCTAGCACGTCTGGGTGTACCTTAACTCACGATCACCGGAATTCCGAACACCCCCCTATATAATTGCACCCCCACAACAATTTGAAGAGTGCACCACCCTTTAAGTCAATTGCCTGACAAGGCCCCCAGTCCAGATATACCTGTGATTGATCCAAACGCAGTATTTGAAAAACTACAAAAACTTGATACTAGTAAAAGTAACTATCAGGGCGAGATACCGATCAAGCTGTTTGTTGAGTGTGCCAGTGAACTGACCCTTATTTGTACCGCAGTTATTAATCAATGTTTTTTAGATGGTATTTTTCCAAATTGTTTTAAGGGGCTTTTATTACCCTAACACCCAAGACCCGAAATGTTAAAACCGTGCATGATCTCAGGCCGATTTCAAAGACGCCAGTACTCTCGAAAGTGTTGGAAAGCTTTATTTTGGAGTCCCTTCTCAGTGATGTGGAAGATAAGTTGGACCCTGCGCAGTTTGGGTTTCGACAAGGGCATAGCACAACCCATTATTTAGTAAGATTACTGGATGCACTAATGAAACACCTAGAGAATGATAATTCGTATGCTGAAATTATTTTTGGTGATGTTATTAAGGCTTTCGACAGCATTAATCATCAAATTGCAGTTGACAAAGCAAGATCAATGGGGGCTCGTGAGTTCATTGTGCGGTTAGTTGCTAGTTTTCTAACGGGTAGGACTCAGTGTGTTATGTTAAGTCCAGACAACATTTCCAGCTTTTTAAATATATTTTGTGGAACCCCGAAAGGCACTAAGTTGGGGCCTTTAATCTTTTCGATCGTTTTTAACCGCGTTTTGACCCATGTTTTAAATCGTTTTAAGTTTGCTGACGACCTATCGACATTATCCTTCCGGACGTTTCCTATGACCCCGACTGAGGTTTCCCTATCTTCTCTTTTCGAACTTTTGAAAAAGGATTTGGATGAAGTCAAGTTGTCCGTTAGTAAACCGACAAGCATGGTAATGAGGGTCTCTTTCTTAAAACGGGAATTGCCGGCTGTTGAAGAAATTGGTCTGCAAATAAAATCCTCTGTTAAACTACTTGGCGTGAAAATAGATAATGACTTGAAGTGAAGAACACATGTTGATTCCATCATTGCAAGATCAGCCCCACTGTTAAAGTCTTTTGCCGTTTTTAGCCAATTTGCAATCCTTCCTCGAGTTTTAAAAACAATCTACTGTATATACATTCGTCCCTGCGTGGAATATGCGTGTCCGGTAGGGCATTCCGGACTGACAGTAGAACAGACAGAAAGACTCGAGTCTATTCAGAAGAGGTCGTGCAAAGTGACGCTTGGTCCGGAGTATGTTTCCTATGAGGATGCTCTGGTCAAGCTTCAGTTGCCGACCCTTGCGGATAGGAGGCATCAACTGACGATGAACTTTGGAAAAAAACGTTTAGTTTCTGACCACCACCGGACTATTTTCCCAGACTTTGAAACTTCAGACCAGACCAGACCGAACACACGGGGAAGAACTAGCTAACACTGACATGCCACGGCTTCTTCAACCCCCCATAAACTCAACCGAAAGGTATTTATCTTGGTTTGTGCCTTACTTTATTTCTAATTTTAACTGCCAAAATAGCAATCAGTCGTGATTCGTAATTGGTTATGTTGAGGATCCGCAGCTAGCAGTTGTAAATGCTATTAAGGAAATAAATGAGTTATTATTATTATTATTATAGCCCCCCCCCCCCCCACCCTCCGTACCCGAATACGATCCGATTATGTCACTGATGCACCTCGGATCCCACCAAGTGTCATCCTGATCGCTCCACTCTATGCGTGTAACAAGATTTCCGGTTCTCCCCTCCACCGCCCACCCCCCCAGTTCATCGGATCCGGTCCGCACTTTGAAATGGGACATCTGAGACATGAGTTCTTTCAAGATATCAAGTTTCATTAAGATCCGATAACCTGTTCGAAAGTTATACATGCCACTAATTTCCGGATTCCGCCGTCTCCCCCTCCCCCACGACGGTCGGTTCGGGCGAATGACTGTTTCCAAGTTAATCTGTCGTCGTAGCCCACCTGGAAGTACATCAACTACGGATCGCCGGAATTCCGGAACCCCCCTCCAACTCCCCCCACAGTGTCCGAATCCGGTCCGGTTCTGTCAGTTATTTATCTAGAGCTTGTGCTTGTTCTTCCCACCAAGTTTTATCCCGATCGCTCCACTCCGAGATTTTCACACGGTTTCCGGCTCCCCCTCCGACTCCCCCTCAGATTCGTCGGATCCGGTCCGGACTTGAGACGAGGCATCTGAGACACGAGGTCTTCCCAGGTATCAAGTTTCATTAAGATCCGATCACCCGTTCGAAAGTTATGCATGCCCCTATTTTCTAGATTTCGCAACCTCCCCCTCCCCCCACGATGGTCGGATCGGGCAAGTGACTAATTCCAAGTTAGTTTGGTCGGGTCCCTAATATGCCTGCCAAGTTTCATCGTCCTAGCATATCTGGAAGTAGGCTACCCTAACTCGCAAACACCGGACTGACCGACCGACCGACGGAAAAGTGATCGGTATATGGCACTTGGAAGGAAGGCAAGTGCCATAAAAGCAGAACTTTCAAAAATAAGAAGCATCACCCATTTTTCTTAAATAATTAGAGGACGATGCGTACATTAAATGTTTGTTTTGAAAATTCATTCGTAATCTACCTCCAACAACCGATTTTGCTCAGCTGGTCAAATGTTCTTAGAAATAATGTTGAATCTTTTGATGTGATTAGACCGAATGCGATGGTTAGTTTTGTTGCAAGGATAGAACTTTCCGAAATCCGCTTTTAAAGGCTATAAACCAGAATGCCGTTCCGTCCGTTTCTGTCGCATTTTTCGTCGACTGTGCTATTGTACCGAGCCGCCGATTGGATGAAATAACTGTATATTTTATTTAAGAATAATCCTCTTTTAGTGTAATTTTAATATGTGATGTGTATTAATATTCCTTCAGCCCAAACTGACTGCAAAAATATTTTACACTGCAGAACAGATAAGTCAGCTACGTTTTATTAGAGCTATATATCGGCCTTTCCTGTTCAGGCTCAAGCCGCTCAAGCTCAAAAAACAACTGAAAAGGCTGATTTGATCTGATTTTGTGAATTTCTTCGTGAAAATTGCTTGGATTTAGGGCTGGTGCTGCGATTTCATTTTGGACATGCTGCTCGATTGGGTTGTTACGAGAGTAAAGATTTTTCCGCATTTCGCTTCATATCGCCCGTTTAGCTAGTTGTCAAATACTGGAACAAATTTGAACGGATTACTGTGAACAAATTAGATAAACTGAAGTTCGGATAATTATTGGGTTTCTAAAAGACAATATGGGTTTTGTAAGGGTAAAAGTACTACAGATGCAGTTGACAATATGGTCATTGAGAAAAATAGAGCGGAAAAGAAATTCACACTTCGTTTTTTTTTACATTAAATATAGTTCTTTTTTTACACTCGATATAGTTCATACTCTTCTTGCACCTTTAATTTCAATTTGTAGCCCTAATAATCGTACCTTTGCTCTAGCCCTGGACATTGCGGCAGCTTATGATTCTGTTATTCATTCTTGGTCAATGTCTGCTCTTCTTAAAAATGGGGTCCCTCTGCAAGTTGTTCTGGTCATGAATCAGTGGTATAAGAATTCTTGTATTCGAATTAAATGGAAAAATAACTTAAGCGGTTTTTCGGTGATTTTAAAGAGAGGTCTGAGGCAAGGTAGCGTAGGCTACCGTCTCCTATTACTTTCAACATAGCTATTACTTCTTTATTCAATTCTGTTAGAACTTCGCTTGTTGTTGGTCGAGGTTTTGTAGCGTCTTGGATCGCGTGTGCGGATGATCTTCTTCTTTTGAGTCGATCACGCGTTGCTCTTCACAAGAATGTGGACCATTTAATTGAACTTTTTTCTAGATTTAGTTTAAGGTTTCGTCCTGAAAAGTGTCAGCTCCTAATTTTTGGTCCTAAGTCTGATGACCCAATTAATGATAGTTTTAGTATTAAGATGTATGATGTAGTCCTTAAGCCACTTGAATCTTTTCTTTATTCTGGAATTCCGTATGGGCCATCAATTTCCATTTGCCGAGCTCATATGATGAAGTCTGTTCGGTGGAGAGTTTCAGCGAGCTTCGGTAGTGTTATTTCCGTTCGAGATTACTCAACTAGGAGATCGTCTGCACGCGTCTTCAATACGGTTGCTCTACCTCAAGGCATTTTATTTTCTAGTTGGCTTCCTTATTTTTCTAATTCTAATATTGCGGATATTAAAACTACTTTTTTTAATTTTGGTAAAGTTTTGTGCCAACTTTCAAAATTTCATTCTACTTCATCTGCTATAAATTTGTACCATTTGAAAGATTCACTTCAAATTATAGGAAAAAAGCAACAAAAATTTCTGTCGAAAATGTCTTCTCTTATACTCATAACCTACACTTCGCGGTTAAAGAGCTAATATAGTTTAACGCGTGTGTATAATTTTATTTTCTTGTATATTAAGTATTCTTTGGCCAGATTTTTTTTTTTTTTTTAGTGTTACACGTTGGGCCAATTTGTATGTATTTTTTTCACATTATACTCTCCGATCTTGGAGGTCAATAAAATATTTGAATTCGAATTTGAAAGGATCATTTGAACTGAAAACACTGAAAGAGTCAAATACTTACTTCATAAAAAGGAGATTGCAGGTTTGAGTGACTTACCTGATGGTCCGCGGATGTAATGGCCTTCTTCACAGCATCATATTCATCACCGGCGTCCAATGCTATCCCGCTTTTCTTACAGACTAGAAGGTATGTTAGGTGGATCCTTAGGTTTGACTGGAAGGATATCTTTGGTAGAAGCTTCCCTCGACTTTCTTAAAAGGAAATGGAACGTTAAAGGACCCGTCTTGCTCTTCAATGTTGTCACATCCCCACTGACAATGTATAACAAAAAATCAACGAAGAAACCAACAATGTACATGGTCTACTAACCACTGAAAGCCTCTTCACAAAATCTGTTTAAATCACTTTATCTGAATTTTTCGTTTGCCAGTTCAAGCCGAGATTTTCCAAGGTTGCCAGACAACAACTTCTGTTTTGTCTTGAGACGTCCCGGAAAAGACGTCCTTTTTCTCCGATGACTATGATTTTGCTGTGATTTACCAACCACGGCGCGCACTTGTTTTAAGTTTTCGCAAAAACAAATAATAGCCTATTTCAGAGCGACGCTCCGATAGAGTCGTAAGTCGCAAACACGCTACTAGGCCTAATTTGACGAGGCAACTGTGAGTGTTTTTCGAAGACACTACTTACCAACCATTTTATCGTGAAAAAAAAATTTAAAGATGTGCTTAAAGGTTTTCTGATGATATATCAAGAACTAATAACAACAATGTGGAGAATATTCAGCTTACATAAACGTAACGGTTCGAACCTTCCGAGAACCTTATCTTCAGTGAGAAGCACAGTGCGTTCGAGAATTTGCGGCAGGTTTACTGGATTGTCCTGTAGGATAGCTTTGGGAAGGCGAGGCATACCTTTGCCCTCTTCGCAAGTTGCAGGAGGAGGATTTGAACTACTTCCGCTTAAGAGTGCCATGCGCTTTCGCATTTCAGGTGAAATTTGTCGGGGGTAGGTTGGTATCGCTTCCCGGCATCCTGAAATCTACGAACCCCAACTTCATTGTGATGGTATGCAAATATGTGATTAAAGCGTTTGGACTCTGGAAAGAAAGCTTAGCCTTGTTCACGTGGCATAATGGTTCTAAAAGTGTAACAGTTTATTTGTGTAGTGAAGTATGTATTTAATCTTGTGTGGCCTTTTGACTAATAAACAAACGTTATTATTATAATCAGCCTAACGTATGTGTGGCTCGGATGTGGCTCGAAAAAAGTGTTTCCGCTGTCATTTGTGTGGCCGCGACCAACAAGATTTGTGTGGCTCGCTTTGTGTCTCAGATTCGAGCCCAGAGAAGCTGAAAAACTACCGAAAAAGCAAATGCTGAAATTTGTTTTCACGATATAATCATGATACCGGAAAAGCCCGCAGATGCTTTTCGGCGTTTTTTTTTTGCTATTCCTGGCAATTCATCGTATAACATTTAATGCATATCGTTTTTTAAAATCATAACAGATTACATCCCTAGCGTTTTCTCTTGAAACTGCGCATCTTTGTGTTATCTGTTACGAAACTTCTGACAGTGTGAGAAAGAAAATAATGTGTAAGTGTTGGGTTTCAGTTCTACTTTAAGAGATTCTCGTGAAAGGCTTTTTGAGGTTTACTTGGCAATATTTAACATGTGGACAGGGACGCACTTCTATCTTTACCTGTTTGGATGGCCTAGGCAGCCACCCACAAACCCTTGATGTTTGGATACCGTATGCCAAACGCTGGGTATATATATTTTTATTTGTAACCCACGAAATACACAAGGCGGTAGCGGAGTAAAGTGATCAACGAAAAACAACACAAGAGAAATAACACAATTTAGACATAATTTCTAACTGGGCCTGAAAAATTCATGAAAAACATCATGTGCATCAAATGTCTACCGTTTGGCATAACCTATACCTAGCGCCGGATACTCTATGCCAAATACTGGATACTCTAACACTTCAAGATATTGATGATTTGAGTGAAGCTAAAAAACTAACCAATCCTTACAGTAAAGTTGGTCAGGAATAAGTTACCAACTTGTACCAAGTATTTGCCATAGGGGTGTCCAGCGTTAGACATAAGATGTCAATCAAATTCTAATTTTACTAAGCCATAAAGAAATAGCACAAGGCATGCCCATATGCAGTATTGGAAAGACAACAAAAGAAGAGGTAAGAAGAAGCTTAAATGCACAGAAAACTTGACTACGCAACTTTCGGCCATCAAACCCACCTGGCGGGCTTAGATAAAGATATAGGGACTTACTGTCGACAGGACCCCCCTTCTTTGTTATCTCGAACCCCCTCCTTAGTGTTCCCAAAGCTAGCTGGCACGACCTTGCCCCTTATGCACTGTAATTATGCACTTATGCACTGTAAAAGTTCGCCTTTGACCGTGTTTCGGCCATAGTATCGGGATAGTAGTCAAGAGGTCGCGCTTTCGATTCCTACTCCCGGCACACAAACCTTTTGCTTTTTTTTCTACTAACTCAAAAGTCGAATTCTCGGAAACTGCCCGGGAACTGCAATGGTCGTAAGTCGTAACGAGAACTTTTCTTACTCTCAATATCGACTCAGGGTACATTCGTGATATGTCAGCTAGCTCCCCGAGTCAAGTTTGAGTCAAGTTTTCTGTTCCTTTAAGATAAATCAAATTACTAAATTAATTCACATTTAATCCACAGCTACAACTTCGTACAGTCGCCTTACTTTGTGGTTACGAGCCCACCGAGTACGACCTAGCACGTACTTTGCATACTTATACCACAGTTTAAGGATTGTCCTCAAATCAGTCATGCTGATTGCTGACTAGCGTCCAGAAAAGAGACTGGGCTAGAACATGAGGGATTGTGAAGGGGTTAGCACAGTTCTAGCTAAAACATTTCTACTGTAACGGGTATCCCCTGATGTCAAAAGTTACTATTTCCGTTCCATCCTCACGAAAAGTTACTACGCTGACCGTTCCAACCTTGTCGGAATAGTAACTAATAGTTACTATTTGCTTACCATGCTCGGGAGCGTAATAGTAGTAGTAGTAGTAGAACAGTTTTACTGAAAATTAACATTTTGTTTTCAATAGCACAACAAAAGCGGGGCTTGCGAGGCTGTGCTAACTTGTAAGAGATACAAAAAAAAGAGAGAAGAGAGAGTATGGAGAATGAGACCATGTACCGATACCAAAACAAAACAAAAACATTAACGAAAAACATTACCTTACGTGACCCCCAAACAACAAAACACAACAAACGAAAATGATATAAATCTTAAATAAAACAAACCTGAAAGAAAAATTATTCAATCAGTTTCGAAGGTATACCTGCTGAGCAACTCCGTACGTAGATCCGACTTAAACTGGTTAAAATTACCTATTTCCTTAATACCTTTACTTAGTTTATTCCACAGCTTGGAAGCTCTGTAAATAATGGAGAAGGAAGACCTACTTGTAACTAGCCGAGGAACCTCAATATTTCCTCGTATCCGAGTATTGTGTTGATAAACATCTGACCTCTCATAAAATATTCCTGCAAAACAATCCGGAAGGCTCTCACTTTAATACTTATATATAAAAATCAACGTATAAAAATCTCGTAATCCAGCTGCTGGCATTACATTTATTTCTCTGTAAACTGACCTCATGGACTCCCGGTTCCCAACACCACAAAAAACTCTAATAGCGTTATTCTGAATCACACGGAATGGACGAAGAACCGAAGGGAAAGTGCTAGGTCGGATTCGCCCCTGGCGTGAGATCCTGCTGGAAAATAGAAAAATCGTTCCAGCCTTGACGGCAAAAAAACAGAACTCGTGACGTCATGCGTAGTAACTACGGTAAGTAGGATGGAACACGCTCCGTATATACCCAACATTTGGCATAGGGTATTCAAATTCAAGAGTTTGTGTTGGATTGCCTCGATCCACACTACACACATATCAGTGTTGCCAGTTTTCTGTGAAGATTAACACAAATTCTCGCTTTATCTTCTCATAATGATATGCCTCCTTTTTCTGTTTCATTTTTGTGGTTACCAGTAAGGAACCTGTTACAGAATCCTGGCTCGTTTCGCCGAAAAAGTAAAAAATCGTTGACAAATCGCAGAATTTTGCCACCAGATGGCAACACTGACAGAGAGACATGGAATAGTTACTCACCCTTGACAGCCTGTTCAACAAGGGCATAAAGGTGCGGTGACTGCGATTTCTCATATGCGTGAAGGATTGGCTGCAGCCATCTAGCGGAATAAGTTTCATCATCCAAGTTTTTGCTACTCCAGGAGAGCGTCGCTGAAAGGCACTCCTTCGCCTATCAAAAGCAAACAGTTTTAAGTACATCTGAAGGCCTTAGCCCCTGGTTCACACTGCTGCAATTTCACAAAAATTCCTGTGTTTTGCAAGATGTTGTCAGGATTGTCCACTGTGCCTCTGTATACCCTTTATTTATTTATTTTATTTTGTGCAGAAACACTAAATTGAATATTGAATCATTTACATACATAAATATATATAGATATTCCTTCAGTCAAAGCTGACAGCGAATCATATTTGACGGTGCAAAACTGAGCTACGGGCCCCGAGTCAGCTACAATTTATTAGAATGAACTTCATTTTCCAGCTTGAGCGGCTTGAGCCTGAAGAGGACCCTTGCCAAGAAGGGCCGAAATATAGCTCTAATAAATTGTAGCTGACTTATCAGTTTTGCACCGTCAAACACATATATCTATGTATATATATATATATATATTTACTACTGATATACCTATCTAATATGGTTTATTCTCAAAAGTTAAGAGACGTAAATAGTTTAAAAGTGGATAAAAATAGAGTAAAATTAACGTCATCGAGGGATGGAGGAGTAGCCACAAGAAGTACGAAATATGATTTTAGTTAAATTAGAGAAGATGATACGGGTAAAAAAAACTGACCTATCTACTTACTAATGAGCTATAGGACTGTTGCGGCTGCACCTCCTCTATAAGTCTTTGGCTATTGGACTGTAGCCAACTCACTATCTCTTCCATCCCATACCTGGCTCCCAAAATAAGTCCAATAAAATGCCGACGACTATCCCCGGGGGCTTCAGAAGTCAGCTTCCAAAGGAACTGCTGAACTGGAAGTCCTACAAAACAAAGCGTAATAGTTAACAGGTCTTAAAGGATCCGCCGTTCTTACAATACCAATGGAACCCATCTCCGTAATCACTCCAGCGATTCTTATACCCGGAGTATTTCATGTTTCAGTCTTTTCAACATATTTCCTAAATCAATCTAGAATCACAAGCATTCTAGAATCAGACGGACTCTAACATTTGTATTGTCTAGATCCAAGTCGTCAGTCCAAAACAGGACTCGATTCGGCCATAGGAGCATCTAGTAACGCGATACGAAAGCCCCTATATGAACAAGCTTTAAATAGATCTTGACAAGAAAACCAGACAAAAGGACAAGTTTTTCGCTGTTCTACGGCTACGAATGTCTGACTCCGTATTAATATTTTCAATTAAAAATAATAAAACAATAATTTCGTAATATTTTCAAGGAGAGAAGGCGTATCCGCCAAGGTACCGCTTCACTGTCTGACCCACTTTGTGGCTTTTGGCTTTGTGGCAACTGTCGAGGTGATTTTCGATTTTGTGGCTCGATTCTGGCTGTAAATTGTGTTGCGAGAGCAACACTTCGGTTTTGTCGTGTTTTTTTGTGTTTTTTCTTAGTACCCCGATTTGCGCTTATTCTCAGAAAGTGGTAAGGGTGTAACCTGTGCTGTTTTTACGGAAATTGTGGACTTTAGGCCGGATTGATGAATATGACATTACGTTTTGGAAAGCTCCGTAGAACTCTTGCCTGGGGCCAAAAAGGATGTTTTTTGCTTGTAATTGGTCCACAGCCTACAGTGTGCGAACTAAAGTGGAGCTATAGCCTATGTCAGAGAGGACTATCTGAAATTATGCAGCCAAGCTTTCATTTCATCAAACCATGTTCCTGCTTTCGAGTGGAAAGCTCCGTTCTAGCTGGACTGAAAGATGGACTGAAATCTATAAGTGCGAAATATGTGCGCCAGTTTCTTGGCCCCACGGCCAATACATCTTCTTTGACTGGTAAATAGAAAAATCTACAGAATGAAAAAAGTGTCATTTTCGCACGGATACCGAAAGTGCTGCCATCTATTATTTCTACCCGATAGTGTTTGTGAGGTCAGCCCAGTTTATCATTCCATTTCTTACACTTGGGAGTGAGGAAGATAAATGAAATCAGATGGGCCTCTTAAACTTTAAAAGTTCTCTCACTGCTGAAGAAATTAGAGCTTGCGCTTGGCTCCTTTCTATGTGGTGAAATTAGAAAGTTGGCCTATGGCAAAACAGTCAACTTTTGAACTCATACAGATACAATTGTTGTTTCAACGGCATTCGTTAGGTCTCAATGAGCTGATCAAAGCATACACCATCTGTTTTTTTGTTACAAAAATTCCTTCATGAGATACAACAGTTTGGAAGAGTTGACAACTTCAGTAGTGAGGTACACATTGAAACCAAAAATGGCCGATCCTAATCGTGAGACATGTAGGGTACTTGTAAGCAACAGTCGGCTGTAGACCATAATCATCTTCGGCGACGAGGAGTTAGCAATGTTGGTAGTTGGTGTACCTATTAATCCTATTATTTCTTTCCTGTGTATTTGATCGTGAGAACAATTTGGTACCATGTCTATCAAGGGGAGATGGACTTGTAAGTATGAATCGGTTGCTAGAAGGGGTTCATGAGGGGCTAGAAACTTGTGAAAATTGGTGAACATTTTTTTTATCTCTATAAATCAGAGAGTAAGAAAATTAGTCTTCTTGATCTATCACTGTAACAGTGAGTTAAGTCATTGAGGGGTTGACAACTTTAGTGTTAGGGTACAAACTCAAACAAAGGAAAGGCTGAACCCAATTGACTTGTCAGGGACGTGTAACTCTTGTAAGTAACAATTGGCTGTTATACCATAATCATCTTTGGCGGTGAGAGGTTTCCGACCGTGTTAACGCAACGGATACAAATGATAATAAACAAAGACATAATTTCGAAATAATTAGCAGGGTGGCATCTATGGTATTTTGATCCTGAAAAACAGCCTTATAATACCAATTAAATTATGTAAGATAATGTTCGGAGTTTTCAACAGTCACGTTGTCGGCGATTGAAAAGTATAATCTTCAACTGGCTGCAAAATCAATTTAGTCTCTACTTCCGATATTCTGTTGTTTTTTGGGGGGATCCCAAAACGTAAGAGGAGGGATACCTATGACATCGCAAAAGTTGTCCGTCTGTCTGTCCGTCTGTCCGCAAGATAACTGTCGAAGGGATTGAGATATGTTGATGAAACTTGAGCCCTATGTTTGAGGGTGGGGGAGGGGGTTCAAATTAAGGGGCACAAATTTTGTTTTATGAAAGCTATTGAGATAGTCGATTTAGGGGTAAAGCGACATGCTGAATTCAAAAATGAAATTTATTTTCTCACCGGACAAATAGTTCACCCGGAATCCAGCGAAAACCGGAAAATTAGTGAAAAGTAAAAGTTTAATCTGAAGTTGATTAGAGGTTCGATTTAGGGGCAAAGAGACGTGCTGAGTCCGAATGTGAAATTTATTTTTTCTCACTGGACAATTAGTTCGGCCGGAATCCAGCCAAAACCGAAGAATTTGTTAAAAGTAAAAGTTTTATTTAAATTTGATAAGATGTTCGATTTGCGGGTAATAAGACATGCTGAATTAGCAAATGACAATCATTTTCTCACCGGACGTATATATCGCTCGGAATCCGGCTGAAACTGGAAAATTTGTTAAAAGTAAAGTTTAATCTGAAGTTGATTAGAGGTTGGTTGTATGGGTAAGGAGACATGCTGAATTCGTTTTTGAGCTTTAGTTTTTTGCCAGACAAGTAGTTTGTCCGGAATCCGGCCGAAACCGGAAGTTGGGCAGAAGTAAGGAAGGAAGGAGATACGACGTAGGCTATAGGGTAAACCATATATGCTGAATCCATATCTGAATATTTGACAGCACAAAACGGATACCTTAATATATCTGAAATTGTTGAATCCGGTTTGCTCTGTCAAATTGGTGCACATTTTATTTGATCTCTTTAAATCTGAGGGTAAGAAAATGAGTCTCCATGGTCTATCACTGTAACTTAGAATTAAGTCTTTGAGGGGTTGACAACTTTAGTGGTAGGGTAAACACACAAACAAGAATAGATGGAACCCAACTGTGAGACAAGGCCGGGACTTGTAACTAACAGTCGGCGATTACACTATAATCATCTTCCAGGCTTGCGACTTTTCCTAGTATATTGTGCACCTATTTTGTTTCCGGCGTTTTTGAAGATAAGAAAAGTTTGGCTCATGTCGTCGTTCAAGAATCGGTTGCTAAGCATTGCCATTTTCGTGAGATGCTAGAATGGCCTATGGTGATGGTCTTTCACTGTAACCTAGAATTAGTGTTAACGCAACGGATACAAACGATAATGTAAAACAACGATATATGTTACGCAATAATTAGTAGAGGTATTTTGATATTTTGAACCAAAAAGCTATGGATAGCTTTATAATGCCAACTAGGTTATATGAGATAATGTTCCAAGTTTCCACAAATCACTATGTCTACGATTGAAAAGGCTAAAGCTCAACTGGCTGCGAAGTCAATTTAGTCCCTACTTCCGATATTCTGTTTTGTTTTTTTGGGATCCCAAAACGTAAGTGAGGGATACCTATGACATCGCAAAAATGTCCGTCTGTCCTTCCGTCCGTCTTTCCGTCTGTCTGTAAGCACGACAACTCTCGAAGGGAATGAGATATTTTGATGAAACTTGGTGTGAGGATTCATTGGGTCAAGGTTAAGGTCAAGTTCGTAGATGGCTATGTAGCACTAGATTGCTTTGAATATTGGACTGACAGTTGCTTTCTTCCACAGAGAGGGCAGTTGCCCCAATCCAGCAACTTTCTGGGATCCCAAAACGTAAGTGGAGGGATACCTATGACATTGCAAAAATGTCCGTCTGTCCGTCTGTCTGTGAGCATGATAAATCTCGAAGAGAATGAGATATCTTGATGAAACTTAGAGTGAGGGTTCATTGGATCAAGGGTAAAGTCAAGTTCGTAGATGGGCTATGTAGCTCTACGTTTAGGGGTGGGGGAGGGGGTTCAAATTAAGGGACAAACAAAATATTTTTAAAAAGCTAATGTGATAGTCGATTATTGGGTAAGAAAACATGCTGAGCACGATAGTAAAAACCATTTTCTCGCCGGACAAGTAGTTCTTCCGGATTCCGGCAAAAGCCGGAAAGTTGGTTAAAAGTAAAAGTTTTATTTGAAGTTGATTAAATGGCCGATTTCGAGGTAAGAGGACATGCTAAACACGATAGTGAAAACCATTTTCTCGCCGAACAAGCCGTTCGTCCGGAATCCGGCGAAAGCCGGAAAGTTGGTTAAAAGTAGAAGTAGATTAAATGTTCGATTTAGGGGTAAAAAGAAATGCTAAAAACGATGTGAAAACCATTTTTCTCGCCGGACAACTAGTTCGCCCGGAATCCGGCCAAAACCGAAAAATTTGTTAAAAGCAAAAGTTTGATTAGGTGACAGATTAAGGGGTTAGAAGAGAGGCTGCGTCTGTATATGATAGTCATTTTTTTCCCGGACCTATAATTAGTCCGGAATCCGGTTGTAACCGGAATTTTATAAGTCAAAGTTTTATTTAAAGTTGATTAGTTGTTCTTTATAGAGATTAGGAGATACGCTGGATTCGTTTCTGAATTTTCTTTTTTTGCTGGACTAGTAGTTCGCTCGGAATTCGGGCAAACTGGAAACTTGGCAGAAGTAAAACAGGAAGTCTCGGTCAAAACAGATATGGCTTATAGAGGTATATCTGAACTTGGTTTTCTCTGATGATTAGCCTGGCGAAGACTGGATCTGGCAAACACAAGACCGATTTGTCTGATCAAATATTAGATTTTGGGATCCCATCGACACCTTTGGTCTTGTTTTCAACGCTAAGGGATAACCATATGATTACAGATTGTGACATCAGTTCAGAAAAATATTCTTAATGGATTGGAACATACCATTTTGAAAACCTCGATGGGTTGACAAATGCAGCATTTAACCGTTAGCGAAGAAACAAAACCAAAGTGTTGCTATCTCGCAACACTTTAGCCGGCGAAGCCGAACAAAGGTTGCTGCAACACTTCACGTTGCCCAGGCAACGTAGGTCTAGTTTAAATTTAGTAAAGTCCAAATAATAAAATTAGCTACCATCTCAAGAATTTTGATATACATATCCTTTTTGCACATAAAAAGGACGTAAGCCTGAAGTTCTAATTAATGCAATTTATCTGGATTTCATTTTTATTTTCAGATATTCGAAATGCCAAAAACAGACAAAACGAAGTTTCCAGCCAGTGAGTCTGAACTTGTGGCTCGACTGTGTGGCAACCAATCGTGTTTCCGTGAAGAACAGGCAGAAATTTGTGGCACACAAACGGGCCACGGAAAAACGCATTAAGTAACGTAGTTAAGTGACGTAGTGAGGTTCCATACCCGATGAAGAATTTGTAGTCTTCTGGTTGTATGATAGTTGTACGAAAAAGTTGCATGTATAGATATGTAATAGTATAGAATGAATGAATGAATCTATTACATGCAGCCTAGTAATAAGGCATCTGCACAGTACATATAAAAAAAGGTAAATGAGCGCTTGACAAGAAATACATAGGGTACACAAAATCTACAACAACAGCAAAAAACAAACAAACGCTAAACAAGAAACACACAACGAAACACGAAAAGAACAATAAATTTACTGCATCTGCAGGCGCATTGGCCAATGGGCAGGAAGGCGGTTGCACGGTGGTCTATTATTTAATGTACATCAGACTGGGCCAATCTTAAGCAGTAGTATCCAGTTTCATCCAGTCTTGCTAGTTACTACTGTATGCTATTAAAGCTTACGACTCCCTCTAACTAATTCTTGAAAAAATTTCATCGGGTAGCCACTGGAACTATTGGTTCTTTGTACCACACTTCTGTGTGTCCACAGTCACTTCTTATTCTTATAATTTGGCGCTGAACCATCCAGTCATCCACAAATCCTCAATTTTCTGGCATGATGCCCCAACGTCTGGGCATGCCCCAACCTAGTAAGCATAGTGCTCATACGTTTCAGCACCATGCCGTGCAGCAAGGGCATGGTACCCCCATACAAATCTGTTTAAAAGCTAATTTCCATATCAGATTCTCAGTCCAACAGATTTTCATGGGGGTACCATGTCCTTCCTGCAGGGCATGGAGCCCCAACGTATGAGCACCATGCCCATACACTGGGGCATGCCGCGATGTTGTGGCACCATGCCTAAAAAACGAGGATTTGTGTATGACTTGAACCACCCTACCGGTTTGAAACGGATTTAGTTAAAAAGAGCTGTTACCCACCTTCCAAGCTAAGCGCAAGTTGGACCAGATTTTCTACCATCCTTCTCGATAGATGTCGCAAAGAGTCAACTGGATCATCCAGACCGTGCCAGGCGTATTCGAAAGATTTCGGAAACAGATCCGCCACTGCCGTAAGGAGCGCTTTGTCGCTGGAGAGAGAACTGAGTTCTTTCAGGGCAACGCTTGTCCACGATTCAAAGGTCCGGGCTACGAGAAGGAAATGCTTTGGTCCTTGACCACTGAAAAATAGGGAAACGAATAGTGAATGAATGAATCTTTTTATTATTAATAATAATATATTCATAATATAATAATATATTAACCCCTTCCGTCACCAATTATTTGTAACCGGATAAAAGAAAGATAAGCCTACTGAACGAATTAATATTTTTACCAACACACTGTCAGAAGTTTCATAACAGGTAACACAAGGTTGCACGGTTTCAACAGATAACACTTTGGATGTTAGCTGTTATGTTTTTCAAACGTTACGCCTTAAAAAATTATGCAAAGAAGAAGAGCCAGACACCGCCGAAAAAACATCTGCTGACTTTTTTGTTTGTCATCATGATATTGGAAAGTCATCAGCTGCTTTTTTGGTGCTTTTCGGATCTCCTGGCTATGCTTGTTCTAAATAAAGTATTGTGCATAGCGTTTGCAAAATCATAACAGCTAACATCCCAAGTGTTATCTTTTGAAACTGCACATCTCTGTGTTATCTCTTATGACACTTCTAACAGCGCAAAAATAATAATAAAATAAGGAAAAGGTAGGCTTTTGGCCTCTATACAGTTGGCCTCTAAAACACTTTGTATCATACATTTTTCAGCGTACAGATTGTCCATGGAATTCTTGAAACCGTTGATGGAGTCACTCAAAACTACTTCAGAGCCTCGTTTGTGTTGCAATAGCGCTGCCGCATCGCTGCTGCAGCACTTCTTTGCTTTTGCACAACATGCGTTTTGGGATTCACTTTCTTCTTGGTTGAAGCGGCAGCGCTGCAGCTTCTTGCAGGGAAGCATGGACTTGGTCGGTGAGCAAGCCCGCGATTCTCGAGAAGCGCTCCCGTCTTCCTCGGAAGCGCTGCAGTGCAAAAACGGATGTAGGAAGAATGAGTCCGGAATCGGCCGAGAAGTGAACCTGCAGCATGCAACAACAAGAGCTACGAGCTCATATGGCACTTGTTACGAGTAGGGGGTACAAGGAAGTAGATGAGAACGTCACGAAATACCCTGCCATCCAAAAATACTGTTGGTGTCGGTGTTTGATCTTGAAGGTGCCTCGGCTTAACGGGCGTCGTCATTTCACTGAACTATTGGCTGACCATGGAGCCACTTAAAAAACAGGTTTCTGTGAAGTTAACTATTTTCAATCGTATAATTTCTTTAAACAATTTGTTTTAAATACTTTGACATCTTGTCCAACAGTCAGCGAAGCTTTCAAGCACTCCCTCTTCGACGGTCATTACCAGCAGCTTACAGAGGAATTGGTAATCTTCTCTTCAGATTTTGATACTGACATTCGTCACTTCCTTTGTGACCTGAAAATATTTAATTTTAGTAATTTACTTCAGAGCAGGGCATCAGACCTTTCAGGCCCTTCTTACCACATAGAAGTCACCTTGAAGGACTTGATTCCGAAGTATGGTCGGATTAGCGAAGTCGATATCGCCAATATTCAAGTCGCTAGTTGAAACCAGGATACGGTACTTTCCTGTGCCGACCTAGTAGGGGTGGAAACTGTCAGATTACCTCCCTGCAGAAAGATCAAGACAAATATTTGGCTGTCAAATTTGCACTATAATAATTATTCAAATAATACATAAAACGGAAACGTCAGCTACGATGATTTGGCAGCGATATTTCGGTCCTTCTTGGCAAGGGTCCTCATCAGTCTGTCAATCATCAGGGTGAATGTTGGGGAAGAACAAACCTGTAAAAGATTGACAGCCTGACAAGGACTGTGGCCGAGTAGTGCCGAAATATCGCTGCCAAAGCATCGTAGCTTGCGTTTCCGTTTTGTGCGTTATTTGGATACATGTTTCAACGTCAGCTTGGGCTCAAGGAATATTTTACTATAACAATTCGATTGTACCTTTGCCTATCCGGTATGCACTTGCCGGACCTCCTATACTTTTTCCTGCACTGTAGAGAAAACAGGTGTACTCTCCTGATTTGGACGCTGCCCTCCACTAGTTTTTCGGTGACCGGAAAAAGAAGTGAAATTTATATTGGAACCTCCTAAAAGAAGTAATTTCGAAATATTTACTTGAATTGTTCTAAATTACGATCATTAGAAACCAGAGTTAAAAACAGGAATCGGTGCAACCGTTGGAAGACCTAGTAGCGCAAACCAACAATACAAGGATGGGAGCTTTCTAGCTTCTAATTAGACCTTAGATCAAAAATCAAAGAGCAAGATCGGATAAATACTTAGCTGATGCACGTAAAAATCTGACTGCTGGACCTCTGATATGTTTTTATGGCGTCACCTCTACCTGGTTTACCTATAAAGAAAAAAAAAATGTCGTTTGATACGACATTCAGTTGTCATCGGGAAGACTTAGGCGCTTTGTTTTAACGGCAGAACTTGCGTTTTGTTGTGTTCCCTCCTTGTTTTGTTCTGTTTCTCTTTCGATTTTTACCGCCTGTTTTTACTTTTTCACTGCTACGATCGTGTCCGTCTTTCTTTTTCAATCTTTTATTCGTTGTAAGACTTCCTCCCAAATCGGCAAAAATGGGATAATGGTCGCTGTAGTATTGTTCTAGGACTCCAGAATACTGCTGTTCAGAGGGGACGTTAGTGAAAATTAAATCTATTGTCGAACCGTTCACTGTCGTGGGCTCGTCTATGAGCTGTATAAGTTGAACATCACTTAGGAATTTTTGTAACGTGTTGTATTCAGCATTGGTCGTTTCCGCACTGTTTATATTAAAGTCACCTAATATGATTGTACGACCTTTGTCAATGCATGGCATTGCAATCTCGGTAATGCAGTTAATGAGAGTATTTACGCGCACATGGACTGGTTTATAAATTCCGAAGATGAAATTCGTCTGTTGCGGATGATTTACTGTTACTTTCATTACTTCAATGGTGTTGTATCTAAAATTCTCAACGTCATAGGGGTATGAGCTCAGACGTTCAGACATGTATACTGCCGAACCGTAATGGTTGTTGGTCGAGTTGTCATTTCTGAAGAGTTTGAAGCCGGGGAACATGAGAGATTCGCTATTAATTGATGGTACAAGTCGTGTTTCGGATAAGAAAAGGATGTCAGATTTTGTAATCTTTGGATGTATTTTCAAGTCTTCGATGTATCTCCGAAGCGACCGAACATTTTGATAAACTACTTTTAAGTGGTTATTCATAAAGTTGCTTGTTGGATCAGCGAATGGTACTCGTCGAAGCCTGTTCATTTCTTCTTGGACATCGGGTGAGACTGATATCTTTTCTTCGTTTAGTTCAATTATCTTTAAGCCTTCCAGTGTTTTTGCTCTACTGAGGGCGACATAATGAATGTGAGGAAATACCCTGGAACCCGAGAGGTCTATTGCCACTTCCTGTAGAGTGTCTCCCTGGGCTTTGTGTACGGTTTTGGCAGAGGATGGCCGCAACGGGAACTGAAACCTTTCGATTTCGGACCCTTCTTTCTTCGTTATCCTGAACATCCTTACTGTACGAAAGATTGGAGTCCAGTTTCTGCTCACTTCATCTGGAAATCTAGTTTTTAAGCTATTTCTAGAAATGTTACCAGCAACCTTATCGTCGAAGAGGACCCAGATTATAGAGTCGCCCAGAGCTTGTACAGTACCTCCTGACCCATTAGCAAGATGATCGGTAACCTCAATGTTGACGGTCACCTCCACACGTTCTTTAACAGCGAGTCTTAGCTCGAATGGCAAGCCTTGCGTGTCACTGAGTGACAAATCTTTAGCCTTTTCGAGAAGAAACTGTTTAACGGATTGGATGACATCGCCCTTAACGGAGTCTTTTGCAGTATATTCTCTTTTGTCTGTAGTTAAGTTTAAATGCGCTACTGCATTGAACTTGTCGACTAACGCGTTGGACATGAACAGGTGTTGAACCCTAAATGGTGCTCTAGTGATCTTTCTACTTAAGAATAGGTGAATGTCTTCCTTTGTGTGATGTCCAGTTCTCAAACGGTTTAAAGCTTCGGCAAATTGCTTGTCTTCTTTTTGTCTCATAATTTCGTCAAGTTCAATCATGACTACGTTTTCTTGCCAGAAGTTTGGGAGGAGAGCTTCGTATGGGCTACTAGGTAGTTGAAATACATAACGGTCTGCTACCGGTCGTAACTGATACAGGTCTCCAAAGAAGAGAATAGACACACCTCCGAAATCCTGCTGAGTTCCCATGATTTGTTTTAGTCTTCGGTTTATCATCTCCAACATATTCGCTCCAACCATCGACACTTCGTCAATTATCAAAAGCTTCAATTTCGTCAGTTTAACTCTGAGCTGATTTAGCTTATCAGCTGTTAAATCTTTGAAGTTCTTCATTCCTTGACTTACTGGTAAGCTCAGTGCATAGTGTAAAGTTGATCCTCCTATATTACATGCAGCTTTGCCTGTAGGTGCACACAACAATATAGTAGTTTTATCAGGGTCGTACTGGATGTCTTTCTTGTGAATCATAAGAACATGCTGCACTATTGCTTTCAGTACTTGAGTCTTCCCGGTTCCAGCGCCACCGGTGATAAAAATGTAGTACGGCTTTTCTTCTTTTCTCGACAAGTTCGAAACTGCATCAAACACAAATCTTTGTTTCAAATTTAGTTGGCGAACTAAAGTTAAGAATTCAGTAGTACTAATTTGACTGACACGTGAAACTTCTGCCTCGGAATTATTTATTGATCTGCCGAGATCCATTCCAATGTCGCTGGTAAACCCAGGCATATTTTGGTTATTTTTAGTAGCGTCATAGGCATCTTCGTGTTGCACGGAAGTTGCCACTTCGCCCATTCGGTCGTTTTCATCTAGTTCCTCATTTACGTGAATATTTTCAATCTCGGTGGTAGTATCGTTTTCGAAATAGGGTCTGATTCTATTAATTGCTTCTAGATGTAGCTGATACGCTAGTTTGTATGAAGAAGCATTGTCCATCAAACTGTCTTCTTTTCTCCAATTTTTGTACAGTAGTAGCCATTCGCGGTAGTGGTTTTCTTCGTCATTTTCTTTACTGAACCTCACATATCTGATGATTTTAGACTTTTTCCTCAATCGCAAAGTTATGTTGCCAAAAGTAATATTGCTAATATTACGTTTTCTTAGTTTCATAATGTTGGGTGGGTCAAACGACTCAGTGTAGTCTTCGTTTTCAGATTCGTCAGAATCTTCTGATACGAAGTCTTGACAGTCGCTAGACTTGTTTGTTTTCTTGACAATGTCCACAAAGCCTGCGAATTCAGCTAACGATAGCGGTTCTAGTATAGTTGGTCGTCTTGCATATTTGTCAAAAATGCTGTTGTAATATAATTGATCTGATTCTTCAGGCAGCTTTTTTATACTATCCATGTCTTTGAGTAAGAAACAGCGATCCTCTTTCTTTGCTGTATTCAAAAATATGAAAGATCGACTAGCTTTTCGCATAGGGAACCCAAGTAAATACCACGCTGCTTCTTGGACACTCAACTCTGAATGATTTAACAGGACGTTTCCTAGCTTTCGAATGGACTCTTTGATGCCTACATTACCTTCCCTAGCTTCTTTCTCTGCTTGAGACATGAGAAGACTTAGGCCTCTTTGGCTTTTCAACATGTAAGCGGCGATATAAACAGCACATGCATATGGATCGAGTACGAATTGGAGATCATGATTTGATTTCATTGCTTTAAGCAATAGTGTATTATAGCTATTCATCCTGATTTCTGCGGGAGACCGTTTAAGGAAAATTGTCTCTGTTTTCAAGCTCCTTCGCACAGCTTTGATGTACGTTTGTTCGTCAGTCCCTAGTAGGGCGAGGAAGGCTTCGAAAGTAAGATCAGACCCAAGGTTCATGCTCTTTAGTAATTTCTCAATTTCTTTCCATAATTTTAGATATTCTAGCTTCTGTTCGAACGTTTCTTCGTCTTCTTCGAATGGTTTCAAGATTTGTGTCCGACTCATTGGAGGTATAGGGAAGTGAAATCTGCATTCACTCGTCGTTCCCTTTTTCAAACACGACTTGGTATGTTTGTGTACCTGCAAGTAGGTGAGATCATCTTGATCGCTGGAATTTGAAATGTCACACGATACGTATTTGTCTATGTAATTTGTTACCTCCACTCGATTTTCACTAGCTAGTTTTGGTGCGTCCTTGACCCACATAAACATGTGAATATGCGGAGATCCTCTTTGTTGGAATTCTACACGAAAAAAAAAGTCTGTGCATCCTAAGATGTCTTTGCTTTGTAGGAGGAGTGTGACGTAAGCGTTTACTATGTGGTGAAACTGCCTGGCACAGGTAACTGCGTCGCTGCGTACTAATCTGCACTTTTCTTCCCATGTCATACTCTCAATCTCTTCGTCGGTATAAATTTTTCCATCAACTGTTATACCTAGAATTTTGAGAAGGAAATTCCACCTTGTTTCAGCACAAGATACAGAATGAAACCAAGTGGGGATACCCAGCATTCTTATCATTGCAAAGAGATCTTTTTTTGCTGCTTGCCAATATGCCGGTGTTGTTCTGACATTTCTGAACGTTTTATAACCTTCATCCAAGTTCACAAGTTTCTGGACGAAACTGTCATTATGAAAATCTCCAGCCTTGAGATGTTTGTTACCTATACATTTGCGAAGTACAATTTGGCTCTTCTGTTGGATTTCTCTGATCATTTTTTTTTTTGGCTTGCACGAAAAGATATTCCGTGTGCTGTCTAAAGCGAGAATCTATGTTCAGAATTTCCCATTTTACGAAATCGGCGTCGGATACTCGTATTTTCGATGGTTTGCATTTGAGGTGTCCGCCATATAAAGTAGGGAAAAAGCTAACCTCACAGTTTTTGTCATAGAAAAGACCCTGAGCTCTGTTTTGTGATCCTGGTGCTACGCATACTTTGTCGATCAAGTCTCTGGCATCAGGGATTAACAATGTATCGAAATTTCCTTCTATTTCCGTTGAGTCTTGGACTTCTTCCCACGAAGATCCAGCAATTTCGGGCTCGTCTTGCACTTCCTCGATATTTTCAACGATATTTGTAGTGTCTTGTATTTCAGGTCTTTGGTTTGTGTCCTCTGTTGGAGTATGGATTGGCAACTCTAAGACATCACTAAATAAGGCTGACCCTGAGGAACTAAGAGTATCTTGTCGAGTTACCTCTTGGTCACTAGTAATGGGCCTTTCGGGTTCATCTGCTGACACCGAGATATTCCGTTCTTTGTAGAGGTCACTGGTTGAACATAAATACTGCAACGCCTGTAGAAGTTTTTGTGGTCTCACATTTCCATGCCGATAATCGTGATTATACGCTAAATTTCGTTTGAGTGAAACGAAAATTGTTTGGCAGTCAGCAGTTGTCCTTGGAAGAGCTGAGGTGGTACCTGTAAGGTTGGCAGGAACATTTACAATATTTCCTCTCAATCCCTGTTGTCTCCCACGGGGGAGGGATCTTATTTGCATAAATGGAATGTTGAGAGCGATCAGCCTTTCTTCCATTGAATTTAGAGTGGATATGAGTGGGTCGATAGTAGGAACGGTCATTCCGTTCAAAACTGATAAGGGAGGGATTTTACTCTTTCTTAAATACTTCGCGCAGGTAAAACACACCCATGTGTTATCGTTTATTTCTCCAAGTGTTGTGAGATCTAGACTAGTTTCTACGTGATGGTGTGATAGTTTTCGTAGAATAGGCAGTAGCTTTGTTATGTTTACACGATAGCAAGTTGCTGAACATGATCTGCAGACAAAAGTTGGGCCAGACTCTTTGATTTCCAGAAATTTTTGAACTTGCTCATCCTTTTGCAAAGTTTTCTTGATTCGTTTCACTTGTTTGTCCACTAGCTTTTCATATCGACGAAACTCTTTGTCACAACGCTTAGCTGACTTTCGAATTCTGTCTGTTTCTCTTTCTTGTAGCCTTAACTGTACATTTTTACGCCTCCTAGTCCTTATAGCGGTATTAGCTTTCCTTTCATTACATTTAAATAACTGATCTCCCCGCTTACTTTTCTTTTGTGCTTTATCGGCATCTCTTTTACTTTTTCTAAGCTCTGTGTATTGACGTTTTCGTCCCTTTTCTATTCTATCTGCTTGTCTTTCCCTTTGTCGAAATTGTTGATCCTGTCGTTTTTTCTCTTTCTCACCTTTGTCGGCTTGCCTTTTCCGTTCTCTCACTTCTGTGTCTTGACGTCTTCGTTCTTTTTCTATTCTGTCAACTTCTCTTTCCTTTTCTCGGAATTCTTGATCCTGACGTTTTTTCTCTTTCTCAGCTTTGTCTGCTTGCCTTTTCATTTTTCTAACTTCTGTGTCTTGACGTCTTCGTTCTTTTTCTATTCTGTCAGCTTGTCTTTCCTTTTCTCGGAATTTTCGATCCTGACGTTTTTTTCTCTTTCTCAACTTTGTCTGCTTGCCTTTTAATTTTTCTTACTTCTGTGTCTTGACGTCTTCGTTCTTTTTCTATTCTGTCAGCTTGTCTTTCCTTTTCTCGGAATTGCTGATCCTGACGTTTTTTCTCTTTTTCAGCTTTGTCAGCTTGCCTTTTCGTTTCTCTCACTTCTGTGTCTTGGCGTCTCCGTTCTTTTTCAATTCTGTCAGCTTGTTTTTCCTTTTCTCGAAATTCTTGATCCAAACGTTTTTTCTCTTTTTCAGCTTTGTCTGCTTGTCTTTTCATTTCTCTGACTTCTGTGTCTTGACGTCTTCGTTGTTTTTCTATTCTGTCAGCTTGTCTTTCCTTTTCTCGGAATTCTTGATCCTGACGTTTTTTCTCTTTCTCAACTTTGTCTGTTTGCCTTTTCATTTCTCTCACTTCTGCGTCTTGGCGTCTCCGTTCTTTTTCAATTCTGTCAGCTTGTTTTTCCTTTTCTCGAAATTCTTGACCCATACGTTTTTTCTCTTTTTCAGCTTTGTCTGCTTGTCTTTTCATTGCTCTGACTTCTGTGTCTTGACGTCTTCGTTCTTTTTCTATTCTGTCAGCTTGTCTTTCCTTTTCTCGGAATTCTTGATCCTGACGTTTTTTCTCTTTCTCAACTTTGTCTGTTTGCCTTTTCATTTCTCTCACTTCTGCGTCTTGGCGTCTCCGTTCTTTTTCAATTCTGTCAGCTTGTTTTTCCTTTTCTCGAAATTCTTGACCCATACGTTTTTTCTCTTTTTCAGCTTTGTCTGCTTGTCTTTTCATTGCTCTGACTTCTGTGTCTTGACGTCTTCGTTCTTTTTCTATTCTGTCAGCTTGTCTTTCCTTTTCTCTGAATTCTTGATCTTGACGTTTTCTCTCTTTTTCAGCTTTGTCGACTTCTCTTTTTTTTTCTCTGAATTCTGGGCAATCACGTTTTGATTCTTTGTTTAGACGATCTTGAAGTTTCTCTTTTTCTCTGACGGTCTCATCAAGTCTATTTAGCTGTTTTCGAATGTTTTCGGGACACGCCATATTGGTCTGGGTCTCGAACGTGTTCTTCTTTAATAGTAGGAGATAGGCATTCTGGGTATGCATTTCAGGGTCAATACTAACTGGTTTTAACAACTGATCATCATAAAGAATCCATTTGTGCATACTACACCGTCGAATGTACACATAATGGCCCGAATCAGCTGAACTACCGATATGAGACACAAAGCCTACTACTGTGTAAGCAAACCCACCGATTTCCACTGAGCGTTCATTAATCTTGTAGAGGCGTGTATCAGTTTTCACCACTAGTTGTCTTTGTCTATCAAAAGAGTAACGATTCAGAGACACAATTAAGAAATCATTTCTGTTTTCAATTACTTCCGCTTTCTCAAGCGATCCCTGAGTGTTACAAGAAGAACAAATACTTCCGATCAGTTTTTCTTGTTTAAAGTGTTCTGTTATACATTCACTCAAGCTTGTAGTTCGTTTTTGAGGAACATTAAGAAACAAAACACCAGAATGTGTCTTTCTATCGGTCTTAACCAAGCTGCATGTCAGACAGCTTATCCTAGTTTCAATATTGAAGTCAAACAAACTTTTTATGTTAGAGGTTTGCGGTAAAGCATTGAGTAAGCAAATTAAAAACTCACTGGCGTCTTGTTGGCGTTGTTCTCGAAACATCTGTCTTTGAATCTTTTCGTCAACCTGGAGTCGCAACTGCTTCGAAGTAACGCTGATATTAGACTCTTTGCTTCTATTCAAATATGCGTAACACATCTTTTTTAGCTCAAGTTCCAGAGGATCCGAAATGTTTCCAATCATTAAACTGTCCCGGAAAGTTTCTGAGGTAATCAAAAGGTTAAAAACCGAATTCGCATAACAAGAAACAGAATCAGCATTTTCCAAATTCCTTATTGGTAATACTAAGCCCAAGACATTAGCTCTAGCTTCAATACTATCCGACTTTATCTGTGATTCCCTCGACATTTTTTTGGCCGGATACGCGTTCAGACCTTCTTCCTCCCTTAAATTATACTTTATTTTATCGTTGTATACCCTATTCTCTTTGATTCCAGATCTATCGATAAATTTAGTTCGAGTTCGTGTTCGAGTTCGTGTTCGAGTTCGTGTTCGAGTTCGTATTCGAGTTCGTATTCGAGTTCGTATTCGAGTTCGTATTCTTCGAGTTCGTAGTTGTAATCGTGCTCTTGGGGGTCGAGCTGCACCCGTGCCAAGCAGACACAGCTGTGTTGAGTGCTGGCACGAGCTTTGTTGGCTAAAAAAAGTGAGTCGTTCCTGAAAGAAAAAATCGTAAATTAATATTTCTTTGGTCTGAAATAAACGACGGAAAAAGAATGGTAACGATTTCGCAAATGTCTGTATTTAAAACTTGAATTTTAAATTGTCGATGAAACTAGCTAATATACAATGAAAGGGTGATACAGCGAGGGAGATAATTCGATATAATCGACAAAAACTATTTAACACGAATCGAAACCTTGGCATTTTTTAAAGGACACCTGAACAATGAAACCATACTTGAACACACCATGGAGAATGCATTTACGGACATGGCCAAGGAGAGCATTCTTCTCCTAAGCGTGACGTTTTCAAAATAGGGATGTTCGTTTCTGGAGATCTTCACATGCAAACTCCAAGACAAAAAGCGCAATTCATTCAAATCTTGTACAGCGCTGGCCGGAACGTATTCGAATTTCTTCTAGATATACGTTAGGGCTTAACTGGTTACACAAATTTCTAGAAGAAGGGTTAATTGGAGACATTAGTTCATTTCTAAAATTGTTTGGTACTGAAATAAGGAGAGATGCAAAATGGAGCAAAAATCATAGCTTGGAAACACTATTTCGTATTTAAATCGGGTTTTCTTCAGGCAATGTAGTCATACAGATAGTGATGATAGTTGGTACTCTTCATTCAGGTGTCCTTTAATGCTTTGAGAGCAAAGGCAAGAATACAGGTCTGACTACAGCAATAGGATGAATGCCAGATCCACGGGCCTATATGTCAGGGGAGAAAAAATGATTTTCATGTATGGGTTTAGTATGTCTCTTTACCTCTTAATCCACTATGTCTAACTTTTAAAAATAACTTTTTCGTCCTTTAATTAAATCCGTCCCTCCACCTCTAAATGTACGGATACAGAGCCCATTTACGAGCTCGACACGTCCTTTGACCCAAATGACCGTCGGCCAGCACGATAACTCTCAAAGGGAATAAGACGGTCGATTAAGGAGTAAGAAGACATACTGAAAACAATAATGTTATTGATACGCTCCGAGCTAACTGCGAAACATATTTGACGGTGAAAAACGGATAAGTTAACGGATAAATTAAAGATTCTTCCTTAAATATCTGCTTTTGAGAACTTCTTCTCTGAAAGTTGTTGGAGTTAAAGTTTATTTTCCACCTTGAGCTTCTTGAGCCTGAAGAGGATCCTTGCCAAGAAGGGCCGAAATATAGCTCGAATAAAATGTAGTTGACTTATCCGTTTTGCACCGTCAAATATAAAACAATAATTATTTTTTTAAAAGTAAATTATTAATTGTTTGATGTTCTTATGTTCGTTATAAATTTTGGTTGGGGTCCACAAAAGTTGCCGACCACCGGTTACCTTGCTTCCGCATTTAGTGTATATTTTGTGGGATTTCGGGTCGAGTGTCGGTGGGTTCGTGAAGCGGGTTCCCTTCTAGTGCTGAGTAATGGAATTATTAATAGTTATTTATATAATTAGTCATACGTAAAATAGGTTTTTTGATATTTTATCGAGTTTTTGTCAATTGACCTTGTGTCCTACGCCTGACACTCTATTTATTATCATTTTATACAGAAGTGTAATTAAAACCTTGAACCTTGAGCTTTATTTTTTGCCGAATAAGAAGTACGACTGAAATTCGGTCGATACCGGAAATTTGGCAGATGTAAGGCAGGATTTTCGACCAGGTTCGTAATATGCCTTATAGAGACACACGTGCTGAATCCATATTCTGAACTCGGTTTTCTCAGATGATTAGCTAGTCGACCTTAATATGTTTCTAAATTTGAATAGTTAAACTGTTCAAGGACTCTGTTGAAGACTGGATTTGGCGAAGACAAAGCCCAATCGTCTGTATCAAATATTAAAGTTTTGGGATCCTGTCGAAACCTTTGTTCTTGCTTTTTTTATGTCGCAAGAATGAAGAGATTCAGACAAACATAGAAGATATAAAGTGGTCGTAATTCCGCCGCGTAAAATATATAACAGGGCCCTACCAGTGCCAGTATGTGGCGTCGTTTATTTCACTGGAAAAAGAAACACTCTCAAAGGTTTGTGCCACGGGGCGCCGGTGTGAGACACTAAAATCAATGAGGGCAGTTAGTGGGTTCAAACAGATAAATAACACAAGAAAACTTCGCCGGTACGGCCGACTTACCGACAAGGAACGAAACGATAAAATGTTTGCCGGTCTACAGGGAGAGATATATACCTCTATAAGCCGTATCAATTTTGACGATACTAACCCAGACTTCCTGCTTTGCTTCTGCCAAGTTTTCGGTTTCACCAGAATTCCGAAAAGTTTGACTTAAAAAAAAAGTCCGGCTACAACTGGATTCCGGACTAATTATATGTCCGGGTGAAAAATGATTGTTATATTCAGACTCAGCCTCTCTTCTTACCCCTTAATCTGTCATCTAATCAAACTTTTGCTTTTAACAAATTTTCTGGTTTTGGCCAGATTCCGGGCGAACTGGTTGTCCGAAGAGAAAACGGTTTTCGCCATCGTGTTCAGCATGTCTTTTTACACCTAAATCGAACATTCAATCAACTTCAAATGAAACTTTTACTTTTAACCAACTTTCCGGCTTTTGCCGGATTCCGGACGAACTACTTTTCGGCGAGAAAATGGTTTTCACCACCGTGTCAGCATGTCTTCTTACCCCTAAACCGACCTTTTAATCAACTTCATATAAAACTTTTGCTTTTAACCAACTTTCCGATTTTTGCCGGATTCCGGACGAACTAGCCTACTTGTCCGACGAGAAAATGGTTTTCACTATCGTGCTCAGCATGCCTTCTTACACCATGCTCGATTATCACATTAGCTGTTTAAAATTATTTTGTTTATCCCTTAACTTGAACCCCCTCCCCAACCCCTAAATGTAGCGCTACAGATCCCATCTACGAACTTGACCTTACCCTTGACCCAAAGAATCCTCACACCAAGTTTCATCAAAATATCTCATTCCCTTCGAAAGTTATAGCGCGCACAGACGGACGGACGGACAACTTTGCGATGTCATAGGTATCCCTCCGCTTACGTTTTGGGATCCTAAAACCAGAACTCGCTTTCCAGCGACCGCATAGAAAAGTCACCAGCGAATCGACTATCTCATTAGCTATCTAAAAATATTTTGGTTAGCCCCGTAATCTGAGTTCCTCCCCCACTCCTAAATGTAGAGCTACAAAGCCCATCTGCCTTTCCTTGACCCGAAGAATCCTCACACCAAGTTTCACAAAAATATACATTCCCTTCGAGAGTTATCGTGCTGACAGACGGACAACTTTTCCGATGTCATAGGTATCCCTCCACTGACGTTTTGGAATCCCCAAAAATACTTTGTTGGACCTTAATTTGACCCCATCGGCCATCGCCCACACCTAATCGCGGGCAACAGAGCACATCTATGAACTAGACAGGTCCTTTGACACAAATAATCCTAACACCAAGTATGAATAAATATCTTATTCCATTCGACAGTTAGCGTGCTCACAAACGGACACGGACAACCTTTGCGAAGTCACGTATCCAAGCACTAATGTTTTGGGACCCCAGAAATAACGTCTTACCTTTTTCGGGAGCCAAAAGCACTTCAGGTAATTCTCCCTAAAGTCGGCTGTCTTCACGCCTCAGCTAGACAAGACAGCACACCTCAAACGGGCGAGCGTGTAATCACTATACAGTCAGCCTAAATACACAAAATATACTCCGCTATCTCTCTGAATACACATATGTACACTTTCACTGTATATCTGCTTCTAATTACCAGTCCGTCTTCAACCTGCAATAACTATTTGCTACTCCTGCGGTCTCTAACAAAGATACTGCAATCAACAAACACAATAGACAGGTCCCGCAAGAAACGTTTAGCTTGTGTTTCAGCGATAGGCACGAGTCTGGCAGAACTATGCGTAAGCCCATCTCCTGCCGCTCTAAGTAGCTTTGTTTGCCTCGCTGATACGAGCTCATGTGCACTTGTAGATGGCACACAGAGGCCTTAGTAAATGAGATTGTTACAAAATACTTACTTCCATCTCCTACGCCGTTGAAAGTTCCGGGTCGAACACAGAAATGCGATATCTAGGGTGTTGCACGTTCGCCCCGTCCATTTTCGCCGGAGTTAGAGAATTTCCGGGAAATTTCTTGTACTCCCTCCAACTGTTTCACTCGAGTCTGAGTATTTCCGGCGTTGCGTCGATCATCTAGGGCATATTGCTTTTCTACCTTTTAAGTTTAGATCCACTCGTTTGATTCCATGACGTGTCACACTATTTCCGGCACCCCTACCCCTCCGAACTCCCCCTGCCACGGCCGAATCTGGTTCGGACACATAAATGAATAATCTAAAGCATCTTCTCTTACCGCCTATCAAGTTTCAATCGAATCCGTTCAACCGTTCAAAAGTTATCCATGCCCCTAGATCCCGGAATCCCCATTCCTCTACGCCCCCCACGATGGTCGGAGGAGGGAAACAACTGTTCTCAAGGCAGTTTGTTCGGGTCCGTGATATGCCTACCAAATTTCATCTTCCCCGTACCGAACTCGCGGGATCACCAAATTCCATCCCCCCCCCCCTCCAAACTCACCCCACTGTGCCCGAATCCGGTCCGGTTATGTCAACGATGTATCTAGGACTTGAGCAAGTTCTTCCCACAAAGTTTCGTCCCAATCCGTCCACTCTAAGCGTTTCCCAAGATTTCCGGTTCCCCCCTCCTTATCCCCCCACAGTTATCGGATCCTGTCCTAATTTCAAATGGGTCGTCTGAGGCACAGAGTCTCTCCAAACACCCAATTTCAATCCTATCCGATCACCCGTTCGAAAGTTATAAATACCTCAAGATTCCGGATTCCCCCTCCATCCCCCCCCACGATGCTCGGATCGGGGAAGTGACTATTTCGATCTTATTCATTTAAGGTCCCTGGTATGTCTGCCAAGTTTCATTGTCGTAGCACATCCGAAAGTAAGAACTAGCGGGATCACCGGAATTCCCCCCCTCCAACCACCCACAGTGCTCAAATCCAGTCCGGATATGTCAACGATGTCTCTAGAACTCGTGATTGTTCTTCCCACTAAATTTCATCCCGATCCCTCCACTCTAAGGTTTTTCAAGACTTCCGGTTCCCCTCCTCCAGCTCCCCCCAAAGTCGCCGGATCCGGTCCAGATTATCAGCGGGTCGTCTGAAACTCGCGGTCTTTCCAAATATCAGAACAAACTCTATTTTTTCACGATCATGCTCTTCTTATTATTACACTGATTACATCAATTGTAGGATTTTTTTTCCGGTTGCCCCCGTCCAGCTCCCCTCGAAAAGTCACCAGATCCGGTCCGGATTTTAAGTAGGTCGTCTCAGGCATGAGGTTTTCCAAATAACAAGTTTCATGGAGATCCGGTCACCCGTTCAAAAGTTATAAATACCTTAAGATTCCGGATTCCCCCTCCCTCCACTCCCCCCACAGTACCCGAATCGGCTTGGTTATGTCAATGATGTATCTAGTGTTTGCTAGGTGTCTTCCCACCAAGTTTCATCTCGATCCCTCCACTCATAGTGTTTCCCAAGATTTCCGGTTGCCCCCTCCAGCTCCCCCCAAAAGTCACCGGATCCGGTTCGGATTTTAAGTAGGTCGTCTGAGGCATGAGGTCTTTCCAGATATCAAGTTCCATCGAGATCCGATCACCCGTTCAAAGTTATAAATACCTCAAGATTCCGGATTCCCCCTCCCTCCACTCCCCCCACAGTGCCTGAATCGGCTCGGTTATGTCAATGATGTATCTAGTGTTTGCTAGGTGTCTTCCCACCAAGTTTCATCTCGATCCCTCCACTTATAGCGTTTCCCAAGATTTCCGGTTGCCGCCTCCAGCTCCCCCCAAAAGTCACCGGATCCGGTCCGGATTTTAAGTGGGTCGTCTGAGGCATGAGGTCGTTCCAAATATCAAGTTTCATCGAGATCCGATCACCCGTTCAAAAGTTAAAAATACCTCAAGATTCCGGATTCCCCCTCCCTCCACTCCCCCCACGGTGCTCGGATCGGGGAAGTGACTATTTCCAACTTAATCATTTGGGGTCCCTGATATGCCTGCCAAGTTTCATCGTCCTAGCTTATCTGGAAGTGCCCGAACTAGCAAAACCTGGACAGACCGACAGACCGACAGACCGACAGACCGACAGACCGACAGACCGACAGACCGACGGACGGACAGAAATTGCGATCGCTATATGGCACTTGGCCGAAGGGCAAGTGCCATAAAAACGAGGCTCAGATGTTTGGGCGTTCCAGCTTCCAGCAGCCCACCACTCTGTTTCGGAAATAACATATTCCTACAGCCCAAACTGACTGCAACTCATTGGTGATGGTACCAAACGGATATCGCAGCTGAATTTTATTAGAGCGATATTTCGGCACTTCCTGGCAATGTTTATTTATTATTTCATATCTGTTATTGATATTTAATATTTACTGGGCTTCTTGATCCAAACAATCGGGTCTTGTAGATTTTCGATCTTCACCGGATCCCTTAAACATGTTATATTTATCCCTAATCAAGAGTGACAAGTTCACTTTAGAGCATGAACGCCTTGAGCCTGAAGAGGACCCTCCGGGGTACTGTGTTTGACAGTGCAAAAACGGACAGGTCAGCTGAATTTCAAGGAGCTATATTTCGACCCTTCCTGGCAAGGGTCCTCTTCAGGCTCAAGCTGGAAAGCGAACTTGCCCCTTTTCCAACATTTTTGTTGTTATACCTTTGTAGAACAATAGCAAAGGTTTCTATGGGATCCCACAAATTTAATATTTATTGGGCTTCTTGATCCAAACAATCGGGTCTTGTAGATTTTCGATCTTCGCCAGATCCCATAAACATTATGTATCTCTAATCAAGAGTGACAAGTTCATTTTCAAGCATGAGCGGCTTAAGCCTGAAGCTATTTTTCTGGCCTTCTTGGCAAGGGTCCTCTTCAGCTCAAGCCTCCCAGATAGCCGCTACTACACTGTCAGAAGTTTCATAACGGATGACACGAGGATGCGCGGTTTCAACCGATAATGAGTACCAGATAACACTTCGGATGTTATCTGTTGTGTTTCAAAATGTTATGCATAATAAGCGTTACCATCAGGAAGAACCGAAAAAACGCCAAAAAGTATTTTTATAAGAGTTTTCCGACATCACGACGATAAGAAATACAGTCAGTAGATACTTGTTTTGCTCTTCCTAACAAAGCTTGTTATGCATAACATTTCATGCATAACGTTTTCAAACACAACAGATAACATTCGAAGTGTTATCGGTCACGCATTATCTGTTGAAACCGCGCATCCTCGTGTCATCCGTTATGAAACTTCTGACAGTGTAATACTGCGTAGTCAGCAAAAATTAGCACAGACAATGCAGATAGTTTAGTCCAACAGTTACCTCCCGGAAAGTTCCAGAATCTGCGAGGCAAGATCACAAAATCCAGTGGGGTCGGGTGTGCCGTCCATCGGTGATTTTATGCCGTACACCGATAGCCGTCCGTTTAGTAGAGCCACATTCCCGATGACCTAAAGGATACAGAGATTTATTATTTTAGTTTAAGCTCAAGATATATTGAAATCATAATACTCAAAGCGAGACAAACTTGCGGGTTTAGAGAACTCTATGCTACAGCTAGTCTTCGCGCATCGAGAAAACAGGGGAGGTTGTATCTTTTTTTGTTTTGCTGTGTTCGGAACATTGAGTCCAGCGCTGGTGCACAACTGATCGAGTAGTAACGTTTTATATCGCTATGGTGCTAGTGTCGCTGCTAATCGAGTGTTTTCAAGTCTTGGCACTACTTCCCAGAGTTATTTTGCTCTGACGTTCACCACCCGATTAGCTCAACTCTAATTTGTGAGTGGACATCTTTGAACTTGTGTTTATTTAATTTTAGTGTTTTTTTTTTATTTTTCGGACAGTGCGTTATAGGTCAATCACAGTCTAGTACACTAGCCCCATTTCAGGCACGGTGCTCAAACGTCTAGCACCATGCCTGGGTGCTAGACGTTCAAGCACTGTACCTTGGATTTCATGTATGGTGCATGGATTTCAGTATACAGTGCATACAGAAAAACACAGTTTCTGTCATCACAACTGACCACCAGCTCGGACAGGGCTGAAATTACTACTATGAATTAGAGACATCAAAGACAATCATTTATATATTTTCCACAACAAAAACGAAAGGGCTCTAATGATGATGGAGATCAAAAACCTAACAGTACCCTATCTATTTTCCATGTATTTTCCCTATCTATTCCCCAAGAGCCAATATTCTGGTTGGCTGCTAGGAAGAAAAAGCTGAGGCACATGACACTTTGCATGCAAAACCCTTGACTATGTAGAAAAGGAAATGAGGTTTTTCACGTCTGTCATCAGCCGAGCCCTTTTGTTTTTGTTGTGAAAAATATATAAAGGATTGTCTTTGATTTCTCTAATTCATGGTAGTAATTTCAGCCCTGTCCGAGCTGGTGCTCAGTTGTACTGACAGAAACTCTGTTTTTTCTGTATGCACTGTATACTGAAATCCATGCACCATACATGAAATCCAAGGTACAGTGCTTGAACGTCTAGCACCCAGGCATGGTGCTAGACGTTTGAGCACCATGCCTGAAAAGGGGCTAGTGTACTAGACTGGGTCAATCATCACCATCATTACTTAGATAAGTCAAAATCCAACTTACATTAGTTTGGGCAGGGTAATCACCTAACTTGTCCGAGTTACTCAAGTACAGCGCTTGTACAAGAACAATTCCGGAGATAATCAGGATATCCAGCGGGGCATCTGTAAACCCAAGAAACTGAAGGCAGAGGTGAGGGACAGAATTCCTGCAGTCGAGTGGAGGCTTCAAGCAGGAGAAAGTGTGGGAGATGACGTTGAGAGAAGCCAGGAGTGACTTATAGGCTTTCTGGAGCTCGGCGGGGCTGACAGACCTGCATTAGGAAGGTACGAAGACATTTTCTAGTCGTATCTTACTAGGCAATCGTAAGTTTTGAGCTTGTTAAAATGAAAATAGTATGTGGTCACAGACAGAGGGACACAACTAAGATATCTTACTTTCGTCTATGATATCTTACTTTTGTAAACGCGGCGACATTCTTAGTAGCTGAAGGGTTCCTCATTTACGTGGGGTTTCAGGCTGGGATTCGAGCTACATTTAAACCTATAATTTGTATGACAAGTATCGTCGTTGGGTTTTCCCAGAACGAAGGCGGATTTAAAAAATTTCGCCAGCGGCGGCTTTCCTTGTGGCATATTCTCTATTTGGTGAAAGGGAGAGACTTTTAAGTGGGGGTTAGGTGGGGTTCGAGGATTCGAAGTTTGGGGGTTGGGCAGACTAAAAGCTCTAATATGTATGGGAAATAGCTGAATTTTGTCAGAGAAAATACGGATTTCAAAATCTGGTATTTTCACCAAATGCCGCTGCCCTGGTTTTGCTCTCATCAGTCAAAGTTGCAATGAAAGGAAAGCACTGGAATTACTATTGCTTAATTGCTTAGCATATTGCTTAACCGAATAAAAATCGGCGTTAACATTTCTTGAAACTCATGTAATGTTTCTTGTCTATCATATATGAAAAATCACCCGACACGGATAAGTCAGCTGGGATATTCTATGTCTTCAGGCTGTGTTTGGAAGAGACGAATCTGAAATAAAGCTTCTAGCATCAGTGCCAGTCATTAAAGTTTAACTGAAAAGCCAGATTATTTCCATGTCAAATATTAGAATGAAATATTCGTGAATACTTTGACTCTGCTTTGAATTTTTTTTTCTCCTAGGGCTCTAAGTAGCGACGTTCACAATATGCACTGCTGGCCCGACAAGAAAGTTCATCCCGACGTGGAGAATTTGAATTTCAACAAAAGCGAGCACTGGAATGGCTCGTGGAGCAAAGCTCAGTAAATGTTCAACTCTAGACCGTAAGGTCGCTTGTTAAGGTTGTCCACTATAACGTGTGACCCAACAAATATTTACTATTCCTTGAGCCCAAGCTGAATCTGAAACATATATTCAAATAATGCACACAACTTTTGGCAATCGTTCAACTGTGTAAAGGTGCAAGAGCATAGAGGTACCACAAATCAGAAAGAAAAGTTCATTCGACGAAAATAGCGATTTTACTGAATAGCGGGGCAATGAAGAAACGCATTTCCATCGAGTCTTCAAACCTATTTAAGTGCACACGTGATGGCTAACTAGACTGTCGTATCTCAGCCCTATTCGGTTAAACTATAATCACAAATCCATCCTCTTTTATTTATTTATCTTTATTTATTTCCCTCAGAACCTAGGAGTAAAAAATATAATGTATAAACCAGAACTACGCTTAACCATCTGGTCCACTCAATTCAACAACAATTACCGTTCAATTCTGAAACGCAAGACGTACAACTTACCCCAAACTCGATATGTAGAACGTCAAAGACTTCTCAACGCCAGTGAATATATCATCTACAGCATCAACGAGCAATCGCTTCCCTACAGGAAGCTCCTCAAGACATTTCAAACTTTCCATAAAGGTTCCAACGGTCTCAAAAGATGGCTTTGAGTAGATCTTGCCAGTTTGTTCCTCGAAAATTCGGTGGAGGGCATCTTGAAGAATGTCTATTGACGATTCTGCAGCTTCATTGAGTGACCTTAAAGGCAAAACAAAGAATCAGAATTGCTTGTGTATAATCTATGACCAAGTCCGAAACACGCCAGTGAACCTCGGGAAGAACGAGAAACGTCATCCAAACGAATCCTCAAAATTGATTCAAATCCTGTGTAAAGCAATTACTAACGTTTGTTGTGGTCAGGCTGTGGTGACATTTCGGGATCTTCGCCAGGCACACGGCGATTCTTCATCGGCAGGAAGAGTTAGTCATCAAGAGTAATAAAATATCAATATTAAATTTTTGGGATCCAATCGAACCCTTTCGTCTTGTTGTTTTCGTTTTTGTACTCCGTCCTTTTCTGTTTGAAATGACGGGTGATAAATAAAAAAAATAAAAAAAGGACTCGTCGTATCTCTAATGCCATACAACGTACCTCCGTCATCGTTCCACCAATACTTATACCGGGAGACCCTTATTCCATACGGTAGCCTACATTCCACCCCCCCCCCCCCTTAACGACAACCCACTGATTTTCAAACTTGCCTAGTTTCACTATTTTCGATGCTTATCATATTCCTGACGACTGTTTGCAAGAAGTTCGACCATAAACAAAATGTTATATAATTTTGTCCCTATCTTTGCTAGAAGTCAACGGGGCTGGACAAAAACTTAAAACAGCCAAAGCTGTGGTTTCAAAGAAGGAGCCTAGTTTCAAAGACGTCAACTATTTTAAAATACTAGAAAATAAACAATAAACAGTGCGAGGGGTGATTTAAGTACTCCTTCAACCCAAGCCGACTGGAATAAGTCATGTGTAGTCTATCTGTATAATTGTAGCTCGCTGACTTGTTTGTGATGTTTATACTTTCGGTATAATTATGGACGGAATTCGTCTATATCGCCCATCTCGTCCGCCAATATTTTTGAAGAGAACACATACTTAATTATTGAGATTCACTAACAAGAAGAAACGAATAATCTTGCCAAGAAAGGCCAAAATATCGCTGGAGCAAACAGTAGCTAAATTTCCATTTAGCGCCATAAATAATTAATAAAAATAATTACAAAACATAATTAATAATAATTAATAAATAATTACTTGAAATATGAAAAATAGATACGTTTTGTGTCGCCAAGGGACTAGTCATCTAAAATAATTACCCTGAAATGGGTCGTTGTTAGATTTCTACGGAATCTAATTTTTCTGATGGAATACAGACAGAAGTTTTATTCTGCTTGTTGGGAAACGTCCTGTCACCTACACAGAAATAAAAGCGTCACGTCCTGCCAGGTCTTCGCCCATTGTGGTTTACTCCTTTAATAGTACTTTTCCCGTCCTACCCTACTTTTACAGCGACATAAACCACAGACGTCGTTCAATCCCCAATATAAAAAAGAAAAAACTACCAGACTGACACGTGAGAACTTAGAATCGCTTCATACTGAACTGAACCAAGACCAAAGCTTTCGATGGGATCCCAAAATTTTAATATTTGATCCAGACAAATGGGTCTTGTAGATATCCGGTCTTCGCCAGAGTCCTTGAACATTTTTACTATTAAGTTTAGAAACAGAAGAAGAGAAAATAATCCGGGAAAGTCAAGTTCAGATATGGATTCAGCATGTGTGTATTTACCCCTAGGCTATACGTCATATCTACTTTGACAAAGATCAAACCTTCTTGCCTTACTTCTGCTAAATCTCCGGTTTCGACTGGATTCCGGGCGAACTACTTGTCTTGCAAAAACTAAAGCTGAAAAATGAATTGCGTCTCTCCTTACCCCCTATATCGAACATCTAATCAACTTCAGATAAAACTTTAACTTTCGACAAATTTTCCGGTTTCAACCGGATCCGGGCGAACTGTATGTCCGGGTAGAAAGTGATTGTCAAAAGCGGATTCAGCATATCTTATTACCCCTAAATCGGACATCTAATCAACTTGAGATAAAACATTACTTTTAACAAATTTTCCGGTTTCGGCCGGATTCTGCACTAACTACTTGTCAGAGGAGAAAGGATTTTAATATAAATGTTCAGCATGTTTTCCTACCTCTAAATCGAACATCCAATCAACTTCAAATAAAACCTTGACCTTTAAACTTTCCGGTTTTGGCCAAATTCCGGGCGAACTACTTGTCCGGCGAGAAAATCGTGTTCATATTCGTGTTCAGCATGTCTTCTTACCCCTAAGTCAACTATCTCCTTGTCTGTTAAAAAAATTGTTCGCCCCATAGTCTGAACCCCCTGCCCTACCCCTAAATGTTGAGGTACATAGCCCATCTACGAACTCGAACTCCCCCTCACACCAAGTTTCATCAAAAGTATCTCATTTCCTTCGAGGGTTATCCTGCTGACAGACGGACAGACAGACAGACGGACAGATGGACAACTTTTACGAAGTCATAGGTATCCCTCCACTACGTTTTGGGATCCCAAAAAGATTCCGTACCTCTCCGCATCCAGGTGGTGCGACAGGTGAACCACTCGCGAGAGTCGCAAGTGGTAACGTAAAGTACTTAAAGAAAAAAATCTATCATTATCACTTTCCGCTGCTGAGAGCAGAGCTCGAGCGCACACGAACAAAAATAAAACCAAATTAACTTAAATATGACGAATCATACCCAATAACATCCATCCATTAGATAATCATATAGCTAACAGAAAGCAAGGCCAAGGCACAGTCACAATTAAACAAAAATAAATATGTAAATAAGAAATAAAAGTAGAAAAAGATGGGAATATCGATGGACTTTTTATAAATAACAAAATGAGAGAAAACCGGAAAGTGAGAATCACTTAGCTAGCTTCTGTAATTCTCGATCAGCATTCTTTTAAGCCGTGATTTTATAGCAGCTATTCCTACCGCTAAATCCATAATTAACTTCACACTCTCCCAGTGAAGAGGAATGAGATACTGAAGACAGAACCTGGAGCTTTCAGTAATAACCCGGGGCATTCGTAATTTATGTTTGGATCTCGTTTCAATCCGAGAGGAAATCAGAAAGAACCCAAAACATTTATTGATGAAAAGTATTCGGGTAGCAATGATCGATCAAGCTTAATTCTAAAAAGTATTACTAAATATTTCATTGCACTTTTTACTGGAAGAATATTATGTAGTGTATACAAGGTCTCGGCTGAAGTTTTATTGGGGAACTTGGATGGGGCTGGAAGAAACAATTTCAAAACGCGCGAAGCTTTTTTCTGTACGATCTGAATAGGTTTGATATGACTTATAAACGTATTAAGATATATTATTGGCGCATAATCAAAATGGCAATGAACCAAAGAAAAATAAAGGGATCTCAGAGCTGAATACGGGAGAAGATGCTTAAGTCTAAACATCAGTCCAACACCACGATAAGCCTTAGTCCTAACCAAATTAATGTGCTCTTTCCATGACAGATTCTGGTCAAAAATAACACCCAAATAACGAATAGATTCAACTCGCTCAAAAACAATTACACCTTCACCAGATTCTATTTCTACTTTAAATTGTCAAAACTTACATCCAGTTCTACTATAAATTAGAAATTTTGTCTATTTCTTGTTTAAAGCTAATTTATTATCATACATCCATTCAATTAGTCGGCAAAATGTAGTCTTCACATTTAATACCATAGCATGCTCGTCCATAGCCGATAGTGCTACTGCGGTGTCATCGGCAAACTGAGCATTTAATGAAGAATCACCCGTCGAACAAGACCAAAGGTTTCGACGGGATCCCAAAAATTCAATATTTGATCCAGACAATTGGGTCTTGTGTTAGCCAAATCCAGTCTTCGCCAGACTTTTTGAAAAATTTGTGGCCAAATAGCTAATCATCTAAGAAAACCAAGTCCAGATATGGATTCAGCATGTGTGTTTACCCCTATAAGTCATATCTGTTTTGAAGAAAACTTCCTGCCACTTTCGGCCGAATTCAGGAACTACTTGTCCGGCGAAAAAAGAAAGCTCAAAAACGAAGTCAGCGTATCTTCTTTCCCCAATACTGAACATCTAATCAACTTCAAATAAAATTTTTACTTATAACAAATTTTCCATGTCTTCTTACCCCTAAATCGAACATCTAATCAACTCACAAATAAATTTTACTAGTAACAAACTTTCCGTTTTTTGCCGGATTTCGGGCAAACTACTTTTCCAGCGAGAAAATGGTTTTAACCATCGTGTTCAGAATGTGTTCTTACCCCTAATCGATCATCTAATCAACTTCAAATAAAGCTTTTACTTTTAACAAACTTTCCGGCTTTCGGCCGGATTCCGGGCGAACTACTTGTCAGATGACAAAATGGTTTTCACCATCGTGTTCAGCATGTCTTCTTACCCCATAATCGACTATCACATAATCTATTTAAAAATATTTCATTTGTCCCTTAAATTAAACCCCCTCCCCCACTCCTAAATGTAGGGCTACAGAGCCCATCTACGAACTCGACTTTACTCTTGACCCAAAGAAGCCTCACACCAAGTTTCATCAAAATAACAGACGGACAGACGGACAGACGGACAACTTTTGCGATGTCATAGGTATCCTCCACTTACGTTTGGGATCCCAAAAACTCAAATCATTGATATATATCAAAGAACAATAATGGTCCAAGTACCGACCCCTGTGGAACTCCTACTGTTCTTGATTGCGATAAACCGACCCCTGTGGAACTCCTACTGTTCTTGATTGCGATAAATCATCAGACGAGTCATACTCTAGAATAACCACTTGTTTTCTATCCGACAAATAAGATTTTATTAGATCCAGTGCATTTCCACGAATACCCGCGTTGTGAAGTTTACAATAAAGAATCTCATGCGATATCGTGTTAAATGCTTTCTGAATATCAAGAAAAATTGTTGCAGGAGTCTCGCCACGATCCAGACAATCCTGAACGTGTTGCACGGTAACAGTCAGGGGATGAACCGTACTATGATTTCTACGGAATCCGAATTCTATTATAAAGTGCTCTTTCTACTATCTTTGAAAATGCAGAGAGTATCGATATTGGTCGGTAATTAGTGCAAAACCGCGAATCTTCACCCTTGTGCAGGGGAACTATTCTAGCATTCCTAGCGGATTTAAAAGAATCCGGAAAAACTCCTGTTCGAACAATTAAATTTTTAATGTGACAAAGAACATGCAAAATACTAGGAGATATTGCCTTAACTAAATAAGTTGAAGATCCATCCAGAGCTTCAGAGAATCCATCTTTCATTTTAGCTATGGTATTTTTCAATTCAAGAATAGAAAATGGAGTAAGAAATAAAGATGTATCCATTGGGGGATGCATGTGCCGCTTAAATGACTCGTTCGAAGGGGGTTGACATCCTGCAGCTGTCTTCTCTCCAGTACTAACAAAATGGGTATTGAGAAGATTCGCAATTCCTTGATTGACCTTCACTATCGATTAGGTCATTCGATGAATTAATTATTGACCTTCACTATCGATTAGGGCATTCGGTGTCGAAGACGATTTGTTTTTTCCCATAGGAGAATTATTTATTCGCCAAGTACTCTTCTGGTGTCCTTGTGCTTTTACAAATGCTTTTTCATAATACTGCGTTTTAGCTTTTCGTATTACCCACGACAGAGTATTTTTTATAATTTTTAAAAGTAACTTTATTACGAAAAGATAATGAAAATGAATTTCCTTTCACTTTGAGGGTTAGGGTGCGCACTTCAAGGGCCGAAATGCCTTTGTAAGAAACACACCTAAGGAAGAAATGATCATGGGAGCTTGGAGATCATGGCAATGTATCGTTTACACAAAACTTTTCGTGCTTGCCTTGCGGTTAGGATAATAACTTTAAGGAACATATTTGTAAGCAAAACCATTGAGGCAAAATGATCATGGGCCCTTTCAGATAATGAAAATGTATCTTTTGGTCAAAATTGCTTAGTTGTGTTGCGAGAGCAACACTTTGGTTTTGTCCTCGTTTTTTTTGTTTTTTTTTGTTTTTTTTCCTATGACTCCGATTTCATTTTATTCCTGGTAACTGAGAAGGGTCTAACCTGTGCGGTTTTTACGGAAAGTGTGGACCTTAGGCCGGATTGATGAATATGACATTACATTTTGGAAAGCTCCGTAGAACTCTTGCCTGGGGCCAATAAGGATGGTTTTTGCTTGTCCTCGAGCCAGAGCCTACGGTTTGCGAAGTGAAGTGGAGTTGTATAGCCTATGTCAGAGAGGACTATCTGAAGTTGTGTAGCGAACCTTTCGTTTCATCAAAAGATGTTTCTGCTTTCGAGTGGAAAGCTCCGTTCTAGCACGCAAGCAGGCAGGCACCAGTTTCAAATTGAAGATGGACTAAAATCTATAAGTGTTAAATATATGCGGCAGTTACCCGGCCCCACAGCCAACATATCTTCTTTGAGTGATAAATAGAAAAATCTACAGAGACAAAAAAGTGGCTTTTTCCCACGGGTCCGAAAGTGCTGCCATCTATTGTTTCTGTCCATGTCTGCGACGATTTCAGCTGAGTTTATAATTTTTTTTTTTGCACTTTGGTTTGTGGTAGAGTAACGGTATCAGATGTGCCTCTTAAACTTTAAAAGTTCTCTCATTGCTAAAGAAACTAGAGCTTATCCTTTGCTCCTTTTTTAAGTCGTGACGTTAGAAAGTTGGCCTGAGGCAAAAAAGTCAACTTTTGAACTAAGACAGGTAGAATTTTTTTTTCGACGGCAATCGATAGCCATTGATGAGCTGATCAAAGTATACGTCATCCATTTTTTGGTACAAAAATTCCTTCATGAGATACACCAGTTTGAAAATTTCAAAGGGGTTGACAACTTCATAGTAAGGTACATTGAAACCAAAAATAGGCGATACCAGTTATGATACATATAGGGGACTTTTAAGCAACAGTCGACTGTTAGCCCATAATCATTTTCGGTAATGAGGGGTTTGCAGCTTTTGCTAGTTGGTATACCTGTTATTTGTTTCCGGTGTATTCGATGGTAAGAACAATTTGGTTCCCAATGGTAAGATATGCAAGGGACTTGTAAGTAATAATCGGCTGTTATGCTACAATCATCTTCTGCGATGATGGGTTTGCAGCTTTTGCTAGCTGGTTTACCCATTATTTGTTTCCGGTTAACTTAATGTATATCACGGGAGAGGAACTTGTAAGTAGGAATCGGTTCACGAGGGGCTAGGAATTTTTGCAAATGGGTGCACACTGTATTCGATTTCTATAAATCTGACGGTAAGAAAGTTTGTGTCGATGGTCTATCAATGTAACCGAGGATTAACTGTTTACACAACGGATACAAACGAAAATGTAAAGCAATGAGGTAGTTTCATAATAATTAATAGTGTCATCTATGGTATTTTAATCCTGAAAAGTTACGGATAGCTTTCTATTACCAACTAGATTATATAAGATATTGTTCCAAGTTTTCATCCGTCACGATGTCTACGATTGAAAAGGATAAAGTACAACTGACTGCAAAGTTAATTTAGTCCCTTCTTCCTATATTATTTTGTTGTTGTTTTTACAACGCTGAAGAATACCTTTTGATCATATGATTAATTTTTTTAGAACATCCCGTTTAAAAAGCTTATGCTATAATCATCTTCAGCGATGAGGGGCTTGCAACTCTTGATAGCTGGTATATCCATTATTTGTTTCCGCTGAATTTGATGTCAATCACGGGAGTGGGACTTGTAAGTAAGAATCGGTTCACGAGGGGCTAGAAATTTTTGAAAATTGGTGCACATTGTATTCGATTTCTGTAAATATGACAGTAAGAAAGTTTGTATCGATGGTCTATCGCTATAACCTAGGATTAACTGTTTACGCAACGGGTACAAACGATATGGTAATGTAAAACAATAAGGTAATTTTGTAATAATTAATAGTGTCTTCTATGGTATTTTAATCCTGAAAAGTTACGGATAGCTTTATAATATCAACTAGATTATATAAGATATTGTTCCAAGTTTTCATCCGTCAAGATATCTACGATTGAAAAGGATAAAGTTCAACTTCGACGGCAATCGATAGCCGCTGATGAGCTGATCATAGTATATGACATCCATTTTTTGGTAAAAAAACACACTGAAACCAAAAATAGGCGATACCAGTTGTGAGACATTTAGGGGACTTGTACGCGACAGGCGACTGTTAGCTCATAATCATCTTCGGCAATGAGGGGTTTGCAGCTCTCGCTAGTTGGCGTACCTGTCATTTGATGAACAATTTGGTTCCCAAATGTAAAACATGCAAGGGACTTGTAAGTAATAATCGGCTGTTATGCTACACAAATCTTCAGCGATGAGGGGTTTGCAACTTTTGCTAGTCGGTGTACCCATTATTTTTATCCGGTGAACTTGATGTCTATCACGGGAAAAGGACTTGTCAGTAGAATCGGTGCACGAGGGGCTAAAAATTTGTGCAAATTGTTGCACATTGTATTCGATTTATATAAATCTGACGGTAAGAAAGTTTGTATCGTTGGTCTATCGCTGTAACCTAGGATTTACTGTTAACGCAACGGGTACAAACGATACTGTAATGTAAAACAAGGTAGTTTCGTAATAATTAATAGTGTCATCTATTGTATTTTAATCCTAAAAAGTTCCGAATAGCTTTATAATACCAACTAGATTATATAGGATATTATTCCAAGTTTTCATCCGTCACGATGTCTACGATTGAAAAGAATAAAGTTCAACTGACTGCAAAGTCAATTTAGTCCCTTTTTCCGATATGCTTTTGTTGTGGTTAGGGCAATCGATATCCCTTGAAGAGCTGATCAAAATATATGCCAGCCATTTTTTTGAACAAAAATCCTTCATGAGATAAACCAGTTTGAAAGTTTGAAGGGGTTGACAACTTCAGGAGTAAGGTACACACTGAAACCAAAAATAGGCGATACCAGTTGTGAGACATGTAAGGGACTTGTAAGCAACAGTCGACTGTAAGCAACAGTCGACTGTTAGCTCATAATCATCTTCGGCAACGAGGAGTTTGCAGCTTTTGCTAGTTGGTATACCTGTTATTTGTCTCAGGTGTATTCGATGGTAAGAAAAATTGTGTTCCCAATTGTAAGACATGCATGGGACTTGTAAGTAATAATCGGCTTTTATGCTATAATCATCTTCAGCGATGAGGGGTTTGCAACTTTTGATAGCTGGTGTATCCAATATTTGTTTCCGGTGAATTTGATGTCAATCACGGGAGACGGACTTGTAAGTAAAATCGGTTCACGAGGGGATAGAAATTTTTGAAAATTGGTGCACATTGTATTCGATTTCTGTAAATATGACAGTAAGAAAGTTTATATCGATGGTCTATCGCTATAACCTAGGATTAACTGTTTACGCAACGGGTACAAACGATACGGTAATGTAAAACAATAAGGTAGTTTTGTAATAATTAATAGTGTCATCTATGGTATTTTAATCCTGAAACGTTACGGATAGCCTTCTTCCGATATTGTTTTGTTGTTGGTTTTACAACGCTAAAGAACAGCGTTTGATTATGTGATTATTCTTTTTAAAACGTACCGTTTTAAAAGCTTCGATAAGTTGACAATTTCAGCATTTAACCGACAGCGAAGAAACAAAACCAAAGTGTTGCTCTCGCAACACTTTAGCCGGCGAAGCTGGACAAAGGTTGCCGCAACACTTCACGTTGCCCGGGCAACGTAGGTCTAGTTCACTTTGCGGTAAGGATGCGCACTTTAAGGACGCTACAAATTCATTTGCAACAAAACCCTTGAGACAGAAATGGTCATGGACCCTTGGAGATCACAAAAATGTATCGTTTGCTCATCACCTTTTTTTCCTTTGGCGATTATAATGTGCACTTTAAGGAAGTCGGATCGGAGAACTGACAGTTTCCAAGTTAATCTGTTCGGCTCCCTGATATGCCTGCCAAGTTTCATCATCCTAGCCCACCTGGAAGTACCTTAACTCCGGATCACCGCAATTCCGGAAACCGCCCTCCAACGCCCCCACAGTGCCCGAATCCGTTCCGGTCCTGTCACTGATTTACCTAGGGCTTTAGCTTGTTCCTCCCACCAAGTTTCATCCCGATCGATCCCCCGACCCCCCCCCCCCAACATTCATCGGATCCCGGTCCGAACTTGAAATGGGACATCTGAGACACGAGGTCTTTCCAATATCAAGTTTCATTAATCATCCGTTCGAAACTTATACACACCTCAAGATTCCGGATTCCCTCTCCCCCCACTCTCCCCACGATGGTCGGATCGAGAAACTGGCTATTTCCAAGTGAATCTGGTCGGGTCCCTGATTTGCTTGCCAAGTTTCATCATCCTAGCCCACCTAGAAGTACTTAACCCGGATCACCGGGATTGCCAGCCCCCCTCAAACTCCCCACAGAGTGGCCAAATCCGGTCCAGTTGTGTCAATGATGTACCTAGGGATGTAAGATGTAAACTGGTGATGTACACCAGTTTTCATCCCGATCATTCCACTTTAAGCGTGTAACAAGATTTCCGGTTGCACCCCCCCCCCCCCTCCGACTCCCCAAATCAGTCATCGTATCCGGTCCAGACTTGAAATGGAACATCTGAGACACCACGTCTTTCCGAATATCAAGTTTAATTAAGATCCGATCACCCGTTCGAAAGTTATGCAAGCCACTAAATTCCGGATTCCCCCCCCCCCCCCACGATCTCGAGCAAGTGATTATTTCCGAGTTAATCTTGTTGGGTCCCTGATACGCCTGACCAGTTTCATTGTCCTAGCTCATCTGGAAGTACCCTAGCTCTAACTTGGGAGAATTCTACATACTTCAGAATGGTTTTCCTGTTTGCATCTCTCTTGTTGGACTTCAAAAGCAAATTCAGAAGTGAACATGCAGCATCAACAAAGTTTATGGGTATCCCTGCAGAATCTGCCTTCACATCCTCCTGAAAAATAGATAACATTAAAGAGATGCTTAAGCTTTTTTACGTTATTTAACTTATGGTTTATGATATTGAAATTTTATTTAGGCACTTAAGAAGAGGAAAATAGTGCAGTACAGACAAATAAAAGGAAAAAATACACTGAGCTTTCAATAATATAGTAAATACACAAGATCAAAAAATAAACATTAAAAAAAAAGAAGGGACTAATCGGGTCTAAAAATCTCCTTCCTAGATGGAATGCAGCGAAATGTCCAAGGGCAGAAACGTGAAGTTCCTGGGCAGTTGAAGATAACTTTGCACCAGGGTCAGAGGGCAAAAAAGAACAGTGCTGTTTTGGCACTGGGCTAAAACTTAGCCCAAAGGCTAAACATTTAGTCTAGATGGTAAAATGAAGACTCGAAACAACACTTCATGTGTTCTTGGAGCCCATAATCAGCCATACACAATTCCTTAATTTTTGAGCACACAGTACCCTAGAGCATACGGATAGCAGAAGAATGGTCCACTACAAGAAATGTTCAAGGGAACTTACCGGAACTTCCGCTGGGTGTGCCACCTTAAGAAAAAACAATCCTGATTCTCTCCTCAACAACAGCTTGTATTCTGCATTTTTTTAATTTAGCACAGTTTCTAGCTCTGTAGAGTTCTGTCAAAGCACCTAATATGTTCTGGTTTGCTGGGATCTAAGTCAATAAAAGCTTGTTCCTAGCTTGTTCAGCTAAACTTCATGTTATCTAGTCCAATCTGGTAAAACTGTATAAAACGACGGTTTGCTCAGAAGGTGTTTTTTGTTCAACCGTTCTAGCTAGGGTAGTAAGATTTTCTTTAAATGCAGAGCATTTAGCCCTGAAATTGAACTAATCTTTGTGTTGCTTGTCACACCATCACACAGTTTCTGTTATATGCTGCAAAATGCAGAATTTGTAACAAAGCCATGTTGTATTTATAGTGTAGTATATAGCGAAAGCTGAAATAAAGTTGAATAAATAAATAAATAAATTATAAATAAATAAATAACAGTCTGAACCAAGAGTAAGATATCCTCTAGCCCAAATTGACTTGTGACCAAGGATCAGAGGTTGTTTTTATATTATTAATTTCTGCGACATGGGGATGTGAACTGGTTAGAAGAATTTGCCTTCAGGCGGGATCACTGTTGCTATGACCTGCTTCTACCAGATTATTGTAGTGGTTTGCGAACTCTGTTCACAAGCCCCTCGGTAGCTCAGTGGTAGAGTGACTGCCTTGTAAGCAGAGGGTCCTGGGTTCAAATCCCGGCTGAGGAGCATTTTTGTCTACCAGTTCACTACTTATAAAATGGTTGTTTCAATCCCACCTGAAGAGGCTGTAAGGCGGCGACTTCAGACTAAAGACCAGAACAAGGAGAGGTGCTAGTAAATGCTCTAATTTTAATTTGAAATAAAACTCACTTTCAAACCGTAATTTGCAAAAGCAGCACAAGCTTAAGTAGACCACCCGTGCATCCAAAATTGGCTACATCACAAAATTTCCTTTGTACTTTTTGTATATGGGGGTTATTGTCTGTACTGTCCATTCATTACAGGGCACTGTCTGGGGTCTTTTCTCCAATCAATCAATCAATATTTTTTAAACCCTAATAGCACTAGGCTAACATGGGTGGAAACTGGAAAAACAACTCATGAACAGTACGAATTACAAAAATAACTACAAAATAAAATGAAAGAAACATGAAATCAAGCACAGCTAAAATGTTTAGTGAAATATGGTATGAAGAACTTTATCTATCTTTCTGAAGATGTCGGTGGGGGCTTGTGGGGTAGAAACTTGGGTTTCAGGTCATTCTTGCTTCCTGTTAGCTTGTGGGGTAGAAGCTTGGGTTTCAGGTCATTCTTGCTTCCTGTTAGCCCCAACAGAGGGTTGTGTAGGGCAGGTGTAGGGCTAACCTTAATTAGACATTAATGAGCTACAAATAATTATGTACAAGTAAGCTTGCACTGTTGAAGTTTATTACTGGAGCTTATACTATTTCCATCACAATTTAACATGCGGATTCCGTTCCTAAACTATGATTATCTTTAACTCACCATAGAATTTTAAAACCAAAGTTTACCCAAAGTTTTTTCCATTGCACCATCACTGTTCAAGGGTAAATACTGGGAAGAAAAAAAATCCGCCTGGTGCTTATAGAACAGAAGCAGAGTCCAAATAGTGAGCGTGTTCCATCCTACTTACTACGCGTGACGTCACAAATTCTTGCTTTTTGCCGTCAAGGCTGGAAAGATTTTTCTATTTTCCAGCAGGATCTCACGCCAGGGTTAAATCCGACCAATCACGTTCCAGAGATGCGTAGTTACTACGCTTACCACCCTCCTGAGCATGGTAAGCAAATAGTAACTATTAGTTACTATTCCGACAAGGTTGGAACGGTCAGCGTAGTAACTTTTCGTGAGGATGGAACGGAAATAGTAACTGATAGTAACTATTGTTACAAGGGTGGAACACGCTCAGTATAGGCTCCAGTAATCTGCCTCTACTGAAGAGCTCTGTGACCCTATTAACCTGTCAAGATTAAAAACTGACAAGAACTCTTCAGCTAGAACGAATTACTTACCATTTTAAGAGATGTCTGACTTCAAATACGACAAATGATAGTCATGGGAGTTTAGTCAGGTCACGTCTGGAGAATTCGAACTTCCCGCCAGATTCTTTTTAATACCGTCTGTTTCTTCTGCAGATGATTGTCCGTTTGTGGAAGACATCAGACGAAGAAGTCGAAGCTCGAAGAAGGGTCGAAGAATACAAGTGCAAAGTACAACATTTTTTATTAGGTTTTTGTAAGGATACAATGGTATTGCGGAGCTGGGTATAGAAACTATAAATTTCAGTGACCATTGAAATTAAAGTATTTTTAAAAAGGTAGGGTTCCCAAGGTAACACATCGTGGTGTGCGCAAAAGTCAGAAAACACGGATTCGTCTTCGCGCGGGAAAAGAACAAAACATCTCCGTACCCAGTCCCAGTGACCCAGTCACCTGAAAATCGTTTAAATAGGTAATATAACACTTTATCGTAGATATTTCTTCTACAACGCATTGTAATTACTAGTCAACTGTTCGGCTTTGAAGTTTTGATCAAAACTGAGCAGATACTTTGAATTCTGACAATCGCTGTTACTCTCAGTTTTGCTGCACCTTCTTTCAAAGATGAAGATCATAAAAATTAACAAGATAAACACCAATCAACTGAAATATTATCTCAGACAGATGCAGTGAAAGGAACCAAAATGTAAAACAATTTAAAAACACTAAAGAAATGTAAGTAGGCCTAATATGTAAAACAACCAAAACAAAAAACCAACAACAAGAACAAGAAAAAAAGAACGCATGTAGGAAAACTTTACACTAACCACAGCACAAACATTACTACAGATTACACGAAAAGGGAAGACCGCTGGTGGTTCAGTTTACTAGCTGAACATTTGAAATCTCTCCACTCTTTTATCAATAATCTTAGCAGGCAGAACCAGATGGAATTTCTGCGCCAAGAAGGAATTACTGGTCCAAGTGGGCAAATGTAGCAGATACTTGGCAAACTTAAAATAGATCCGGTGAACATTTACTGTACATATACATATAACGAAGACATCCAATAACGGAGGGATCAACCCCTCTTTTTATAGCTTCTGCCTAAATCTGGGCAAAAATACACGAATCGAAAGCTCTGGCTATGTCCAGTGCAAAGTACAAGGAAATCCCAAAATCCCCGGAGCCTTCCACATCCGCAAGAACATTAAACAGGGCGAAGAGAACATGCTCCCGACTCAATCTTTTCCGGAAACTGATGCGAAGGAACTTAACACTTCCGAGAAATTTCACTAAGAATAATAGACTAAAAATTTTTAAACGAAGTGCAAGAAACAGTTATAGGACGATACGATCGGCAATCGTCAAGATCTTTTTTCCCTTTTTTGGGAATAGGCGTGATCTCGCCGACGCAAAACTGCTGAGGCACAATACCTGATGAAATTGACATCTGAAACAACAGTGAGAGATGCTGCGCAAGCAGATCGGTAGCGTTTTCAAGATGTTTTGCGGAAACCAGATCAACACCAGCGGATGCTTTTTTCTTAATCTTTCTTAGGGCACATTTTCAGTGCCCTTTCACATTTCAGGGCACAAAGCAGACCGTGGAAATTTAGCCAGTATACTATCAAGCTCTTTTTCAAATTTACTTTCCGTAGCCGGATCGGGTGACGAAAACTCACTTTTATAATAATCAATCCAACTAATTTCAGGAATACTGACAGCAGAGGCCCGGTCTGTACGTTTAAGACTTTTCCACAAAAGAGATTTCACTCGAGGGTCACTCGCATATCTTGTCAACATTGTTTTGAATCAGCATAATTTTGTGGTCCTAAAGTGCTCTTGTGAACTTTCTTTGTCTTTTCAAACGCAAATCGTTTACTATACCAGAACGCGGTTTATCAGACTCATTCCAAATTCGGAGCCACAGTTTAGCCGATTCACATGCTAAAACAAGATTCGAGTTTTTTTACCAATCGGCCAGTTCTGTTTTTTTGCGAACACGTCTGCTCGGAACCGCACTAAGCTCCGCACATCGAAGTGCGGGATTTACTTCCGCGAGATAACTCGTAATATGTATTTCAATCTCACGCTCACTAAGATAAGAACTACAATCGGGGCTAAGCAGATGGAACGGAACTTTGATTTTATCGAGTACTTTAGCACTTTAAGGTTAGGATTAGTACTTTAGGGGATGTTGGATCTGAGAAGTGACAATTTTTAAGCCAATCTTGTCAAGTCTCTAATATTCAATCCAAGTTTCAGCGTCCTAGCACATCTGGAAATACCTTAACTCGCGATAGCCAGAATTCTGGACCCCCCCCCCCTGTAACTCCCCCACAGTGCCCAAATGCGATCCGGTTCTATCACTGACGTACTTGTGCTTGTCCTCCCCACCAAGTTTCATCCCAATCGATCCACTCTAAGCGTGTCACAAGATTTTCGGTTCCACCCTCCGACTCCCCCCCCCCACATTAATCGGATCCTGTCCAGACTTTCAACTGGTCATCCGAGACACGAGGTCTTTCAAAATATCAAGTTTCGTTAAGATTCGATCACTCGTTCCAATGTTATACATTCCCCAAGATTCCGGCTTCCCCCTCCCTCCACTCCCCCCACGGTGGTCAGATCGGGAAGTTGACTATTTCCAGGCTAAGCTGGTCGGATAACTGACTTGCCTGCCAAGTTTCATTGTCTTATCACCTGTCCGGTGATACCTCCGTATCACCGGAATTCCGGAACCCCCTCCAACTCCTCCACAGAGCACGAATCCGGTCCGGCTCTGTCAATGATATACCTAGGGCTTGTGCATGTTCCACCCACCAAGTTTCATCCCGATCGCTCCACTCTAAGCGTGTCACATGATTTCCGGTTCCCCCCTCGAACTCCCCCCCCCCACATTCATCGGATTAGTTCCGAAATGGGACCTCGAATGGGACATCTGAGACATGACATCTTTCCAAATATCAAGTTTCATTAAGATCCGATCACCCGTTCGAAAGTTATGCATGTCACTAAATTCCGAATTCCGGTAACCCTCTCTCCCCCCACGATGGTCGGATCGAGCAAGTGACTATTTCCAAGTTATTTTGTTCGTGTCACTAATATACCTGCCAAGTTTCATCGTCCTAACACATCTGAAAGTACCGTAACTCGCAAACATCGCACTGACCGACCGACGGAAAAGTGATCGGTGTATAGCACTTGGCCAGAAGGCAAGTGCCATAAAAATACATAAGTAATAGATACAAACAAATCGTACTTTGTCCGAACTATAGTTTTCAACTACATGCCAGTTTCTTTCCAGGTGGCCTTGCGAGAAAATCGGCATTGACCGACAATGCAGGCCTTTGTTGAAATTCACATTCTCTGCGTCTGGATGAATTTTAGCTTGTCGCAAGCAGCGGACACTCTGAACGTTATTACTAGGGTCACTACCCGGGTGAAAAAATACAAAATACCTTAGATGAGTCAAAATATTTAAGTGTACTGATATACCAGATGTAAAAATAAGCTGCCTTGTCAGTTAAATTTTAAAGCCCTCTCCAGCTTGGATACTGGTAGAAAGTAAAAAAAGAACAGATTTCGAAAACTTATTTAACCGAACCTGGATGAGGGGGAACATACACCTTAGATACATGACTATGCCCCCTCCCCGTATCTTTATTCGCACCCCCCCCCCCTTCGGAGGCCCTTCTCGACGAAGGACCTTTCTAGACCGTGGCTAACGACCAGTGACTACGTTCAGCTTGTAAGTTAAAATGTCAAGTCTACTCTGGATCTACTGCAAATTGATCCTAAGATGGGCTTACCAAGCAGGAGAAAATATCCCTGAAACAAGCAGTAGTAGAGTAGTGGTACTATGGATTGTTTTATTACAACATGAACAAACACAATTAATCCACAGCACATCAAAAACACGCTAGCTGGAATGTGCTACTATAACATACCACGAAATAAAGTAAAAAAAAAACTCGAGATTGAAAACATCGATCTAAAAATTTTCCGGAAGAGAAAAGAGAACAATAAATGTACAAATAAGAGGAAGATGTTAGGTACACTTTTTTTTTCTTCCATCTAAATCGTAAGTGTAGGCTACCTATCGAGCAACTCCAAACGTACCATAGGTCAGAATTTATTGGTTCGCATATACTTTTTCTAGGCTTATCCCAAAGCTTAGAAGCTCATAATACTGCAAAGGAGGAATTTACGTCATTGTCATATCAGTCGCAAGTTTATACTTTAAGATGTAGCCTGAAGACCACCCTTACCAAGAAGGGGGCAGGTCAGTCGGCAAGTTTTCCTTCAGCAATTCGGCAATTCCGAGTCGAACAGTCCGGTAAAGGGCAATTTATTGAACGGCAAGTCCCTTTGGACAAGCGCGTTTTAGGTAATCCGGCCAAAGGCAAACACCAAGGCGATTAAATTCGGACGCAGGTGGTAGTGGCTCTTTGCTATTTACTGTCCGTAATGTCCTAGATGAACTTATATTGATTTGAACTAACCAAGGAAGACCTATTGTTCGAGTATATCGAGTGGCGTGTCTATCATAGAGCCGGTAACTGGCCATTCATTTTCAGTTCCTTTCTTGACAACAACGTCCGGCGGCATTTCGTTCAACAGATAGATGTGGTACGACTTGTAGGCTGCTGCGCGAGGTGTGGAATATCTAATGTAGTGTTTACACGGACAAGCAATCCCGTCCAGTCGAAAGAAATTCCGGTCGACTCGAAAGGATTCCGTTAGTGAAGACGACTAGAAAGCAAGACCAAAGGTGTCGATGGGATCCCAGAAATCTAAGATTTGATCCAGACAATTCGGTCTTGTCTTCGCCAGGCTAATCATCAGAGAAAACCGAGTTTACTACTGCCAAATTTGCGGTTTCGCCCAAATTCCGAGCGAACTACTAGTCCAGCCAAAAAAAATTTTTCAGAAACGAAGCCGGCGTATCTCCTTATCCCTATGAAGAAATCTAATTGACTTAAATGCGGGTACAACCGGATTCCGGACTAATTATATGTCCGGGTAAAAAATGATCATTATATACAGACTCAGCGTCTCTTCTTACCCCTAAATATATCATCTAATCAACTTCAGATAAAGCTTTTACTTTTAACATATTTTCCGGTTTTGGTTACAGGCGAACTAGTTGTCCGGCGAGAAAGTGGTTTTCACCATCGGGTTCAGCATGTCTTCTTACCCATAAATCAAACATTTAATCAACTTCAAATGTAACTGTTACGTTTAACCAACTTTCCGGTTTCGGCCGGATTCCGGACCAACTGCTTGTCCGGCGACAAAATGATTTTCACCCTCATGCTCAGCATGTCTTCTTACCCCTAAATCAAACATTTAATCAACTTCAAATGAAACTTTTACTTTTAACCAACTTTCCGTTTTTGCCGGATTCCGGACGAACTACTCGTCCAGCGAGAAAATGGTTTTCACCACCGTGCTCAGCATGTCTTCTTACCCCTAAATCAAACATTTAATCAACTTCAAATGAAACTTTTACTTTTAACAAACTTTCCGGTTTTTGCCGGATTCCGGACAAACTACTTGTCCGGCGAGAAAATGATTGTCACCATCGTGCTCAGCAACAAAAAGTCTAGCTAGCTTTTGAGAGCAGCAGTCGTCACAAATGCTCTCAAATTTTTGTTTATTCGCTAGTGAATTTATTTTTGTCAGATTTTCTGGTTTGAAGAGTTTAATTTTTTCCTCTGTGTGTAAACATAATCTTGTCACCAAGATCGGATTCTGTTCAGGTTTTCCCGTACTTGTAAACGCTGCATAAACAAGACCGAAGGTTTTGATGGGCTCCCAGAGGAGAATGTTTATCGATCTTTTTTTATACAGATAATCAGGTCTTGCAGATGCTCAGTCTTTGCCGAACCCGTATACGTTTGATATCATTGTTACAGACCACTGAACAACAGCCACTAAGTCACACTTTCCAGCTAAAAGCGTATGCAAAAATCAGTCTTATTCGAAAAATGGTGCTTCGACTAGATTACGACAGGACTATTTTATTTTATTTTACTTTATAGATATTCCTGCAGCCTAAGCTGACTGCGAATCATTAAAGAATCATTAAACCAAGCTGACTGCAGACTGCAGTTACCGTCTTCTTCTAAATGTCCACTTTCGGCCAGTCTCCGGTCAATCTTCGTGTCCGGTAAGGAAATAAAGCTTATATTTCAAGATATACTGTTAGCCCTTTATCGATCCTCCGATCCACTTAAATATTTTTTTACTTCTATTCAATTTCCGGTTTCTGCCGAATTCCGGAATGAACTAATTGATATGTCTCTTGACTAAAACTGGTTTCTTTCTTCCGTTCATCTATACTATACAGAGACTGGTATAGGAATACAACCGAAATGAATTGCCTTCAGACACACTACATGGGTAGAACTAGAGGTTGCTCTCTCTCCGCCACCGGTGTACACCTCGGCACGGCACCGGCACGGCATCGGCACGGCACCGGCACGGCACCGGCACGGCACCGGCACGGCACCGGCACGGCACCGGCACGGCACCGGCACGGCACAGGCACGGCACCGGCACGGCACAAGCACAGGCACGGCACAGGCACGGCACAGGCACGGCACAGGCACGGCACAGGCACGGCACAGGCACGGCACAGGCACGGCACAGGCACGGCACAGGCACGGCACAGGCACGGCACAGGCACGGCACAGGCACGGCACAGGCACGGCACAGGCACGGCACAGGCACGGCACAGGCACGGCACAGGCACGGCACAGGCACGGCACAGGCACGGCACAGGCACGGCACAGGCACGGCACTGGCACGATACCGCCGGCCATCGACAAATTTTCTGCAGATTACTGTTTGGCGCCCAGTACCAAGGTACTTGAACGAAAGAGTTATCGAAAACATGCTGCCGAAGAAGAAGCTGAACTAGATATGAGGACGATGCGCCAATTAGCCAACCATGTTTCTGTGCGTGCTAGTGTTAGGCGATATTTGGATTTTTTGATATATCGATATTTTCACTTTCGATATTCGATAATCGATATTTTCGCTTTTGATAGTCAATAATCGATATATCCATATTTTCCTTTTCGATATTCCATAATCGATATTGATATTTGCTTACCATGTTTCGCTATACGATACGCCTCTTTTCGCCAATATCTAAGAACAAAATGTTCGTTAATAGCATCTTGGATCATCTCGAACTCCGAATAAATAAGAAATGAATCACGGAAAACAAATTGCTCCAATTTCGGTAGGTTAGGTTAGATTATTTACAATAATTACGAATTTTTAATTATTAATAATTACGACGATATCGATATTTTGTCCGATGAATCGGTCTATCGATATCCGATACATCGTATCTTGGATCATCTCAAACTCCGAATAAATATGAAATGAATTACGGAAAACATATTGCTCCAATTTCGGATATATAAGTGTAGGTTATGTTGGATTATATACAATAATTACGTATAAACAAATATCGTTTTCGATATCGATATTTTCGTTTTGAAATCGATGTTTGGTCTGATACATCGATCTATCGATATCCGATATATCGCATTCTGGATCATCTCAGACTCCGAATAAATAAGAAATGAATTACGGAAAACATATTGCTCCAATTTCGTATACATAAGTGTATATTAGGTTGGATCATTTACAATAATTACGAATGAAAAGATATCGTTTTCGATATCGATATTTACGTTTCGATATCGATATTTACGTTTCGATATCGATATTTGTCCGATATATCGATATATTGTAATCGATATCGAATATTGCCCAACACTGAGTCAGCTTCAGTATATTTTGCTTCTGGTGAAGGTAATTCAGTGGCGACCAAACTTTGTTTCATGTGTGTAGGATTGGCTAAGAATGAAGCTTGGTAGGCATATTTAATTTGGAAAAAGTCAGTTTCCCCATCAGACTCTCGGAGTACAATAGAGGTATACTTTTTTGAACGTTCGTTGACTTCCCACTTTGCCATTTTCCTGCACTTGCTATGGCTTAATATACGTACCAATTAGCCAAAGTAGGTAATTAAGGATTGACAAGATTTGTTTATAAATTCTTATTTTATAGAGCCAAAACCATTCCTTAAAGTACCCAACTTAACCACAAAGTACAGAAAATGCTTTTGAGCAAAACATACATTTTCATAATCCTCATGAGCCCATGATCATTTTTGAAACAAGGATCTTGCTTCAAAATGAATTTCCAGCTCCCTTAAAGGACCCTTCGCACTATTCACTCGTCAACTTACAGTATTTTAAAGGATTTGAATACTTTAACTATGCTGTGCTTTCGGTTTTGGCTGTTTTAAGCCTTTTTTGTGACCCGTTGTCTTGTAGCAAAAACAGGGAAACAATTTACAGAACCGGTTTCCTGATGGAAAAACTTCTCGCAGACAAACGTCGACAGCGTAGAACACGGCAAGTGAGAGAATCAGCGAGGTTTTGTTAGAGGGTTAGAATGTACCGCACGAAACGTGTGTCTCTGGGTTCAGAAATATATGTAGTGATTACGGAAGTAGGTCGCGTTAGTATTATCGGTAAGACAGGTCCTCTAAAGTGCACATCTTAACGAAAAAGTAAAAAAAAATGCTTTTGACCAAACCGTAAATATTCATGATGGCCATGGTAATTTTTGCTTCTAGGGTATCGCCTACAAATGCCTACCAAAAAATAGTTTGAGCAAAATATACATTTTCATGATTCATGATCCACAGAACACATGATCATTCTTATTTCAAGGGTATTGCTTATAAATAAACACAAGAAACCCAAGAAGACTCAGCCTTGCAAGTACCATATGAGCTTCTACCCTTGTATTCAACCCAAGCTCATTGAACGTTGTAGACTTGCTTCATTCTTGGCCAATATCTGATGAAATTTGTTTTCATGTGCCTCAGAAATCGTGGTTCACCGCAATATTTTAATTTAAAAAAAAAAAACGCGGCACCGGCTCGGCACCGGCATGGCACCGGTATGGCACCGGCATGGCACCGGCTCGGCACCGGCATGGCACCGGCATGGCACCGGCATGGCACCGGCATGGCACCGGCATGGCACCGGCATGGCACGGCACGGCACCGCTAATCGACCAAAGTTTTACCTCTAATCAACTTTAGACAAGACTTTCACTCTTACCAATTTTCAGGTTTTCGACAGATACCGGGCAAACTACTTGTCCAACAAAAAAGAACAAGAGCTGTAAGCTCATATGGCACTTGCAAGCAGACACAGTAGGTAATAGTAACAGCTAAGATTCTTGCTGTGTTGAGGGACAGACGACTTTGGACCTTTCGGATTCATGAAAATTTATGGTTTAGTAAAAATATGCCAATCAATTCGCGGTTACAATCCGCAATTTAAGGGGGCTAGCAATCCGTTTTTTAAGCAAATGCACTGTTACACAAACGATCATAGGCCCTTGTCTTATGAAAGTATATCATTCGCTCGAAAGTATTATTTTGTTGCACTTTGCGGCTACGATGCGCACTTTAAGGGTAATTTGGAAGCAAAATACTTGGGGCAAAGATGATCATGGGCCCTTGGGGATTCTAAAAATATTTAGTTTCTAGAAAAAACGTTTTTCGAATTTGCGCTAACATTGGTGCTTTAAATATTGGAAAATGATTTGTAACCAAAATCCTTAAGGCAAAAATTATCACGGGCCCTTGGGAATCAGGAAAAAAGATCTTTTGGTCAAAAGTACTTTTTCACTTTGCAGTTAAGAAATGCACTTTAAGGGGGCTAAAATTCATATACTTGAGGTACAAATGCTCAAAGGCCATTGGTGGCTTAGGAAGGTGTTCGTGAGATCAGAAACACTTCCTTTTGTCAACTGTCAAGTTTCCTTGGATCCGACCAACCGTTCAAAAGTTATGCAATGGAATGAAATTCTGGTAGTCCGGATTCCAATTCCCTCCACTCCCCCGATTATAGTCGGATCGGGGAAATGACTGCTTCCAAGTCAATCTGATCGGGTCTCCAATACACCAGCCGAATTTCATCGTCCAAGTGCATCTGTCAGTAGCCTACCTTAACTCGCGATCACTGGATTTCCGGAAAGCCCTTTCCAAGACCCCCACAGTGCGCCAATCCGGTCCATTTGTGTTAAAAATATATTTAGAACTTGGCCTTGTTCTTCCTACCAAGCTTCATCTCGGCCACTACACTCTAAGCCTGTTCCAAGATTTCCGATCCCCCTCCAATCCTCCTCTCCCCACAGTTATCGGATCCGGTCCGGACACGAAATGGTACATCCGTGACTCGAGCTCTTTCCACCTGTCAAGTTTCCTTTGTGTCCGATTCCCCGTTCGAAAGTTATGCTTGCCTCAAGATCCCGGATTAGCCCGCCCCCCCCCCCTCCCGATGTTCGGATCAGGGAAACGACTTTTCTTAAGTCAATCTGGTCGGGTCACTGACAAGTCTGCCAGGTTTCATCGCCCTATCACATTTGGAAGTACCGTAACCCGTAATAACCGGAAATCCGGAACCCAGAATCTACCCCCTCCCCCACAGTGGCCGGATCCAATCCGGTTATGTCAACGTTGTATCAAGGATATGTGCTTGTTCTTCCCATCAAGTTTCATCACGATCCCTCCCCTCTAAGCGTATCACGATATTTCCGGTACCCTCCCTTAAACTCCCCCCACAGTTGTCGGATTTGGTCCTGGCGTAAAATGGGACATATGAGGCATGTGTTGCTTCCAAATATCAAGTTTCATTCAGACCCGGTCACCCGTTCTAAAGTTACGCACGCCTCAATATTTAGGATTCCCCCTCCCTCCACTCCCCCACGATGGTCGAATGGGGAAAATGACTATTTCCAAGTCAGTTTGGTCGGGTCCCTGATATGCCTGCCAAGTTTCATCATCCTAGCATATCTGGAAGTACCTTAACCCATGATAACCGGAATTCTGGGATCCAGCCCCCCCCCCATCAAGTTTCATCACGATCCCTCGACTCTATCCGTGTCACAATATTTCTGGTACCCCTCACCCCCCCCCCTTCAACTCGCCCTAGAGTTGTCGGATCCGGTTCGGACGTAAACTGGGACGTTTGTGGCATGTGTTCTTTCCATATATCACGTTTCGTTTAGATCCCATCCCCAGTTCGAAAGTTACGCATGCCTTAATATTCCGGATTCCCCCCCCCGCTCCACTCCCCCCACGATGGTCGAATCGGGGAAGTGACTATTTCCAGTCAGTTTCAATCAATCAATCATCGTATTTATTCCTGAATATCTGTTTCACAACATGATAGTTGGGTCACGCCTGCCAAGTTTCGCCATCCTAGCACATCTGGAAGTACCCTAACTCGCGACCACCGGACCGACCGACCGACCAACAGACAGACCGTGCGACGGACGGAAAAGTGATCAGCATATGGCACTTGGTCGGAAGACAAGTGCCATAAAAATTCAAAAATAGATTCAGCATGTTTCTGTAGCCCTGTCTCGAACTTTTATTCAGATTCACATAGAAATTTTACTTTTACAAACAAAAATTTCCGGATTCCAGGCGAACTATTTGTCCGGTAAGAAAATTAAGATCAGTTCTGGACTCAGCATTCTTCTTACCCCTAATCAGCTCTCACATCAGCTTGAAATGAATATTTTGTTTCATCCCTTAATTTAAAACCCCTCCCCCACCCCTAAATATTGGGCCACAGGACCCATCTACGAATACGACCTTTCGACCAAATGGATCCTCACACCAAGTTTGAACAAAATATCCTGAAAATATCTCAACCCCTTTGAGCGCTATCTTGCTGACAGACAGACAGACTGACAACTGCTACGAAGTCATAGATACCCCTCCATCCACTTATGCTTTGGGATTCTAAAAACCGTCAGGATGACGAAGGAACCATAGCCGTATTTCAGACCCCCTGCAACGGTTGTCCACAACTCCAATTGCAGGGTTTTCGTAATTGAATTCGTGTAGCCTGTCTACTAATTACTTCTAAATAATTTCCTACTTGACCTGAGTTTGTAACAAGTCAACCGAAAACTTTTATTTTGTTAAACTTGAACGTTAAGAACTTGCTGAATGATAAGCTTGGCAAACGGGAATTTGCCGATTTTTTTTTGTCAATTGATAGACTTGTCAGTTGAAAACCTGTTTAAGTTTAACTGAAAATTCAACTTATCTTTGTGTCATTTAATTCGATACACTGAATCATTTGGATTGTGCAAGGAGATTTTTTTATTTTCCGCTATCTGCTCTGGTTATGACGTTCAAAATATCTTCGGCCGTTCCCAGAACGTAAATTCTACTACGACGCGGAAAATTCAATCTGATTACAAACGCGGCTTTTCAGTCGGCAGTGATGAGATTGATGAAAATTGCTTAGTGCCCGAAAAAAATAAATCCTAAGTCTTTCTCGTAAGGCATACAACCAACGTGCAAGCGCATAGAGGTACCACAGATCATACGAAAATTCCACTATTTAAAAAACGATTATTCGTGACTAGTGGAACAACAAACTAACGCATTTCAGCGGGTCTTCAAGCAAACTTAACAAGTGATGGGTAACTAGATCGTTCTATCCCAGCCCTTTTCAGTTACACTTTAAGGGATATGTAGATGCCAAAAAGGACAAATCTCACTCAATTAAAAATCTCAGTCGGATGGTTCATCTAGCACCACTAACATACAAACAAAGTTGTTGCGGATACCCCGCCCCCTTAAGTGGAAGGCTACCCTATAATCAAACCGTAGACACAATGCGCCAATTCTCGGAAAAAGGCCTTCGTCCCGTCATTCCCTCGTATAGTGATTACCAATTAGTGCATAATTTGCAAAAGCAAGCCGACGTCCTTGCGAGATCCCGTGGCCAATTCAAAACCATCAAAAAATGGACCTTCGCTTTGCATCACAACTTGTTCATACTTTTGTTCCTACCGAACCTCAATTAGCGCATGCGCTTTGTTTGTCCTCAACCTTTAAATTTTGGTGACCGTGAAAAAGTTAAATAAACGCAAGCACTTTATTGTACCCAAACATTTTCACTTTCAAACCCGACGCGATTTCCCTTGTAACACGCGGAGACTTTGTGACGTCACGCCAGTCCTTTCCCTTTCGACGGCTTTGATTGGCGGAAATTTTTGGCGCGGTTTTAGAACTGTCGCTCAAGGCTGGTTTTTAGCTAAACGTGATAGAAAATAACGTAAGTTTATCAGTTGATTAACGTGGTTAGAACTGGAGTAACGGTGTAAAAGGGATATTCTCAAAATGGCCGCCATGGCACACGAATACCATTTGGAGGAGTTTTCAACGGTAAGAAATTGTAACTGGGGTGTGGGATTGGTAATGCGTTTTGCTGCGAGAATATTACCCTAATTAGTTTGGACGGGTTGTTTTGTATTATCTTCCTAGGTACCTGTTAGTTGTTGTCCTCAGTGAAACCACGAAAAGGTCGTCTGTTGATCATCTTAGTTAGCTTGGGTTTTATTTTGTAACCCATTGGAGGTGTGAAGGGCTTAAGACTCAAACCAATAGGAGTGACTTATATTTTTGGATGCTTTAGGCCAACTAGCCTACCTACAATTTCAATTTGTATAATTTATTTTATTTGATGTCTTTGACTCGGTAGCGACATAGCAACAAGAGAACAGCGAGATACAGCCAGGGAAACAAAACTGAGAACAGATAAAATAATAAGAACTAAAAGTGACTTTAAAGCTGAGAAAGACTGTGATATGGGTTAGACTCTTTGCTCTAAGCACTTGACCCTTAAGTTTGGTCCAAGTACAGTAAAGAATTACTTAGACCAAAGAGTCGAACAATACAGGGACGCTTGTATTGTCAAAATAGGAATCCTGTTAACTGGCAGAAAGAATTACTCTTACTAAGAATGGGCTTGCTAGGCCCATATACAACCCCTTCTTGAATTGTTAATAGACTGGGCATCGATTTTCAGTGACGATTGTATGTTTTCTCGGCTTACCGACGAAACGTCCCCGTGACAAAGATGCATGATCGACGTAAAACAGCTTCAGAGTGTGCATTACAGATATGTAAACATTCCTTATTGGCAGGAAAGATCGGACATAGAACCGGTTGCTTCATAAATGTATTGTTTTCAGTTAAAATATGTAGTGTAAATATGCCTTGCAATTGACACGTAACTCATCAGTTCTAAGCGTTTGAAGAAACATGCACAATATGAGGAGCACACATAGGCTCCTCAGAGAAAGGGGAAGCCCACTGTGGCTCAAAGAGAGCCAAACAAGGAAAATGCAAAAATAAGCGTAGTGCCGTTATGCTGGATAAAAATGACATGGGAAGCTAGGAAACAAAGGCGGATGAACGATTAGTTATCTATTAGAGACAAGCAACCTAGGTTAAACGGTTTGATCCTTTAGTACTTTTAGTAGTAAATGTCAACAAACTAAATATCGAACAAAAGCGAGATCAATGAGTTATATCGCAGCGTAAACTAACATACAAGACAAACCAATTAAATAAAAGATAAAACGAAAACTGACAAACTACTGAATCTTTGTGTTTTCTTTAAGAAATGGCTATAGCCGAGAGCAATACTTTGGTTTGTTTTCTTGAGTATCGGTTAGATGCTGAAGTAGTCAACCCATCGTGGTTTTCAAAAGTTTAAATTCCAAAATTTGTTTTGCCTGATCTGTGATCGATCAAAAGTCTATAGCCGGAGACGTTTTGTCATGGGGACGTTTCGCCAGGGGACGTTTGGATCGGGGACGTTTTTTCATGGGGACGTTTCGCCAGGGGACTTTTCGAATGGGGACGTTCTGTCGACAACCCGTTTTCTCCCGTGGCCTGTGAGTGTGACCTGTTGAAGCTGTGAAATTTTTCTGGTAAAATGTTTTCAGTGCTGTCTTGCTACACCTCGGATCTAACTGTAGCAGTCGATGCTGGCTGTGCCATCAGTTTCCGAATCGGATCGATAATTCGGCTGGAAACCGGTTAAGACCGAACATTTTCGAATTGTCCTAATTTTCCGGCGAATCTCATTGTGGAATCTGTGCAAGAGTAAAACATACTGCATCTGGACATGTTGTTAGTTTCCGAATCTGACGAAAGTTCCGGAAGTTTATTCGGGATCCGGGAAAAGCCAGAAATTAAGAGTGGATGGAATTGACCAAGGAAACTGACGAAGAGGTTAACTGAGGAGTAAACAACGTACTGGATTACATTACGGCATTAGTTTTCAGCTCGAGCGGATAGTCAGGCCGGCATCCGTAGAAAAACCTTCAGAACCATTACGGCAATTGTTTCCTACTGAACTGATTTTTGTAGCGCTGCATTTTATCTTATGCTCGTGTGAATAGTTTTGACCGGAATCCGGGGAAAACCATAAATCTAACAAAAGCAAAAATAGTCCTACTAGAAAGTACATATTTTGCACTATTGGTGCACTAAGCGAGGCACTAAGCTCGGACATCAGGATCCTTATGTCGAGCCCTATGTAGTTCCTTAGTGACGAAGGGCCATGAGGGTTTCGGATTCTTTAGCTAGAAATGCCATAAAGGAGCAATTGGAACTTGATGCCAGTTACGCAGTCGGGCGCCAGCTATTTGGAAGAATAGACAAAGCAAATGCGAAACCAGATACCAAACTCTAATGTAGAGATTTAACTAGGGTCGTTTAGAAGAGGTATACCAAAGGAAAATGAAACGACTAGCGACAGGAGCTTCTTGACTCTGGTTGTGAACTCTTCTTTCATCAGAAAAGGCATGAGTCCGGACCGGATCTGGCCATCGGTTGGTGAATTCGAGGGGTGGGGGGGGACTCTTTGGCATGGAACAAGCGCTCCTGGTTTTATTTTCGCGATTACCGAATACACTTCTCTGTAGCGTATCTGACGAGAATACCGGTTTAGAAATACCTTTAGAAATTTTCTTTGAATCATGACCTTGATTGATTGATAGCAAACGCTCGAGCAAACGAGTAAGTTCGTAATGGATCCAGTTAGTATGGGGGATATCATTCATTATTTATGCCCAAAAGGAAGTTGATTGGCTCTCGGCTGATATCAAGTTCTTTATCTGTTGTTTCCAGTCGAGTCTTTTAAGATAAAAAAGAAACCAAGGTAGTGACGAACTTAGAGGGAAAAGAAAGGCTCGAAGAAAGGTTTTGGGCCCAAGAGTGGTCAATTGTAGGTTTCTTAACGCCAAGATTTCTTCAAAATTTCGTTCCCCAATCGGAGCGACTCGAATCCGTTTTCGTTGGTAAAGGTGCGGTCACTCTTTACATCACATCGCGCTCTGACTCAACTCATTTTAAAAAACTGAAAATTTGAAGCGGAAATCTGAGAGTATTTGAATTCAAAAAATGAAATAACATTAAAAACTTTTTATCGAATCCTCCATAAACACCCTTTCGATTACATTCCAATCCTTTTTGGGATCCCAAAACGTAAGTGGAGGGATACCTATGACATCGCAAAAGTTGTCTGTCCGCGCCGTCTGTCCGTCCGTCTGTCAGCACGATAACTCTCGAAGGGAATTACATATTTTAATGAAACTTGGTGTGAGGATTCTTTGGGTCAAGAGTAAGGTCAAGTTCGTAGATGGGCTCTGTAGCCCCACATTTTGGGGTGGGGGAGGGGGTTTAAATTAAGGGGCAAGCAAAATATTTTTAAACAGCTAATGTGATAGTTGATAATCGGGTAAGAAGACATGCTGAGCACGATGGTGAAAACCGTTTTTTCGCCTGACAAACCGGAAAGTTGGAAAATAGAAAAAGTTTCATTTGAAGTTGATTAGATGTTTGATTTAGGGAAAGAAAGACATGGTGAACACGATTATGAAAACCATTTTCTCGCCGGACAAGCAGTTCGTCCGGAATCTGGACAAAACCGGAAAATTTGTTAAAAGCAAAAGTTTTATTTGAAGTTGATTAGATGTCCGATTCATTGGTAGAAAGACATGCTGAACACGATTATTAAGACCATTTTCTCGCCGGACAAGTAGTTCGCCCGGAATCCAGCCAAATCCGGAAAATGTGTTAAAAGCAAAAGTCTTATTTGTAGTTGATTAGATTCCGATTTAGGGGTAAGAAGAGATGCTGAATCTGTATATGACTATTGTTTTTTTTACCCGGACGCGTAGTTCATCCGGAATCCGGCTGAAACAGGAAAATTGTCATGAGTTAAAGCTTTATTTGAAGCTGATTAGATGTTCGATAATTTGTTTTTGAGCTTTGTTATTTTGTCGGATAAGTAGAAAAAAACGGAAATTTGGCAGAAGTAAGCTAAGGCAGGAAGTTTCGAACAGTTTCGTCAAAACAAATACGACTTATAGGGGTAAACACACATGCTGAATCCATACATACAAACATATCTGAACTTGGTTTTCTCAGATGATTAGCTATTTGGCCTTAATCTGTTTCTGAATTTTTGTAGTAAAAATGCTTGGGGAGTCTAGAGAAGACAGGACCCAATTGCCTGGATGTGATATTAAATTTTTGGGATCCCATCGAAACCTTTGGTCTTGTTATAGTGACCATTGTATAAAAATAGGCACTAATAAACTCGATTGCAGTACTAAATTTTGCAAATAGGCTTGGGTAGATGTTTGCATATTTTTGTGGAAACTGAACCATGCAGTGTTGACGTTTGGTCGCTATCTGCTGCATACACTCGGTTTACATTAGCCAAGTCCCCTCAGTTGTCAAGTGCATGTTCCGAGAATAAACTTGGTAGACAGTGGCGGGAACACAGAATTAACGACCCTTTGTTTAACCCTGCTCACTTATTTTAGCCTCTTCGATAGCTCTGTATACATTCGATCGAGGGATCGCAAACTTCGAAGCAATTGAACACGTTGGTTTTGGCTTGATATGTTTCCGATTTTTTCTCTACAGTCGCAAAAGTTTAACACCAGAAAATGGTCCAAGAAATTCCCAGTACGACCCTTAATTTTGGCATGATAGGCTGCAAATCGCTGAGATCCGTTTTCTTATTTGTCGTGACGAAAGCATGACCAAGGCCGTATCCAAGCGGGGGGGGGGGGGGGTAGGGGGTCTGAACAAATACCTACAAAAAATCATTTATATACTTTAACCTCTTCAAGAAACTCACACACTAGAAAAGAACCTGGACTAAGGAGAATAAAGGCAGGTTTTGGGAAAAGGTCTTCCCACGCTGGACTCGAGGTTTGACATAAATCTGTCTCCAAGAATGTATGTGTTCGTCTCAGCCTTCAAAGTTATTTGTTACGTCTGGAAAATGGGGATATCTAGAGCCGTATCATGGAGTCGTTTTTCTCAATTTGTATTTAGTTTATGATTACCCTTCTCCGAATAAAAACTTTGCCTTCACGCAAACATCTGACGGCTTAGTGATTGCCTTGAACTGAGAGCAACAGACTCGTTAGGATTAGCAAATCATCTTGTGCCCGCTTGACTTTGGCAGTCTTTCTTAGTTGATACAATAAAGTTCAGTTAAAAACTTTAGTTGAACAACTGGAATCTTTTCAACTTCCATCTACCATAAGAAGTTTCAGGATCTCTACCAAACATGTTGGGAGTTAGAGCTAGGCCTTGTTTTGCCTTTTTAGGCTCCCAACATGATTCAACCCATGTGGAGGGAGGGAGTATTTGAATGTTTCCCGATTCTTCGAGTTAGCTTTGCTTTACTGTTAATGTGTTTGCCAGTCAAAACAGGTGAAATTGATTTGGTTTTCTAGATGAACTTTTCCATAACTTGAGTCGTTACTAGCCAAAATGTTAGGGGGAGAGAGAACCAAGGTATTTAACCTTCTGGGTGGTTATTTTTACCGACTACTCTCATGAAAGTCGACAGTTTTTTTAGAAAATCGACTGTTTTTCAAACAAAAGATTGCCGCTTCGCGCCGTCTAATTATTTCCTTTACCGAGTGTCCGACAGCAATGATGAAGGCATCCCCCCCCCCCCCCCATACGTGACGCTTCTGGTCTAGACTCAATATATCTAATCTATCTTCTTGTTTGGGAGTAAGGTTTGGTAGGTCCGACCCACGGGAGACCCCCCCCCCAAAAAAAAAAAAATCCTGGATACGGCCTTGAGTATGACCCTCAAAACTGTTTCCAGACAGTTCTAAATACAACCCCTTAGGAAATGGTTCATATTCATTTCATTCAGCTCAAATTTTAATGAATCGTAACGTATGTTGAGTTAAGGGGTAGCAAACTTCAAAGCAATTCGTAAGTGACCACCGGTGACCACGTAAGCTTTCGTACCCTTCAAATGAAGAAAGGTCAGTTTTCTCTTTGCCCTGGCAAAATTCTGATCCTTCGAAATGGGTCGGAATAATATCAAATAGGACATTTGTTTATTTATTTATTTAACTCAGTCAACGGCCGACAAGGGTCATATAAATCTACAACAACACACTATTGAATATAACACAAAATAATAAAGCTAAGCAGTGCGTATGAATCAAATTACTTTTTCGGTGAATCAAATACTTTTTCGATGAGCGGCACAGGCTCGTAGTGCGTTTCCCGATGAAAAATTTATCTCAGAATAGTACCATGAAGTAGTACGAAAAAGTAGCATGCAATACTAACGATGCCACTACTTGCTTCTACTTCAAGGGTACCGTGTTACTGCATACTACTATATACTACTATTAGCGGATGCTACTATGGCAAGAAAGGATGGTACTGTATACTACTACACAAGACTGGACCAGTCTGAGGCACATTAAATGATAGTATTATTTGCTATTACATAGTATTACATGCAACGTTTTCGTACTACTACCATACTACTACGCAGGCTACAAATTTTTCATCGGGTTGTTTTGTGCGCGACAAGATAAAGGAAGGGAACATACACACGAACTAAAGAAGAGATCAGTGACCAACTCCCCCCCCCCCCATATCCTCACTAAATCTTCATGTACTTCGTGAGCGACTTAGACCAGGTAATACAAGTCAGCAAATTTGGCAGTACACTGTAAAAAGTTTCTCCGAGTAAGGATTAAAGTTAACTGCAGTATTTGCTACTGTGATTAATCTTGTCTCTACTGGGATAAGATTAATCCGAATCAGAAATAAAATCTCAATAGAGACAAGATTAATCCCAGTAGCAAATCCTGCAAGATTTTTTTTTATAGTGTAATATCTTTTTTTTTTATACAACTTTCATTACCACTGTACATATGTGTTCACTCTACCACATACAGGCCTACACATACATTTTACAGTTGTGTAGAGTAGGCTATTAAACACAACCTTCTATTACACATAGATGTTCCTTCAGCCCCAGCTGACTGCGAATCGTGTATGACGGTTCAAAACGGATAAGTCAGCTACATTTTATTCGAGCTATATTCTGGCCCTTCTTGACAAGGGTCCTCTTCAGGCTCAAGCCGCTTCCCCCTCTTTGGCAACGTCGCCCAACAGAAACAATTTAACAACGTTGCCAAACCAACTTCACCGAAATATAACATATCACCTACATATATTGATTTACAAACATGAAAACCCATTTCTCTCACTATAGCTCTCCCCCTTTATCAAGCAGTAGTGCATAAAACGCATACAGAAGCAGTTGAGACATTGCGCTGAAAGTCGTACTTCGCAATCGTGGCAAGAGGTCGTTTTTTTTGCAAATATCTCCAATTATGTTGCCTGATGCACACATTTCGTCCTATGTTTATGAGGCATAACATGCCAGGCATCCTTGTCAATCCTTCCTACTCTTAGTACTATAGCCTACTGAATCAAAATTAAACAATATAGAGACAATCCATATCATGCCTATGAGTTAATTCTACACATCGCTGTTTTGATTGTAGCGACCCCTTCTGGTTATCGCCTCACACAAACAAGTTCAAAATGATTCGAAGGCCAACCTAAGTTTAGTTTGTGGCTTTGGTGGAAGAGCATGGTTTTAGGAAAAATCGTCTGTGATATTTTGTGATGTTGCTATCCCTTGAAGGGAGACAGGGATCAGCCTATGGAAGACTCGTTCTGAAAGAACGAAAGACAGGAAATTCCAATGTGAGGCCACGCCTGTTTTTTTTTCAAGTTTGTGTTACGAAAAATGATTTAAAGTAGGCTACCGTAATTCACTTGTTCATAATTAATGCCCCATATGGATAGATTATAATTAGCCAGGATTGGTTCGAGAGGTTGCTCACTGGTCACTGGACAACTTAGCCTACTGTGTAACTGCAGTAGAGGTATGCTTATTTGAACGTTTGTTGACTTTGAACTTTGCCATTTTCATACACTTGTTGTAACCGAAGTTAACTGCCAGTTAGCCAAAGTAGGTAATTAGGGGCCTCTGAAAACGCCTGAATAGGTATTTCGGATCTTCTTTTTGCCATTCAGCTCAAAACTGCACTGTTCACATTTAAGTAACTGTTCAAACAAGCACACCTCGTCTTGTCGATACCTCTACTGTATTTTAAGAGTGAGGACCCCTCGGATTGGTTGCAATTTGATCGAATAGAATCAGTTTGATTATTTTGGGATTTTCAATGTTTACTGTGCTGTCCTCTTCGCCGTTATTGCAATTAGCTAATTGCAAAATAACCATAAATCACGTTTGATGCTGCCAATAATACTAGGTAGGTTCATTCGGCGATATTTCAGACCATCTTGGCAAAGCTTCCAGTCTAGCATGGTTCGTGTTCAGTTTAACTATTTTCTAAACAAGCCACGTAACTTGACGAATTGTCGGCGGGAGCATCAAGGGGTTGCCCACTCTCGATTTACAACAAGTGCACATTACTTAGATGGCGGTACAAGGACTTGTACCGTGACAAAGAAACCAGAAACAAATTTTTGAATTTAATTTAGAAGCCTATAACTCCAATGCCGGAGTCTCGTAGAAAAACCGAGGGGCTATGCACTCCCCTGCTCCTGTTGTACACCCTTTCCCGGCACCGACAGGCACCGACCGAAATCGGCGGTCGCACCGATGCCGACCATAAATAGGCGATTCATATTTGAAACGCTTCTTAAAATGCTTATTTTGATGTTTTAACACGTCGCGACCGGTGCCGACTGATGTTAGTCAGTGCCGGCAGTGACCGGGTACCGGACACTTGCTGTACACTAAAATTGAGAGCGAGCAACCCCTCAAGACAAACCAGGACCCACATGGTGGGACCGCATGGTGAGAACCAAAGATTTGAAGTGATGGAAAATTGGGAAGACGCTGTCAAGATGAGGGTTCTGGGTTCAAATCCCGGCCGAGGAGCATTTTCGTCTTTCATCTCAGTACTTACAGTGCCGGTGCCGGCACCGACGGACACTAGACGGCACCGGTTGTTACGTGTTAGATTGTTAAAATCACTATGTTTAAAGATAATCGCCAAATTTGTGGCCGGCCTCGCTGGTTTCAGCCGGTAGTCGGTCGGTGCGGGGAAAGGGTATACAGCAAGTGCCGTGGAGTGGGTAACCCCTCTGGTAGTGCGGCTGGAAGGCGAGAATGCTACTAGCCTACTAGGAAGATCAGGAATCGCTACTTTAGATTATGAGCTTTACTATGGCGGGGACCTTATCCAAGAAGATAGAAATGTTTTGTTATTATTCGTCTGCTTGATCATTTGAGCTATAGCCAAGGGCTGCGGAAAAGTTATCATAATAATCAGTTCATTTCCTGACTATGTCGGGGAAAAACAATGGAGTAGAAAATAAATATTTAATAGGTAAACAGATACGAACGTAACATTGAGCAAAAAAAAATACAAACATGTGTAGGGTACTGCTAATAACTCAGTTTCCAGAAAATGTCGCTTACCAAAAACAGTCGATATATACAAACATAATAATAATTTATCCTCTTCCCTCGGCTTTTCATGCATATATTATTGTTAATATTATTAATAGTAGTAATTTGTGCCCGTAGATGACAGACAGAAGACAGCTATATCTTTGTTTACAAAGATAGAACCAACAAAAACATGTACTAAAGTTATGCCATAGCCGGTCAAGACAGACAGTAACGGAGCGGTTCCAAGTTAAAGATGCCAGCGTCACCCGTTTTGTAAATTACGTCGGCTCTGCCAAACATTATGGACAACTGGGCTCAGCCAGCGCATATGACATTCTACAATCTTTTCTGGCCGAATAATAAAAAAATGTATATTGGTTTTGTGTTTCGTTGTTTTATTTAATTTCTTTATTTTACGTTACACACCCCGCTTTTGGAAATGTCGGGTCAGAAATAAATTACGTACTTACTGACTTAGATTACTTTGCTTAATCATGAAACATTCAGCGTTTACTCGGCTCGTATGTCGTACTTATTCCAGGGTCGCTCCTTTGTGCCAGCTTAGTGTCCCAAACAAGCTTTTCTGGCATTCCTTAATTGTAAACCCGAAATTCGGGTATTCTTTGCTGAAAGGGACAGTACTATAAGCTTCTAGTTTCACTATAATTCTATGATCCTCCTCTTGTTAACCTTGGGATGTCCAGGAGATGCTGTTTTGGTTAGATATATGACTGACATAAATTTTTAGCAGTTAGGGTAGGATGGCTAAATTACAGTATCAACCTTGATGATGATGCTGATGAACTTTGTTCATCAATAACCGTTCAGGGATCAATCGAGACACAGGCGAATACTCGCTACCAGAAAGATGGAACGGCATCATCAGCGGAAGGAAATTCAGACCCCAAGCTCTTCTCTAGAACAAAACCAAAGTCAGCCCAAATGCAGAAAAATCTCTACCCGATCAGCGACCCAGTCGAGCAGCAAAAACAGTAGCCGTGTTCGAAATGAAACTTAACTCCAAGCAACTCTCACAGAGGAATTCGCGAAGTCAGATATTTAACCCTAAGCTACAATATTTAATTTCTTGTTCGAAATAATCGTTTTTCCAACTTTAGCGGCTTTGAGCCTGAAGAGGATCCTTGCCAAGAAGGATCGAAATATAGATGTTTTTTCGGTGGTTTTTCGTCTCTTCCTGACAATGCTTGTTGTGCATAACGTTTAATGCAAAACGTTTGCGTATTGAAAACAGATAATATTCCAAGTGTTATCTTTTGAAACTGCGCATCCTTTTGTTACCTCTTATGAAACTTTTGACAGTGTACTGCAGTAAAAAAAAAAATAAAAAAAAATACACTGAGAGATATCGTGGTATAAGATCTAAAAAAACAAGACCAGAGGTTTCGATGGGATCCCAAAAATTCAATCCTTGTTCCAGACAATTCGGTCTTGTCTTCGCCAGACTCCTTGAACATTTTTACTGTTGAAATTCAGAAACAGATCAAGTCCAAATAGCTAATCATCTGAGAAAACCAAGTTCAGATATGGATTCAGCATGTGTGTTTACCCCTACAAGTCATATCTGTTTTGACGAAAACTCCCTGCCACTTCTGCCAATTTCCCGGTTTCAGCAGAATTCCAGAACTACTTGTCCGGCGAAAAAAGAAAGCTCAAAAACGAATTCAGCGTATCTTCTTTCCCCAATATTGAACATCTAATAGTCTTCAAAAAAAAAATTTAAGTTATTACAAATTTTCCGGCTCCAGCCGGATTCCGGTCGAACTATATGTCCGGGTAAAAAATGGTTGTCATCCACGGATTCAGCATCTCTTCTTACCCTAAATCGGATATCTAATCAACTACAAATAAAACTTTAACTTTTAACAATTTTCCAGTTTTGGCCGGATTCCGAGCGAACTACTTGTCCGGGTAGAAAATTGTTTTCACATAAGTGTTCAGCATGTTTTCTTACCCCTAAATCGAACATCTAATCAACTCCAAATAAAACTTTTACTTATAACAAACTTTCCGGTTTTGGCCGGATCCCAGGCTAACTACTTGTCCGGCGAGAATATGGTTTTCACCATCGTTTACAGCATGTCTTCTTACCTTTAAATCGAACATCTGATCAACTTCAAATAAAACTTTTACTTTCGAAAGACTTTCCGCTTTTTGCCGGATCCCGGGCTAACTACTTGTCACAACACCATCGTGTTCAGCATGTCTTTTTCCCTCTAAATCAAACATCTAATCAACTTCAAATAAAACTTTTACTTTTAACAAACTTTCCGGTTTTGGCCGGATTCCGGGCGAACTACTTGTCTGATGACAAAATGGTGTTCACCATCGTGTTCAGCATGTCTCCTTACCCTGTAATCGACTATCACATTATCTGTTTAAAAATATTTCATTTGCCCCTTAATTTAAACCCCCTCCCCCACCCCTAAATGTAGGGCTACAGAGCCCATTTACGAACTCGACCTTAGTCTTGACCCAAAGAACCCTAACACAAAGTTTCATCAAAATATATCTTTCCCTTCGAGAGTTATAGTGCGCACAGACGTACAGACGGATAATTTTGCGATGTCAGAGGTATCCCTTCACTTACGTTTTGGGATCCCAAAATCTAAAAGAAGGATGTCTTAAAGCAGGACTCTTACTAGAAATGATCTTTTCATGATAAAATGGCTCAGAAATATCATTTTCAAGTATATCATTAGGCTGCTTTCCTCGAGACATTAGGCTAGTGATTTTTTTCTTAGCGCTTGTCCACTCTATCCAGCCTTCTATATCTCTGACGCGGCGGCTGGACGCAAAATATTTGAAAACTGAAAGTGGGAAAACCGAGCAAAACAAAAGGAGCCCCCATGTCCATGTCTAGAAGACTACCATGCCTTCCAAAATGCAAAATATCTACTAGTCTAGGATGCTACGTGTATGCTGGAATAAGATACTATATGGTTTTGTTGCGTCTAATCGAAGAGCAAATACCATGGAAAATGCCTGTCTACAAGAAACGAAAAACTGACAGTGCAAAACGGATACGTCAGCTAAATTTATCAGCCTGAAGAGGACCCTTGCCAAGAAGGGTCGAGAAATAGCTCTAATAAAATTCAGCTGTTTTTATCCATTTTGTCAGATATGATCCGCAGTCAGCTTCCCAAATATTTTCTGCTACAATCATATGTTCATGTGCGACCGGAGTAGAAGAAACGATGGAAATAAAAATTATAACTAATAATTAATAAATAATTCAAAAAGTAGATTTTTTTCTAACCGGGCCAAATTTGTCTTATTATTAATAGGTAAGAATGTTATGTTTTTGCTATTGGACAATAGTATAAATAGTAGTAATAATGTATACAACGGATACGTCAGCTATGATTCTCCATTAGAGATATTTCGTCCCTTCTTGGCAAGGGTCCTCGTCAGTTTGTCAATCTTCTTTGTCAACGTCGGAGAAGGAAACAAACATGCAAGAATCCTTGAAACCTGTAATAGGACCCTTGCGAAGAAGGGCCGAAATATCGCTGATGAAGAATCGCAGCTGACGTATCCGTTGTATACATTATTTGAATATATGTTTGAAAGTCAGCTTGGGCTCGACGAATATTTATTGAACAGATGGATGCGCATTTTGTTAAATGTTATGACGTATGCCAAGAATGTCTGTGTGATGCTCTCAGAAGTGTTATCTTTTCCTGAACATAAATAATAAAATGGTCATGACACGGCATTCTTGGCATACGCCACAACATTTGACACAATGATGCACATCTGATGCACATCAGTTTTTCAATGTTATCAAACTTCTGACAGTTGCCCCGCTGCCGGTTCTCAAAGCGGAAGCAGTCAGTGTTGCCACCTGGTGGTGATTTGTCAGCAAATTTGTTGATTTTTTTTTCTGTTTGTATCAAAATTGCACAATTCTGGGGATTTTCACAATATTGTCACTACACAATTTCCCTTTTCCCCTCCGTGGCAACTAGGTGCAGTGTGCCGTTTTTCACTGGCTTAATTATATCAATTCTTGGTTTAAGAAAAGGAAGGACCTGTTTCCTCGTTTCCTTTGGATTGGTTATACTCCTTTCTTCTTGCTTTACAATAAGCCTTACCCGGACACGTCGGGATGATTCTGCTGATTATTTTTCGAGTCATAATGGTATCGTTGCACGGAAAATGATGTCATCATTTAAGGGATTTCTGAAGGTCGGGTTAGGTGAAATCGTTTAACGCAATACGGTCATTTGTAATAAGAGGAAAACACTGATCTGGAAGGCCTTTTAGATCCGTCAATGGAAAGTCTTGCCACTGGTCCAAAGAGGCTGTGTTTCTACGTTAAGAGATGGGTTTTTGCGTTCAATAGTTGGGTTTTTGTTTTGAAAACCTATGTTTTTCGCCTTATAAAGCTGTGTTTTGGCGTTAAAATGCACATTGACTTTCGTGTTTGATAAGAGGAAAGTCCGGGACTGGAAGGGATCTCATAGACGCACCAGTGAGGGGTCTTAGGACTGGTCCGTACAGACTTCGTTAAAAAGATGCGCTTTCTCGTTAAACCCTGCGTTTGTGCGTTTTGAGTTGGAATCAGGTGAAACCGTCACATCATGAACATAATACCTGTCATTTTTGGTAATAGGAAAACAGTGGCCTGGAGGAGTTCGTCTAGATCCGCAAATGACTTCACAGATTGTATTTCTGCGTTAAAACTCTACCCTTTGAGGTCGGATACGTATATCTTCACGGCTTTGGTACGCAATTCTGTAGATTTTTTTTTTATTCCTGATCAGTGATTGATGATTTGAGCAAGTTAATAGGACACTTCCTTCTTCTGGTCGATCGCTAATGCTTGCCCTCACCAACATGTATGATTTGTTTCTTCCGCTTTTTGTATCTCATAAAAAGATGTGTGATTCTTGGCGGACTGTCTAGAAAGAAGGAACTTTGGCTGGCAGGCTGAGTCTGAACTGAGGGGCTATCTACGTATACGTTTTGTGTTGTTGTCGTATAACTGAATCACGTTTTGTACTCGTTTATTTTTAAGCGATTGACTACTGATCCTGTTACCTCTCCTGTTGGGGATTTTTTTTTGTCACCAAAGATCACTTTTTAAGGTTTTTGTGGGATGACTGTTGGTTTCGATTTGTCACTCACTTTTTGCTGGTCGCCGCAAATCCATATTATTAGATATCATTTCTTTTGATAAAAATTACACTGAACCCCGTTATGATTGGTTTAAAAAGATTTCCATAAAACCTAGCAGCCATTCGCTATCTTCGCTTGTCGATAAAGTGAAAACGAAATAAAACTTGTTCTTTTACAATTCGCCGGATTCCAGTTCAGCACTTCCAAGCGGACTAGTTTTCGTCCCTAGTCCCCCTGTCTCATTCTGAGCACTTTTCTACAGATTTACTGAAATAGATCCACAAGGGGATGAGTAGGAAACTTTCAATCTGCTTCCCGAGCAACTGTCTTTGGAGTAGAAAGTGAAAGCTACTGTTTCCTGCTCATTACCTCATGTATTCGTATTTTACTATTCCTTTGTCACAAGTGTTGATAGTGAGACAGTAGGGACTTTCAGAAACTAGTCCGCTTGGAGGTCTGAACTGAATGAGGCGATTTAGTGCAAAAGTTGTTCTCCTGAGATATTCTGATTGTTATCCCTGCATTATTATTTGTGTATGATAGGCTAGTGAAACTTATCAGTTGAGTAAGACCGGTCAACATGTTTGTTATTCGCATTCTTTGTATTCACAAGTTACGATTTGAAAATATCTGCCTTTACGTGATGGTTAAAACATGTTCGATGATATGTATGGAGGCCAGACAACTTCCAGAAGATGTTCCTAAGGTCGGACTTTACTGGTGCCATCTAGGCCGTTTTTGTATAAACGAAGTACTCGGGTCCTGATCGGAATCGGGACGATTTTGAAGTTGGTTGTAGGAAGGACTGACCAAAAGTAATCTTACTAGGCGTAATTGATTGAGTATAGTAAGTGAATAATAGAAAATAACGAAAAACAAAACACAGACGCTAAAATGGGATTTCATAATTGTAGGCTACAGTGTTTACGGTTGGTCAGTCGGACTAAAACTTTTTGATAAATATAGTATTGACTTTACAACGCGCGTTCAGTGACCCATAACGTTTTTTTTGTGGTTTCCTTTGTGTATACGGTCTTCTCAGCTATTGTGAGTAGCCTATCGGTTTGCATGTATACATAAATACAGATAATGGCGCTGCCTCTATGAGCTTGTAACCAAAATATGTTTTTGATGACCTAAAAAACGACCTCAATACGAATGTTTTTGCCATGGTGTTTCGGCTTTCGTGTAAATATATTCTATTCTATTCTGTTCTTTGGTAATTTAAATCTCTTATGATTCAAAACTGTCGATGCACAAAGACGGTATTTGATAAAGATATTCGGATGTGTTGATTGGGTCTGTTACAGTACAATTTTATAGCAATTTCACTGGCCGTTGTTATTAATGATAAATGTGTAAACGTAAAGCACATGAACCAGTACTCGTCCTCCCAAGTTTTACTCGTGCCATTGAACTGTTCTATTTCAGTCCGAAGCAGTCGAGGAAGAAAGATGGATAATTAGAAAAATAAATGCTAGTATATTGAATGATTGGCCAGAACCGTATCCAGGAATTTATTTCGGGGGTGGGGGGGTTGCCTGCTGGTCGGACAAAAAAGTACAAAAACACGTAGATCACAGGGAAAAGCCTATAAAAATTATTATTTTTTTATGTTTCGGGGGGGGGGAGGTCAACCCCATACCCCCCCCCCCCGGATACGGCCTTGGATTTGACGATTTTGGTTGCAAAATACAACCCACGCATATTGTCGATGGCTACTGGCCATCTTTCTTTTATACTCAGTTTAAGACGATATTTTGTTACATGAGCGCTCCATGAGTTTATCGTCATCATCACCCGAATTGAGTCACGGTTTGTTGGTCTCTTCTCTGTCTTTACATGTTTAGTTATCGTTGCCGTTCTTTTTCTTGTCTTTTCTTCCTTCTCTTTCTTTTCTACACCATTACGATATTTCGTCACGGGAATTGGTAATTAATTTATCACCACCGTCATCAGAGTGAAGTCACGGTTTTACTTCCCCGTCGGTTTTATCTTCCGCGTCTGTTCCCTATTTATTGCAGTAGTTGCTGATTGATTTCTCATCCTGGCCGCACTTGTCGGGTCCAATCTGAGCCAGAAGACCCTCCACTTGCCTCCTAATTCCGAACAGATGTTTCGTTTTTCTATCCAAGGGGTCTCTGATGGAAATTGGCCTAGCAACACGTCTTCTAAGGACCTATTGAAGGGGTTCCTTATTTTCCGATTTGCTAGGGGTTCAGTTGCAGTTTCTTGTTAAGAACTCCGGATCAGGACAAGTAACATTGTTATAGGCGTTTTTCAGTGCTGCCACAAACAGTTTGTGGGTCGATTGTGGCTCAAAAAGAGTGTTTCCGCGGCCTTTAGTGCGGCTCACAAGTGTGTTTCCGCGACCAACAAGATTTGTGTGGCTCGCTTTGTGGCTCGAATTCGACAAACAACTGTCGAGGTGATTGTCGATATTGTGGCTCGATTTTGGTGGGAAATTCGGATTTTGCATCATTAATATCAAAACAGTAAAATTAAAAGCTTTCTCAAGTATGTATACACAAAACTGAGGATCCTTTTTGCACAGAATGATAAGGAAGAAAGCCTGGAGTTCTCTTTATTGAGATTGTTACATGGACTTCATTTTTGGCATCCCAAAACGTAAGTGGAGGGATACCTATGATATCGCAAAAGTTGTCCGTCTGTCAATCCGTCTGTCCGTCCGTCTGTAAGCGCGAAATCTCGAAGGGAATGAGATATTTTGATGAAACTTGGTGTGAGGATTCTTTGGGTCATCGGACAAGTCAAGTTCGTAGATGGGCTTTCTAGCCTTACATTTAGGGGTGGGGGAGGGGTTTCAAATTAAGGGACAAACAAAATATTTTGAAACAGCTAATGTGATAGTCGATTATGGGGTAGGAAGACATGCTGAAGATGATAGTGAAAACTATTTTGTCATCGGACAATTAGTTAGCCCGGAATCCGTCCAAAGCCAGAAAGTTTATTAAAAGTAAAAGTTATATCTTAATCTGATCTGATGTTCGATATACATGTAAGATGACATGCTGGACACGATGGTGAAAACCATTTTCTCGACGGGCAAGTAGTTCGTCCGGAATCCGGCCCAACCCGGAAAGTTTGTTAAAAATAAAAGTTTTATTTGAAGTTGATTAGGTGTTCGATTTAGGTCAAGAAGACATGTTGACCACTTATGTGAAAACAATTTTCTACCCGGACATGTAGTTCGCCCGGAATCCGGCCGAAACCGGAAAATTGTTAAAAGTTAAAGTTTTATTTGTAGTTGATTAGATATCCGGTTTAGGGGTAAGAAGAAACGCTGAATCCGTGTGTGAAAATCATTTTTAACCCGGACTTTTAGTTCGACCGGAATCCGCCTGGAGTCGGAAAATTTATTATACGTTAAATTTTTATTTGAAGTTGATTATATGTTCATTATTGGGAAAGAAGATACACTGAGTTCATTTTTAGCTTTCTTTTTTCGTCGGACAAGTAGTTCCGGAGTTCGGCCGAAACCGGAAAAATGGCAGAAGTGGCAGGAAGTTTTCGTCAAAACAGATATGACTCATAGGGGTGAACACACATGCTGAATCCATATCTGAACTTGGTTCAAAAAATGTTCAAGGAGTCTGGCGAAGACTGGATCTGGCTAAGACAAGACCCGGTTTTCTGGATCAGATATTGATTTTTCGCATCGAAACTTTTGGTCTTGTTATTTCCAGACTTTGGAATTACCGCTCAAAAAAGAGACAAAACGGCGTTTCCGCGAGTTTCAACTTGCGTCCAGACTGTGTGGCACACAATCGGATTTACAACTTTTACGTAGGCTACTCCGCGCACACCGAGACCCTTTACGGCCGTTATATCGGCGTAAAAAGCTTAAAGATGGTCACCAGATACGTTTCTGATTGAAACCAACCTTAATCTTCAATAAACTTAGTAGGCCAAACAAATATTCTTCATCCCGCGTTGAAATAACTTAATAACAGTGTTTTAATAATAACAATTACTTTAAGAAAGGCCTCGTCGAATTCCAACTGAACTGTTGAACTATCCCATGTGTGCTTGAAAAGTGAAGGAAAACGAGATTTTTTTGTTCACTAAGTATATGTTCCGCGAGAAAACGGCAAAAGGTTGAAAAAAAATGAAAACTAGAAAGAATATGAAAATAATCGATAAAGATTAAAGTTGCCGTGCTATTGTGCCGGATCGAATCTGCTATTATTTTCTCCCCCCCCCCCCCTCCCCAACATACTGGATGTATGTCACGGAACCTGGTGTTTTGCTATTTTTCTCGATAAATTGATAATTTTTGTAATCAGCAGCGATCTTGAAAACGAAAGCTCGCAGTGAAACAGCGATTCAAAAACGCCTGCGGATTTCGACACGGTCAGACGACGCTTCTTCGTCCTTGCCGAATAAAGTGGTAATTACCAAATAAATAATTTTGCGGTCGCGTAAAGAGTGCGATGACTCGCCTCTTTTTGAAGGTATGAGGGCTGAAGTGGTTCTTTAGGTGACTCAAGATCATTGTCGTCGTTTCGTTATGAAAAATTAGAAGTTTGTCACCTTGGATCAGTGCTATCGAACTGTATGTGCGTATACTGTACGGGTTGCTTATAAGGGGTGGATGAACTGGGGGTGTCCAAATACTCAAATTGTTCAAGTCCAGAAGTCCAAAAACCATTGAAGGAACTACTGTACTTTTGGTACTAATCCACACTTCTTCCTTGGTCGCTTGATCCGCTGTTTTCCCGAACCTTTGTATTTCGTACGATATTTCTGATCCGTCCTAGCAAGAACATATAACCAAATAGAACCTCCTTCTTGGTTTCATGCAGCTAATAATAACATGAATAATAGAAAAAGCCTAATACGGCCATACAACAGACGCCTGAAACGCCAACGACATATCACTAAAAATGAAAACACAAACTATTTTCTTCTTTTCATTGCATTAAAAAAAAACGACCTCACGAATTACACTTTTATTTGTCGACTTTAAGATACCAGGGAAGAGGTATCTTCTTAAAAGTGAGCTGAGCTAGAAGTACTTGCTCAGCTTTCAGTTGATACCCTTCTGCTTCCCTCTTCACCACTGCAGCAAATCAGAGGAAAAATTGCAGCAGGCTCGCTAACCTGCTCTGCAGCGCGTCACATGTCACTTTTCACTAGTCGACTTTTACTCTGGAAATTTCTTCTCCGGGGCTTTACTGCGATATAGCTGTTTGAAGAGAAAACAATTTTTGATTACCTTAAATTACCTTAAATCGCACCTCCAGCGAGATAAGGTGGTGTTAACCTCCTGTAGAGGTTAAGTAGAGGTTGATGTTCCATATAGTTAACACCCTCCGCTCGTTTGCATCGGGCAGGCTATAGGGATCTGTTCGACTATGCATGGCGTATTACAGAGATAGGGAGACGGAGCTGTTGCTTATTAAAATTTGTTCTTGGTACTTGTGACATTTGGATGGTTTTCGCTTTTACCATGATTCAAGATCTCTTGAGCTCCCGGAGCGCGCGTCATCACCAACGCTGACGCTAGGATACCCGGGTTTCCATGATTTTCGCTTACGGTCTTTCCGAAGGTGTTTCTGAGGAAAACCTTTATTGTCAAGAGGAAACCACGAAAAAGACTGAGTGAACAAAAGAATAGTTAAGTATTAAAATTCCATAAATCAAAGAACAAATCTTGGTATTAAAAATAAACAGCCAGACCAGCGTTCACTAGCAATACCCAGAAAGATCAGCAACTACAGTAGAGTTATGCTTATTTGAACGTTGGTTAATTTTGAACTGCGCAGTTTAGGGTAATAGTACAGCAAAACACCCATCTAGGACACCTTTCTTAGGAGCCCTTGAGTAGCTACTTTGATAGTTTTGCAGCGAGAGCGTGAAAATGGCTCTATGAAAAATTCCGTTATTGAACCCTATTCAAAGTTAATTGACGTCCAATGGAGCATTACTCTACTGTCTAAATATACTATTTTAATGTGTCTCCTCTTTGGCACTCTTGGGGGTGAACTGTTTGCTGCCTTCGTCGAACTCCAATCACATTCCGACCTAACCATTCACATTTTTTCCTGGTGACCAAGTTGGCGCTCAAGTTCATTTCCCTTTTTCATCCAGTTTCCAAGGTAATTTACCAATATCCGGGTTTTGCGTTTTACGAACCGCCTGGCACCGATCCAACAGCTCATTAGAGACGTCACACATGCTCTTGGTCAAGGTCTCTTCCGTGTAAGACCAAGGCTAATGCTCGATCGGGATGCTGTTGTGAGCTAACTCGAGACAGTTTAGTGGTTTAGCCTTAGCGCGTATGTGTATCATATTTGTACTTGGATAAATTTGTAAAAATGGCTCGACTCTCAAAATTGGTATGTGTTTTGGGGGGATCTTCCATCTTACTTTAAGCGACATAACTGGAGCGATTCGATTACATCCCTCGAGCTTACTTACGTCGTCTGATAGATCTTGGGGGCTCTGCGAATTTTTTTTTTCTTTACCAGATGCTCTTTAACGAGTCAAATTTTTAACGCATAATTACGCTGTACGTGCAATGTACTTAGTTAAATTTGGAAACATGACACAACTCTCAAAATTGGTATGTGTTTTGGGGGATCTACCATCAGTCCATCATACTTGAAGCGAGTAAACTGGAGGGATGTAATCTGATTGGTACGTCGTCTACTAGAGCTCTAGGCTTGGGGGATCTACCATCAGTCCATCATACTTGAAGCGAGTAAACTGGAGGGATGTAATCTGATTGGTACGTCGTCTACTAGAGCTCTAGGCTGTTAAGAGTTTTTTTTTTTAACTAGATCCTCGGGATACAGTCTGAGATTTAGCGCGTAATATGTATTGTACTTGGATAAATTGTAAAAAATGGCCGGAGTCACAGAATTGGTATTGGGATCTTCCATCGTACTTAATCGACATTACTCGAATGACTCTAAGACTGGTATGTCGCCTGCTAGGTCTTTGGGCTGTCGGAAGTTTTAAATCTTTATCCACTGGAGACAGTCTAAAACTCAGCGGGTAAGATAGTGTCGGGTAAGATCGTCTCTAAACTGTGGTGGTGGGAACCTTTTCCAACCCCTTGATGTTGTGACTTACCTTGGAATCCCCTATTGTTCAGTGAAACGTAATTTTTAATCAACTGTAGTAAGAAATATTGAACTAAAAATCCGTAAGACGTTTGGAGCTTTAATCCATCTGAGGGGTAAGCTTAGACGTGATATTCTTGCCCGTATATACCAGTCAACTGTTTTACCAATAGTCATTTTTCCAGCGGTGGTGGTGAATGGTTTTAATCGTGGTATGATTGCTAGTGTCCGTGTGTGCTATTTTAAATACTGTAAATTTTTGCTTGGCTACCCTTTATTTGCTAGAAATACACCTCTAATTAATTCACTTTCAGTTAAAGATCCTGCCCTGGCAATTCAGCAGAAATTTGATAATTTTGTAGCTAAAGCTAATAATATTCTGATTCTGAAGAATCTGTTTCCGTTTTTCGCTAAAAAGCCAATAGTTAAGTAAGTACAGTGCTTTGTTTAATGTACGTCAATTGTTATTTATTGTTATGAAAGTTATTTGTATCAGTGTTTTTTAAATTTATTTTAGTACTCCTCATTATATATTCTTTGAGGGAAATAAATAAATTAATGAATGAATGAATGAATAAATTGGATAAGCTTTTAAAAATGCCTCGACTCTTAAAGCTGGTACGGTATATGATTTTTGCGATCTTCCATCGTGCTTTAAGCGAAATTACGCGAGGGATTCTAAGACTGGTACGTCGTCTACAGTATCTTGGAGCTGTCGGTAGTCTTTTCAAGTTCTTTTATTATTTAAACATGCATAGTATTGGTCACGGTACAAGTCCCTTGTGTAAAGTGCCATCTATATTACTAATTTCTGTGACATGGGGATGTGAACTGGTTAGATGAATTTGCCGTCAGGCGGGATCACTGTTCCTATGGCCAGCTTCTACCAGACCATTGTAGTGGTTTGCGAACTTTGTTCACAAGCCCCTCGGTAGCTCAGTTGGTAGAGTGTCTGTCTTGTAAATAGAGGGCCTGGGTTCAAATCCCGGCTGAGGAGCATTTTTGTCTATCAGTTCACTACTTATAAAAAAAAAAATGCATATTTAACAATATTCACATAACGTCCCCAGCAGGGAGACTGGCTCGAAAGCAACTAAATAACGTCCCCAGCAGGGAGACTGGCTCGAAAGCAACTAGACTAAATTTGAGATAGTAGGATTGCATCATGTTAGTGCTTGGATGATTCTAGTGGTATAGAGTGTGCCAGGAATGTTTTCAACGGATACATCAGCTAAGATTCTTCATAAGCGATATTTCGGCCCTTCTTGGCAAGGGTCCTCGTCAGGCTTTCAGTCCTCTTGTTCAACTTCGGGGAAAGAAACAAACCTGTAACAGGTTTACAGGTTTTACAGGTTTGTTTCTTTCCCCGAAGTTGAACAAGAGGACTGAAAGCCTGACGAGGACCCTTGCCAAGAAGGGCCGAAATATCGCTTATGAAGAATCTTAGCTGATGTATCCGTTGAAAACATTGCTGGAATAAATGTTTCAAAGTCAGCTTGGGCTCAAAGAATATTTATGTACCAGGATAATAGTGAACGGTCGTGAAGAAAACACCAACAACCATACCGGGCTACTTTTACTGCAAAATACTTGTCTAAAATGTTTGTTTCATGTCCAGTTTATAATCTGTCAACTGGACTTGAAAATATTTGCTCTAGACTTTCTTTAATTTCGTCTCTAGATCGGAGCCTCATCTTAGCAACATTAACTTCATTGACCTTCGACTTCATTGCTGGTGTTACTCTAGAACTGTGCAAACTCTCAGTTAGTTGGGACATTTCTAAGCTCTCAATGCGATCCACCTGGTTCCTTGACGCCTGTTAGAATTTGATTTACTGCGTTATATCAGATGCCACAAGGAAAAAAACTTGGCAGGATCGAAGCCATAACTTGTCTCATATCATAGGGACTGGAGTTCTAAGATGAAGCTTTCAATCCACATATTCTGACTATTTGCGACAAACTTTTAAATCTTATGTTCCTACCCCTTTAGAAATGGTTTGCACACCTTTGAGGAACTGATAATTCTTAGAAGCGAGTGTTAAATAGCTGAAACGCAGGTGTGCAAAACGCCAGGAGTGATCGCGATTTGAAGTTTCAAGCCCTTCAACCGTGACTGTTTGAATCTGACAGGTCTCGGTTAGAAGCTGGGGTTTTAAATTGTACGATACTTATCTACTCTGCTTCGTATAGAAATGCCTCTTAGCATTTATTAGAAGAGTATGAAGGCTACATGATATTTTTGTCTGTTGCTGTCGAAGTTATAGTCTCATATGTCCATACAATGGATAAAACAGATACGTTATCTACCATGCTTTGCCAGCGATATTTCGGGCCCTTCTTGTCAAGGGGCCTGGTCAGGCTGTCGGACTTCAAGGAGAAAGTTGGCCAAGAACGGCCGAAAAGCATCGTAGCTGAGGTATCCGTTTTATCCCTTGCTTGAATATATGTTTCCCAATCAGCTTGGGCCCAAGGACTATTGAAGCCATTCTCGTTAAGTCCGGCGGACAAGTACGAATTCTCCCTATTCCAGTTCTGAGTCATCATGCGGTTTAGTTCCCTTTATTCCCCTGATGAATCTCGCCATCATCAAGGTTTAACAAAAACTCCGCTAGGATGTGTTCAAGTATGATTAGAATAGAATATAATGTAAATTGTAAAAAATGCACTAACTTACATAACTAACACACAGCTCCTATTCTTAAAATCTCGTTATGTGCTCCATCGCAAGCCTCAATTAACGTCCAAGTATTTTTACAGTAACAAAGCATTCATCCTTCATCATCCTTACCATCCATTCTTCATTAAACACTCTCACCAAACACCTCCTTTCTCTATTCATTCAATTCCACACAATCACACATCAAATGTACTACGCTTTAGTCCTCATGACCACACATAGGACAGAAGTACACTGTAAAAAGTTTCTCCGAATAAGGATGCAGTATTTGCTACTGGGATTAACCTTATCTCTATTGGGATAAAATTAATCCGAATTAGGGATAATCTTATCCCAATAAAGACAAGATTAATCCCAGTAGCAAATACTGCAAGATTTTTTTTTACAGTGTAAGGACCAATTCTCTCGTTACTTTACCAGTATATTTTCTCCTTGCCCCAAGTGATAACTATCAGCCCTCATCTCAATCATACATATTTAATATCTTCCTTACTTAACCTTCCACCCTCCTTCCTTCCAACCCTCCAGCAGAAAAAAAGTGTGATGCTCCCTGTCGATCAGAGTTTTCCGCTACCATTCGATCTAAAAAATGAAAGCTTTTTTTCTGTTCATTAACTTTTGTATCTGCTGTACTATCTCTACAGATATTCCTTGCAGCCCAAGGTGACTGCGAATAAGATTTGATGGTGCAAAACGGATAAGACAGCTACATTTTATTAGAGCTATATTTCGGTCCCTTCTTGGCAAGGGTCCTCTTCAGGCTCAAGCTGCAAAATCAACTTCCAAATTCCAGAAATTGAAATATAGCTGTAATAAAAGTAGCTGACGCATCCGTTTTGCATTGTCAATCTCTATGTGATAGATGCTGATAATGAGGTGAGGGAGACAAACGGAGGCTCCCATTGGAGCAAAACTGGTATAGGCCAATTTAAGTGCGCCAGTGCCTGCTCATATAGCGCTTGTCAGCAGAGGGCCAACGAAATTGTCGATCATCACATGCGTTGTAATCGCGCACAGCAGTTATCTATATTGAATACATGTCACTTTTATGTGGTTCGAGTGAGTTCAGCCGTTAAAAATAAGATCTTTGTCGTTACTAAGATGCAATTCTTGTACGAATTAGTTGATCATTTATTTGTAAAGGCATTTATTCGGCCTTCTACTCAAGCTAGTTCTACCTCAGATTCTTGGACTCGATAATGTACCTGGCACATCTCCTTATCGTATTTTGACCGCCTTTCGATTTAAAGAATTTGTTTCGAGATTAGCGATGAGACAAAAAATGGAGTCCACTCTTGTTCTGTTTGGCAAAAAGCCACGGCTAAGTGACATTCTCTTTTGTCTCCTGTAAAAAATAGATGACAGCCAAGTCACTGCTGAGAATGAATTGACAGAACTTTGTAGCTTAGAATTCTAATAGAATTTTCTCAAATTGATGTATAATGATTTTCAAATTGTAGGGAATGAATTAGCGGTCGAGCGGAAATTTTCTGCAGGAGCAAGCCAAAAATTCTATACTCATTCTAGACTGGCAGGAATCGTTGTTTTGTGTTGTCTTTTGTTTCCATTAAGCGTATCGATCTACCACAAACCCCTGTTTTTTTTTATACCGTATGCTAAACGCCCGTTACATCCAGTATTTACATACCCTATACCGAAGGCTGGATACTAGGCCAATCAAACATTGATGAATTCATTGAAGCTCAGAAATCAACCAATCAGAATTCCTATGTAGTTGAGTAAGTCAGGGTTAGGGTACCAACAGGCAGGAGCGTCACGACTGGAGGGTGGGGGGCCCCACACCCCCACAATGCTGTCGACTAGTCTGTAAACTATAACCAATTCGGCGCGAAGCGCCGCGTTTCATCAAAACAGTTGATTTTTTTTCATGAAAATAGTCGGTTTTTCTGAAAATTGGTCGATTTTTCGTCAAAATAGTTGGTTTTTCTGAAATGCAGTTAATTTTTCTGAAAATCACTCGATTTTTTTCAAAAATGTCCTTTTTGTTGCTGAAAACAGTCGTTTTTCTGCCGTCAGTAAAAATTTCCAGCCAGTCGGTAAATGCCTCGCCCCCCCCAAACATTTTGGCTAGTAACGCCTCTGCCAACAGGTATTCAGCGTTTATTCCAGCGTTAAGGCATAGGCTATAAAAAAATCAGGGATTTGTGGTAGACCGGACGGCATTCATCGTGGCTTAGGGGTCTAGTGGAATCCTCTGTAGTTTATGTAGAATGATGTTCCGAAGTCTTGTCAAAGGTCCGTGCACGCCGAGGTGTACATCGGATGGTAGAGAGTGAGCAACCCCTCGATCTTACGCTGCGGTCCAACGATCAAGTTCGCATTACTGGAAGTTGTGCAAGGATTTTCGGCACCACCAGTTCCGTACAGAAAAGTTGAGGTTTTTTCAACTCTATGATGAAAATGCAGAAGATCCGGCCGGAAAGCTTATTCGTCTCCCTGACAAAAGAGACCCATAGTATATTAGGATTTCGGTTTATGAAATCTAGAATATTGGATTCTACTAGGAATTGCTGTTCTCACCCATTACACTGCCTCGTTTCTTACTTGAATGTTGAGAGGATTATTGCTAGTCTGTCAGAAGTCTGATAACATACAACATATGTTTGCGTATCCCTGTGGCAAACGTTATGAGTATTTGTCTGTCACGACTCTTTAAATGTTATCTTTCCGCAAAACATAGAAACATAACACATAAAAGGGTCATGACATAAGTCTTGTATCAAAACATAACACTTAAGATGGTCATAACAGAAATATTCTCATAAGGTTAACACAAGGATGCGCAAACATATGTCATATGTTGTCTGTTATCAAATTTCTGACAGTGTAGTCTGTCGTTGTAGCTGGACCGGAGATTTTGGTCAAGAAAGGCTCGATTGACGTCAAGTTGGCAGCCCTGGTTGGAGCTTATTTGGTTCAGGAGTCTATTATCCCTGTTAGTGGTCTCTCAAGAATTGGTCGTCAGTTCTTTAGGATACTCTTAAGGATTTTAACGGTCATCCGGTCCCATCAGGCCACGTTTTTCGGCTCGGTTTCACGCGGTGAAGTTCAAACGATGCATTCCTCGTAGTTTGTTTTATGGTTCTCTAACTGTCAACAAAATTCTCGTGTTGAATTTGTTTTCTTGTTTACCTTCTTAGCTGTCTGAAATTGTCAGTGAAGAACACGTCCGATTTCTTTTTGTCTACTAGACGGATTTTGGGGAACTGAATTTTTCGTAGTAAAATCTCTCTAGTTGACAGAGCGTATGCGATTAGAATTTTAGCAGATTCCAGTAGAATTCCAGGATGTAGGCTACTGTCTTTTTCCTAGCAAGGAGTTACTTCTTACTTACCCAGGGATTGTTAATTACTCTTTTCGGGGTAAATATAAAATAGTATACCTTAAAGTAACGTCATTGCTTTGCGCCTTTTGAAACCTATCTAGGGGCAAAAGCAGTACCAAACTGGAAGATTTTGTGCCCCTTTACAAAAATTGTACGAAAATGGAAGATTTTGTGCCTATTTGAAATTTAGAGGAGAGGGGCTGCTTCAGAGGTTCACCTCGTCTTGCTGCCATTGGACAGGAAGATATATTGTTTTTTTTTCATCTTCTAGAGGGTATTGATTTCAAGAGTTCGGGCGTGTTTTGTAGGAATTTTAGTTTTCCGCACTGTCACTCTGTACGAAAAGTTGTGATATTCTCATCTCTATGATGAACATACAGAATGTCCGGCCGGAAAGACCTGATCGACTCTTCACAGCATTACATTGCGAAGACACGGACAGGATTTCGGCCGGATTTCCTGTACTTTCATCATCAAGTTGAAAAAATTTCAGGTTTTCCATATGGAAATGATGATGGTGTCGAAGATCCGGGAAGGATTTCCAGTCCGGTAGCTCCTGATCCTGATCGTCTGTTCGCACTATTACCCTGTTTTCCCCACCTTGCCCGAGAAATCCCCATGGGAAGAAACTAACGGGTTTCAAAACTGTAACTCAAGGAGTTGAGTCACGCGGGAAATGGGGTAAACTTTCTTGTACCGTTATTTGTTCTACCCGGATGCTGTCCGCATAATTTTTGGCCTAGTTTGCTCCCAACTCGTGGCCGTGATTGAATATGAAAATGATTTTCGTGATTTTGGATTTGCATTTTTATCCTGGGCGTGTCCTCGTAAGTTAATTTTGCCTGTATAAATAGTGGTATATTAAATGAGAAAAAAGGGGTTGTTCAGCGAGTGTCCTCTTTGTTTGTTTGTTTTTCTGTCATAATAATAATATATTGCATCAAAGAGGCTTTCGCCTCTGCGTAACTAAAAAATTGGATATAAGGTTTTAATTTGATAGACGATCAGATGATATAGACGATCAAAGCCTGAGACGCAAGGTTGATTGATAAAAATATGCAGTAGTCATAATGAGTAAAAAGTCGTATCTGTATTGCACTTGACGCTTCGGTAGGGCAGTTCCAGCGACCAACAGCTCTGGTCGCAACACTCCAATTAAACAGATCCTTGTGGAATCGTGATTTTGCAAGCTCGAACGCGTACCTCCTATGATGACGGTTAATGCAGAATTTGCATTGCTCACTTCCAAGTTGTCCTAACGTCAGTTGATTAATTTAAATGTCTCAATCAAGTCTCCTCTGAAAAATCTACACGTGATGGAGGGAAGACGCAAAACGGTTTCATGCCTCTATCAACGTTTTCAAGTTTATCTATCGTTTTCCAGGGGGGACTGTGCCACAATAGAACCAAGTTCTGTTCTTGCGGTGCGTCGTCGGGTAGTGTTAGGCGATACGTGGATTTTCTATAGATCGATACAAGGCCATATCCAGGGGGGGGGGGGGGGGGGGTAGGGGGTTCGACCCCCCCCCCCCCCCGAAACCGACAAAAGTAATCGTTTTTTGTAGGCTTTAAAATTTCAATATATGTCTTTTTTGCCCTTTTTGGTCCGAACCGTGGGCAACCCCCCCCCCCCCCCCCCCCCCCCGAAATAAATTCAGGGATACGGGCCTGGATCGATATTTTGACTTTCGATACTCGATAGTCGATATATCAATATTCTTGACCATGTTTCGCTATAGTATACGTCTCGTTTCGCCAAATTTTAAGAAGAAAATCGTCGTAAAAAAGCATCTTGTATCATCTCAAACTTCGAATAAATGAGACTGAATTACGAAAAACATATTGCTCCAGTTTGATTATGTACAATAATTATAAATGTACAAATATCATATTCGATATCGATATTTACGTTCCGATATCGATATGGGATATCGCCCAACAACATCAACGTGTACACATTAGATTTTTTTGAAGAAAAACTTACTAATGAAGAAAGAAACGGAAATTTAGCAGTAGAAACCGAAAAAGGAAAATGTCTTCTCGCACGGGTGTGAAAGGTACGGTACGCTATGCAACCTGTACGCAACTCAAGATAACGTATTGCAGCGCATCGCAACGACGCGTAAGTGTGACAGTGGCTTCAAGAAAAGGAAAAAACTTCACAATACAGCCGAGAATACGGCAGAACTTGTTACTATACAACTAGAAATAAATTAATATTGAAATTGGTTGATCTGTTGAGCCTAGCAGTACTAGTACGAGGATTTGCTTGTAATTAGTGCATTCTTTACACTTAATTAAATAGTTTTTATTGTCTCCGTGACGGCCAGAATTAAAATATCTCAGACTGACCTTTTTCATCATTCTCATGTTCTGTACTTTCTTCACTTTTTCCTCTGCTGCTCCTTACTTTTGTTTCTCATCTGTTCTGTTTTTTTCTTTTTACTCCTTGTTATGTTGTTCCCTACAAATAAATTAAGACAACTAAGCACGCCAAAATCACCCTAAAGCCTCTCCTATCTTTGATCAACCTCCCGATCATCTTGGGATCTCATCCCTTGGGTAACATCATTTCCCACCGCACCCCTTCGTGTGACCCCTCTGCATCTTCTTGACCCTGTGTCCCAAGTAGTCCCAACCCTTCGCCTCAATTTCACGCAATGGGTCAGTCGTAGAATTTGTTTAGTTTGTCTCAGGTCATAGTGGAATATGGTTGTAATGGAAGTTATATTGGAGGTGGATACGGAAGATTGTTACGGCTGCGAGAATGGAATCGTGGTAGGAAATTCAGCTGATCAGTGTAGAAAGTTTGCAGAGGAGAATTTAGAGCTGTCTACGACTAAATAATCGTCGCGTATTCGTCAGAGGACGGAGGCCTATATACTATTTCTTTACCATATAATTGAAAAGCACAAGATGACAACCCGCCTTTTTTGGCAGATTGTAGTTAAGAGCATCGTCTGCTACAGATTTTTGCGCCCTTTCTCTAGCTGTTATCAGAATCTTCGCCAGATTTCTCCCTACTGAAATACGCAGTGGACAAAGTGATAATTAGCTTTCGGTATACTAACTGCCCAAACTTTAAACTCGATTACAGTATCTCGAAAATAGCAAAACGGGAGTTATCCCCTTTGTGGGCTCAGCTCTTCAGTTATAGACCTGTTACTCGTGCATCATGGTTTACAACTATACAGGAGAGTTAGCCAGCCTCGAACTACATAACTTCAAAATTTGGCCCCAAAATAAGACGAAAATTTCTGTGCAGTCGTAACTGCCAAGAAGTAAGATCTTGATGATGTAGGACTTATTACCACTGCATAGAAATCGGCACAGAAACTTCCTTTTAACATTGTTGATGTTATGTAATTCGAGTTCGGCGACCCCTCCTTGACATAAAGACGGAGTAATAAATAAAAAAAAGACGTTAATATTTCCTACTTTCTGGTCATTTTTTGATTTCGGAAATAATGCACCCATTGTAATCACATTGGGATTGGCTCGCTTCAGTGAGGAAGGCTTGAGAAATTGCGAATCCGGTTTTCCCGTCCAGTCTGCGTCGAGTTCCTGTGCGGCGCAGAAGAAAGGATCTGGAGTTATGGCACTTGAACGTCACGGCGGTTTAAATAATACTTCGTATATAGGACAAAAATGTTGCATTTGATTTCGATCCCCTTCAAATCCAAGCATACCCGCCTGGCCTTTTGAGCAAAAAATAACAAACGTCGTGTGCTTCTGCAAAGCAGTTTCGATGTTTCCCCGTAATTTTAGCTATTTTGAAATTGCTTCCGTCATCCTCTGCCTCCAAGCCTCCGGGCTCTTGACCATGAAAACTGTGCTCCGTTCTGATATTTCATGGTTTACACGCTTTGTTGATTAGCTGTGGTTAATGCTGTGGTATCAGCTGTTGTGGTGTGGGCCAGTGATTCATAGTCTAGGTTTGTTTTTTCGCGTCCGAATTATGATTCAGTAATGTTAAGTTTCTCGTTCTCGCTCGTTGGCAACTGAGATTCGGTATGGACTTGTGTTCACCGATTTTTTCTTAGTTTCGGGGGGGGGGGAGAGAGGTATTCTATCTGTTTTTTAACTTAACTGGTATAGTAATAAGAATAAATTAGGGTCTGTAAAGACTGGAATGCATTACACGATGAGACTGTTGTGGCTGATGACTGTGTCCTCTTCAAACGATCAATTGTTACGTCAAGATATTTTTACAGCGTTAGTGCAGACCCACTGTTGCCAAAATAAGCCCAAGTTTATTTATTTGCTGTTGTTTTGCCATCGTCATATTTCTAGTGCCCCATAAAATAATTAATTTTATCTAAATGACTGGGGCAACACTGTTGGTTATGGTAAAGAAGTACTTATTTGTATTATTTTATAAATATATATAAAACTTATACCGTATATTAATTCGTTCCTGATCATCATAAGTAGATTTTAATGATCGTAACAGGGGCAAGAGGGAGGAGCTTATTTTGTTATTACGCTGGGTATTAGAACGACAATAATGACTAATCGTAATTGATAATAACTCGTTGGAATGTACCCTAGGCCTGAACAACCAGCGGAATTTTTGTTATTTCTTCTAGTTGGCGCTAGTGGCGATTGAAGGCCTTGAGTCATATCAAACCATTGGCTAACGCCTTCTTATTACCTTTCAGATTAGCGGCTTAGAGAATATGGAAACCGGTGAATCCAAAGCCGTCGGTGCCCCCCTGCACCGTCCCCTCACACGCGGCAAATCTACACCACACAGCACCATCGGCCTCGAAAGCCTATTGGCTGCCTCGTACCTCGAGGAACAATCATCGCTACTGGGCAGTTTGTCGTCCTCCAATACCAGCTTGTCCTCTATTGGTCACAAGAAATTGGACCGGAGCCAAAGTGAGCCAGCGGAGAAATATGCGGCAAAGCAAGCAGCGCTTGCGCAACAGCAAGCCGTTGCCAACGCCAGCCGTTATAAAACCGAATTGTGCCGTCCGTTTGAAGAAAACGGCACTTGCAAATATGGGGATAAGTGTCAGTTTGCGCATGGTTACCACGATTTGCGTAATGTGCAGCGCCACCCAAAGTATAAAACGGATTTGTGTCGCACCTTCCACACAATTGGCTTTTGTCCATACGGGCCACGTTGTCACTTCGTTCACAATGCGGATGAAGTCCGTCCGAAATCCCGTTCTTCTTCGACTTTCCCCCCAACCACAATGGGATCGACGGCAGACAGTCCGTCCCCTCCCTCCTCACTAGGGGAATCTCCAGACCAACCAGGAAGTTATTTCCCTGATGACCTGACTCAGGAATTTGGAGTTGGTAAGTCTTGCTTTTTTATGCTTTTGATGATAGATTTCTTTCAAACAGAAAATCGTCTTAAATGGAGTACAAGAAAGAAGAAAAAGGAGATAAATAAAAAGAAAACAAACAATATATATGCATTTGCTAAATATTTGCTTTATCACGACGAGGAATATTATTACGCACTGAACAAGACAAACTGTCTAGAAAGAAACGATTGCGCTGAGCTATAGTTCAAGTTCTTAGATTTGCAGAAAAGTAATATAACACTGGACAGTAAGGTGGACTCGGTTGCCGCAGATTTAGATAACGCGAACATGACACAAATATATTAATAGCAATATAACCAGGCTTGTCAAAATGTCAGATGTAAAAAATATTTTTTTTCATAAATAAATAAATTTTATAAATACAGATGACTGATAGGCTATAGCCTAATATAAAAAATATATATATTTAATTACTAAAATCAAAGTAATTATTTGTTCACTACTTTTACTCTACTTCACTACCTTTAACATTATTTCTACTACTATACTTGGGGCCTTTCTTCCCGGCAACGCATGAGTAGCGGTGTGCAGCAGTAAGGGGCCCTTAATTCAGCCTCTAAATCCCCCACGATTATTAGTATTCTTTATCGTTTGAGTATGGATGCTTACACGACCGGTTACACCTTTGACTGATTTTGGCGTGCGAAGGTCGAGACACTATATTTTATTTACTGGTTGGCCTTTTCCGAGGTACCGGAGTGGTGTGACCCTGGGTTCCGGCTGCTTTTGATTTGGACGCAAGGCCGGGTAGTCAGTCTACTAATGCATACTGAGTAGGCGTGAACCTTGTTAATTCTTGTTCAGGTTGGGCCGTCAAACGTTGAACAACTATGGCAGGGTTCCAGGGTTCTTTCTTATTGTCTTATCCATATTATTTATCATTATTACATCTGGAGCTATGATTATAACGAAAAAAAGGTTTTATTCTGTATAAACCATTTATACCAATTAAATAAAGTAACGGACTATAGAAATAAAATTCATATTTCTAACTTATGTCAGAATCTGAAGGGCTGGACCTGTTCAGGACAAAATATCTTAGACTGCGATAAACGTGATACGGTACGTGAGCTCGATATTTCGGCTTCTTCAGGCTCGAGCTTGGTGCCGCTTGGTGCTTGATCCAGTCGGTGAAATGAATGGGGGGAATGATAGTCCTCCTGTCGTGCTTGGGTATTAAGAACACCTCGCTTAGTATTACTAAAAACAAACAAGTACCAAGTGAACACGGGGATAGCAGAAAAAATATTTTTTTTATTTTTCTTGTCGGATTCCTGCAAGTGTTTTGTTTATGGAGGAGTCGGATATAACACCCGAATATTCATTTTCATCCTTTAAATAAAGAGTGTGGTCCCAGGATTGTGTGCTCTAGGTCTTCGTTTAATAGTATTTTTACCGGTTGATCCTTGCGTGAAGTCATCACCCTTTTTTAGGCCTACAGAGAAACAACCTTTATTCAAAACACTATGTACATATAAATATCACCTTTTTGTTATAACTATATACAGTATTACACTTCCTTACTTGACGACACACCAGTAAATATAAAATAATTCCTCCATATATTTATATACAAAAAGTTACAACCAATTTCTTCTCTGTCTATCAATACCTTCTTCTCTCCCTCACTCTTTCCCTTTCCCTTCCATATTCTCTCTTCTTTTCATCATAAAAGTATGCTCTTCCCATCTTAAAAAATGTCCTTCCGCCATAGAGCATTTTTCCTATGGTGGCATTCATTTTCACTACCTCTCCTGCATTTCCTCTGAAGTCATCACCTTTTGAATGAGCAGGGGTCCTGCCTTCGTCGTTTATCACGCCGGAATGCGGCTTGTATTGGTTGTATAAAGCTTATTCTAATAACCTTTCCCCCCTCTTTCTAGTTATAGATAAAGGTTCAAGTTCTTTCTTTTAAACAATTGTTAAATTTATATCGATCTGTGGGGATCTTATTATTATATTTTTTGTTTAAATGACAACGAGTTACACATGACGGGGGCGTTTATGTAAAGCAAATCTGGACTGGATTTGTATTATATTTTTCTTCCTTTTGTTATGTTATACCCCACAATATCCTTTTCTTTTTCATTAGTAGGCTAAAGTTCGCGTTTTATAACCGTTGCTAACGAATGAGGTGAGATGAAAGTTCAGTGCTTTGTAAGCCTGTGGCAAGGCTGTTCGGTACAAATTCCTGGCCGGATTCCAGGGTTGTGGTGCGGCTGATACATTGGACCTGTCTAGGTATAATATCACGTAATTATGAAAATTATGGCTATGCCAAGTTTGTTTGAAGATCTTCCGTAGGTGTAGTTTAAACTAATTTCTAACTTGGCTTTCACTTGACTTCGATCCTTTTTTTTTCTTCGTGATAGGAGAGCAATGGGATATTGCTGTTTTACAAATCCCCATATTATTTCAGTTTTACATTCTTGGTAATATTTGTTAATGAAGGGGAAAAGAAAATAAGACCAATGTACTTAGATATTTAAAATATCGTATAAATTTCTCAACTCAGATTAGCAACACTTGGATGTTCAGTTCAGTATTAATGATCCTATAGGTCCAGTTGAAAAACGGGGGTTGAATAAGTGTTTTTTTTCTCTTTCGTGTTCTTTTTTCTGTTCCATCCTTACCATTTTGGTATTACGGTGGTTAGATAAACATATATGTATTGATGTAGCTGACGTGGTGATGTATTTCTTTTCTCATTTTCTCCACTTTAAGGAATGCACTTGTTTTGTTTTACCGGTTTTTGTAATTTCGAAAATTCTTACTTCCCTGTGGGAGCTATTTGAGTTTTTCCATTGATAACATAATTCGATTTGAGTACCATAAGGACCATTTTGTCTTGTTAACGTCTTCCTCCTGTTCCTACATCTGTATCGACGAATACTCCTTCTGCCCAAGTTGATTGGAAATCATATATAAAAGGTCGGATAGGATATTCTTAAGCGACATTTTGTCCCTTCCTACCAGGGTCCTTTCCAGGCTTTAGTCTATTTTTAAACCCGGAGACTCGGTTCGTGTCTGCAAATTATGATTGCAGGGCCAAAATGTTGCTTATGTCCTAGCTGCCATGCCCTGCATCATTTTTAATCACTTTATTGGTATGTTTCGTTTAGATTTTTCTCACATTTGTTTCCTACAGTTCTTCGTTCATCTGTTCCCAAGCCGTTTTTTGTCATTGCTAATTTTTTCAACATTCAGGTCCATTTTCGCCCGTCTCAAACAGCAGCAGCAACTTCCAGTTTGGCAGTGATTATATGAGAACAGAATCAAGTCTGGTTCCGACCCTTGGCGTGCCTAGAAGATCTTTAGGTATTAGCCTAAGCGCCGGCGCAGAAGCTGCCTTCAACAGAGCTACAGTCACAAGGGGCCTTCAAGGTACGCGCTGTTTTTTCCCTCGTTTGAAACACTTCCACCCAAACTTTCATCCAGAAGTTCAAGGACCCGTCGCGCTTATAATGCCAGTGCAACCTACTTCATAATCGCTCCGTCTATTATTAAACCCGGAGTCATTCATTCTAACCCCCTAGCGACAACTCGCTGATTTTCACACTTCCCTTGTTTTCGCTTTTTTTTATGCGTATCATGTTCCTGACGAGTATCAGCGAAAGCTCCTTCGTCAGTAAAACCGGTTATGTAAATTTGTTCTGTTTTTGCTGGAAATCAATGGACCTGGGCAAAGGCTTAAAGGATCCGTCGTAGCCTACCTATAATACCAATGCAACCTACTTTGGTAACTGCATTCATTAATTGTTAATCAAGGAGACCCAAATTTCATTTGTTACACCTCTAACGACACCTCACTAATCTTTGCTCTTGTCAAGATTCACTAGTTTCCATGCGCAACAGGCTCCAGACGACTGTTGGCGTATCATGCTATTGATGCGTAAAATCGGTTCGCTAAATCTTGCCAAGTTTTTGCTAGAAGTTAATGGGTCTGGGAAAAGGCTTAAAACATCCAATGCCGCGGATAATTTGATAAAAAGCAGAGCTTAGTTTCACAGTATTCAGACATTTTTGAATAAAGGAACGTTAGATATTCCTTCAGCCCAAGCTGACTGCGAATCATATTTGATGGTGCAAAACGGATACGTGAGACACGGCGGATTTGTTCGCAAACTTTCAGACCGCCGCCACAAACTGCCCCCCCCCCCCCCCCCCCCCCCGAGGCAAAAGTTTAATGGCGCACTTGCAAATCCTTGTAGCGGTCGGTTGTCTGTATGATATCTGTTTTGCACCGTCAAATATAACACACGATGTGCTTTAAAACAGCCAAAGCTGTAGGTTATTTCTTTAAATTCAACAAATTTAAAAGACTGGACCATAAATAGTTACCATGGCTTTAAAGCACAAAGCAGATAGTTAGAGGCCAGCTAACTAATTGACAATGAATCTATGCTAGGGACGGTCGGCTAGACCACAGCTCTCACAGACGGCTTTCCTTCCTCATACCATCAGCAGGGTTATAAAGTTGGTCTCCTAGGATTCTTGCCACTACCGATCAGTTGTACTGTATTGTCAAAAGATCTGGTTGTTTCCATTGATGAGACCGCTTAAATGTTCAGTTTTTTTTGTTTTTTTTTCTCCTTTTTGGAAGTGGCTTTTTTCAGTAAATTTAGCAACTAACTCTTAATCTAGTTAATCTAGGGCAAGAGTTGGCATCAATCAGCCAGTGGAGAATAGTAAATGATAATTTTCTTTCACCTCTAAAGAATATGTTTACAAGCCAGTATAAATAACATACGAAGCTTCACTTGACAGCATTTATGACGTCACTCACATTTTAATTACTTAATGCCCGTTTTAGAAATTAATACATTTTAGGACTTTTTGTTTACGAGTTTGTAAGAATATCCGGAAACTTTAATTCATATCCACCGAGATCTCGCCAGGAGGTGAAAGTTGCTTGTGGAGCATTTTCTCGTAAGGAACGCCTCTCGCACACCTTAATGTCATTATAGGGGCAAAAACTGCTCTTCAAGGCTTATTATAGTCAACCACTAAAATAGCACCCAAAACTTTCAACGTTATTTTTTTAGCATTTAGCTAATCCCCCCGCCCCGAGGAACTTCCGTCCAGGTACTTGATTATTAGCCTCAAATGCCTGTTCTCCAGAAAAGTAACAGGGCTTATCATTGAACAAGTGCGCAAGCGCTCAGACGTGGGGTGTAAAAGTTTAATGTGTATCACATTTATATACAAACAGCTTTAGAACCAAGACATTTCTCTTCCCCAATAACCAAACAAGTATTGAAATAACCTTGTATCACCCCCCTTTAAAATCTTTAAATGTAAACGAACCACCAGCATAAATCCAAAGAAATGTTGAAGATCTTGACGCGTTCGAACACTGAATGGTTTGCCTGCCAGTCCCACCCTTTAAACCTATTTTCCATTAGCAAGGTAATAACAAGTGCAATAAACCAATTCGTAGCAGACTAATGCCCCCTTTGTCACAATTCATTAAGAACGGCATATTATCGATCATATGACAAAACAGTCCAGCTTCCAACTGTTCATTAAAGATTAGAGTACGTCGCTTCGTCTCATTTGTTGATGTTACGCCAAATCATCATCCATAGATATATCTCCCCAAATATACAAGAGTTGGACTTGAGACCTGTCATAGACGAACTTATCTCATGGGAAATCTTGGCCCAGCTGCCCATGAACGGGGGGGGGGGGGGGGGGGGTCGGGACCCATCAAAATGCGTACTTGCACCTTTTTTTCTGAAGTATACCAGCTTAGAGTTTGATTACAGTCACGGGTCTAAAACTTTTTCATGGGCAATTTCGGGCCCACTTGCCCATGAACGGGGAGGGTGGGGGTAGTTCAACTCTCCCTGGTCCTTATGATCCAAAAGCACAAAGGAATTTCATCGCCTTATCTCCAGTTATTGTCAAATTAAAAACATTAAAAAATGGGCAATCTGGGCCCAATTGCCCCTGAACCAAGTGGGGGTGGGGTTTGGGACCCGCAACAAGTAAAAAGAGATCCTACCAAGTTTCAACTTGATACCTGTTGATTCCTAGCAAGGGTAACGAACTTTACTCCTGGGTAGTCTGGGCCCAGTTGCCCATTAACAGGGTGGGTGGGAGAGGTGCAACTTTAAAAGCAAGTTCCCAGCCCTAGGATCTACACGTCCAAGGAATTTCATCGTTTTGGATCATGGGGACCGGGAAGAGTTGAACCACCCTCACCCTCCCCGTTCATGAGCAAGTGGGCCCAATGAAAAAAGTTTTTTGACCCGTGACTGGAATCAAGCTCTAAGCTGTTTTGAGGGAAAAAGGTGTAAATACGCACTTTGATGTGTCCCGATCCCCCCCCCCTCCCGTTCATGGGCAGCTGGGCTCAGATTTCCCATGAGTTAAGTTCGTCTATGACAGGTCTCAAGTCCAACTCTTGTATATTTGGGGAGATATGTTGGACGAGGATTGAACTTCAACAAATCAGACGACACGACGTACTTTAATATTTAATCAACAGTTGGAAACTGGACTATTTTGTCATATGATCGATGATATGCCATTCTTAATGAACTGTGACAAAGGGGCATTAGTCTGCTACGAATTGGTTTATTGCACTTGTTATTACCTTGCTAATGGAAAGGGGTGGGACTGCCAGGCAGACCATTCAGTGTTCGAACAAATGCTATTCGTGCAAGATCTTCATTATTTCTTTGGATTTATACTGGCGGTTTGTTTACATTTCAATACTTGTTTGGTTATTGGGGACGAGAAATGTCTTGGTTCTAAAGCTGTTTGTATATAAATGTGATAAACATTTTACTTTTACACTCCACGTCTGAGCGCTTGCGCATTTGTTTTTCTTTTACTTCTTTTACAGTCTGTACATATCATCCTGTCGTTTAGTTGTTCTATTTTTTTTTTCTGCAAAATTTAAAGCTGACCTTTTGATTATCATTCAAGCGGTTGAGAATGTACTTTTCTTTATCGGTTTGCTTTAACTCACTTCCATTTTTACTAAATACCTTTTTTTTTAACATGTAGTTTTTAAAGTTCATTTTAAGTTCAAGGTTTTGTCATGACAGCACCTGGCTGACAGGAGCAACGGCCCTTTTTCAAGAATTTATGTGAATAAAAAAAAATACAGTAAACAGGTGGCGACTCGAAGGTTCTGCATGTTTAATTCTAAATTGTTAATGAAATCGTGTTTGCCATTACTTCGAAGGTTTTAAGTAGAGAACTGAAAGACCAACGTACTCTTCAGGCGGGATTTGAACCTACGACTGTTCGGCTTACACATAGAAAGGAGAAGTGTAATTTAACATTCTGTCTAACGAAATCGTTTTCTCAGTTAGGGCTATAACCTTACAGCATAGTAGACGTAACCACATCCATGCGCCCCCATTCACAGAAAAAATAAATAGACTGAACTCGAAGAATCTCAAGTAGGAATGAATGACATTAGCATCCATCTTTACATGAAATAAGTACCTAGGATGGGAGCACTAAGTTCCCCCCCTCCCCCAACGTTTACTGAACGGGTGCCTCTGATCTTCAGGTTCCGGCTCCCACCTCCAGAAAAATCATAAAATAAAATAAAATAGGATTGTAGCACCCTAATCAGTATATCATGTGTAGAGTATAAGAATAAACATAAGATATGACATGATGATATAAATAGACTAACAGTAACGTAATTGACTTAACCATGACAACGCACACGCATCCTGCAAAACTAATGAGCATTCGCAAAACCTGACTTTCCGGAAAATCTCGCGCAAAAGAGAAATTGGCAAAAGTGGCAACATCCTTTCTTCAAGGTCCATCGATGAAGCGCTTTTCCTGTTATCCCAACTTGCTTTTGTTTATGTTTACAAGTCGCCATTGTTTACCTTTGACTTAGAGGTGATGGACACTCTCCATTCATGTCTTTGTACCTTATATATTTGATTTTAGTTTTAAGTATAAATTTGATGTTTAAAACAGAATGGGGGTATCATTTAAAATGAAAAAAAGTATTGATATATTTTAATTGTTTCGAGATTTTTGTTTTATTTTACTGTGGAAAGTATGTGTATTCTCTTCCGTACGTAGTTTCATTGATATCCTTACAAAAGTGTAAATTTTAATTTTAACTGTGAAAGTGCCAAGGGCAAAATATACGTGTCGTGTGGTGATACGGCTTGCATCGACGTTGTCCATGAGTTAGTATCTGCGTATCCGACGAGTTAGTATCTGTCCTTGAGTTCTGTATCCGCCATCGCATATTCAGTATTGTGACGTATAATTACCTAGTGATTACGCTTGATACTAAGAACGAGTAAACCGGATTCGGATGGACAGGTTTAGCCGGAGTCCGGACAGGTTTGAACGGTAGAAAAACAGTTTTAAATGTAGTGTCAGTTAGTATGAGGTATTACTAACCTGGCCATAATTTTCGTCTTGGACAAAAATCAAATTGCGAGTCAGTTCTATGTTTCACGAGTGGTTTGAAATAAAAATAGTAGGAATACTTATTGGATATGGGCTATAATGGGGGGTTGGGGTGGCAGCAAGTTAAGCTTAACACCAAATGCATCAATAAAATAAATGATTCTGTCGTTTGAAAATAATGAAATTGCATTTTTTTTTTTTCGGTTTCATGTTCCACGATGTGAGTGGTTTAAAATAAAATGAATACAGACTTTGCGGATAATATAGTAAACCATTTCTTTTTAGCGCGTTTTAAAGATAAATATAGTGATTCTAGATTAGGGCTTGAGGCTAAAGAAAATGATGGCTTTACGGTGATTTAATACAGCCAAAAATCGTATTTTCTGTTAATAATTGTGTGACAAGTTTCTGTAGAATAATAACAGTGTGTAGTTTATGTTTGTAAACATTTTCAAATGTTTGTTTGTGTAGTTTACTTTGTAATAGCTCGTTTATATAATAAAAACTACTAAACTAAAAACTATTATTATTATTAAATTGCGGTTTAGACATACTGCTGGGATAGTTTGCTACTGGCTTAGACTTAAACCTAATTATAGTTAATTCTCTGCTCTAAAGTAGTTTGTAATAAATAAATAATTATTTTACGGGCCATATACTATAGGCCCGTTCTCATGTTTTATTACTTGTTTCCCCTTATCACCAACTGACACTGCATTTATCGTTCATTTCCTGCGTAGAGAACAGATGTCAACATTTTCCCATGACCCGCGGGAATTAGGACACACGGGACGCCGACCTCCAGTAGCTTGGAAAAAAGCTTCGGCTGCCTGTTATTTGTATTTCAGGAATTCTGAAAGATCAGTTTTACATCATGATAGCATAGAACTTGCCAACACTGTATCTTAAACTCAATTAAAGAATTGCAATAGTTTCACCAACTATAAGGTGCGTTTTATTGGATGTAGTTTCGATGTAGTTTGACGTACGTTTGTTCCAGTTATGAAAGTATAGTATTTGTACTGTTTTATTTGTCTATTACACATACTGTACTTTCATATCTGAAACAAAAGGACGACAAACTTTAGTGAAACTGCCATCAAACTACTTCCAATAAAACGCACCTATAATATCACATCTCTATCACATGCTCATCATAGCGAGAGACCGAGAACCGAATTAACATACAAAGCGTGTCCGAATCCAGACGCCCAGGAAAATTCCACACACAATTGTGCAATTAATGTTGCAAAAGTGTCCGAATTTAATAAGTTTCATTTCTTCTGTGAAAAGTGGAGATTTTGCGTTTCAGCAGCAAAATAGCAACAATTTAGAGCAACAGCAAAAATCGACGCGTATTTTCAGCGCGGCCACCGACAGTGCTTTATAAATCCTTGGAATGTGATCTTTGATGACTCTGGGGACTGTACAGATACTGCTATTTGGCGAATTAGGTTAAGTTCAGACTCTTTCGGACATGTATGAAGACAGGATGGTTTTTCCATCAAGCTTTCTAGGATTTGAATTGGATTTTGGGAAAAGGTAGAATCATTCTAATTTGTACTTCTGATCTTTTTTGCCTGGTATTTTTTTTTTGTTGGAAAAATAACATTTTAAGTAATTGTTCCTGTCACCCCACAAAGAACACCGTATTTGTTTCAGTTATTGCAGTTTTTTCTCTTATTATTTGATATCACTTCAGAAATTCAAATGAATTTTATCTGTTATTTTTTACTTCAAACAGCCATCTGTATTCCCCCTGGAAAACTCCTACTATTCATTTTTTACCTATCCTTACTTCAGCGCGCCTTCCGCTTCTTCCTGAAAATTCCGCAGAAAATGCTGCATCGTTGCAACATTTCTCATGACATTTTTCGCGGTATTAATTGCAGGGAAAATGTCACGAAAACTCTACCGAAACCAAAAAGTTACAGAAATTGCAGAGTTAATGTAGCATTTTCTGTTGAAAAGTTGAATTCGGACACGCCCACAGATTCAAAATTGAAGGTTGTGGGTGCGATTTTTTGTCTTTGTTACCTATTTCCGAAAGCTCCGAAACCGGCTTGCCCTGGCAGACAGTGTTTTCACTGACGTGTGTCAAAACCGGTACGGTGACGCCTGTTTAGTAATTGGTTAAAAGAAAACTAGAATCAGCGGAAGGATAATAACATCCGGCATTTTGTTTTGTTGCGCTTTTGCTCTCTGGTTTGGACGACATTTTGATTGGTCGGTTTTATTTCTTATTTAGTTCCAGTCCAAGTCCGGTTCTGTAAGAGGTGTAATTTTGTCATGTTTATATTTTGAGTGAATTATATTTTGTTATTGCGGTTCTAGAAAATATAAACAATGGAGTAAACCCATAAACGAAGTCCGGTTTATGTCTGATATTTTGATAGCCGATCCATTGTTTTCTAGAAGCTTATCGGTTAAGTACATCGACAGTTCCCTAAGGGGTTAAGTCCAACAAGTTTAACTTCCTGGCATATTTGCTTTTCAAGGCGCGTCGCTTGGTCGTCTGCCTTTTCTCATAATACCTTTTATGAATGAAGCTCTACTCTACCTCAAAATGGCTAAGTACAATCGGGGTTCTTCCTTTTTTCAAAATTAGCAAATGTCCTATAACCGAGCAACGGCGTTAAAACAATGGTTTTGGCTGTCTTGAAAAGTTGCTTTGTTATAGTTACCCCCTTATGGAATTTCAATGTCGACGTTTTGCGCGTTTGTCGTTCCAGGCAATTGGTCTGGAGCGGAGCTAAGAACAGCCAAAGCCTTGTGTAATTTGCTGTAAGCAGAGCTGACTTTTAAAGTAGGCAATTGTCACAGAACATCTTAGCATGTCCTCAACCATTTATTTCCTTCAAGGTTTCGACGCCCCATCTCCTGTTGACTCGATTGGCTCAGATTTGGACAGACTGAGTCTCGACTCCGGATCACCTACCCCACCCCCCACCGTTTCTAGCGCAATGGATATTTCTAAAGGATTACGCCTTCCACTATTCGCGCGTATGAGTGATGCGCACTAAGTGCCTGTTTTTGAGATGTTCAGCCCTGTATATTTTGTAGAAACTATTTATTATTTGATACTAGAGTGTGTATTTGGAGAGTGTATTTTAAAAAAGGGGGTATTTTTTCACACCCCCACCCTTCTGTTTATCCAAGGTGTAGCTTGTGTAAAGACCAATAGGTGAAATCCTAACTTGATCCTTCCCTTTTTTTATCAGAAGATTGTCTTTCTATTTTGTTTTCTCTTCAGTTTCATATCCTTTTATTTACCTTTTATTACATTTGGTTATACTAGATGCAGATGATCGTATAAACTTTGATCAATCTCGCCTTTACCGCGCTGAGGTTGTTTTCTTCCAGCCGCTAACATTAGGAACTGGGCTTGCTGGTCTTTAAACTGCTATACTGTTCTTTTAGCTCTTTAGTATTTTGAAAGAAGAAACGGGATTCTCGGGCATTCGATGGTTTGGGCTACTTCACTGCTAATGTCAGTACTAGACGAGCTAAAGGATATTGTAATTTATTTAGAGTCGTTAGCGTTAATATTGTATGATAAGTTTAGAGCCGAGAGTTGTAGGATAGAGTTTAGACATGTGTTAGCAACCAGTCAGCACCAATGGGGATGGAGGGTCTTATCTGTTCAGTATTATAAGCACGATAGATGAGAGGCGAGGATACGAATTTCTTTGGTTTTCAATCGAGAGTTTTTCTCCATGGATGGCCTGTAAAGTTCAGCAACTCCCCCAGACTTGTCGTTTATTTCACTAGCAATTTCATTACCCCTACATCCATCTGCCACAACTCACCTTATTCCAATTCAGCTCAACAAGTCTCAATTCAAGCGAACTAGTTTCTGAAATTCCCTCATTATGTCATTATCCGAAGTTGTGACAGAGAGCTAGTAAAACAGGGATCCATAAGGTAATGAAAACAAAACAGTAGCACTTTCTACTCCAACCACAGTGCAAAACCTCCATTGCTGGTGAAGAGGGCTGCAGATTTTCTACTTATCAACTTATTGATCTATTTTACTATAATGGCCCCAAGTATTGATACTGAGACAATGGGGACTTTCAGAAACTACACTGTAAAAAAAATCTTCCAGTGTTTGCTACAGGGATTAATCTTGTCTCTACTGAGATAAGATTATCTCTAATTCGGATTAATCTTATCCCAGTAGAGATAGGAATAATGTCATGTAGCAAATACTGCAGTTAACTTTAATCCTTACTCGGAGAAACATTTTTACAGTGTAGTCCGCTTGTAAGCGCTGAACGCGAATATGGCGAATTAATTGATTTTTGGATAGACTATTCCAAACGTTGGGCACGCCCAGTAATTACAATAATAATCAATAATAAAAAATAAGCCTCTAGAACACTGTTTACTGTAGATTCTTCTTGGGAAGTTTCGAAAGTATTGAATATACTAGACGCTGGGTATGACGAATTGGAGTAGTCTATATCAAGTATAGAGCACGATGCGTCCTCTTAGTTTTTCGTATCCATCCAGTATTTGTCAGAGAGACATCTCCAAAAATAAGGCATAAGGTTTAATCATCCAGCTAATTTTCATACTGATCTAATATTTTTAATACAATAAATATTAGATTGGTAATTAGTTTAGATAGGAACAAAAAAATGTTTCAGAAACGTTGATACTCGCCGCTCATCTCATTTCTAGATTTCAAGTACTCCTGAAACTTTGCTCTGGTTTGTTCATTTCCTAAGGGGTTACAACTTCCTGGCTTCAGGCGACTACAGACGTATGTGCACGCATGTCAGTAGCGACGCAAAGTGTTCTCGAAAATCGAGTCGTGAACCCCTCATTTATTTCTGGAATGATGTTGTTAATTATTGTACTGCAGTAGACATTTAAAATCCAATCTGCTAGGCGGGTCAATACTTGGAAATTTAGTGAAAGTTTGGCCGGATCAAGTCCGACTTTTTTCCGTTGCGAAAACTAGCAATACCGGTTTTAAATTGTAAAGAGGGGAGCTCTGCCAGCAAGTGAGAGTGGTTGCGTACGCTGAATTTTCTGTGGATGATGTGTTCCTTTCTACTGTATTTCCGGGTTCTCGGTCGTTAGTATTTTCACAAAAAGGGAATCAGGGGAAAGGGTCCCAGCTCGGAACCCAAGTGCTTAAAGGACGATCTTACCCATAATTCCAGAGCAACAATTCAATGCGGCAGATTTAGGTGTTAATGTCTACTGTATTTCCGGGTTCTCAGCCGGCGGGCTTTTCAAAATAAGGGGAGCACGTGAGCCCAGCGTGGAACCTTAAAGGACAAATCTCATCCATAATACCAGTGCAACCCTATTTCTGTAATCGCTCTATCCAATCTATCCATTTTTATATGGTATATTCCCACCCGCCTAACGGTACCTCGCTGATTTCCTCACTGGCCTTCCTTCGGTTGCTAGAAGTCAACTTGTCTGTAAAAACGCGTAAAACAGCCAAAGCCGTAGGTAATAAAGCAGAGCCTAGTTTTAAAGTATTTAGATATTCTAAAATGTTGGAATGTAAAAAGTAAACAGTTCTGGGGTCCTTTAAGAATTTCGAGAAGAAGACCATCATAGTATCAAATGTCTTAATGGGCTTGTGACCTCTTTTCCAAATCCCATCGTATGAACAAACGGGAAGCAATGAATAAATATTCCATCAGCCAAACTAAATGCAAATCACAGTTGAATCTGCTCAACGACAAAAGTTTGAAGTGTAATGAACGTTTCTTCCTCATTTTTGAAATTCGGGTATTTAATCCCCCCCCCCCCCTGTATATTCAAGCAATGCATACAAAAAACCCTGTTGCATAAAACGGATACGTCAGTTACGATGCTTTGGCCGCAAGACCCTTTCGTCAGGCTGTCGAACTTCAGGAACAACGTTGGAGTATGAAGCAATCACGTTTTATGCATCGTTGGAATAAATGTGTCCCAATCGGCTTGGGCTGAAGGATATTAATGCCCTCCCCCCTCACAAGTATGCTCAAACGTAACTCCCACCAGGAGCCAGGATATGAGTGAAACCCAAGTTGGCCAATACCAGAACTTTCCTATTTACTGTTAGATCTTTGCCCATTTAAGCTTATACCGTCAACTTCCTGTCTTATACCCCGTTTTGAGGGGTTGGTATACTGGTCCAAGGATAAATGGGGTTGGAATTTGAAGGGCAAGCGGATCAATAACAAAAGAACAGCCGCGGGGTATTTTGATCTAGATCGTTACATGAATCACGTTCTCATACTGTAGGAATGCGCAACTTTCTCTGAAAGGTAGACTACTTTAAAAAGGTATCGTGCTGTTTGACAGCCAGCTATGAAAAATAGGTGCCTGCGTTTCATAACAGATAATACAAGGATGCGCAGTTTCAACAGATAAAACTCAACGGACAACACTTGCGATGTAATCTGTTTTGATTTCGGAAAAGTGTGCATACGATGTTATGTATCATGAGCATTGCCGAAGAATGCCGAAAAAATATCTGCTTGCTTTTGTGTTTGTCGTCATGGTATCGGAAAATACAGCAGATGCTTTTTTGGCGGTTTTTCCGCTCGTCCTGACCCATGCGTAACATATAATGCATAACGCTCACAAAATCGCAACAGATTACATCACAAGTGTTGTCTGTTGAAACTGCGCATCCTTGTGTTTTCGTATATTCAAATAATGTGTACAACGGATACGTCAGCTACGATTCTTCATCAGCTACTGATGAAGAATCGTAGTTGACGTATCCGTTGTATACATTATTTGAGGTTATTGTTATAAAAAAATATTTGTTTCAAAGTTAGTTTGGGCTCAAAAGAATACTTGTGTGATCGGTTAGGAAACGATAGTATTGGGAAATCGGAACTGCTATATTCAGTACTTATAGTAATTCGATTCGGCAATGGGGGTTCGATCACGATATGAATTATTTCCTCCGTTAAAAGGAATAGCTTACCAGTTTTCCCACCTCCACGATGTGAATTATTTCCTCCGTTAAGGGAATTGCTTACCAGTTTTCCCATCCCCCCCCCCCCGTTTTTTGTGGGATAAAACTTTTATTTTTTTCCGCCGTAACCAACAAATCTGACGACCTACCCACTTTTATAATTAGTGAACTGGACGATTCAAACTCTCCTCAGCCGGATTTGAACCCAGGCCCCTTCGTATACCAGGCGGTGACCCACCCACTCTTGCTTGCTAGTACGCATATATATTTATTACAATATATTTATAGAGATCGCTTCTGGTTGTATATTTATAATATGCGGCAGATATATTTTTTTAAATTATGCTTAAAAATGAAAAAAAATACTTCTTTTCTATATTTCACTAACACAGCTGAATCATGTGCCTATGTGGGCATATACCGGTTTCTACAGGGCGGAACCATTTGAGCGCGTCTATCTGAGCGCAGCGAGCCTCCGCCGGCAGTAAAAGGTTCCGCCCTGTTTTATGTACAGAGGGTTGCGGGTTTATAGGCCTGTGTTTTCTGTAGGCTTAATTAGGTGAATTTTCTTTTGCTAATCTATCTTCTGCTTGTTTTATCTGTGAGGTTCTTTTATTTTTATTTGGCGGACTAATCCTGTTTTTACTGCGATCGTATTATGTAAGTTATTGTTTCATAATATAATAAATTTTGTGATTTAAAGGACCCGTCTTACTTATATAAGCAAGAACAAATAAGCACCAGAACCTCCGTCGCCCTATCTCTGCAATACTATGCGGAGATCCAGTACTGCTACCCAGAACATCACAATTCGCTACCTCTACAAACAGCTATATCGCAGTAAAGCCCCGTGGAGAAGAAATTTCCAAAGTAAAAGCCGATTGGTAAAGTATCTACAAAATGACATCGTCAACTCATGGATATTGCATCAATTATTGTTGATAGATGACTCGTTCAACTCATGGAAGGAATTAGGAATTCTTACCTTATGGAATTTGGAGAAAAGGGTCACAGGCGATGAGCATGGTTTGCGTGGTCTCCGTTGAAAGGACCCCTCTTGCTTATTCTGCCTTTTATAATATACTTAGCTCCCATAAGGAATTATAAGCTTCTAAAATCCCCGCATTTCTCCATTGTTTCGTTCCGTAACTACGAATTTTTAGCGCTTTTTCGGCCTTGCCGAGTTTTCCCGTCACCCAGCGAAAAGTTTGCCGGCAGAACCCCTGAGACAAATTCCGGTAGATTCCTTGTGAAAGATTTAGCGTAGATTCTATGAGCAGAATCCGATAGGTTCCCTAAGCCGAATTCTGGAAGATTTCGTGGGGTGAATTCCGGTTATTGAGAAAAAATAGATTTTTTGTCAAAACATGTTTATTTTTTCATGAAAACAGTCGTTTTTTCTGAAAATTGGTCGATTTTTCGTCAAAATAGTCGATTTTTCTGAAAATCAGTGGATTTTTTTCAAAAAATTTCATTTTTGTTGCTGAAAACAGTCGTTTTTTCTGCAGATAAAGTCGATAAAAACTACCAGCCAGTCAGTAAATGCCTCGTCCCCTCCCCCCCCCCCCCCCCATACATTTTGGCTAGTAACGCCTCTGGCTCAGTGAACCTACCAGAATTGCGAAATCCTATTGGAACTTGTCTCAAGGAATTTACTGGAGGTTGGATTAGGGGATATCGGAATTTGCCCCATGGAATCTCCAGAATTCAGCTCAGGGAATCTACCGAATTCTGCTGCTTACCGAATAAGTATAGACTCACAGCTTACCAGAATGGCCCTGACACACAACATGTCACAGTGATTCGTGCAGACAGACAACACAGCTTACAGGAGTGACCCTGACACACAACTTCCCGATGAAAAATTTATCTCAAAATAGAACTATGAGGTAGTACGAAAAAGTAGCATGCAGTACTAACGATGCTACTACATGCTTCTACTTCAAGGCTACCGTGTTACTGCATACTACTATATGCTACTATTAGCAAGACAGGATGCTACTAGCCTATGGCAAGACAGGATGCTACTGGATACTACTACAAAAGATTGGACCAGTCTGAGGCACATTCAGTTATAGTATTCTTTGCTATAACATAGTATTACATGCAAAGTTTTCATACTACTACCATACTACTACGCAGGCTACAAATTTTCATCGGGTTGTCACAGTGATTCATGCAGACAGACAACACAGCATACCGGAACACTCACCAGGTGCATCCCGTAATTTCCTAAATTTCTATAGCTTTCGAAATATAGGTAACAAACTGAAATTTACATCATTTCCAACTAGAAATACTGTTCCAGGGATAGTACCATGGTAGCCTCAGGGTAGCCTGCTGCTGCTGGCTATGAAATGGGGAGGAGTCAAGGGATTACAAGTGACAATTTGTAGGTAAGTCCGCCCTGTGGGAGGAGCTACACCATGAAAAAGAAAAGTAAAATATATCTTTTAAGTACTAACCATGGAATGTCCTAAATACGCCAGTGAACCCCGGGAAGAATAAGAAAGGTCACCCAAACGAACCCCCTAAATTGATTCAAATCGTGTGTCACGTTTGTATACGAACTTAAAGTAGAGACAGCCGTCACTAGTGTACATTACATATGCTCAGTTTGAGCCGAAAAAAATAAGTTAAACAACTATATTGAAATTTTCCCTCGAATTTTCCTCCAGTGTCGTCGGATCCGGCAGTGTTTCCACGTCTTGCAAAATAGAAAGTAAATCGCCCGGCAAAACGAGTCGCCAATCTAAAAGTGCAATTACGCAAAAAACTGCAGCAGCTAAAAGCGTAACTATCATTAATTTCTGAGTCACGAAAAAGCGATGACGCATAATTCTGTCCCTCTTTTTACGACCACAATATCAGAAGGTTAAGTGATAAGAAGGTTGATCGACAACTTTTACTTATTCTTGGTCACGATCTGCGACTTGACGGACATGCTAGTGCATTCGCATGATATTCATATTAATATAATAGAGATCTGCCCTGAATTAGTAAATAAAAAATAAAATATACGAGAGCTTGCTGTTCACCTTTTACCTAAGGACAGAATTTCATACAAGGAGCTGTTAGCAGGCTGGAAATAAAGATGACGACAATTTTCAAAATCCGGAGTCCTACGGAGAAACAGAAACAAAGTTCAGCACGAATAACTCGAACGGTTACCCACTTCTGCTCTACACACTTTCCGGCACGGCCCGAAAGCAGCGGTACCGGCACCGGTTCATGTCGTAAATAATACGATTCTGCTTCTAAATCTGTTAATTTTAATGTTCTAACATGCAGATTGGGTAACCCCACGGAATCATTTTGCACCGGAGGTTTGGGGTTCGCCCATGTTGCACCGATCTTATCAGCATTCCATTTGGATAAAAACACGATGGTTCTTTTTTAAACGACAATTGCCAATTTCGCGCTTTTAGAAATCACCCCACAAGAAATACTTTCCTCCTCATTCCTACCAATTTTGACAGACACCCAGGGTCCTACGCTGGTGACGATGAAAGTGAGATGACTTTTCAGATACAACAGTTACCACGGTCCGACCGTGGTATCTGAATATAAGATATCACCGTTCTTGATATCACGGTAGCTGGCCAGATACTTCGTAGATCCTACCACGGTAATTACAAAAACAACTTCGAACCGTTGTTTCAGATGCAATGGTATCTGCAAAAACGAAACTACGTTTTTATGGCACTTGCCCTTCCGCAAAGTGCCATGTAGCGATCACAATTTCTGTCGGCTTTAGGGCACTTCCACATAAGCTAGGACGACGAAACTTGGCAGGCATATCAGGGACCCGATAAGATTAAGTCGTAAATAGTCACTTCCCCGATCCGAGCAAAGTGGGGGGAGTGGAGGGAGGGGGATCCTGAATCTTTTGATATTTATAACTCTTGAACGGGTGTTCGCATCTGAATGAAACTTGATATTTGGAAAGACCTCATATCTCAGACAACCCAAGTAAAATCCGGACCGGATCCGGTGACTTCGGGGGGAGATGAAGGGTGGAACCGGAAATCTTGGGAAACGCTTAGAGTGGAGGGATCGAGATGAGACTTCGTGGAAAGAGCAAGCACAAGTCCTAGGTACATCATAAACATAGATGAACAGGATTCGGGCACCATGTGGGGAGTGGGGGGTCCATTCTGATGATCCCGCGAGTTCGGTACTTCCTGATGTACTAAGACGATGAAACTGGGATGGCATATCAGGGACTCCAATAAACTGACTTGAGAATAGTCGTTTGCCTGATCCGACTATCGTGGGGGGAGTGGAAGGATGGAGATTCCAAAATCTTGTGGCATTCATAGCTTTTGAACGGACGATCGGATTTGAATGAAACTTGGTTAGTGGAAAGAGGTGTCGTCTCAGATGTTCCGTGTCAAGTCCGGACCGGATCCAAAACTTGTGGGGGGGGGGATTTGGAGGGGGGATCAGAATTTTCGTGAAACGCTTAGCGTCGAGGGATCGGGATGGAATTTGGTACGAACGATATAAGCCCTAGATACGTTCTTCATTGAAGCAGATCATATCAGGGCTCTTTGGGGAGAGCGGGAGGGGGGGGGGGGTCTCGGAATTCAGGTGATCGCGAGTTAAGATACCTCCAGATGTGCTAAGGACGATGAAACTTGGCAGGCATTAGTGGCCCGACCAAATTGGGTCAGGGACCAGACACAGTGCTCTAGGTTCCTGGATCCGACCATTTTTGGGCGAATTAAAGGAAGGCGCATTCGGAAATACTGACGAAATCGCCTAATGGGTTGTTATTTGGCGTCCGGGCCGGATGCGGCCACAGTGGGTGGAGTTGGAGGGGGAATGTATAGGGGTCAAACGAGTGGAGTGATTTGAATGAAACTTGGAAAGTAGAGAAACCCTGGAGAAACGATGTGAACCATAGATGACGTATTTTTGGGTCCGGACCTGATCCGAGCCCGGGGGGGGGGGGACCTGAGTTTTCCAAAGACTTCGAATGAAACTCGATAGCAAGTAAGAGATAATCTTTAGATAATCTGTTTATGTGGCAGAACCAGATTCGGCCGTGGTAGGGGGAATATGAAGAGTACGGGTACTGGACATAGTATGGCACTCGTGGGGATCACACTAGTGCGATGAAACATTTGCCCTAGATGCTCGGAGACAATGCCGGAAATGCTCAGACTCATGTGAAACTAGATATTCTATTCCTAGGTCCGATCTAGGGGGGGGGGTTGGATGGGCTATTTTGCGACATTGTCATCTGCTTTATTGTACCATCTACTCGTAACAAGTGCCATATGCCAGAATAGCGATCGCAATTTCTGTCCTTCCGTCGGTCGGTCAAGGTTTGGCTAGTTCGGGCATTTCCACATCATGGGGGGGGGGGGGGGTGTAGGGAGAGGAAATCCGGAAAACATTGAGACATTTGTAACTTTTGAACAGGTAACAGGATCTTAATGAAACTTGATATTTGGAAAGACCTCATGTCTCAGACGACCTACATAACCTACGACCTACGACCTACCAATTTTCGGCTATACCAGTCCCTACCCCTTTATTCTCAAACCAGTATAACTCTGCGCGATGACATTCATCTGTTTATTCTATGGACATCGGAGAGATCTAGTGTAATCGAAGGTCGAAGGGATTGATACTTGATATATAATCTTCAAACCAGGAAATAAGTTGTTCAAGAGAGGATGTTTTTCAATGAAAATTCACTGGTAAAGTACAGGTCAAGTTCGTAGATGGATCCTTTATCCCATCTTTAGCTTAGAGGCAGGGAAGGGGTTTCGAATTTACGGTACAACATGTATCCACTGAATCCATATCTGAACTTAGTTTTCTTGCTGGACAAATGGTTCATCACGAATTCGGCTGAAACTGAAAATTTGGTTGAAGCTCAAAGTTATTTCTGAAATCGATTAGAAGCACGGAGACATACTGAATTCATTTTTTAACTTTAGTTTAACATTAAAAATATTCAAGGAATCTGTCGAAGAGTGAATGGCGAAGACAAGACCCAATTGTTTGAATCAAATGTTAGATTTTTGGAATCCCATCGAAACCTTTGGTCTTGTTGTTTGTCGTCACGATGTCAGAAAATTTCGAATCTTTGCGAAAACTGTGAATCTTTGTGTTCTTCTGACAGTGTAGATGCCTTATTTTGCAAACCAAAAATCAAAAAAAAAATCTTGAATCTAAGCTGAGTGAAAGCTCATTTGCTCAATTCTGTATTTGTTTTCAGGAATATTGAAAAATTAAAGGAACTTGAACTTGAACAGCATGAATGGTGTTTCGGCTCGTGGTAAGTCAGTCACGGACACTCTTCTTCATCTCACAGTTCATTTCCAGGACCTGCCACGTGGAACGAAAAACCTCGGATTTCCCCTGATTATATTTTGTCTCGTCACGAAAAACAGCAAAATTTAAACTAATCACACACAAAAGTGTGACTTTGAAATTTGTTTACTCTTGGTATGAAAAGGGCTCAATGAATGCCTTTTGAAGGATTCGCGCTCACGTTTTGGCTTTATTTCAAAATTATAGTCTTGGCCAGTATTCAAATTTTAGCCTTGGATCAAAAGCAGCGCCTTCTCGACTTCATTGCGCTTTTGACAGAGGGACTAGTAACTCCCAGGAAACAGCCTTTACTAGCCAAAATGGTTTGTGGGGGGTGGAGGGGGTTAAAAGATACAAACTGACAGTCTGGTCATTATTAACGTTTTTTTCTTCAGAAAAAATGACAGTGTTCAAGAACAGATCGACATTCCTTCAGCCCAGTCTGACTGCGAATCATGTTTGACGGTGAAAAATGGATAAGTCAGCTACATTTTATTAGAGTTATATTTGGGCCCTTCTTGGCAAGGGTCCTCTTCAGGCTCAAGCTAGAAAATAAACTTATGGAAAGAAAAGATTCGACCTTAAATATCTGATTTTGTGAACTTCCTCTCTGAAAATTGGTTGGGGTTAAAGCTGGTGCTGTGATTTCGTTCTGAACACGGCTGCTGTTTTGGTTGTTCGATAGGGTTGTCGAAAGGTTAGAGATTCTTCTGCATTTTGATTTTAGAGTCACCTGTCTCTTCTTCTTCTTTCCAGCTAAGATGGATACTTGTCGGCGGCATGTATGGGAGATTTGAATATTCCGTACTTTGGTGATAGACATTTCCTTCAGCCCAAGCTGACTGCGAATCGTATTTGACGGTGCAAAACAGATAAGTCAGCTACATTTTATTAGAGCTATATTTCGGCCCTTCTTGGCAAGGGTCCTCTTCAGGCTCATGCCGCTTAAGCTGGAGAATGAATTTGTGAAAAAAAAAGACTTCCTTAAATATCTGATTTTGTGAACTTCTTCAGGCTTGAGCCTGAAGAGGACCCTTGCCAAGAAGGGCCGAAATATAGCTCAACAAATGTAGCTGACTTATCAGATTTGCACCGTTAAATAAGAAAAAATCGATTGTTTTCAAAGAAAATCTTGGCGTTTAGCGCCAAACAATTTGCTTTATCGATTGGCGGACAATATTGAAAGGCCCCCCCCCTTCCCCCATACGTGACGCCTCTTCAAGCAACCCACCTGGCACCACAGTCTTGTCACCACAGCCTGATAATTTGTCGCCGGCACCGCTAGTTTTGCTCGGTCGGAAAGGATGTACAGCAGGTGCCGAGGAATGCGTAACCCCTCGCGTACTACTAGGATTATCTCATGCATCAAATGTTGTGAAAATGTGGTTGTCACCACCTCAGTATCTTTGGTCACCACAGACGACAAATTCTACCACAAATGTGTAGTTGCTCTTTGTTCACACACTGCGACCATTATGTCACCGAATATCCTTAGATGCAGAATGATATACCGGGTCGAATCCTACCGCTTTAAAGTATTATAACGACAACCCCTGAATATCACAATTTTGTTTTCGTTTTATATTATAGTATAACTTTTCTTGAACAGGTATGCAATGCATATTTTCCTGTGTCCCACAGGAATTTATTTTATGACAATTACTTTCATGGAGGTTGTTACGATCTCGTATCATCCTCCACAGAGGCTGATACGAAGCCGTAACAGCACAAATATTCAACGAGCACTTTTTCTCAAATACTGAAAAGCAGAAGCTGACCTCCGAAAAATAAAAAAATAAAAATACTTTCAGTAAAAAAACATAAAAAAAGACTTACAATTACATACAAAAAATTAATTAACTGTTGAAAAATGGCAGAAAATTTTACTGTCTCAGACAACCAGTCCATGCCCTAGGCCATAACCTTGTCACAGTCAGATTACCACTCAAAATACAGCTTGTCAGCTGAAACAACATCCTACTATCCTTTGCTTACCAAAGGCTAGTTATTCAAAATTGATCACTGTCTTTGTTCTTGAATTATCTTGTTTCTCAAAAGCCAACACATCAAACAGGTGGGGTTTGTTATTGTTTACTTTTTATTTCCACCACCCCTAGGGTGGTCATTTTAGTCGATCTTGAGTAGGTTTTCATGACCGCTAGATGGCATCTGACTCGCCAAAAAGTGCTTGGGTACCAACAGTAGTCATTTTAGTAGGCCTACAGTAGGCTTGGGTAGCTACTTTACTAAAATAAAATTTCCTATCCCCTTTGCGAAAAAACAACAAAACAAGAATAAAACTTACCTATACAAATATTTTGTTCGAAAAAGTTATAATAGTTAACATACCTCCATCTCGGTTCCTATCGGTATAACAACCTCTATGGCCATTTCAGATCGGCTGATATTTTTCATAACCTTTCTGGCCTTCGGCTCGGACAAGCTATTTTCAATGGCCGTCTCGTTGTTATTTTCCGATATCAACCTCGATGTCTGAAGTTAGCCTTTAGTATGTGTATAGTGTACATAATTATATCAACCTTTCAATTGCTTCTAAGTCCACAAGACCAAAGGTTTCGATGGGATCCCAAAAATTCATATTTGATCCAGACAATTGGGTATTCTAGATATCCGGTTTTCGCCAGACTCCTTGAACATTTTTACTATTTAGAAACCAATTAAAGCCAGTGGCATGTCTTCTGACCCTTAAATCGAGTATCTCATTAGTTCCTAACAAAATTTTATCCCCCACCCCTAAATATAGGGCTACAGAGCCCATCTACGAACTCGGCCTGTCCTAGCTTGACCTGCCCTTGACCCAAAGAATCCTGACAACAAGTTTCATCAAGATATCTTATACCCTTTGAGAGTTGTCGCGAGCTGACAGATGGACGGAAGACCAACAACTTTTACGGAGTGATAGGTGGGCTAGCCCTCCGCTTACGTTCCGGGACCCCAAAAAGTAAATACCCGTCTACTTCCGTCTTCGCCGTTGCTCATAGCAGAGGAATTAGTGCAGGAGGCACGCTGACCCGCTCTGGAGCGCGTCCAGAGAACCAATGTCATACTACTTCGACAAAAGTGATCAAAACTTCCTGCCTTACTTCTGCCGATCTTCTGCTACTATTTGTCCAGCAAAAAACTAAGAAACTACTTGTCCAGCAAAAAACTAAAGCTCAACAACGAATCCAGGGTATCTCCTTACTCCTATATCAAACCTCCAATCAAGTTCAGATAAAACTTCAACTTTTAATAAATTATCAAGTTTTGGCCGGATTCCGGGCGAATCATTTTTCCGGCGATAGAATAATTATCATATACAGATTCAGCATGCCTTTTTACACTACATCGAACCTCTAATCAACTGTCTGGGCCATACCATATGTCTGGGTAAATCATGATTGTCATATAACGGATCCAGCACACCTTCTTACCCGTAAATAGAACATCTAGTCGATTTTACTCTTAACAAATTTTCCGGTTCTGGCCTACTACTTTGTCCGGCAAGAAAATGATTTTCATATACGAGTTCAGCATGTCTTCTTAGCGCTCATTAGCTGTAAAAAAATACTTTGCCCCTTAATCTACCCCCCCCCCACCCCTATATGTACGACGGCAGAGCCCATCTACGAACTTGACCTGTCCCTTGACCCAAAAGAATCCTCACACCAGGTTTCATGAAAATATCTTATTCCCTTCAAGAGTTATCGTGCTGACAGACGGACGGACAACTTTTAGGAAATCATAGGTATCCCGTCACTTACGTTTTGGGATCCCAAAAAGCAGTAAGTGTAACTTGGGGGCAGAAATTAGCTTTGGCGAAGAGTTACAGGCGTCAATTCGGAGTAGCAGTTCCATCCGCACTTAATCCACTGGGATTGGTGAATTGGAAAAATAGGAATTGCATCACACTTGTTTTGAAACGGGAATCAAGCTAATGGTAATGCTGAATAATGCATAGCAATACCTGTAACATTTAAATCAGAAAATTTGAAGCCAAGCTGACCATTCATTACAAAAGAAATAAAAAAAACGTGATTTTCGGGTTTTTTTCTTGAACAGCTAGTTATCATGATGTGCGAGGGATAAATATAATTTCGGATATCTCGGTTCAGCGAAAAAACAAAACTAGATCACAAAATCCAACACAATACCAACAGAAAAACGATGTGGAAGCAACAAACCATAAAACGACATGTAACTAAAAACCAAAAGAACGATGCGGACTGAAATAAAGAATATTAAAATGTGCGTGTTAAAACTGCATCTGTACAAATCTGTGATTATTTTATAATTCTGAGTTATGTGTCTATTTACAATTTACCAACTATTTTTACAAGTATTCCCTGGGAAAGCGCAGAAGCTTTCACTCAGCATTTACACAATCCTTATTTTCCATCACTGCCAAATACTTTCACAGAATAATAGTCGGAAAAATAGTTGGTAAATTGTAGTTGGAAAGTTTCGGAAAGTTTCAGACACTTGGAGTAGCGTGTCTAGACCTTGCAAGATTCATAACACATGACACAAGGATGCGCGGTTTCAGCAGATAACACTTCGTATGTAATCTGCTATGATTTTACAATGCAAAAACGTTAGTAGGCTATTTGATTGGTATTTGACACTGCAAAACAGATACATCAACATCAGCTACATTTTACTACAGATTTCAGTTATTTCGGCCCTTCTTGGCAAGGGTCTTCTTCAGGGTCAAGCTGGAAAATGAACGTGAGCGGCTTGAGCCTATAAAAGGTCCTTGACAAGAAAGTCCGAAATATAGGTCGGATAAAATATAGCTGACATATCCGTTTTGCAGTCGAAAATGATTCGCAGTCCGCTTGGGCTGAAGGAATATTTAGTAAACGTTAGGCATAACAAGTATTGCCAGGAAGAGCTGACACCGAAAAGTATTTGCTGACTTTCAGTTTTCTGATATCATCACGATGACAAACAAAAAAGTCAGCAGATATTTATTCGGTGGTGTTTCGCTCCTTCTTGTAAGCATGACGTTTTAATGCGTAACGTTTGAAAAATAAAACAGCTAAAATTCTAAGTATTATCTGTTGAAACGCGTATCCTTGGTTTATCTGTGATGAAATTCCGATATACGCACATGATCCCCTATGAGCACCCCATACTCTTGATAACTGGGCAACTCTTCCTGCCGACGAAGAATCGCCATGTGCCTAGCAAAGAGCCAGAATCATCACCACTACAAACGTTGTAGATCGGTTTACAAAGGATTTGAGTCACTTTTGAGGATTCGTTTGGGTGACGTTTCTCGTACTTTCTCTAGGCCACTGACGTGTTTCGGACTTAGTCATACCAAGAACAAATAATCTAATAAAACCTTCGTCTTTAATACACTATATGACTAAGTCCGAAACACACCAGTGATCCTCAGGAAGAAAGAGTAAACGTGACCGTAACGAATCAAACTCAACGACTCAAATCCTGAGTCAGCGCAGCTGTGACACCGTTTCTTCATTTCTTCCGCAGGTACCCGGAGATTCTGCATCGGAAGGGAGAGATAGTCATCAAAAGTATCCCACGCAGCGACTGGCTTTTATTTAAAAGTTTCTTCTCCGCGGCTTCACAGCGATACAGGTATTTGTAGAGGTAACGAGTTGTGATGTGCCACGTGGCTCCTGACCTCCGCTCGTTTGCATCAGACAGGTTATGGGCAAACTTTGAGGATGGAGCGGTAGGTAAAAAAAAAATTCTTCAATTGTTCTCTTTTATTTTATTGTAATAGTTAAGAGACTCGTTCATTTGTTAGTTATTGTGGTATTAACCCTTATGTAACGGGCCATGGAGCTTTGTAGGGGTTGAAATTTATTTTGTTCCTTTATTTTGATTAATAAAACTGAACTGAAATGAATTCGGCTCCGCATGGTCCTATTACAGAGTTAAGGAGACGGAGGTTATTGCTTATTTGTTCTTGGTCATACAGAGTAGGACAATCGCGAATTCCTTACACGCGGCATCTGTCGACATTTTGTCAAATGTCACATACCCGTCAAAATATTTCAGCAACAGAAAAGATGTTTAAACATCCGCCCTTCTGTTTTGTGTAACCGGTGTTTGCCCAGCCAGACTATCATTTACTTGGGCTACTGTTACGAATGCTAACTCCAGTTTTCGATTTCACTCGAGGACCACGTCAGAGACACGTACCGTCAAGGCCAGTCTCATCTGTCACAATTATCAGAGCTAGTGCTACCCAGGGAAATGAGGGATAGCTACCCCTCTTATTCGAAAAACAAAAAGTGTCTCGCGTTTTGAGAGATCTTGCACAAGCTGCGAATGTGCGGCGGAATTGCTCTGGTTGTCAGTGCTTTAGATCCAGCTTTCCCAGAAAAGGTTAAATTTTTTCAATTAATACATTGACATAATGAATCCATCCCTAATATGACAAGGCATTTTGAGTGGCCTTGCTTTCAAGAGTTCCCTACTCTTCATCATGTCGTCGTCAAGGTTAGTATGATGTGGTTTTCTTCTATATCTTAGGCTACAACTCTATTTAATGTGAGGTTCTGAATACAAAGGTTTTTAGTCAAAAGTAAAATGGCCCTTTGCCAAAAATATTGAGCAATACTTGATCCATTTTCGGTTTTGAAGGATAAATCGTCGGCAATTATTATTATTTCTGTCAATGATCATGCAAATGCAGGCTATAAAGAGTTACAAAGAAGACAGAGAAAACAAAATAGCTAAGAAATACAAAATGTTTCAACATCAGCCCAGTGAAACTTACTCTTTCTAAGTCCAGGAAATTAACGGACAGGACTAACACGACAAGGACAGATGGGGATTCCTACCTGTTATTTAACGGTTTTATTTAATTCCTACCTGTTATTTAACAGTTTTGTATTTAAATACATACCATTTTTAACTGTTGTCCGTAACTTGCCAATCAAAACTTGTATGTTGGTGGACTTGCATTACTACAACTTGCCTAAGAATAAAACTGTTTAACGCGAACTTGTCAACAAAAACTAGTAGTTGTGTTTTTGCAGATACCATGGTATCAGATACTAAGGTAACTGGATCTGCATTTTGTCTTTTCTGCAATTACCGCGGTGGCTCACCGACGAAACGTCCCCGTCAAAACGTCGCCAACAAAACGTCCCCGTGGTAAAACCTCCCCATGGCAAACCGTCCCAATCCCATGACAAAACACGTCCCCATGCCGAAACGTCCCCATGGCAAAACGTCCCCATGAAAAAATGTCCCAATGCCGAAACGTCCCCATGACAAAACGTCCCCATGGCAAAAACGTTCCCATATCAAAACATCCACGTGGCAAAACTTCCCCAAGATTATTCGCCTGGTCTTCAGGCTCATGACTAAGGTAAACAAAAAAAAAATAAAAGTTTGCATTAGAGATGTAGGAACATTCTTTATAGGCAGTAAAGGACGGACGTGGGACTTTCTCTGAGCTCGTAACTGATAACAGAAAAAAAAGGAACTGATAACCGTAACTGATCAGTACTAGTTCTATTTCGTTTAAAGCAATATATATAACCGGTATTTTTCGCCTGCTCTGGCTAAAAAAGAGTTAAACAAGGAAAATGCAAAAGTCAGCGTACTGCCGTTGTGGTGGACAAAACGGGACGGAACGTTCAAGGTCTTTCTAGTGAACCCTCTTGGGATAACATTCAAATTGCACACCTGGGCGATTTTAACCTCTTATTTCGATGCTCTGGTCTTAAAGTAATCCGCTTTTAAAAAATACCGGGACTGATGTAAACCACGAATCCCGCCTTCCCCCGAAATAATATCATATTTTGTTATTGCTTCCACTTAGCCGGGGACGTTTCGCCATGGGGACGTTTTATCATTGGGTCCCAATCCAAACTGATTTTTTTCACAGCAAGGGGTTGTCCAAAGGGCGGGGGGAGGGGGGGGGGAGGATTCCCCCCCCCCTTGCCTTTTGTCAAGTCGTACCAGTCGTTTATTTTGACCTCCCCGAGCAACCCGGATATTCATTTTAGTGAAAAACGTCGTTTAGAAAAATTGTTGATTTTGACTCTGCCCAGCACAACTTATGGATCTAGGTCCATAAGCTGTGCTCCCCAGTTACAGTCGTGAACTCGTCCCTTTCCGAGTCGTTTAAACCAGGTTTCAGAACCCGGATAGGTCGGAGACATGATTCATGATGGCAGCCATTCGGTTACCTGTTCTACTCCCATGTGATTTGTTTCCGCCTCAGTTAGGTCTTTCAGATTTTAGCCTGTCAAAGGTCAAAAATACAATAAGGTTAGTTGTTAAAGTGAAGTCTGACTGGATAACATTAATATACCTTATAGACCAAAAGCGAAAGACAAGGTTATGTGCATAGGTTGTTGATCAGACTTTGACTACCTTTGACTACAAGTGGAAAAAGAAGGCATGGAATTTTTATACATAAGACATACTCTCGCCGTTCCCCGCGGACTGCACTTGAGGAGTCCCCGCGTTTTTGCTTGTCCCGGGGACTCACTCCCCGTATTCTCGCGAGTCCCAATGGACGGGGAATGCTCTGACTATCATCACCATCATCAAAAAGGACTCCCTTTCAGATTCGGAGGGAAATCAATTTTTGCTGGTGTTGGTGCAATGTAAAATTAATTTAAAATAATCAGAAACAAAAATAAAGTGGCTCCAGACTGATTTCGTCAACTGCATATCTATTTTCCGAACAAAATCCATGCTGGAAGCATTCCCCGTGTTCTCGCTTTGTCTGTCCACGGAGTCCGCGTGGAGTGACTCCCTCTATTCTTGCCGTTCCCTTTGATTCCCCGAGGAGTCCTCGAGGAACGGCGAGAATACGCCTATAATGGAAAAGCCATCAAAATTCAAATGACAGGAGACCCGCGAAACAAGTATGCCCAGAGCAGTAGAAAAATGTTGATTACAAAGCGAGGTTGAGGTGGGGTATAACCGAAATCCGAAATTCGTTTCCCAGGACTGTAGGGGTTCTGCAGAAGCTGGAATAGCTCATTCTAGCCGGGAGGTAGATTGTTGTATCTATGCTTGTGTTAAAGCGCATCTGAAAAGCCTTCGTAAAATTCCACAGCCTATCATATAAATATCAGGATGCTCATACAACTGGAAAATGATCTCTTTTAAGTTATTCTGAAAGCGAACTTCTCGTTCTTCAATTGCGATGTATGGCATCTTCTGTCGCGTATTGAGACTCTGACCTAATTTGGTGGTAATGTCGCAGATGAAGAATGAGGCAGTTAGGAACTTTCAGATGTGCTTGAATATGCTGCATTGGGGAAAGATATAGTGTTCCTATCGGGCGAAAGACGAAAGTTTATTTCGTCAACGAATCGGGGTCTGTTTTTACACAGAAGGAATCAGATTTTTTCACGAAAATTATCGGTTTTTCTGAAAATTGGTCGATTTTTCGTCAAAATAATCGGTTTTTCTGAAAATCAGTGGATTTTTCTGAAAATCAGTGGATTTTTTTCAAAAATATCATTTTTGTGGTTGAAAACAGTCGTTTTTTCTGCAGAAAAATTCGGTAATAATTTCCAGCCAGTCGGTAAATTCCTCGTCCCCCCTCCAAACATTTTGGCTAGTAACGCCTCTGATGAAAGTACACTGTGTCGAATGGACGAATAAACGGTACACTGTACTTATAATGAAACAAAAGTATATCAAAACTACAGTTAAACTACACCTGGAAAAAAAAAAACGCAAATTAAGTCTCGTCGGCAAACCGTCGTCTTCTTAAATATAAAAAGTCAAATCCGAATCTGTAAACTCCTATCGGGTAAAGACCAAAAGTTTGTTACGTCCGTGAATCCGATTTTTTTTTTAAATGCACTGGTAAACCTGTTTACCTCGTTTTGTTTCTGAGTAACCGTGTTTTTAACGTGAAAATTACTTTTTTTGCTATTAATTTGGAACAAATCTACTTTGTTTTTGACGGCAAGCTTTCGACGGACAGATTTGTGATTTTATAGCTATTGTTTCCTAAAAGACGCTCTGCTCATCGGCGTTTTCGTCCATTACATCCAGATTTTTTTTTTTCAAATGCACTGGCAAACTTTTTCCTCGTTTTGTTTCGAGTAATCTTGTATCTAACATGAAAATCACTTTTTCTATTATTAATTCGGAACAAATCTACTTTGTGTCTACTTTGTTTTCTATGCCCACTATTTTGTCATTTTTTCGACGGAAAGGTTTGTGATTTCATAGTTATTCTTTCCTTTTCAATGGGATTTGCAAAAAGACACTTCCAGGGGCGGTTCGAAGGGGGGGGCATGGGGGTGACTCCCCCCCCCATGCTCCAGATAATCTACTCTCAGTCGTATGTTTTGGGCTTGTCTGTATGACACTGCTGTGCTTTGAGCTCTTCAGAATGACAAGCAGGCAGTTACCATACGTGAATTTCACCCACAAATCACATTTTTTAGTCGCATGGCTACGAAGAAATTTCTAATCTTATGTTTTCAGATTCACAGTTGTGTCTTCTGAGTTTTCTATAATGAAAGTCGTATGTTTGAGCTTACGAGATAAAGGCAGACAAAGCTGTTAGCTAATCGTGAACTTCGCCTTCAAATGACTTGTTTCTGGTCGTATTATTCCATAGAGATTTTAGTAGTATGTTTTTAGCTTGTCAGATTCACAGTTTTGTGTTCTCAGTTTGTCAGAATCACAGTCGTATGCAACTTGCCAGAATGACATCAACCGCGAATTTTCCCTGAAAAAGACCCGTTTATTGCCGTATTTTACGAAGAGATTTTCTAGTCGTATATTAGAGACAGTCGTAAGTTTTGAGCTTGGCATAGGAGGCACTTGGGTGAATTTCGACAGCAAATGACCTATTTCTTGTCGTATGGTTGTATAGAAATTTTCTATAAGTAATTACGTTACGAAAAATAGTGTGTTTTGAGCTTGTTAGAATGACAGTCGCATGTCTCGAACTTTTCAGAGTGACATAAATGCTATTAGCAAATCATGATTTTCACTCTATGGTGCTGAAAACAGGCTGATTTTCGAAAATTTAGCCTGCGGCGCGACGTTTAAACATTGTTCTATCTGGTTTTCTGCAAAAATCTCCTTATCTTAAAAAGAAACAGGTTTAATTTTTTTAAATGGCTTGCGCAGTAAGGTTTGCACATAAACAGGCTTTGTAAGCACTGTATGACGGGCCTGATGATTGCACTTTATTATAGTCTAAATTCAAAGCGGAAGCACTACCACGTACCAACTTCCGGGAAAATATCCCACTCCGTTTGCGAGTTATCGGAGCACGGACAGATATGTGATATCGTAGGCAGCCCTTAAAACGTTTCGCAAAACTTTACCTGCGCCTTCTTTCATAGTAGCCTAATCGCTATCTGGTTGAATGGCCTGTCATTTAGCTGAGATGTCAGGCCTAAGATTTCAGCCACCTTAAAAGCTAGAAATGCCAGAAAAAGGTCGGATTACAAAAAAATCGCCTGCGGCACTGAGTTTAAATTTGTCTTGGGTACATACGGTAAAAGCTGCTGCTTCGGATCTGAGCCACGTAAAAAGTAAGAGTTTATGTCGGAAGTAGTCGAATATTGCCGAATAAAGGCAGATTGAACAAATTTTGCCTGCGGCTCTTTACAAGTCCTACTGTATTTCTATTTAGTTGAAGTGTGCATCATTTATGTGGGGTTTTAAGCTTGAGATTTGGGGTCTAAGCTACATTAAAAGGTATAAGTTGTAAAGGAGTAGTTGAATTTTGCTCGGATTGAAAAAATTTCGCCTGCGGCGCTCACTTTAGTTTGGCTTGAGTAGATATGTCAGAAGCTGATACCGAGGTTTGTCTTCTCTGCAACGAAATTGGATATGAACGGCATCGTCTAATTCCTGTTACTTATTTGTTTATAATTTTATTACAACAATGGCATTTTCGGCAACGTTTTATAACTCATAACGTTAATATTTCTTGAGCCTGCCGGTGTTTGTGTTTTCAGCCAGTCGTACACTCCCTAGTGCTATTTTGCTCTGTTTCAAGTTTAGATCCATTATGCCCCACTGTCGGATTAAAGCTATGGAGGTACAAGGTCATCCCAAGTTTCGGTACCCCCTTCGCAAAATAATTACGAAAATATATTTAATTTTACGAAACAAACTTCATGAGCCAATTTAATGGCTAAAAGCAAATTTTAAAGTACCCCTCGCACTATTTACTCTTCAACTTAGAGTATTTTAAAATATTTTAATACTTTAAAACTAGGCTCTGTTTTCCACAAATAACCCACGGTTTTTTGCTGTTTTCAGCCTTTTCCGAGACCCGTTGACTTGTACGAAAACACGGAAACAAGTTACATAACCAGTTTTTGGGATCCCAAAACGTAAGTGGAGGGATACCTATGACATCGCAAAAGTTGTCCGTCCGTCTGTCCGTCTGTAAGCACGATGACTCTCGAAGGGAATGAGATATTTTGATGAAACTTGGTATGAGGATTGTTTGGGTCAAGGGTAAGGTCGAGTTCGTCGATGGGCTCTGTAGCCCCATATTTGGGGGTGGGGGAGGGGGTTCAATTTAAGAGACAAACAAAATATTTTTAAACAGCTAATGTGATAGTCGATTATGGGGTAAGAAGACATGGTGAGCACGATGGTGACAATCGTTTTCTCGCCGGACAAGTAGTTCGTCCGGAATCCGGCAAAAGCCGGAAAGCTTGTTAAAAGTAAAAGTTTCATTTGAAGTTGATTAAATGTTCGATTTAGGGGCAAGAAGACATGCTGAGCATGATGGTTAAAAGCATTTTGTCGCCGGACAAGCAGTTCGTCCGAAATCCGGCCAAAACCGGAAAGTTGGTTAAAAGTAACAGTTTCATTGAAGTTGATTAAATGTTTGATTTATGGGTAAGAAGACATGCTGAACCCGATGGTGAAAACCATTTTCTCGCCAGACAACTAGTTCGCCTGTAATCCGGCCAAAACCGGAAAATATGTTAAAAGTAAAAGCTTTATCTGAAGTTGATTAGATGATGTATTTTGGGGTAAGAAGAGACGCTGAGTCTGTATATAATGATCATTTTTTACCCGGACATATAATTAGTCCGGAATCTGGTTGTACCCGCATTTTTTTTAAGTCAAAATTTTATTTAAAGTTGATTAGATCTCTTTACTCTTTATAGGGATAAGGAGATACGCCGGCTTCGTTTCTGAATTTTTCTTTTTTTGCTGGACTAGTAGTTCGCTCGGAATTCGGGCGAAACCGCAAATTTGGCAGTAGTAAAGCAGGAAGTTTCGGTCAATATCGTCAAAACAGATGTGGCTTATAGAGATATAGATAGGTAGATAGAATATCTGAACTCGGTTTTCTCTGATGATTAGCCTGGCGAAGACAAGACCGAATTGTCTGGATCAAATCTTAGATTTTTGGGATCCCACCGACACCTTTGGTCTTGTTCTGATGGAAAAGCTTCTCGCAGATAACCGTCGACAGCGTGATACACATCGAAGGTAGCAAAATATGGCAAGTGAGAAAATCAGAGTAGATTTGTTAGAGGGGTTAGAATGTATCGTACGAAATTGGGGTCCCCTTGGTTTATAAATATATGGAGTGATTATGGAAGTAGGCTGCTTTAGTATTACAGCTAAGCCTAAGACAGGTGTTTTAACAATGAACGAAATACAATTTATTTCTCTTAATTTTAAATAAGCCAACCAAACTTTAAATACTTATTTGCGGCGGAGCTCTTAAAACGAGTTTTGTCTTTTTCAGACTTATTTTTTTTATTTTTCAAGAACAGCCCAAAGCACATGCCAAAATTTTGTTTTCTCTTCAAGGTAAATTTAATTTCTTCGGATACTGATAAATTATCATAGTAAATAAATTGTTACCATTATCCATCATAAATTCACTTGGCACCTTGGCCAACTAGTAAAAAAAAAATAAAAAAAGTGGTTGAAGCACTAGTGCACAGTGCTTCCACTTCTCGTGATTTATCAGGAGATCTACGTTTTTTTTTAGGTCTCCTAATGATTTATTTTTGAGTCTCCTGATCTACTGATTTTCTACTGATATTTCGCTATTCTACCTAATTTTCTCCTGATTTTCCAAATGGCTATATATTCTTAATTACTGTTTTGTCGAGCATGGCTTGGAGGCTGGAACTCATCACCGAAGCTAGAATCTGGATGGTGATAGCTAAATTTGGCAGGGGAAAACTAACTTAAAAAAAATCTCGCCTGCGGCGCTCACTTATCACAGGTAGTATTGACTAGACTACAGTAGCTGCTGCTGCCGGAAGGGCGCTCCATCCGGTTTGGGGAACTTCTTATAGTCTTGCATTTAATCTACGGTAAATGATAGAATTTGTAAGAGCAGTAGTTAAATTTTAGCCTACAGTAGAAACAAAAACTGGATTTCTAAAATTTTCGCCTGCGGCACTCGATTAATTTTCTTTTTGGTATGACAGATAGAACCTGTTAATGCAATCGTGCCCAGCAATATATTCTCCAAGTGGGCTTCGCCAAAACGCCGCCTAATCGGCTTATCGTCTTTCATGCTGACCTTTAATGTTACTCTTCCTACGTAATACTTTCTGTTCCATCATTTAAAGCTAGAATTCTCAGTGTCAAGGATCTGGTAAAGTTTTTGAGAGATTTGTTAAAAATTTGGCTCGGCACCCCTCCCCCCTAACGAAAATGCACTTGCGACGCCCCTGCACGCTACACTATACTTTGAAATTTGAATATTTCCCTCTTTGACATATAAACCATAAATACAAATTTCCTCCTAATATCTCCTTATAAACTTCTGATTTCTAGAACTTCTCCTTATAAATCTCCTGATTTTTTGGATTATCGAATCTCTGATTTCTCCTGATTTTTTAACTATGCCTACGTTTTTTCAAAATTCTGAAGTGGAAGCACTGCTAGTGTATACATACAATAGTTGTGTTTTTGCTGAAACCATGGTATCTGTTACCACGGTAACTGGATCTGCAATTAGTCGTTTCGCAGTTATCGTGGTATCTGATACACGGTGCTCTGCAAAAACGACTATTGCCGAAATTGCACTTTTCAAAGTCATCCCAAAAGAAAAACAGATATCCAGTTACATCACTAAGTGCTAAACTTCTTTTTCACCAACCTGACAAAATTTGATGAAAGTGATATGACTTTTCAGATACCACGACCAGTTACCACGGTCGGACCGTAGTATCTGAATATATGTTACCACGGTAACTGGCCAGATACCACGATAACTGCAAAAACGACTTTAGACCGTGGTATCAGATATCATCAGCAAAAACGCAACTAATGCTTCGGCGTTTGATGAAGAGCATTCGACTATAGATGGTGCACAAATCTGATCGAAGTTGATATTCGAACGAACTTTGCTATTACTAGAACCACGGGCGTCGCTATGGGGGGGATGGTGGTACCACCCCTCCTCGAAGAAAGAAAAAAGCTAAAACGGGCACTCGCAGAGCGCGCGACCCAGGCCCGACACACACATTTGGTTAAAACGGGCGCTCAAGAGCACCCGACTATAAATACTCAGCACAACTGGTCGCTCACCCAGAAAAGCTAAATGGGGGACTGGCAGTACGCCCGGATAAGTCAGTAAGGCTAGTTACTAAGGCGTCGGCTGTTCTGGATTCTCGAGCGTTTGAAACTTAAGGAATTGCATTCTCAGTCGCATGTTTCGAGAGTCTTTAATCATATTATGTCAGAAATTAGAAGTATGATTGTTATATATAAGCTTCCATGACCGACAAAAGACAGTTGTCAAATCATGAATTAACCAAAGTTTTAACACGATCTGTTGTGTACTAACGTCTCTCGATTCAAGTAAAAACCAGGTTGATTTTACTTGTGGAGTACATTTCCAATAATTTGTTAGTTTCATGCAAAGATCCTTTTGTATTTTAGTAGAAAACCATTAAATGATGAGAATTTTTCTCCAGTCCGACGTTTAAAATTAAATTGGTTTCGTGATAATGAGAGAAGATTTAATGACGGGTCTGATTGTTTCAACACGTCAATTGATTTTTATTTTCTGTTTTAAACTCTAAATTCAGAACAAGTCGACTCCATTTCATTTTTTTTTAGATGATCAATACTTCTTTTCTGGAAAGGCTCAAACTGAAGCACATTATCCAACTTCCAAGTAAATGTCTCACATTTTTCTTGGTTCGTCGTGAACAAAGAAAGACAGGCAAATCCTGCTATTGGGATCTGAAAAGATATTCTGATCATACAGGATTCCACAGAATCCGCCTGCGGCGCCTTTCGTAGTACGCTTTATTTACTGGAAAGTCGCGCCATTTCATTCGGATTTTAGGCTTGGAATTTCGGGGCTTGGGCCGCTTTCAAAGCTAAATAGATTTTGTTGGAGGGAAGTATCGTTTTGCCCCCTTAAAAAATTTCGCATGCGGCGCTCGTTTTCATTCTCTCTGATATACAGTTTTGCGGATACAGTACTATGTTTCTTGGTTATTGTTTCTAACTGGTAGGACTCTTGGGCCTTCTCTCTGCCAGTCGTATGTTTTAAGATACTCACCTCGCACGCCCAAGCTTTTCCAACCGCTCGGAGTTACAATTAGGCTTCTTCAGTCTTCAACGCTTGCAGTTATCACAAGTTTTATTATCACATATGAGACGAAAAGGCTTTGGCTAGTGACGCCCCTGACTAGAACATCCAGGAAGGAACGGAAATTATGCGTTTCTGATCGAAATCCGGTCACTGACGTCTTTAGTCTTTACTGAAATAAACAAGACCAAAGGTTTTGATGGGATCCCAAAAATTCAATATCTGATCCAGACAACTGGGTCTTGTCTTAGCCAGATCCAGTCATCGCACGACTCCTTGAACATTTTTACAATTAAAATTCAGAAACAAGCCAAATAGCTAGTCATCTGAGAAAACCAAGTTCAGATATGGATTCAGCATGTGTGTTTACCCCTATAAGTCATATCTGTTTTGACGAAAACTTCCTGCCACTTCTGCCAATTTCCTGCTTTCGGCCGAACTCCAGAACTACTTGTCCGGTGAAATCGTGGTTTTCTTTCGTCGAGAAAATTGTTTTCACCATCGTCTTCAGCATGTCTTCCTACCCCTAAATCGAACATTTAATCAACTTCAAATAAAACTTTAGTTTTAACAAACTTTCCGGTTTTGGCCGGATTCAGGGCGAACTACTTGTCCGATGACAGAAATATTTTGTTTGTCCCTTAATTTGAACCCCCTCCCCCACCCCTAAATGTAGGGCTACAACGCCCATCTACGAACTTGACTGGTCGGACGACCCAACTTTTGCGATGTCATAGGTATCCCTCCTCTTACGTTTTGTGATCCCCAAAACAAGAAATGGCACTCAAGAACTGGAAATGGATAACCTATGCAGCACAGACATCTATGTTCAGCAAACCCGGTGCTTTGCATTCTCGCCAGATGATGTACCAGTACCGGCGTCCGGCAGACTTGGTCAGATAGAACAACAATAAAATAAAAATGTTTCTAACAAATGTGTTAAATGCTAAGGCCAAATCAAGGTAATTTATAGTTGGCTGTTCTAGTTAGTAGCATAGCTGACGAAGGGTGATTGTGACGGATCCCCTACCAAACCTGGGCATATCTCATTCAGATACAGGAGTGTTGCATGAAGCGGCCCTTACTATGGCACCGCCCACCCCCCAAATGGCCATGGTACATGATCCTGCCACCTTGGATCATGAAGCTGCCACCCCCAGAAAAATCATGCAAATTCCAAGAAAACCGCAAATTTTGTTATTTGCAAAAGGTCAAGGAACCTCTCTGACCAAACAGCTGGCCTCTAACTTCACCATGTAGCAAAATACTATTTTTAGCAAAGTGGGCGACTTCATGATCACTTGGGTGCCTATATTCTTTCGTGTTCTCCAGCTTAGCCTTGAAAAATTACAAGTAAACTATGGTACCAGCAGAAAGTGAAGGTTCTAAGCTTCCTTTCAGGATACTCCACTGGATTTTATCTCAACCTTTACTCTTTTTCCCTAAGTCATTTCCCAAAAATAGGAGTTTAGGGTGGCGGCTTCACGCAGCACTCCTGTATATGCTTGTTTGAACAGTTGAATATCTCTCTCAGTTTTTCTCTACTCTCTCTCTAACTGTCTCTAACCTGTCTTGGCTTTGTTTCTTTCCAATAAAACAAGTCAAATGGAAAGGTAAAATAATTAACTTGATATCAGTTAACAGCTAGTGTTTGAGTAATCTTTGGACATAAAACGTCATATGAAAATGTTTTGATTTTAATTTTGCTTCTTTTCAAAAATGCTTCTTCTTCAATCAGTGAAAAATATAGTATACATATTGATGGATAGGGTTCAAAGTCAACACAAGTTCAGTAAACATATCCTTACTATATCTAATGCAGATTTTTTGTTTAAATAGCTTTCTTTTCTTCTTTTGAGGAGCAACCAGTCTGAAATTTCCATCCGAATTTCTTTATCTTGCTAGTAGTTCATTCAAACCAGCAAATATAGGTTAAGGAAGAGACATTTGAAATAAATATTTGTTTAGCCCAAGCCAACAGCAAACAATATTCAACAGGGCAGCTGAGTTTTATTACAGCTATATTTCTGCCCTTCTTGGCAAGGATCCTCTTCAGGCTCAAGCTGGCCCAGCTTGAGCGGGGATGACAATATTATTTTGTTTTTAATTTGACTGTCTTATAATAAAGAAACAGTACCTAGGTATGAAAAAATCAAGAGAGGTGTTCAAATAAGAATATCTCTACTCAGTCTAGTACACTAGCCCCTTTTCAGGCACGGTGCTCAAACGTCTAGCACCATGCCTGGGTGCTAGACGTTCAAGCACTGTACCTTGGATTTCAGTATACAGTGACAGTGCATACATCAAAAACACAGTTTCTGTCATGACAACTGAGCACCAGCTCGGACAGGGATGAAATTACTACCATGAATTAGAGAAATCAAAGAAAATCCTTTATACATTTTTCACAACAAAAACAAAAGGGCTCGGCTGATGACAGATGTGAAAAACCTCATTTCTTTTTCTACATAGTCAAGGGTTTTGCATGCAAAGTGTCCTGTGCCTCAGCTTTTTCTACCTAGCAGCCAACTAGAATATTGGCTCTTGGGGAATAGATAGGGAAAATACATGGAAAATAGCAGAGATGTAGTCTTGAATCTTGGTCTTGGTCTTAAGACCAGTCTCAAGACCGATGCCGACAATCTTGGTCTTGGTCTTAAGACCAGTGGCAAATTCTTGGTCTTGGTGCTGCTCCTGCGCTTCCGCTCGTCAAGACTTAAGCTAGTCTTCAAGACCCTAATTACAGCCGGATTGATTTCGAAACGTTTCAAAATGTTGCAAGGCAGGAAAAGGTTAATAACGGATTGCATCACCAGGACCACATTTTGGAGGTAAAGAGATTATAGGATCAAATTATTATTTGCAGGGGCTATTCATAGTGATCAGTGCTATGCAAGCAAAGGCTTGAGGTGAGTTTCGTCAGTAACAAAATAATGGGTTTTAAGGAATCTTCAGTAGTGAAGTATGCGTTTACCAACTTTTAGCTTTGTGAAAAAAATCGGAAGTGGTCCGCTGTTTGTAAGTTCTGCAACAAAAAGAGCACTGACAGTAAAGGGGTTTCTTCTACTTTTGTAACGTAAGTATGCAGTATGTACAGTTATTGCTGACAACACATTCGACCACCGCTCAGATTTGAGCCCTAGACTAGAGCCCTTCATGTAGCCCTAGAAGTTCTCCTGTCATTCTTTTCATCTGATGACCCCTGGAAGAGCCTGAAAGAGCATCCTTCCATTTCGCACCTAAATCCCCTATACGAGAAGGTTTTCTGCGTTTCAGCACCAGTGGAGCGAGTGTTCAGCCACAGTGGACTTTTTATGCGACCGCATAGAGCAACGATGTCCCAGAAATTTTGGCAGCATTGGTTTGTTTAAAATGCAACAGCGATATTGGCATATAATTATGTAAATTTTATGAGCGTATTTATTGACAGAAATATAATCAGCTTACTTTTCATTAATTTCCCGTAGTTAGGCTAGAAAAGTAATTCCTCACTCAATCTAGTAAAATAAACTTTCTTGGTCTCTGTCTTGGTCTTGGTATTGGTCTTAAGACCAGAGCTGAATTCTTGGTCTTGGTCTTAATACCAGGGCTAAAATCTTGGTCTTGGTCTTAATTCCAGTGCGAAAATCTTGGTCTTGATGTTTTGGTCTTGTCGACATCACTGGAAAATAGATAGGGTGCCGTTAGGTTTTTCATCTCCATCATCATTAGAGCCCTTTTGTTTTTGTTGTGAAAAATATGTAAAGGATTATCTTTGATTTCTCTAATTCATAGTATTAGTTTCAGCCCTTTCCGAGCCGGTGCTCAGTTGTGATGACAGAAACTGTGTTTTTTCTGTATGCACTGTATACTGAAATCCATGCACCATACATGAAATCCAAGGTACAGTGCTTGAACATCTAGCACCCAGGCATGGTGCTTGACGTTTGAGCACCGTGCCTGAAATGGGGCTAGTGTACTAGACTGCCTCTACTCTACTGACAATAGGTTAGTGTTCTTAATCTCGAACCAGTAGCTGTCGTGATTTTCGCTGTGGAAAATCTGAAAGAATAGAAGATAATTACGAGCAGATATTTAAACATTTTTTTGCACATGGCTAATTGGTTCTGAATAAAATATTTTTGTCAGGTATTTTGCCGTAAAATTACTTGGTTTAAATTTTATTGGTGACCCTTTACTGTTAGAAGACGTTCAAATAAGCATAACTCTAGTGTAAGGTCAAATCTAGTACACCAAGCTAATCTGTGATAACAATGCTGAAACGCTTAGGCATCCTGGCAGGGGTGCGCATGTTGCTTATATGTGTATGTACCTCTTATTCTCGAGAGATACCAGATTAGAATACTTCATTAACTTTTTCAAGGTTCAAGGTTCTAGACAAACTAGTAGTCTATTTTGACTTGGCATATATGGTATATAGCCCTAAAACGACGGCTGTTTTCCAAAGGCAGGTGAATCTGGTGAGGCAGCTGTCTAGTTAAGGAGAGTTGTGATTTTACAAGACTGAGAGCGTGTGACACCCTTTAACAGTAGTAACTATTAGTTACTATTTTCGTTCCAACCTTTCGGCGAAGTCGGACCGTTCCAGCCTTCTCGAAATAGTAACTATTATTAATTATTTCCTTACCGAGCTCGGGAGCGTAGTTTTGCGTAGGATCTGTGACCTCTGTGACGTGATCGGCCCGATATTTTGCCGAAAATAGAAAAATATGTTCCAGCCTTGACGCCAAGAAGCCAGGATCCGTGACGTCATGCGTAGTAACTACGATAAGTAGGGTGGAACACGCTTTGTATAATGAAACAGAGCAAGCTTCATTCCCACTCTCTTTGAATCTCCAGTTTTGTTTTGGTATAGCAACTGAGAACCTGCAAGTTTTATTTATTTATTTATTTTTATTAATATTTATTACTGCTTTATTTCAGTCCATAAGACCATAACAACAACAAATTGATTTCAATCTAGAGACTGATGGATCCCTCCCAATATGCTGTGTTGCTATTACAACAACAGGAGCACACAATAATGGTAGAGACAGGAACTACATAGTGTTTGATTTTCACAGAAAAGTCTTGGTGATGGTCCAGAGCACAGTTTCTAGTCACTTTGTAAATGTGGTACGTCTGCGGTTGCAGGACAAGTTGGAATTTTTACGGTTTGATCCCCTAGGTAAGCATTTAAGATTCAGCATTTTATGTTAGTTTACACTTGGAACCAATTAGGGTCCAGTTTATATGTCGTGCTCCATTAATGATTTGAAATTATGTTGGTGATTGGATCGTCCCAATAGTTCTTGTGTATACGTTCTCAGTCTAACAACTTCTTAAAGTTTAACCGAATAAGCTGAGATCCAACAGTCTAGTTAACCGCACTTGTTCACTTAAATAGAACTGAAAACCTGCTATAATGCGTTACTTCGTTTGTCCGTTATCCATAGATAATCGGTTTCATCAGATAACATTATTCTTTCGGACATGTGGTACCTTTTTGTGATTGTCCCTCTTCGCTTGAAGTGTTTACCAACTATAAATGTAAACCATGCAGAAAACTAAAAAAAAGAATGTTTGATTCATCGCAAGACATATCTTAACATCATCTTCTCACTTTGTGCAGGCGTAACTTTTAGCCACGCCATGTTATTTGAAATACAAAATTGTCAGGTGTTTATGAATTTTCGGTTGTCCTGCAAGCAGTGCACACTCTGAATGTTATTTCTAGAGCCCCGGAATTTGGGGCTCTAGAACCATGTAGAAAACTAAAAAAAAGAATGTCTGATTCATCGCAAGACATATCTTAACATCATCTTCTCACTTTGTGCAGGCGTTACTTTTAGCCACTCCATGTTATTTGAAATTCAAATTTGTCAGGTCTTTATGAATTTTCGGTTGTCGTGCAAGCAGTGCACACTCTGAATGTTATTTCTAGAGCCCCGGAATTTTTTTTTTTACAAAATCCCGAGTGAAAATATTTTAGTTTCAGTATCATATGTAAAAATAAGCTGCCTTTTCAGCTTCCTCCTATTAAGACTTGAGCCACTCCATGTCCGCCGGTAAAACTTAATTTTACGTTTTGGCCGATCAGTCCTTGCCAGTGAAAAACAGAGAGATATTCTGCCCTATCTAGCACCGGTGACAGGACGGACGCGGCATCAAAATCTCCTGGTGCCAGTTAAATGTCGCACAAACCGATATTCATATTCCTTTGCACCATATTTCACTTAGAAGATTAACAAAAAACAAGTGAATTCTAAGTGATTTATTTTCTTTTATGTAACAATTGTATATATTCAAGTATTTTAACACATGAAATGTAATTTTCGACGTATCTAGTGCCATGTCGGCGCTACGAGTTGGATCAATAAAAATATGTATCTATCTGTACAAAATTACGTTCTATCTGTACAAAATCACGTACATGGGTCAAAATATTTCAGTGCATTTGAACATAGATGTCAAAAATAGCTGTATGTTCAGTTAAACTTTAACACAAGGATGAGCATCTTGAGGTAAGTGTCAAACTTCTGACAGTGTAACAGCTCCAGCGGTGTGCTCCAGTCCAATCCCCTCTTTTTTTGCCTTGGTTAACAATCTGTTTATTGAGACAGCTCGGAACACGAAATTTCTGAGTAGTTCATATAGGTTACTCGCTAGGGTCGGATCGACATACGATTTAATAACTAATAAACATGCGAAACATTTGGACAATGTCTTTTAAGGGATGCACTAGTCGTAGTCAAAGCACACCTCGCACTAAGTACTGTTTTTGTTCCAATGTTCAAAACTATCTGAATACTGCAAAGCTAGCTCTGCTTTTAACAAATTATCCACGGCTTTAGCTGTTTTAAGCCTTTTCCCAGGCCTATTGACTTCTAGTAAAATCTCGGCAAAATCCAGAAAACCGGTTTTGTGTATCAATAGGCGTTAGTCGCGAACATTCGTCAGGAAGATAATGCGCATGGAAACTAGTCGATCGTTGCAAGTGTAAAGAATAGCGAGGTTTGGGTTCACAATTTAACATATGGAATTTCGGTCTCCGGGCCTAAAAACTAATACATGCTGTTACGTAAGTAGGTTCCATTGGCATTATAGGTACGACAGGTGCTTTAACAATTTACAGTATCAGTTAATTGGGCGTATCACAGCTTAGAATTAAAGTGGTACACGAAGCTTGACATGTCCGTCTTCATACGAAGTTTGCGTCCGGCCAAGGGTGGTCTTGACCACTCTATTCTGAGCCTCGTTTTTGTAGTAGGCTGTAGGTCCATTTCTCGGCCGCTTCCGGGCTGATTCTTTCTACATTTGTTGTTGGACTGCGGTGCTCCCGAGAAAGATGGCAGAGCCTCTCTGAAATCGCGGACTTGCTTACCGACCAAGTCCTTGCTTCCCTGCAAGGTGCTGCTTCAACCAAGAAGAAATCGTGCAGGCAATTAATCTAACAAGTGCGCAAGCGCTCAGACGTGGAGTGTAAAAGTAAAATGTTTATCACATTTATATACAAACAGCTTTAGAACCAAGACATTTCTCTTCCTCAATAACCAAACAAGGATTGAAATAACCTTGTAATCACCCTCCTTTAAAAGCTTTAAATGTAACAAACCGCCAGTATACATCCAAAGAAATGTTGAAGATGTTGCACGAATAGCATTTGTTCGACCACTGAATGGTCTGCCTGCCAGTCCCACCCTTTAAACCTTGTCCATTAGCAAGGTAATAACAAGTGCAATAAACCAATTCGTAGCAGACTAATGCCCCCTTTGTCACAATTCAGTAAGCATATATGTGATTCATTAAGCATATCATCGATCATATGACAAAACAGTCAAGTTTCCGACTGTTCATTAAAGATTAAAGTACGGCACGTCGTCTTATTTGTTGATGTTACACCAAATCCTCATCCATCGATATATCTCCCCAAACATACAAGAGTTGGACTTGAGACCTGTCACAGACGAACTAAACTCATGGGAAATCTGGGCCCAGCTGCCCATGAACGGGAGGGCGGGGGTAAGGACCCATCAAAATGCGTATTTATACCTTTTTCCCTCAAGTATACCAGCTTAGAGTTTGATTCCAGTCACGGTTCAAAGACTTTTTTCATGGGCAATTTTCGGCCCACTGCCCATGAACGGGGAGGGTAGGAGTGGTTCAACTCTCCCCAGTCCCCATGATCCAAAAGCACAAAGGAATTTCATCGCCCTATCTCCAGTTGTTGTCAAATAAAAAATAATAAAAAATGGGCAATCTGGGCCCAATTGCCCTGAACCAAGTGGGGGTGGGGTTTGGGACTCGCAACAAGTAAAAAGAGACCCCAATGCTCACAATCCTACCAAGTTTCAACTTATACCGGTTGATTCCTGGCAAGGGTAACGAACTTTACTCCTGGGCAATCTGGGCCCAGTTGTCCATGAACAAGGTGGGTGGGGGAGGTGCAACTTTAAAAGCGATTTCCCAGCCCTAGGATCTACATGTTCAAGGAATTTCATCGTCCTATGACCAGTTCTGGTCAAGCTATGAACTTTATTAACTGGGCAATCTGGGCCCATTTGCCCCTGAACCGGGTTGGGGGGGGGGCCACAAAAGGCACAACTTAGACCCCAATACCCACTAGCGTATCAAGTTTGAACTTGATACTTGCACTGGTGCACGAGTTATGAGCTACACAAAATACGGTGAAAACCGGAAACCGAAAGCTGCTACTGCGCTCGCAATAGTGGACTGTTCCAAGGAACACTCCACTAAAAACGCACCTTGTGCAGAAGCAAAGAAGTGCCGCAGCAGCGATGTGGCAGCAGTATTGCAACATAAACGAGCTCTGGATGATTTCAAGACTTACCTGGGTGCCAGACATCGTCTGGTTGACTGTTATGTCACCTGCTAAGGAATCCTGTATACACAGATGTATATGAAATTGACGCTGCTGTAGCGCGAACTAAACTGAACTTATTTTACAGTGGGAAAGGAGGCCGTGTACAAAGAGAAGAAGAAAGTGCGAAGCGTAGAATAAATAGCCTATTTTATTGTAGTAATTAAATTTTTGTACTTTCTGCGTGAATACGAACATTTGCGTCATCTAACACCCGTGACCGTGCTGCGTAATATCAAGAACAAAGAAGCACAAGAGCCTCCTGATCTCTGTATTACAGCGACATCGCAGGGGAAGAAATGTCGAGAGTAACAGACTGTTGGTTGTCTGTACTGTTACGTCATGAGTGACGCAGTGCAGAGGCGGGTCATGCGCGCTTTCTACGTTATTTTTCTCTGATATGCGCAGTGGGAAGTAGACGGGCGTGATCCCAGCTCAGCAAGTAGCTCTACGCGGCTCAATTTTATCGGGGTATCCATACGCGGTGCATGGGACCAAGGCAGGTTCTATTGGCTTATTAATTCTTGATAATATCCAAGGGTATGTCGTTTCAAGGCCTTCTACAAACTGCACCTTAAAGGACCCCTCTCGCTGCCTTTTATATTATCCCCCAGCTGCCTTATGGGATTACAAGATCCTCGGATCCCCGCTTTTCACCATTGTTTCGCTTTATACCCACGACTTTTTAGCGCTTTTTCGGCCGAGCCGAGTTTTGCCAGTTACACGCCAAGTAAAATTCGCCGAAAGCTTCAAGGTCCACCTACAGCCCTGTCACACATATGGACATGAGAAGCTTCAACGTTTTGTTTTTCATTTGGAAAACATGGCAGGCCATCAACGTCTATCTTCGGGATTAGACTTTTTTTTTCGCTTCATTTTCCCACGGCGCGTTCATTTTTCAAATATTTAGCCTAAAGCAGCACGTCACGCATTAAAACGTGATGCATAAGAAGCATTGCTAGTTGCCAGTAGAACCGAAAAAGCATCTGCTGACTTTCACGATAGGCTCTCCTTTTTGTTGAACATTTTCCAGAGTTACACTGACTTCCGAATGGATGGTGCGACTACATTTACAACTTTGACAGGTAGCCCCAGTAAGTAACAACGTAACAACTTTATCCTCGACAAGCCAAAACGTGGGCGGGGGGGGGGGGGTCTTGTGGAGGCCCCGACTAACGAAACGGTTGGCTGAGATTTATTCCGGGCTATAGCTAGAAATTAGTGCGATCTAAAGAAGTAACTAGCCTACCAGCAGTTTGAAAACAGCTAACACATGTTTGAGCATCTTTTGCTAAATGTTGTCAGAATATATCTGGTATGGCCCTTTTAAATGCAACGTTTCAAGACGGCCCATTTAAAGGTTATGTTTCGGGAAAATATATCATGTAAAAGGGTCTTAACAAACAAATCCTTATAGCGTTTAACACAAGGATCAGAATAACCTTACTTGAGCCAAGCTTGAGCCAAAGCTGACTGGGAAACATATATTCAAACATTGCATAAAACGGATACTTCAGCTACTATGCTTTGGCAGTGATATTTGAGAGAGATCGCAGGCTGTTTCTTTTCCAAACGATGTCCCCTGACGCTCGATGGCCTGACGAGGACGCTTGCCAATAGCTGGCGTATCCGTTTTATGCATTGTTTGAAGAAGCCTAAGCTCTCAGCTCTTCTTTCGTCTCAGTAGGCATTTCATTCAAGTTAAAAAGAAATCACAAAATATCACAAGGACCCGTCTGAAAAAAAAAACTCTAGTCTCAGCGATCCCCTCCTAATTTCAGTATCCACCCCTTCCCCTCCCTCCCCTATACCCCCCTCTATCATCATTGCCCCTTTTTTCCCCCCTGTTTTGTCCACCTTGGCCACCCCAACTTCCTTCATTCTGGGCTCCGCCCCATCCACCTCCGATCTGCTGTCGATCCTGGCTCCAACCACCCTGGACACGCCCACCGCCCCGTCCACCTTGGGGGTGGTGGCCTCGCCCCTGACTTGCAGCTGGAAGAAAGAGAGGTGTTAATTTAAACATTTGCAGCGAAGATTGGGATGGGTAAAGCAGTAGCCCGTACCTGATCCATCGTCTGGAAAACTCACTGTAGGTTAAAAGACTAAAAAAAAGGCTCATCATATACTTTCATAAGAAGTCGTAATGAGTGGTCCGGCAACGCTTTGATGTACTCCTTGAACAAGTCTTTTTGGGCATACATTGTAAGCATGGAATGGATTTCAGGATCAGTGTTGCCACTCGGTCGTCAACGCTTCGCGGTGCCGTCCTATTGAAAACGCGGTATTTCCGCGGTATCCTCCTATCAAAATGCAGTATAACCGAAAGCAAAAACGTCCCTTAAATAGGAATTTGACAATCCAGAAGCAGTATGTGAGTTTTTTCAAGCGAAATGCGGTAGAATCTGCTGTAAATAAGAGAAAACACGTGCTAGCTACCGTATTTACGGTATCTGGGTCTCATTTTGTAATCCAAGCTTAAACATGGCGCTGGAACCCCCTTCCCGCCATTTCACGGTATGCAGTATAATCAAAATTTTATGCGGCATTTCCGTCAGAATCGCGGATTTATACCGCAAAATACGGTATAAGTGACAACACTGCTCGAATCCGGGTTATTTATAACAACAGCCTGTGCAGTTTTGTCAACGTTTTTCATATTTTTTTATTTTTATTTTTTAATATAATATATTCTTTATTTCCATAATAGCCCAACTTCATATGGCTAGCAGAGGATCGTCGTGAGTACATGGGCACTGTTCTGTTTTTGCATTCAAACAGGAACAGGCAGAAACAGGTCACATAAGAACAGAAACAGAAAGAAAACAGGAAGCTTGAAAACAGGTCCTGTTCTGTTTTAACAGAAATGATGACTTCGAAAACAGAAACAGCTGTTAAACAGGCAAACAAAAACAGAACCGGCTGTTTAAAACAGGTGTTCATTTTATTATTTGATTTCCCGTATTTTTTATTATTTTTATATCAGAGTTCACCTATAGTTTGCCCTATACCAAGAAGTATCTTGAATAGTTCTTCCTTGCACAGCACAGATGCCTTTCTTCGAGTTCTTTTCACAGAACAAGAAATATCTTGGTCCAGAATTCCAGCTGCCTTTATCAATGAATTACACTTTTCCCGATGGAAAATGAGCCATGGAAGTTTCGTTTGTCTTAACAACAAATTTTCGCATAGCGTATCTTCCCACTTGGATTGTATGTCATAGTGATCGGTAATAAACTAAAGTTTACGGATCATACAAACTCAAAGTTAAGCAAGCTTCACTTCGTGACAGTGGTTGGTGATGACGGTAATTTTTTTGTGAGGGGAGGCTCCCGAGGGATGCATGTTCAATCAGAATACCGAATAGCTTTTCCTCGGTGGTTTCTTTTGAGCATGGTCATACAAGGCTCAAAACAGACGGATTTCTCGGCTGAATGTGAGTCTACTATTCTGCGAAAATCCGTGAAACGAAGTTTCACTTTCATCATCAAGTTGAACAAATCTCGACTTTTCCGTATAGAACTGAGGTTGTACCAAAAATACTGTCAGGAATTCCAGTCGCGAACCACCTATTCTGATCGTTTGTTTACATCATGAACCGTTGCGGATATTATGATGTTGCTAAGCTAGCCTTTTTGAAGTTGAAAGTACTATTCTTTTGAAATCACATTTAACTTCGCTGCGCAGATAATACGTCATGTGAGCCCTTCTTGGTGATCAAATGTTTGGTTTTAGTGGAAAGTTCGTTTATTAACACTCCAGCCTTGCGGCCGCGATAGCCGGTTTTCCGTTCTCGGTTTTCACCGTTTTATTCTGTCATTCTTATCTCGTGAACCATGACGGAAGCTAATTTGAAACTTGGTGTACTTGTGGGCCTTGGGGTCTAGTTGTGCCTTTTGGGATTCAACCCACGATATACTCTCGGTTCAAGGGCAATTGGTCACAATTCACCCAGTGACTAATGTTTCGTTTAAAGTTTAACCTAAAAGGGCTGGGATAGGACAATCTAGTTACCCATCACTTATTCACTTAAAACAGCTTGAAGAGCCGCTGAAAATGCGTTACTTCGTTGTTCCGCTTTTCACGAATAATCGTTTTTCAAATAGTGGAATTCCGTGTGATTTGTGGTACCTCTTGCTTTTTGTTGCACGCCTTACGAGAAAGATTTATGATTTTTCTTTTGTTCCGGCATTAAGCAATCTTCACCAATCTCACCACTGCCCAATGAAAAGCCGCGTTTGTGTTTAGATTAAAATTTCCCGAGCCATAGTAGAATTTGCGTTCTGGGGACGGCCGCAAACATTCTGAACGTCATAACAGACCAGATAGTGGAAAATAAAAAAAATCCCTTTGTAGAATCCCAATAATTCAGTATGTTTAATTAAATGACACACAAACCGTTTTGCGAATTATATGCAACTGGGCCCGGAGTGCCCAGAGTAAATTACCTGACCAAATTCGCAAACTTGCTAAACATGCCTGGTACTAAGGTGAAATTTGGAATGCGTGAATGTCATTGTCCAGATGGGTCTTTGGACCCACCCAAAGACCCATCTGGAAAATGATGGCTCTGACTGGCGCCAAGGTGAGATTCAGAATACGTGTTATCATTGGGGTCTAGATGTATCTTTCGGTGATACCCCCCCCCCCCCCCCCCCACAACACACACATCCAAACGCTGGCAACTGGGCACATACTGAGGGCAAAACAGGACACACCAAAACGGAACAGAAGAGGTGAGAAAAAAAAACAGTTGGCTTCAAAACAGCTGTTCTGTTTATATGTGGGTCCCTGAAACAGAAAACAGTAAACAGTAAAACAGGAGGACAAAAACACAAACAGAAAACAGCAACAATGCCCATGCCTAGTCGTGACGTAACTAAAGTCAATTTTCGTAGAAGGAAGAGGTCGTAGGGATCACGAAATAAAGAGAGGGGTTCGTTTTAAGTCGAAGTATCATGTTTTGGGGTCTTCTTTATGTAAATACGTTGTATGGATATTTATACGCAAACAACTTGGAAAAGAACCGAGTGGAACGACGCCCTTTACGGTTCCTAACGCTTTTTTACGCAGAACGCCAGAACCTTGTGCGTTCACATTATATTTGACACAATCTCTATGGGCTGTGAATACGCTGAATGCGGTTTCGGTTTATGACCTCAAAAGCCGCCTCACTGCACCGAACGATGGTTCAAATGAACCAAGCCTATTTTTGCATCTACATTTTTACCTATGATACAGTAGCCTCTAGTTACTCTTCCTAATGTAAATGTGCCAAAGAATTCTGGTATTTTGTAGCTTGAAAGCGAAGAAATTATCTCTCCCCCCCCTATCAGGGTTTACTCTCAGCTTACTCTCAGTCCATAATCCCTTGAAAAGTTAGACACAGCCACAACATTAGTTGCGTTTTTGCAGATACCACGGTCTAAAGTCGTTTTCGCAGCTACCGTGGTATCTGATACCGCAGTCAAAAGGCGGCGGTTACCGTGGTATCTGAAAAAATTCGTCTAACTTGCATCATCACTAACACAATAGTTTTGTCAAATTGGTGGGAAAGAAGTTAAGTCACTCTAGATATTAGTTGATATCAGTATTTCTTTTTTACGATTTATCAAAGCGCAAATCAATCGTCGTTTTTGCAGAGCAACCGTAGTATCAGATACCACGGTAACTGCAAACACGACTAATTGCAGATCCAGTTACCGAGGTAACAGATACCACGGTATCTGCAAAAACGCAACTACTGCGTCTATAAGTGTGGTGCAATGGCCAGAGTCAAGGAAAGCACTGAGCAAAACCAAGAACTAGGTTATCCTGGAATGAGCAAATTCAGATCTGAAAAACAAAAACAAAACAACTATCATGTCATCTGCTTTTGCTCCACAGGAAAGTAACGAGTAAATACAAGAACAGATAAAGCTATCCTAGAATGAACAACCAATTTGCTGCCAATTTGACAAATTTGACAGTGCAAAACGGATACGTCAGCTTAATTTTTATTAGAGTCGTCTTGGCAAAGTTCAGGCTGAAAACCGCTCAGGTTGGAAAAAAGAACTTGTATCCGTTTTGCAATGTCAAATATGATTCGCTGTCAGCTTGGGCTGAAGGAATATTTTATCCATTCGACAAAGCTGTGTCTGCGTTATCAACTTACCTGCCATAGGAAATTAGTGGCAAAAATAAGAACGGAGAAAGCTATACTTGAAATGCCCCCCCCCCCCCCCACACCTATCACATTGCCAGCTCTCTCTCTCGGAAAGGAACAAGAAACCAAAGCGAAACCGCTGATGTTCTGGCAAATTCAACCTGTACTTCAAGCAAGATTTTGAATCTACGCCATTAAAAGCTCGCGTGGCGCAGGTGAGGATCTCACTACCATTGGCAGAGAAATGAGTGGTTTGGGGCAAACCATCCGACGCTTGTGCTTTACCCTAGATGCCCTTGCCCATTTTAAAGCTGGGCGGTCTGGGACTACACTGTAAAAGGTTTCTCCGAATAAGGATTAAAGTTAACTGCAGTGTTTGCTACTCCCCGTAGAGATAAAATTAATCCGAATTTGAGATAGTCTTATCTCAATAGAGACAAGATTTATCCCAGTAGCAAATACTGCAAGATTTTTTTTTACAGTGTAGTATCAGTGTACATCACTGGTTCCGACGATTAGCGAGCATACGAGGATTCGAGCCCGGGGCCAAACCCGTCCTGGCTAAAATTCCATCCCCTTTGCCACCCAGCTATCGATAACTTATGTTTTCCCGCGATCCCACAAAGTGTTTATGGCTCGAGAAGAGCGTTTCCGCGGTCGTTTGTGGGCCCACAAGCGTGTGTCTGCGACGAACAACGTTTTTTTAAACATACGAAATTACCCCCGAAAGGCAGACAAAAGCGACGTTTCCGGGAGCTTCAAATTGTGGGTCGAGTGTGTGACACACAATACTCTGTAGGCGTATTCTCGCCGTTCCCCGAGGAGTCCTCGGGGAATCGAAGGGAACGGCGAGAATAGAGGGAGTCTCTCCACGCGGACTCCGCGTCCGGAAAACAACGAGAACACGGGGAATGCTTCCAAAATGAATTTTCTTCTATAAATAAACATGTAGTCGACGAATTTAGTCTGGATCCACTTTATTTTTGGTTTTGTTTATTCTGATTGTTTTTAATTAATTTTACAATGCACCAACAGCAGCAAAAACTGATTCCCCTCTGAATATGAAAGGGAGTCCTTTCTGATGATGGTGATAATAATCGGAGCACTCCCCGTCAGTGGGGACTCGCGAGAATACCGGGAGTGAGTCCCCGGGACAAACAAAAACGCGGGGACTCCTCAAGTGGAGCCCTCGGGGAACGGCGAGAATACGCCTTATATGACTAAGATAGCGTTCCAGCGACTTATTATTAGTTATGATCGTTACTACCGTTGTCTTGTTGTTATTGCCGTTCCATAGACCGCCGAATAAGTAAATAAGAGCGTGTGCGTGTTCCACCCTCCTAACAATGGTAACTATTTCCGTTCCAACCTGACGAAAAGTTACTACGCTGACCGTTCCAACTTTCTCGAAATAGTAACTATTTGCTTACCATGCTCGGTAGCGTAGCAAGCGCGGTAACTGCGGATCTCAGTAACATGATTGGTTGGATTATTCCGTGGACTGATGTTTTACCGAAAATTATAAAAAATGCGTTCCTCCCTTGACGCCAAATTCGTGACGTAATGCGTAGTAACTATGGTAAGTAGGGTGGGACACGCTCTACTCTCCTCCCTCTTATTATTTACGTTCCACGACTCTTACGATCGTTACAATTTACAATGGTCCCGAGCATCATAATGGTTCTGCAGGAGAGTGATGACTTATGCCCGCGTTGGTATTATTTTAGTTCCAGAGAGCGTTATAATATCACATACGGCGCTCGCTCCTCCTCTTATCATCATAACTTAACTCACTGGAAGGCTACCTAAGTCCCAAGTACGCCAGTGATCCTCTGGAAGAACGAGAAAGTTCACTCAAACGAATCCTCAAAATTGACTCAAATCGTATGTAAACCAATCAACAACGTTTGTTGTGGTGATGTTTCTGGCTCTTCGCTAGGTACACGGCGATTCTTATCGGCACGAAGAGTTGGTCTTCGCGAATATTCTGTTTCGGCGACAAACGTTCAGAAGCGTGTGACACAAATGTGCAGTGGAAAGACGGCTTCAACTCGCACTGACCAAATATCTTTTGATTAATGCCTATACTTACGTGGGGCTTTCCTGGTCTGCCAGGATGGCATTTCAGGCGGTGGGGCTTGCTGTTCGCTGGTCCTTCCGCCTCGGTCAGGTACGTTACCAATAATCACTCTGAAACGCAGAAAAACAAAGTTAGTGATCTTCTTTGAACCTGCTTTTTCGTTTTAAACCAATCCGGCGTTGTCTCTTCTGACCAACCTCTTACAACACTGTAAGAGGTTTCTGGACAACCGTTTCAAGCCTATTAGCAATAAACTGTTCGTATATATTACATTGCAAGAGGTTTTATAATATCTAACACAAGTTTGACAGTGCGAAACGGATACGTCAGCTCAATTTTATTCGAGCTATATGTCGGCCCTTCTTGGCAAGGGTCCTCTTCAGGCTCAAAGCCGAATTGATTCGTAGTCAGCTTGGGCTGAAGGCGAATCCAATCATTAAATGATTGCCTACAAGTAGGCTACACTGTTTAAAACTGGGAAAACGAAAACTGGCAGGATGAAGACTAGAAATTTGAGCAGCTTCGGAAGATTGTGGGTTTGGAATGGATCCCTAATCCAGCGTGAAGGCAGAAGATCCGAATCCGGATTCGGATTCGCCCATCTCTGGCTGAAGGAATATTATCTAACACAAGGATGCGCATTTTCAGCGTATAACAGACAACAGACTATCTGTTAATGTTATAGAAAACTGTGTTTTGGGTCTTTAAGTGTTGCATTTTTTGTGAGTTACGCTAAACATGGTTCGAAATGCTACTTCTACACTCCGACCGTGGTAACTGATCGTGGTATGTGAAAGTCATTTCACTTTCATCAATTTTTGTCAAATTGGTGGGAGAGAAGTTGGGCACTGAGTGATGTGACCGAATATCAGTTTCTCTTTTGGAATGACCTCGAAAAGCGTAATGCTACTTCTACACTGTCAGAAGTTTCATAACAGGTAACACAAGGATGCGCAGTTCCAACAGACAATACTTGGGATGTAATCTGTTGTGAATTGTGATTTTGAAAACGTAACGAATTAAGTGTTGAGCATAACAAGCATTGCCCATGAAGAGCCGAAAAAGTATCTGCTGACTTTCTGATATCATGAGGACAGACAAAGTCGTCCTACCAATGCTTGTTCGTTGGTTTCTTCGTTTATTTTTTGTGATGCATGTTATGCATAACATATAATGCATAACGTTTTCAAAATCACAACAGATTACATGTGTCAACAGATATGTGTCTATATTATTTATTTCGACTAAGATTTTATGAAACCAAAACTGTTTTCATACAAATTATGTAAACCGATACTATGTACTTGCATGTCAGTGTATCTCTGTTGATATTTCCTGTGCTATTTTTGTTAACGGCGAATTTAAAAAAATCTAAGTGACCGAGTGGTGATTTGCTGTTCGAACCCGTTGCACTTACCGGTTTATGGCGGACTTCGTTTTCTGGCGCACAGAGGCGCTGCTTGTCTTTTCCAAAATTGCCAAATCTTGGCGGGCTGCCAACAAATCTGACAGTCGAACTCTTGGCTCTGGATGAAGAGCAGCTCTAATAATATCGTATGACGTCACAATAGAGTCAATCTTGTCTTTGACACGTGAAGACCACTAGAAAAAGAACTAAACTCTTAGAAGAAGCAAAACACATCTCTATACCTGTAGTTCTATGCTCGCCTAAAATAAAAAAATAAATATATTTTAAGCTTCATGGCTTTGCACTAGATAACGATAATAATAACAACACGAGCTGAAAGCTCATAGGACACTTGCAAGGGTACTTAACATGTATATCAGCTGAGTTTCGCGCTGTCAAGGTCGGACCCACCTCCAACTCCCCAAATTATATGATCGTCCTGTTCCGTCCGCTCTCCACCCTAAGTGCGTCACAAGATTTCCGAGATCCTCCTCTGACGTCCGTCTCTGGTCCGGACCTGTAACTAAACAATCTAGGACATGTGGTTTTTGCCAGCTAAAAAGTTCCAGCCGAATCAGATCACTCGTTCCAGATTAATGCATGTCACAAGATTTCCGGTGTCCCTCCTCCAGTTGCCAGATTTTTCAGTCGGGACCTGACATGAGCATCTGAGACGCGCGCTCTTGCCAACTTTCAAGTTTGAACCTGTTTGAAAGCCATGCGTGCAAAAAGATTCCACATTCCCCCTCCCTCCACTCTCCCCCCCATGATCGGATTCGATAAAAAGAACCAGCAAACCTGGTCAGGCATTTCACCGTGCTAGCCCGTCTAGAAGCACAATAACTCTCGATCGCCAGACCAGCAGAAAAGCGATCAGTACCCTATATAGCACTTGGGGGCAGACGGCGTAAGGGCAAACAAAAATGCCGTCAACAGGCGTTTTACAAATTTTTCAAAAACTATGAGCACTAAACTAAATGTCAGCAAGGTGACAGTCCACACCTGCTTTCAACTGATTCGCAATTGCTGCGTTCAATTCGCTCTCAGGAGATGATTCTAATGATCCACTAGCCTACTCAATTTTAAAACTCTACACCGTGACAATTACATACCTTAGTTGCGTTTTTGCAGATACCATGGTCTCTATTACCACGGCAACTGGATTTGCAATTAGTCGTGTTTGCAGTTACCGTGGAATCTGATGCTCTGCAAAAACGACAATTGCCGAAATTACGCTTTTCGAGGTCATCCCAAAAGAGAAACTGATATTCGGTCACATCACTAAGTGCCCAACTTCTCTCCCACCAATTTGACAAAAATTGATGAAAGTGAGATGACTTTCACATACCACGGTCAGTTACCACGGTCGGACCGTGGTATCTGAATATCAGATACCCCGATAACTGCAAAAATGCCTTTTGGCATTGGTATCAGATACCACGATAACTGCAAAAACGACTTTAGACCGTGGCTCAGATACCATGGTATCTGCAAAAACGCAACTCTTAAATCACAACTGAGTGAACAAGTATTTTCAACCTGTTGAAGACTACTCGTGATTATTGTTGTATGCTCGGTTGGTTAGAACGTTTACACAGTCTTGACTGTCATACACCAGCCGCGGAAGAGGCAGCCATGTAATCGATACCGCGGCAAAACATGGGAAGTGTCGGTTCGCTAGCCCCTTTCCCCCAACCAATCATTAAATTCCCGGAGGAAAGTAAGATATTTAAGCAACTAAACTACACTGTCAGAAGTTTCATAATATTTTACACGTGGATGCGGAATTTCAAGAGATATAAGACAGAACACACTATCTGTTACAGATGTAGAAACATTGTAGCATGAGTCTTTTTGTGAAATTTTTCTGTCAAATATATCATTGCACATACAGATGGATAGATATCGCTTTTATTCTTCTCAAAACGATTATGGTAAAATTCAAATTCGTCGAGATCGTCAATATATGTGACGTTACATTCGGTGAGAAATATCCTGCAACATCACCAGATAGCAGATTGTCCAGGAAGCATTGGCGTCGGAAGGGGGGGGGGTGCAGCACCCCCCCCACCTTTTTGAGATTCGGTAAAATTTTGGGCCCAAGGCCCAAAATTTACTAAAATTGTTCGGTATTTTTTCGATAGCAAGACTGTTCGATATATTTACGGGGATTCGGTAGTTATACAGAATCGTAAAGAGGCTATCTGTAAAAATCTGTTCGTTATTATGATTGGGATTCGGTAATTTATTCAGCATAATTTTCAGGATTCGGAAGTTACCGCGAACCTCGAAACTCAGAAGAGGTCGAGTGAAGCACTGGTCGCAGACAAAAGGGATGATCTATGATATCATCGATAGTCCTTACTTTTATTTTGGATCCAAAAAGAATATCTAATCATAAATAATTCAAAAATTCCGCCTGTAGCACTTTTCGTAATATTCTCTATTTTGTGGAAGGGCGCGTCATTTGACGGGGGTTTTAAGCCAGTTTTAGAATTGAGACTTCGAAACATTAAAAGCAGAATTTGGATGGAAATTAAATTTGGCAGGAAAAAGGAAACAAAAATTTCGCCTGCGGTGCTCACTTTATGTGATTATAGGATATATATTGACCAGACTACAGTTGCTGCTGCTACCGGAACGTTGCTCCATCCGGTTTCTGGAACAACTTTGAGTCTCGGTATTTAATCAACGGTAAAGGATAGAATTTGTAAAACCAGTTAAATTTTAGCCTATAGAAAAATGCGCTCATTTTAAGCGCTCATTTTAATTTTCTATTCGCTATAATAGATAGAAGCTGTTACTGCAATCATGCCCAGCAATATATTCTCCATGTGGGCTTCGCCAAAACGCCGCCTAATAGTTGGCTTTATAGTCGTTCATGCCGCCCTTTATTGTTACTCTTCCTACGTAATCGTATCTGTTCCATAATTTAGAGCTCGAATTCTTAGTTCTAGGATTCGGTAAAAATATTTCAAAGATTCGGTAAAATTTCGGCTCTGCTCCCCCCACCGAAAATGCACTTGCGGCGTCCCTGCCCGGAAGGTCACTGGTGATGACGGCCTTTTTTTTTTTTGGCTGTGTTCGGAATATCGAGTTATTGGAGCCAGCGCTGGTGCACGACTGATTGAATTTCAGCAGTGACGTTCTCTATCGCTAATGGTGCTAGTGTCGCTGCTATTCGAGTGTGTAACTTTTTTCAAATCTTGCGCTACTCCCTAGTGCTATTTTGCTCTGTAGTTGAGTAGAATGGCAGATAGGGTGTGAGCTTTTTCAGATCGATAAATGCAGTGATGTCGTTCGTCCAGGTGTTTAAGGATGTGTCAATTAGACTGATCAGGCAATGCGTAGTGCTACTAACAGTACGCCTGACGAGAGGACACATCTTCAGTTTTTGTTAATACTGTGCGAAATGTTTATGAACAATGCAGATTGATTGATTAAGATAGTGGTGTCGGCCATATCTGTTGAACACTGCACATCCTTGTGTAAATATTATGAAACTTCTAACAGTATAAAAGGCTCTCAATCGCAAAGGTCCAGTATTAGAAGATGACCAATGATGAAATAAGTAAGTGAAGAAACAGGAACGTTGTTCGGTAAAACTTTTAAAGGGCCACTGTGATGGTGAGGTCTATGATGTTATTTGTTTTAACTTAAACAACCTTTGTATGCCTACCGTGAAACTTTGGATTGTCACGTCCAGCCGCTTGATGAGCGTTTCACGCCGCATTTTATATTCTTTGAGAAGGTCTTCGTAGATGCTCTGAAGGGCGAACCACTGTTTCTCAGTCATGCCAAATGTGAGAAGGGGGGTTCCAAGATTCCCCGGAGGGGCTTTGGAGACAGCTTCTCTTAACTGAAAACAAATACATTTTTAAAGTACTAGTGACACCATAATTTATTCTTGATTCTCAATACCATGCCTTTCAAACTCCACACATCCATACGGAAACTCCAGAAACCGCAATACCGAATGTCTTCTAATCAGTGTTGGAACCAGTACTTCAAATTTGTACTTGCATATTAAGTATCAAGTGCTCCAAAATTTTGTACTCAAGTATCAAGTATTAAGTATCAAGTATTCCATGTTATTTTTATCTTTATTTTCTTTTTATAGTGTATGTTTATGGCGAAAGTTGAATATTAAATCTATCTGTCTATCAAGTTTTAAGTTCCTGACACCAATGTACTTGCACTGCGCGTTTCAAGTGGGTTTTCCGACCCCTCCCCCCGGCACAAAAAAAAAGATACCCCCCCCCCCCCCCGCAGTGTTAATAAAATGCAATATATTTGTATGGAAAGTACAGTATACATAAAGGCGTGCGGCCACTGAAATCCTGAAATGCTCGCAATCCAGACTTTTTTGTTCTAATTTTCTAGATATATCTTATATGTAATTTCGTATATTGGGGGGGGGGGGGGGGGGAGTATGTCCGTTTTTTTTTGTCTAGACCCGTTTCAAGTACTGCATGTTGAGAGAACGTGTCTTTGCAGCTCTGAATGGAGTTCTCGCCGTGCAGTATGTAAACCTATCAAGTTTGCAGTGTACTGCACAGACTGCCCGTTCTATAGCTTTTTCTCAAGGCTTTTGTTTGTTTTATTAATGCTGCCAAAGAACATTTCATTGTGAAAATCTCATCTAAACAGAATGTGCTTGAGACAGTACTTGAGGATTTATTGGTACATGAATGAAATTTATTTCCCATTTTTAAGACACAAGTCACAAATGGAGTATGAGAGAAAAGACAAGAAAAAAAAAAAAAAAAAAAAAGAAGACACAACGTGTAACACATTAATTTTGATACTCTTATTTACACATACACATATTACAACATAGCCCTATACAAAGTATGGCTAGCGTCAAGAGAACGAATAAAGCCTGCAATTCGCCCAGATACTGCAATAAACGGATCGGTGACATTATACTTTGCCGGCAATCTAGAATTACGGGCCCACGGAGGTAGTCCTAAGAGATAATTGCAATACTTATAAAATGTGGAACGAATGCATTTTTTATTAATGGCCTAATAATAATAATGCAAAGCAACAGAAAAGGCTTTCGTCTCTAAATAATTCTAAAATTTTGAGTAATAGAACTGATCAGAGTTAAAAATCCCATCAATAATGCACTTGAAACTATTGATCGATTCAGCGTTAACCGCATCTTCGGTAAGGCTGTTCCAAGGATCAATAATTCTGTTACCACTTATAAACATCCTTGCGGAATCTTGATTTTGCAAGCCTGTACGCGTTTCCCGATGATGACGGTCAAGGCTGAACTTACTAAATCGGTCACTTAAAAGTTGTCATAACTTACATTGAATAATCTGAATGTTTCAATCAAATCTCCTTACAAAATCTGTATACGATGGAGGGACGGCACAACTTGGATAATCTACTTGGTGGGGCAGATCGCGCAGATCTGAGCCTCGTTTTTGTTGCAATAGCGCTGCCGCATCGCTGCTGCAGGACTTCTTTGCTTTTGCACAGTATACGTTTTTGGATTCACTTCCTTCTTGGTTGAAGCGGCAGCGCTGTAGCACCTTGCAGGGAAGCACGGACTTGGTCGGTGAGCAAGTCCGCGATTCTCGAGAAGCGCTGCCGTCTTCCTCGGAAGCAGTGCAGTGCAAAAACGGATGTAGAAAGAATCAGTCCGAAATCGGCCGAGAAGTGGACCTGCAGCACGCAACAAAAACGAGGCTCTGGTACGAGCTTTGTAGCTCTCCGTTGGATTCTCTCGTAAGCCTCGAGATGAAAACTGAAGGTATAGCTGAGTATGTTCCTGAGATGAATCGGGTCCAGAGCAAAATAACACTATTGAGTAGCGCGACGACCTATGCTTTCCATGCTTTGCAAACCGGATTTACTCGTAGCGCCACCCACTACGCTTGCGGCATTTAAAGCGAGACAAACTTTCTGGTTTGAAAACTTCTAGCAAAGCAAAGGTGCGATCGGGAAAACACCAACGAAACACAGGATGCTATATCATTTTTCTGTATGTTCAGGACATGAAGTTGTCGGAACCAGCGCTGGTGAACAACTGAATAAGTTTCAATAGGAACTTTCTCTATCGCTAGTGGTGGTAGTGTCGCTGCTATGCGAGTGTGTGTCACTTCTTTTGGTGGTAGTGTCGCTGCTATGCGAGTGTGTGTCACTTCTTTCAAGTCCTGGCGCTACTTCCTAGTGTTGTTTTGCTCTGATCAGGTCGTTGCCGGAATAAGTCTCAGCTCAGTTCACGTATGTTAACAATGCACGCAAGATACAAGGCGTTGTTCCAAATCCATCGTAGACGATAAGCCGATCAGGTGGTTCGGACGTTTTCCCGCAACTATCTAAATTGACGATTCACAATCCGGATTCTGCGAAATCCGTTTCCTCCGATAATCCAGATTATGAAAAGTCGGTTTCTCTGACAATCCGATTCGTCCTGAATCGTCGATTCAACAATCTTGCAACGTAGTGAGACTGCGGATTCGAGATGTTTGTCGTTTGTAATCCGAGATAGTCGATTTGCTGTTTCTCTGATGAATCGGTTATCTCCGATTATAATCCGGGACTGTCGCAGAAAAATACCTTTAGTATAATGGAAATGAATTTTACCTTTGGTTCCACTTTGCCGAAGAGCTGACTCGCTGTGACGTTTGCTGGTGGTTTCGACAGGACAAGTCCCTGAAGCAAAACTCGGAGATTCTTCGCCGTGTCTGATTCAACCTAATAAGAAGCAAGGACTGTCATTCAATACGCTCATTAAAAGACCCGCTTGCTTATTCTGTCCTTTATATTATTCCTGGTTCCTTTACGGAATCACAAGGTTCTGAAATGCCCGCCTTTCGCCATTGTTTCATTTCGTACCTACGACGTTTTAGTTTTTCCGACATAGCCGAATTTAGCCAGTCTTGAAACGCACTTGCCGAAAGCTTCAAGGTCCGCCGACAAATCTTTCCACATAAGGACATGAGAAGCTTCAACGTGTTGTTTCCTATTTCGGAAGACATGGTCGACCATCAGGTCTATCTTCTGTTTTGGACTTCTTTTCCTTTGCTTTATTTTCCCACTTTTTAACCACGGCGCGTTCATTTTTCGAAGATTTTGTGTCCAGCCACCCCGTCGGAGAGCGAGAAGGCTGGACAGAGTCGACATGTGCTAACAAGAAAATCGGTTATTCACCAGGAATGTAAAGATATTTTCGAAAAACAATATTTCTGAGCCACTTTGTCGTGAAATGATCTTTTCTAGTAGGAGCTGTGCTTTAAAGAAAAATGCTGTTTCGATTGTGTAGTCCCGTCATGAGTTGCGTTTTTGCAGATACCATGGTATCTGATACCACGGTCCAAAGTCCTTTTTGCAGTAATCGTGTTATCTGATACCACGGTCAAAAGGCGTTTTTGCAGTTATCGTGGTATCTGGTCAGTTATCGTGGTATCTGATATTCAGATACCACGGTCCGACCGTGGTATCTGAAAAAGCAATCTCACTTTCATCAATAGGTGTCGAATTGGTGGGAAGGAAGTTTGACACTTAGTGATGTGACTGAATATCAGTTTTTCTTTTGGGATGACTTCGAAAAAGCGCAATTTCGGCAATTGTCGTTTTTGCAGAGCAACCGTATATCAGATACCACGGTAACTGCAAAAATGTAACTATGGATTATCATACCCACAGCTCTCACCTTTTCTAAAAGCTACGGATTACCTTCCATTCGCAGTGAAGCGTGTGTTGTCCCAGTCTCCGCGTCCCTTTGTAATAAACGCTCACCATTTCAGTTCATTTTCATTTGACTATATTTAAGAAAACACAAAACTAAATGACCACCATCGAAATATTTCCCCAGACTTTCAGACTACAGATCAGACCAGTCCGAAAACAAGGGGAAGAGTACCTAACATCGACAAGCCACGGCTTCTTCAACCCCCCATAAACTCAACCAAAATATATTTATCTTCGTGTTTACCTTATTTTATAAGTAACTAAATCAATTTAGTAGTAATTAATTGTGTAAATTCCGCGATTTGTAATTTATTATGGTGACGATCCGCAGCTAGCATTCAGTTTAGTATAAGGAAGTAAACGAGTTGTTATTATTATAAGGTTCGTACCAGGAAAGCACAAATGGAGTGCTTGACTGGAGTAGCTGAATAACCGATATTAATAATGCAAAAAAACTAAACAGCTAACTCAGCACATCAAGAAAAAGTAAAAAGCAAACGTTAAGGAGCATGCAACAGCCCCTCAAAAGAAGACACGCATGAAACAATTTGAGTAAAAAAGTGGTGCGTCAGAGCTGTATGGTGGTCATTAACCGACATACGATTGTTTTAATAATACTTTAAGAAAGTAGACAAGCGGAGGACACCCTGTTACTGTTACTTCTACTTTTTTAAAAGGCAGCTTATTTTTTACATCTGATATTTGAATACACTGAAATATTCTGACTCATAAAAAATATAAATAGGAGGTAGATGATTGTCTGTGTTGCAGTTTGCGATGTGCTATTGTGTATGTATGTGGTGCTTATAAAACTGTGTGTATGGCCCACCCATGGCTGATTAAACACTATTCTATTCTATAAGGGGTTTTGTATTTTTTTCACCCGGGGCTAGTAATACCGTTCAGAGTGTGCGCTGTTAGCACGACAACCGAAAATTCATCCAGACGCGGAGAATTTGAATTTCAACAAAAGCCTGCGTTTCCATGGTTAAAGACACTGCTCAGAAAATTGACGGCTGAAGAAAGTAGGAATAATTATAATAATAATAATAATAAAAAGCAAGGGAATATGTCTCAAAGATGTATCTTACGAGGAACCTACCTTTTTTTAGTTTACTTTTCATCAATGGCTTACCTTTTTGAGTGTCAAATATCTCAAGCATAGGGTGAAGCACACATAGGTATTAGGTACAACAAATCCGAAAAAAAAAAGTTCATTCGATAAAATCGATTATCTATGGCCAGCGTACACACCAAGTATCCTAACGCATTTTTATCGGGTTTTCAGGCCTATTTAAAGTTTAACCGAAAAGGGCTAGGATACTACAGTCTAGTTACCCATCACTTGTTCGCTTAAGTAATCTTGAAAACCCGATGAAAAAGCGTTAGTTTGTTTTTCTGATATTTCCAAATAATCGATTATCCCATTGTGCTTGCCGCTCTTCCCGTTTTTGTGATATCTCTATGGTGCCTGGAACATTTGGCAACAATACCAGCAGCAAACGAGTAAATAAATTGTGTATCAAATAAACAAAGAAGTGTCTGGAGTCTGCAGTGCCAAAAACTAGGGCTAGATAGTGAGGTGTCTTGTGTAGTGATAGTGCAGTGATTTTCGCGGGCGAATTGTGGACGGATTCACCATGGGAAAGCGTCCACATTCCCAACGTCCCTACTGAAGACTACTGTGGACAGAATGAAAATCCCCAATAGGTGTTGTAATAATTCAATGTATTTGAATCTAAGATGTAAAAATAAGTTGCCTGTTCAGTTAAACTTTAAGTAAATAAGTGACGTAATACTAGACTGTTGGATCTCAGCTGTATTCGGTTAAACTTTAACGCGAAACGTTACGCGTTTATACTATCTATCTTTCTGTAGTATACGTCAATGCATTGCCCATTTAGGGACCCTAAACTAGCGAAGAATGACTGGTTTCCTGTGGATCGGGGTCAAAAGACTGATATGCTGAAAAACATTAAAAACAAATATGGATTTAGCATGCATTCTTGCCTTCAAATCAAAGGTTACACCTACTTAAAATCTTAATCGACTTAAAACTTTTGCTTCTACCAAATTAACAGATTTAACCGGAATCCAGGCAAAATACTCATCCATCTGAAAATGAAGTAAAAAAAAAAAAAAAAAACAAAACTGTTTCAACATTAAGGTTAAGCAAATCTTGCAACTTGTTAACATCTCCCAGAAAACACTCCCCAAATTATTACATAGTTGCTGATTTCTCACCTTTCATTAAAAATTGGCTGGCAAAAAATAAAAAAAGAGAATTAGATAAACTTACAATTTCTATCTGCATTCCCCTGTCTATTGGCTTTTCTGCCACAATCATGATGGCCGCTTGCAGCTCAGAGGATAGGAAGTAGAGAACCAGCAGCTTGGCATCCCGATTCTGAAGAATTTCTTTTAATGGCTTTGATGTCAGAAGGGAATATGGGCAGTCTGAAACAAAAAAACATGATGACAGTGGTTCTTTTTCTCGATTTCCAAGATTTTCGAGCGTAGGCCTACATGATGTATTTCGAAACAAGCTACTGTAATAAAGTGAATGTTTTATGGCACTCGTAGCCGTCAGCTCAAGTGTCATATAGCGGTCATCATGTCTGTCCGTGGGCCGGTTTGTAACTCTGTCACGGGTTCACTAATTCAGGCACTTCTACGTAAGCACCGACTCAATGCTCAACTCCTTCTTTTCCAATACTACATAGATATAATTTCCGTGACATGGGGATGTGAACTGGTTAGACGAATTTGCCTTCGGACGGGATCACTGTTCCTATGACTGGCATCTACCAGACTATTATAGTGGTTTGCGAACTCTGTTCACAAGCCGCTCGCTAGCTCAAATGGTAAGAGTGCCTGCCTTGTAAGCAGATGGTCCTCGGTTCAAATCCCGGCTGAGGAGCATTTTTGTCTTTCAGTTCACTACCTATAAAATCCTTCTTTACCGGGATACGTGTGGCGGTAGAGAGAGAGGGGGGGGGGGTACGATAGGGTAGGACGATGACATTTTCAATCCTTCACAACCGGATTCGTGTGGGGGTAGAGAGAGGAGGGGGGGGGATGACGATATGAAACTTTTTAATGAACCGTTCTTTTCCGGGATCCGTGTGGGGTATAGAGGGGGAATGGGGGATCTTAGAAATTCGAAGTTGCAAACGGGTGGGTGACCCGATTCGAATGCAACTTGATGGGTGCGTCTGAACCGCAACAGACCACGGTGGGGAGTTGGAGGGGACTGTAAATTTGGTAACCTGCATATGGACTAAACGGATCTTTTTCTAATATTCCTTTGCAAACCGTATTTGGATCATTCAGCAAGAATGTGCCAGACATCTCTGGGATATCACTCCAATGTTCAGAGGTGCAATAAACTGTATATTTGTTTTCTTCCAAAATCCCATGCTTTTAGCAAAATGTGAAAGAAATAGAATAACGAGATTCAGGATTTTCTATTTCTCTGGCAATAAACGGTCACCTTGGCTTCAGAATTATACCGTATTTAGCAAAATATAAGTTGGCTAAGAGAGCTCAGACAACAGAAATAATGATGAGCCATTCAAACAGTATCTGGGAGAAAGACATGCAAAAACAATACCAAAGGTTTCGATGGGATCTGAAATAGGCTATTTGATCCAGACGATTTGGTCTTGGTCTTGGTCTTCGCCAGACTCCTTGAACATTTTTATTATTAAAATTTAGAAACAGATTAAGGTCAATAGGCAATCGTCTGAGAAAACAAGTTCGGGTATGGATTCACCATGTGTGTTTACCCCTATACGTTATACCTACTTTGACGAAATTGATCAAAACGTCCTGCCTTAGGCTACTTCTGACAAATTTTCGGCTTCGGCCGGATTCCGTGAGATCTACTTGTCCAGCAAAAACCTAAAGTTCAAAATGAATTCAGCATATCTCTTTACCCCAAATCGAACTTCTAATCAACTTCAAATAAAATTTTCCAGTTTTGCCCCGATTCCCGGCGAACTACATGTCTGGAGAGAAAATGAGTTTTGAGAATGAAAGTTAGAACAGTAATTTTAAAAGAGCACTAGGCTTAAATAATAAATTAATTCAAGTTCAAGTTCTTTTATTATTTAAACATACATATTTAACAATATTCACATAACGTCCCCAGCAGGGAGACTGGCTCGAAAGCCGGGCGACAAACGGGATAAATAAACAAACCCAGAAGAAACGGATGCCATCACACTTCTCACTCTATCTCACACCAAAAAAAAATATATACCAGAAATTTGTATTTTTATAATTATATTATTATTGATCCGATAGCTGAAAGGCCGGGAGCTACTCACAAACTAATATTCATTAATAAGTACAGCTTTAATTTTAGCTTTTATTGTTATGAGCGACAGACTCTGGTTAAAACAAGATTCATATTTGTTCCAATATTTAGTAATAATATTTTTAGGGGAAAATCTTGATCGCTCGGAAACAATTAAAGGCATAGGAAGCTTGCTCGAAGGACGACGAGTACTGTACGGTCGGACTGAAGGAGGGCCTGGAAAAAATGATTTGAAGCAAACTGGCAGCAGATCCTTTAGATAACGGACATGGAAAAGTATACAATGAAAAACTAGGATTTGTCTAACAGGAATAATACTGAAATAACTGTAAAGACTTTTAGTTGGAGATTTACCAGGAAGAGAAACTGGGGAATAAAATAACATCTTAAGGATTCTCACTGCTTTGTTTTGTAACTTCACAATAGGAGAAATATGAGATTGAAACGTACTCAAATAAATAATCGAACAATAATTAATATACGAATGAACAAGAGAAAAATAAATTGATTTTAGAGCAGAAAAAGGAAGAAAAAATTTGAGACGATGCATTACACCTACGTTCCTTCCCAACTTAAGTCTTAGGCTAGCGATGTGAGCTTTCCAACTTAAATTCTGGTCAACAACGACTCCAAGATACCGTGATGTCTGCACTCGATTGACTTTTACTACTTGACCTCCAAATGTGACTTCAATCTCTTGTAACGTTGGTACTGCAGTAGAAGTTCTTGAAAAAACCATAAAAAGAGTCTTCGAAGTGTTGACAACCAATTTGTTACAATGGAACCAGTGAAGCATCTTCTTCAGTGATAGTTGGAGATTTGATCTTAGAGATTGCTGATCTATGTCGCAGGTAGAGCTGGCTGTATCATCAGCAAACAGTAAACTGAGATCCATGTCAGTCCTATGGCAAGCTAGGCTTAGAGGGAGATCGTTTACATAGATAAGAAATAACAGTGGTCCAAGTATGGACCCCTGAGGGACTCCAACATCATTTGATAGATTTTCTTCATCTGTAATGTAGCCATTCGCATCCAGAATTTGTTTTCTGTCCTTTAGGTAAGATTCAATTAGAAAACTCGCTTGTCCTCTAACACCGCAATTATGTAGCTTAGATAGTAGAATTTTGTGAGAAATAGTGTCGAAAGCTTTTTTTATGTCCACGAATATTGTTGCAGGTAGCAGACCTTTATCCATGGCATCATTCAAGAACTGGGTTAGCTTTAATATTGCCTGTTCTGTAGAATGTGAAGACCTGAATCCGAATTGAAATGGGCTGAAAAAATTTGTTTTCTTCAAAAAACTAGTCAACCTGTTATATTTACACTTCTCAATAACTTTGCTAAAAGCGGACAAAATGGAAATAGGACGATAATTAGACGGATCTTGCTTGTTTCCTCCTTTATGTAGGGGAATAACTCGAGCCGTTTTCATCACTTCAGGGAAAGATCCGTGCTTGAAGCATAGGTTGACTAGATGAACTAGCACTTGAGCATAGCAACCAATGGTTTGTTTCAGTAGATACGTTGATGAGCCATCGGTTCCTTCAGAATGTCCGTTCTTCATGATCTTTACCAGATTCTTGAGTTCCGCTACAGTCACGGGAGAGAGAAATATGGAAGAATCGACGGGCTGTGGTAGAAAGTCGCGAAAATCAGATTCCACATTCAAGCGGTCATCTGAATTACTGTTGACGGTAGCCTCTCCAATCCTAGCAAAGTGCTGGTTCATTTTCTCTGCTACCTTTTGCTTCCCACACACTGTTGATCCGTCCGATGTGTTCATTGATTCGGGCAGCCCTTGACTTTTGCTTTTGTTAAGACATTCGTTAATAATTGTCCAGGTCTTTTTTGGAGATCCTTCGGCTTCGTGAAATAGTTTCTGAAAATGTATCTTTTTCGCCCATCTTATCAGTCGCGTAAGACGGTTTTTATACGATTTGAATGTAGTTTCATTACTCGATGTGGGAGAATTCATATATTCAGCGTAAAGTCTATTTTTTTCCTCAATACTTTTAAGCAAGCCTCCTGTTATCCATTGCTTCACGGGTACCTGGTACTTCTTGCACCTCTTCTTCACAAGACGGCAAGTTTCATTTAAAGCTTTCTGAAATGTTTCCGTAAACGACCTGGATACAAATTCGACGTCATCCGACTCCAAGCATTGTGACCAATCAGTACAAAGTAACTTTGCATTTAATAGCTTAACTGAACTTTGATCCATCCTTCTAGATTTTTTCACATGACCCTTCTCAGTGGAATGCCGAAGAAACTCGCTCATAAGAATAAAATGATCAGACACATCCGTAAGAATTACGTCACATGACCCAACCGGGAAATTTACAAGTTGATTATCAATAATAGATGCATTTTGATTTGTAACCCGAGTTGGAATCCAGAAGGACGGAACGAAGCCAGCAGCTAATGATGCAGTAAGGAAATCTGTAGCCAGAGTACTCGAAGGTGTAGAATTACCTGAGTCAGGACTTACTGAAGAAGTGTCAATGTTAAAGTCTCCCATGAGAACAATTTTTCTTTTCTTGGAATAGATCATCTTTGCGAATTCTTCAAATTTATCCAAATACTTCTTGGTGCTAGAACTAGGAAGGCGGTAGAACATGCATAAAAGAACCTTCTCGGATGCTACGGTGACTTCGATGACCAGAAATTCGAACAGCATTTCCTCGTACAGAGAGTCAAAATCTTTAATTTCTTCAAAATGCAAAGAAGTGTGGATGTAGAATGCAAGTCCTCCTTTTTGATAAGTCAATCTGTTTTTCTGAAGTAGTTGGTATCCTTGAACATTTGCCGCATTCTGGGTATTTGCATTCAAAAAAGTCTCACATAGCCCCATAACTCCTATCCCATTACCAGGAAGGAACGTAGATAAAAATTCAAGGCTAGAAAGCACCCCACAACAGTTCCAACTCGCAAGTCTAAAAAGGCCATTATTAACAGGGATAATTTCTTCAGGTAAAAGATACCTATTACGGGGTAAATTATCAACAAGAGGGTCTTGGGCTAGATCATCACCTATATTTATTGAATTTAATATTTTACTCAACTCAGTAGAATAACTCTCAAACCGTTTCAGTCTATCGGACATTTCAAAAAAATTACTTAACAGAATAATTTACTTTTAAATTACTTACCAAATAATTTCCAGAAGCATGAGACATAGTGAAAAGCACACAACATACCGGATCTTCTGGTGATAGACATCCATTCCAAGAAATCAAGGGCTCGATGCCAAACAATGGTGCTGTAAAAGGAGAAGGAGCAGAACAAGAACTTTGCTAATGATTGGTGGTTAGGGGAGATTTAGGCCTAAGGTAGGTAGGTAGGTTTTTATTTTTAACCAAAACACTGAAAATAAAATGAAATAACATTACTATTATCCAGTGGCGAAACTAGCTCATTTTCGTGGGTGGGCAAGCCCAGATTTTACCGACAAGATTTAATGATTTACAGACAAAAAGCGCCGTGAGATGGTTTTCTAATGAAAAGTAATGAATTCGCAATTACCTTCCTGGCACCAATGGTTGTCACATAGAACCAGGAACATACTATGCAGTCAATAGTATTGCAAACCAGAAAAGTAGTGACACTGCAACAGATTACTTCACTGCTTGAAGATTTACGCGGCTGTCTTTTTCGCTTGTAAATTAAGCGGCTTTTGGGGGGGTTCAAAAGGTTAGCACCTACGAGCTCGTAAAGTTTGTCTGTCCGTCTGTTACCATGATAATTCTCGAAAGGGTTGAAATATCTTGTTGAAATTTGGTATGAGGATGCGTTGGATCAAAGTACAGTTGAAGTGAACGGGCAATCCGGTTTTATGGAAACTTGATGGCTGACGGGAGCAGATGCCCTAAATTTGCTGATTCTGTGTCCGAACGAAATCCGAGAACTGAGTGGAAAGTAGGGGTCAGAGTTTCCAGTTTTACCAACAATTGCATGGGCCTTAGAAAGTGCTCGGATTCGACTGAAACTTTCCAAGATGTTCAGTTTATATGCGTCCGAGAATACTGTTGCAAGGAGGTCTCGCAAATATTGTAATACGAGTAGGGGCTGAACGGATAGAGTTATTGGGATAAAACTTGTAAGTACAAAATTCATGGGACCTAGACATGTAATTTCGGGCCCAAACCGTATCTGACGTCCGTTTGATGAAGGTGGGGGCTGAGGGCTACCGGACCGGTAGGCCCACTGGAAATTTTTAGGAAATGATCGAGTGATGCCGAGAAATATATGCCATTGGCCCATTTATGTGGCCGAACCTCTTCTTGCCATTATAGTAGTGCTGTGGGCGGACTAGGGTGGGTCCTGGACATTTTCTTAAACGCTTAGGAACCAAATCGGTTGAGAGACTGAAATAAACTTGGCAATACTGTGCCCATGTGACCTAGTTGTGTTATTCAGATATCCTGGCCTGATCCAACCTCGGTGGGCCGAGTTGGTGGGGTATCACTGACGGGAATCTGAAACTCATATGTCACTGAATAAAGTGGACCATTTCCTGGATTGATGAAAAGCCAGCTCAACCCAAAAGGGCAGTTTATGGATGGAAACAGAGAAATCACCCAAGAACAGTTCGAGGAAACAGGTTTGCCGGTGAGGTTGGTTTGCCGTCAAGGAACAGAAAGGAATGAAGAAGTGTTTGGTTAGTGCATTTTCGGATTTACCGACGAGAATATCCCAGTAGCCACATCAAAAAGTCTCGCACTGACGAACAGCTCACAAATACTGAATTTAACGACAAGATTTGTATCCATTCCGGATGTAAACAGACCGAAAAACCGAAAAATGAAAAACAACAGATATCAGGGTCTCTATCTGATCATCGGCTTGATTTACCGACAAGGCTTTGTCGGTATCATGTCGGCACCGACAAAAAATTCTGATTTCTAGACAATAAGCTTCCTGATTACCGACAGAGCTTCTGTCGGCATCAGGAAAGTGTTTTATCAGAGCTCTTGCCGGTAGTGAAAACGGAATCCGCGCATCGACAGACGTTGCCAATTTCCCTACAACAAGTTTCATGATTTCCCGACAGAGCTTTCGTCGGCATCAAAAACGAAATGAGGAAAGTTTTCGTCAGAGCTCTTATCGGTACCGAAAATCGAATCTACGCACCGTCTCCGCACCGAGAAACGCTGCCAATTTTCCAACAAGAAGTTTCCTGGCCTACAGACAGAGCTTTTGTCGGTAGAGAGTCAGGATATGTTATTCCTAGGTTAATTGACCAAGAAATTCAAGTTTGGTTAGCTAGGATAAGAGATAGTGGATCCTTGAGTTTGCATGAAGATGCTAAAAAGACTTAGGGTGAAGAAATTTATTTTAAAGCGGGTCTAAATAAAGAGGAGGTGAAACTAATTATAAATTTGAGGGCAGATAACCTGCCACTTGGTTTAAGAAGAAAGTAATTGGTTAGTGTTAGGGAGAGATCTGGCCCTTTCTTTTGTCCAACGTGCGGTGAGGGAGATGAGGATCTTATTCATTTCATGTGTGGTTGTGATGAACTAGAGGATCTGAGGGAGGACATTTTTAAGGGAGGGATTCATGGAAGGGAATGGTAGTTGAAAATTATGCAGAGTAGGTATTTTCTTAGTTTGAGAAACCTGGAGAGGTTCCTAAGAGCAGGGGCGTCACGACTGAGGGGGGGGGGCAATGTTGTCGGCCAGTCGGTAAAAAAATATTTTATAAGTAGTGAACTGATAGAAAAAAATGCTCCTTAGCCGGGATTTGAACCCAGGACCCTCTGCTTACAAGGCAGTCACTCTACCACTGAGCTACCGAGGGGCTTGTGAACAGAGTTCGCAAACCACTACAATAGCCCGGTAGAAGCCGGCCATAGGAACACTGATCCCGCCCGAAGGCAAATTCATCTAACCAGTTCACATCCCCATGTCACGGAAATGATTAACATAGATATATTAACGGTAAGAAATAACCGAGTCGGCGAGAAGCGCCACGATTTTTCGTCAGAACAGTTGATTTTTTTTTAATGAAAACAGTATTATTTTTCTAAAAACCAGTTGATTTTTTGTAAAAAAAAGTCGGATTTCTGTAAATCAGTCGATTTTTTTTCAAAACTGTCATTTTTCTTGAAAACAGTATTTTTTTCTGCACAAACAGTCGGTAAAAATATCCGGCCAGTCGGTAAACGCCTTGCCCCCCCCCCAAAAAAAATCATTTTGGCTAGTAACGCCTCTGCCTAAGAGTGGCCAGTCTACACAGGGAAGAGCGTTTGAGTAGTCTTTAGTGTAATAGTTTGTTTAAGGGAAATAAATACCATATCATATACGTCTTCAGCATGTCTTCTTACCCATTAATCGACCGTCTTATTGTAGAGGCTTAACGGCCTGCCATCCAATTTGAAAATATACTGTTATATTATTATTATTATTAGCTGTTAAAAAAATACTTTGTTCCCCCCTTAATATGAACCCTGTACCGCACCCCTAAACGTGGGGCTACAGAGCCCATCTACTAACTCGACCTGTCTCTTATCGTGCTGAAAGACGGCCGGACAACTTTTACGAAGTCATAGGTATCCCCCCAACTACGTTTTGGGATCCCAATAATAAACAAATCCTACTTACGCAGTTCCCGAAGAAGTGATGAAAGCTCAATCAAGAACGAATCCACTTCAAGCTCTGACTCGACCGGATGAACTATTTCTTCTGTCTTTGCAAACTTTGCTAACCTTTCTGAAAGCTGGTTGACTGCTTTGGTGAAGTGGGGATCAAAGATGTTGCCATTTAATAGCTTTTCAAGATCAGCTTCCGAGAAGTTGTCTTGTACCCTGTAAAATACTGAAACTGAGCTTCTTGCATTCGTAAGTAACGAATGAAAGATGAAATGCTCCCCAGCCGGTATCTGAACCCAGGACCTTCCGCTTATAAGGCGACCACTCTACCAATTGAGCTACCAATGGGCTTGTGAACATAGTTTGAAAACCACTACAGTAGTCCCTTGTATAGTTTCATTTATGTAATATCTTCTAGCTTTTGTGTTCCACCAACCATTATGTGTTCCACTTGGCTTCACTCCGACTTCCCTAAGTATACCCAAAGTTTCGGCACAGCAGTCTAGTACACTAGCCCCATTTCAGGCACGGTGCTCAAACGTCTAGCACCATGCCTGGGTGCTAGACCTTCAAGCACTGTACCTTGGATTTCATGTATGGTGCATGGATTTCAGTATACAGTGCATACAGAAAAAACACAGTTTCTGTCATCACAACTGAGCACCGGCTCGGACAGGGCTGAAATTACTACTATGAATTAGAGAAATCAAAGACAATCCTTTACATATTTTTCACAACAAAATCAAAAGGGCTCTAATGATGATGGAGATGAAAAGCCTAACAGCACCCTATCTATTTTCCATGTATTTTCCCTATCTATTCACCAAGAGCCAATATTCTGGTTGGCTGCTAGGTAGAAAAAGCTGAGGCACAGGACACTTTGCATGCAAAACCCTTGACTATGTAGAAAAGGAAATGAGGTTTTTCACATCTGTCATCAGCCGAGCCCTTTTGTTTTTGTTGTGAAAAATATATAAAGGATTGTCTTTGATTTCTCTAATTCATGGTAGTAATTTCAGCCCTGTCCGAGCTGGTGCTCAGTTGTCATGATAGAAACTGTGTTTTTGATGTACGCACTGTATACTGAAATCCATGCACCATACATGAAATCCAAGGTACAGTGCTTGAACGTCTAGTACCCAGGCATGGTGCTAGACGTTTGAGCACCGTGCCTGAAAAAGGGGCTAGTGTACTAGACTGCGGCACAGCAGACCAAATCTTCAGGGATTTGTGGTAGACTGGACTGGCATCAATAATATGACATAAGGCAAATTGACTAGTTTTCTTGGAACTTTCTTGTTGTTTATCAATCTTTTACAGTCTGGGGCTATCAAACCAGCATGACAAAATTTTGTTATGGCCATATCGCCAAGGGGGGGGGGGGACGCGTCCCCGAATGTTTGTCGGCCAGTCGGTAAAAAATAACCGAGTCGGCACGAAGCGCCTCGATTTTTCATAAAAACAATCGGTTTCTCGAAAAAAGAGCAGTTTTTCTTAAAATCAGCCGTTTTCGTCGACAAAGTCGTTTTTCTCAGTAATAGTCGTTTATATCCACAAATTCAGTCGGTAATAATTACTAGCCAGTCGGTAAATACCTTGCACCCCCAAAAACATTTTGGCTAGTAATGCCTCTGCGTATCGCTGTATTATAACACCAGTAACTAATCAAACACATGGAACCGTAGACCCTATTCCTTTCCTGGTTGACAGTCTCAGTCAAATCACAAACAGTAAACCAACCAACCCCATTTTGCTTCTAATGTAGGCTAAGGTATAAGGTGATTCTAAGCCAATACCGCATCGTTATGATCAGGAACAGGATCATTATTTGTTCATTAACTGCTGAAGGTGTCACTGTAAACTTTCTGTTGGGTTGGTTTACTGGTTGTGCAGATGTCACAGTATTGGTAGGTAGGTGTTAGTAAACTTGGTTGTGTAAAGGAGAGGGAGGCAGGCTCGTTGCAGCGGCAAGTCCGGACAGCAGCTCGGCAAACCTCGACAGTGAAAATGTGTATGCTTCATATGCATCAGCTTCTTCGTATATGCTTCTTCTGTCAAAAATTCCCACAGTTGCACTCTTTCAATAATAGCAAACAGAAATTAGTGTCACTCGCTTTGAAATTTTCGTTCTACCGTACATCATGGCATTGGCGCATCATTGTTGATTTTTGCTATGTTCGCCCGTTGCTCGGGTACGCGTGCCCGGTGTGGGGTCCATCCAGGGGCGTCGCAAGTGCATTTTCGGTGGGGGGGTGCAGAGCCAAAATACCGCTTTCAAAAAATTTACCGAATCCTAGAACTAGGAACTCGAGCTTTAAATTATGGGACAGAAACGATTACGTAGGAAGAGTAACAATAAAAGGCAGCATGAACGACGATAAGCCAACTATTAGGCGGCGTTTTGGCGAAGCGCACATGGAGTACATATTGCAGGGTATGATTGCAGTAACAGCTACTATCTATTACAGTCAATAGAAAATTACATCGAGCGCCGCAGGCGTAAATTTTCGAAATCCGTTATTTCTTTTTTGTAGGCTAAAACTGAAATTCTTCTCTTACAAATTCTATCCTTTACCGTTGATTAAAGACCGAGACTCTTAAGAAGTTCCAGAAACCGGATGCAGCGACGTTCCGGCAGCAGCAGCAACTGTAGTCTAGTCAATATACTACCTATAATCACATAAAGCGAGCGCCACAGGCGAAATTTTGTTTTGCTTTTTCCTGCCAAATTTAATTTCTATCCAAATGCTAGCTTTTAATGTTTCGACAACTCAATCCTAAAACTGGCTTAAAACCCCCGTCAAATGACGTGCCCTTCCACAAAATAGAGAATATTACGAAAAGTGCTGCAGGCGGAATTTTCGAAATATTTATGATTAGATATTCTTTTTGAGATCCAAAATAAAAATAAGGACTATCGATGATATCACAGATCATCCCTTTTGTCTGCGACCAGTGATTCACTCGACCTCTTCTGAGTTTCGAGGTTCGCGGTAACTTCCGAATCTTGGCAATTATAACGAATAAGTCACCGAATCCCAGTTATTATACCGAATAAGTTTAGACCGATTGCATGTTCGGGATTCTGTATAAATACCGTATCCCGGTTATTATACCGAATTGTTTTGGTATCCGAACAATATTCATATTCGGTATACTTTCGTCGAAACTGGAACAAAGTCAGGATTCGTGGTTAAATTCCTAATCCTGGAAATTATACTGAATAAATTACCGCATCCCAATCGGGATACCGAATAATTCGAACCAATAGCTTATTTGGGATCCTGTGTAACTACGGAATCTCCATAAATGTACGGAATAGTTCCTGCATCGAAAAGTTACCAAATAATTTCAGTAAATTCTCTCACCAAATTCGTGATAACTACCGAATACTGGCGATTATACCGAATCCCAATCATTATACCGAAGAGATTTGTAGCCTACATATAGCCTATTTAGGATTCTGTATAACTACCGAATCCCCGGAAATATAACGAACAGTTCTGCTATCGAAAAAATACCGAACAATCAATACTACAATGCGAACAATAACTACCGAATACTGGCAATTATATCGAATCCCGATCATTATACCGAAGAGATTTGTACAGATAGCCTATTTAGTATTATGTATAACTACCAAATCCCCGTAAATATAACGGACAGTTCTGCTATCTAAAAAATACCGAACAATTTTTAGTAAGGGCCGAGGCCCAAAATTTTACCGAATCTGCCCCTGGGTGTATCTGCAATCCTCAGCGTAACTATTACACGACATAGAGTCCGTCCAGAAAAGAGCAACAAGGATCATACTGCAAAACCGCGATTAGCCCCCCCCCCCCCCCCAGGGCCCCACCCCTCACATTCTGCATAGTAAAGCTTCTCATCTCTGGTATGATCTTGTGGTACTTATGGATAGCTCTGTCTTCTTCAAACCTTTCTTGTATAAGGAATTCTTTTAAAGATTTGGTACAGGCTGTGCAAGCAGTAGCGTACATTCCATTTTGTTTCAGGGGGGGCGGGATCTCTACCTTTCTCTAGAAAGCGAAGTTTGATAAGTCCCAGGGCCTAAAGCGGCAACCGCTTTGTATGCTACACGTTAAAATGCGTAAATTTTAATAGATTCATTCTTTATTCGAACTAATACTTCTTTCAATTAAATGTGCATAATATATGGAATATTATACCATACAGACATCAGGAAACTTCGTACAGACTGAACAACAAACAGGAGGGCAGTTACCACTTAGCTTTAGACAAATGATGTAACACCACGCGCCTAGCCGAGCAGATTAAGTATAGCGGAAAAGTAGTTCACATTTTCAGAGGGCGAGACTTTCTGGACTTAAGAGATGTCAAGAATTTCGTCGGTTTCTAACATCTCTGTTGAATGACATGTGAGCTAACCCATTTAGCCTGTCTTGGGTCATCGTAGTCAGCAAATACGTTTTGATGCGCTTCAGGTTGCTGAATGCTCTTTCAGCACTAGCGTTCGTGATAGGAAGGGTTGCAAAAATCACTAGTAAGTCTGTGAATATTCGGGGAAATAAGCTTACCACAGACATTCAGAGCTCCCATGACAGACCTAGGAGCTTCTGTATTCACAAGGCCGGTCCACTTTTTGGTCCAGATTTCAATTTCTGCCTGAACGACAGAATCGTTATCGCAGAATACCAGATACTTGGAAACATACCCCCTATAAAATCAATAACCGAATCTAGGCGATCAAAGAATCCCGGAATAAGATACTGGACTTTAAAAGCAGATTACTAGTTCGCAGTGAAACGAGAATCAATCTCCTTGACAAGGTACTGTGTATAGGGAATGAAAATCTTGTTTTCGTAATAAGAAGGAACGGCACCGAGATCAGTCCCATCAAGGCGCTTGCACGTGTTTCTGGACACATTCACGTCAACGACTAGGTTCTCTGCAGCTTCAACTACTTTTTCAAACGCATCTGTAAACTTGACTACATCCGAGCCGGCAATCAGCTTTGAAAGGGTATCAATCTGCTCGCAACACGAAACCAAATCCAAATCTACAGACTGAAGGGCTTTCGAAACACTCATTAAAACAGAAGCGACAGAAGAAAGCAGAAACAAACAAAACAAGAACTCGAAATCGTGAATAGAGGAAAGAAATCCTTTCGCTTTGGCGACGATGTCAGAATCGGCTTAAGTCTCAACTACTTTCGCTAACACTGCTGCAACACAGGGTAGCAGTTCCGCGCGAAGACGACTACGCTGTTATGTCTTTCGACCCATCTCGTTTCACAAAATCCCTCCAGCTTTTTCCTTTTACTCTCGTGGCAACGTGCTTCAACTGCGTCTTTAAAGCTGTCAACCTTTCTAGACGACCCCATACAAAATACAATGGTACTATTCATAATCGAGAAGCACTGCCTGATACTGCTGACTGTTGCAGCCTTCGCTACAGCCAAGTTGAGACAATGACTAGAACAGTGATTGTAGATAGCTAAGGGGTACAGTTTCCTAATCTCTGCCTGAGCACCCTTACCCACACCGGACATATTTGCTGGCATTTATGACAAACTTTGCCAGAGCCTCGTTTTTGTTGCATGCTGCAGGTCCACTTCTCGGCCGATTCCGGACTGATTCTTTTTACATCTGTTTTTATACTGCAGTACTTCCGAGGAAGACGGAGGCAGGGGTGGCCCGAAGGGGTTGGGGGGGGGGGGGGGGGGTGACTCAACCCCCCCCCCCCCGCCTTTTGCTAAGTCGTATCAGAAGTTTATTTTGGCCTTTTGCTAAGTCGTATCAGTCGTTTATTTTCGCCTCGCCGAGGTCCCGGGCATTCATTTTAATTAAACAAACAATCAGAGTCGTTTACAAAAAAAATGTTGATTTTGTCTCTGCACAGCTTCAGTCGGAAGCCCGTCCCTAAAGACAATTCGAGTCGTTTAAACCAAGTTTTGTAACCCCGATAGGTCGGAGACATGATTCATGGGGCAGCAATGCGGCTACCTGTTCTACTCCAATGTGAATTGGATCTGCCTCACTCAGGTCTTTCAGATTTTACTCTGTCAAAATTACAATAGGTAAAATAGGTTAGTTGTTAAAGTGAAATCTGACTGGATAACATTTACCTTATAGACCAAAAGCGAGAGACAAGGTTATGTGCATTGATTTTTGGTCAAACTTTGGCTATAAGTGAAAAACGAAGGAATAGAATTTTTAAACAGAATGGAAAAGCCATCAGCAATCGAATGACAGGAGACCCGCGAAACAAGTGTGCCCACAGCAGATGGAAATATGTCGATTACAAAGAGAGGTCCAGGTGGTAACAACGCTTGAACAGGACGCAGACGCTAGAATAGCTCATTTTAGTCGGGAGGTACAGTTTTGGCCTCTATGCTAGTCGAGGCGTTACTATTCAAAATGTTTGGGGGGGGGTCGCCCCTGTCGCCCCCCCCCCCTTAATATACACTACTGTGTGCAAGCCCAACCAAAATTGGTTGATGATGCATGAATTAGGGTTTAAGACTTAGCTGATCCAGATGAGGATTTCACATAGGCCTTAGACTATGTGCGCTAAGATAGAGGAATGTTGGGATTTGAATAGTAAGTGGATAAATTCGTAAATGTTATATTCCTCTTCTTTCTTCTCATCATCTTGGATGAATAAAAGCTTTTAATGAAATTAAATGCCAGAAAAGCACCAGAAACCAAAACGAGTTTTTGCAACATTGGCATGGATACATATCAGAGCTTTCCAGACCAGTCTACCAAAAACCCTATCTACCATATCTAGCATACCCTATACCAAACAATGAACACATTATGCTAAATGCTGGGTCCTCTAACCCAATCAAATACTGATGGTTTGAAAGAACCGAATCCGTTGGAAGCAAAACAAGAGCTGGAAGCTCATATGGCACTTGTAAGGCTGGGTCAGATGGAAGTGATGGTCAAAAGTATTTTTTTCCCCTTTTCCGTTAAGGTGCGCCAAACTTGCTAGGCTGGGTCAGAGGATGGAATTGATGGTAAAAAGTTTTTTTTTTTTTTTTTTACTTTTCGTTTGAGATGCGCACTTTAAGGGTGCTAAAATGAATTTCTAAGCAAAACCATTGAGACAAAAAGGATCATGTGCTCATGGCGATCGTGAAAAAGTAAATTTTGCTTAAAAGTATTTTTTGTACTTTGCGGTTAAGATGGGTTCTCTAAGTGATGGTCGGATCTGAGAGCGACGATGTCTAACCCAATGATGTCAAGTTTCTAATGCTCCAGAATAGTTTTATCGTCCTAGCACATCTGGAAGTACCTTAACTCACGAGCACCGGAATTCTGGACACCCCCTACAGCTGTCTCCCCCCCCCCTCGCTCTCCCCCCCCCTCGCTACCCGAATCCGGTCCGATTCTGTCACTGATGCACCTAGGACTTGTGCCAGTACTTCCCACCAAGTTTCATCCTGATCGCTCCACTCTATGCGTTCAGGTTCAGGTTCAGGTTCAGGTTCTTTTATTTCAAAAAATACTTTTTGACAATATATTTTGATCACTGGGGGCCGGCAGGGATACGAGCTCGTTAGCTCGGCCCCATTTTAAACACTGACTATATGAACATAGTATAAATGAGTCGTTCCTCTGTAAATACACTCACAAAAGAAAGAAAAAGAATGTCCGGTTCTCCCCTCCGACCTCCCCCCCTCCTAGTTCATCGGATCCGGTCCGGACTTGAAATGGGACATGCTGAGACAGGAGGTCTTTAAAGATGTCAAGTTTCGTTAAGATCCGATAATCCATTCGAAAGTTATGCATGCTACTCATTTCCGGATTCTGCCGTCTCCCTCTCCCCTCACGATAGTCAGATCAGGTAAGCAACTATTTCCAAGTTAATCTGATCGGGTCCCTGAGATGCCTGCCAAGTTTTATCGTCCTAGCCCACCTGGAAGTACATTAACTACGGATCGCCGGAATTCCGGAACCCCCGCCACCTGCCCCCACAGTTTCCGAATCCGGTCCAGTCCTGTGAGTGATGTATCTAGAGCGTGTGCTAGTCCTTCGCACCAAGTTTCATCCCGATCGCTCCACTCTGAGAGTCCAGTTCTCCCCTCCGACAACCCCCCAGATTCGTCGGATCCAGTCCACACTTGAAATGAGACATCTGAGACACGAGATCTTTCCAGATATCAAGTTTCATTAATATCCGATCACCCGTTCGAAACTTATGCATGTCCCTATTTTCCGGATTCCGTCACCTCCCCTTCCCCCACGATGGTCGGATCGGGCAAGTGACTATTTCCAAGTTAGTTTGGTCGGGTCCCTGATATGCCTGCTAAGTTTTATCGTCCTAGCCCACCTTGAAGTACATTAACTACGGATCGCCGGAATTCCGGAACCCCCCTCCAACTCCCCCCCACAGTGTCCGAATCCGGTCCAGTTCTGTCAGTGATGTATCTAGAGCTTGTGCTTGTTCTTACCACCAAGTTTCATCCCGATCGCAACACTCTTAGAGTTTCACACGATTTCCGGTTCCCCCCTCCGACTCCCCCCAGATTCACCGGATCCTGTCCGGACTTAAAATGAGATATCTGAGGCACGAGATCTTTCCAGATATTAATTATCATTATGATCCGATCACCCGTTGGAAAGTTATGAATGTCCCTATTTTCCGGATTCCACCACCTCCCCCTCCCCCCGCGATGGTCGGATCGGGCAGATTACTATTTCCAAGTTAGTCTGGTCTGGTCCCTTATATGCCTGCCAAGTTTCATCGTCCTAGCACATCTGGAAGTACCCTAACTCGCAAACACCGGACTAACCGACCGACCGACGGAAATGTGATCGGTATATGGCACTTGGCCGAAAGGCAAGTGCCATAAAAATTGGTTGATTTTTTGTCAAAACTGTAATTTTTTCTTAAAAGCAGTAATTTCTCTTAAATCAGTAAGTAAGTAAGTAATTTATTGGTAACCCGCCATTCCAAAAAAGCGGAGGAAATGAAAGAAAACAAAAAAAAGACATAGCCAGTATCTAACAATGACTAGACAGTCAGTAAACACCTTGCCCCAAACATTTTGGCTAGTAACGCCTCTGCCAGCTTGTATAACGTCAATATCACATTCGATGGTGTAGAATAGTGTATCCACGTTAGCGATAGTATTTATTTATTTATTCAACTAAATCAACAGCCAACAAGGGCCATATAAATCTTCAAACAACAACAAAAAACAAAATTAGCAACAACACATTCAGTCTAGCACACTAGCCCCTTTTCAGGCACGGTGCTCAAACGTCTAGCACCATGCCTGGGTGCTAGATGTTCAAGCACTGTACCTTGGATTTCATGTATGGTGCATGGATTTCAGTATACAGTGCATGCATCAAAAACACAGTTTCTGTCATGACGACTGAGCACCAGCTCGGACAGGGCTGAAATTACTACCATGAATTAGAGAAATCAAAGACAATCCTTTATATATTTTTCACAACAAAAACAAAAGGGCTCGGCTGATGACAGATGTGAAAAACCTCATTTCCTTTTCTCCATAGTCAAGGGTTTTGCATGCAAAGTGTCCTCTGCCTCAGCTTTTTCTACCTAGCAGCCAACCAGAATATTAGCTCTTGGGGAATAGATAGGGAAAATACATGGAAAATAGATAGCGTGCTGTTAGGTTTTTCATCTCCATCATCATTAGAGCCCTTTTGTTTTTGTTGTTATAAATATGTCAAGGATAGTCTTTGATTTCTCTAATTCATAGTAGTAATTTCAGCCCTGTCCAAGCCGGCGCTCAGTTGTGATGACAGAAACTGTGTTTTTTCTCTATGCACTGTATACTGAAATCCATGCACCATACATGAAATCCAAGGTACAGTGCTTGAACGTCTAGCACCCAGGGATGGTGCTAGACGTTTGAGCAACGTGCCTGAAATGGGGCTAGTGTACTAGACTAAACACATTAGTTGCATTTTTGCAGATACCATGGTATTTGATACCATGGTCTAAAGTCGTTTTTGCAATTATCGTGATATCTGGCTAGTTATTGTGGTATCTGGTATTCAGATACCAGGGTCAACCATGGTAACTCATCTTCGTATCTGAAAAAGTCATCTCACTTTCATAAATTTTTGTCAGATTGGTGGGAAAGAAGTCTGACACTTAGTGATGTGACTGAATATAATTTTTTTTTCTGGGACGACATTGAGCAGTGAAATTTTGGCAATTGTGGTTTTAGCAGAGAGCAGAGAAACTGTATATCACATACCACAATAACTGCAAAAATGACGAACTGGAGATCTGGTTACTGTGATAACAGATACCATGGTATTTGCAAACACACAACTATTGTAATCCATTGCTCAAAAACCAGGGAAAAGTTGCAAAACAGCAACTTCCCCCACAATAACCATATTGGAAGAGACAGGCTCATCACAGAGCAACACAGATCCATTGGACCTTATCGCTCTGAAGTGCGAATCAGTCAACCACAAACCCATGATTTTTGGATACCCTATGCCAAACGTTGGATATGTCTAGCGTTTGACATAGCCTATGCCTAACGCTGGATACGCTATGCCAGATGCTGGATACTGTAACCCAGTAAAATATTGATGATTTGAGTGAAGCTAAAAAATCAACCAATCAGAACTTCTTTATATTGGGGTCGGTCAAGGTTACATTACCAACAGGTATCTGACGTTTGGCATAGGGTATCCTGCGTTAGGCATAGGCTATGCCAAATGCTAGATACACCCGGCGTTTGGCATAGGGTATCCAGCGTTAGGCATAGGCTATGCCAAATGCTACATATACCCGGCGTTTGGCATAGGGTGTCCAAAAATCAGGGATTTGTGGTGGACTGGTGTGAATTAAGGTAAGGTAATGTGCAGCCCAGACCTGACCCAGAAAGGGCTATGGTAAATGCTAGATATGCCCAAGATATACCCAGAGGCAAGCCAGAGTTTGCCACAGACCCACAGGTATTGGGTATTGAGAAAACAGGGATTTGTGATAGACTGTCACAAGACCAAAACGAGACTGCCAGAATAACCCTTGACTTCCGTTATATCATTTCCATGGTATCTCTAATCAAAGAAAATAATCAGCAATCTCTAAAACTGATCTTGCAGACACGGCCTGAACCTGTGAGCTCCAGTAGTCCAGAAGCAGCCCAGAAGTAAATGTAGGGAAAATGCCAGAAGAACAACTAAGCCAGCATAAAAATTCTTTTAAGAGAAAAAAGGCAATTTACTTTAATTCTCTGAAGCAATCAATAATGTCTTGTTCCATTGAAAATACTAATAATTTTACAAAACAATATCAAACACTGGGGGAGTTGGTAACTCCTTTTGTGGCTCCCGGTTTCCTAAATCTTTTCATGTGCTGGATGGAAAGTGAGCGAAGACAAGACAAGACTGCATTCTGTTGCAACAGAGGCATCTAGCGTTTTAACTAGAAGCCTACGACGATCGATGGCGTCTGAGTTGCGTTTCATTTGAAGTTCACAGTACAGCGGGAGCGGTTGGCAAACTGTAAGAGCGTGTTCCATCCTACTTATCGTAGTTACTACGCATGACGTCACAGATTCTTCCTTTTTCTCGCCAAGGCTGGAACAGTTTTTTTCATTTTCGAGCAGAATATGATGCCACGGGCGAATCCGACCAATCACGTGACAGAGCTCCATAGTTACCACGCTTAACTAAGCCGCGTTCGATTCACATTTCAAGTTACTACGCTCCCGAGCATGGTAAGCAAATATTTACTATTAGTTACTATTAACTATTTACGAAGTTGGAACACGCTCTAAGTTGCCGTTTTATTCCTGGTGGACTACGTCGGAAGGTTCACTGAACTGTTCCCTGCCTTACCCAGCGTACAAACTAGCGGGTCCGCTGGCACTCAGCGGGTGGTCCGCTGGCAAATGAAACCCAGGCTTCACCTTCCAGATTCCCAGACGTCCGGGGCTTCCGCCTAGTCAAGCCAACCCTCCAGGATTTTCATTCTAATGATGACAGCTAAATTTGCTGTTCTTCAAAATTTCCTAGATGTCCCCTTTACATTTCAAATATCTCATACATCCCAGTCACAACTGTCAATCACTTTCCCTTTTCTTCCTCCATTTGCATATTTGTAGTGTCTCTCGAACGGGTTGCCTCTATGGCACCTTCCAGACATTTGGAATCTGGGGTGTCCAACACCCCCGACTTCCAGACGGTTTTGGCCTGGCTTCACCTTCCAGATCCGTCTCGACGAAAACGCCTGTCTGGAATCCGGAAAAAAATCTGGAAGGTGAAGCCTGGCTTTAAAACGACCTTGGGCACCCCGCACTTTTCCAGCGTACAGCCCGCTGGCGAATAAAACGACAACAACCAGTCCGCTGTAGGCTGTACGGTGAACTTGAAAACGCAACTCTGGATAGCGCTGGCTGAAAAAAGTAGTAAAATTTACGAGCGTTACAGCAACAAGACCTAAGGTTTCGATGGGATTCCAAAAGTTCAATATTTGATCCAGACAATTGGCCATATTCCTGTTCAGCGCTTCCAAGCGGACTAGTTTCTGTTAATCCCCCTATGCCTCACCGTCAGCACTTGGATCAGACATGGTAAAATAGATCCGCAGGCCAGTGAGTGGAAAATCTGTCATCGCCAGCAGAAAGTGAAAGTGACCCACTACCCTATGGATTCGATTTTTTACTATGTCTACAGAGGTGTTGGTTATGAGGCAATGGGGGACTAACAGAAACTAGTCCATTTAGAGCGCTGAACTGTAATATGGCCAATTGGGTCTTGTCTTCGCCAGATCCAGTCTTCGTCAGACTCCTTGAACATTCTTACTATTAGAATTATAAAACAGATTAAGGCCAAATATTTAATCATCTGAGAAAACCAAGCTCAGGTGTGGATTCAGCATGTGTGTTTACCCCTATAATTCTTTTGACGAAACAGATTGAAACTTCCTGCCTTTCTTCTGCCAATTTTCTGGTTTCGGCGGAATTACATAACTATTTGTCCAGCGGAAAAATAAAGATGAAAAATGAATTCAGCGTATCTCCTTACACTTATTTCCAACATCTAATCAACTTCAAATAAAAATTTAACTTATAAAAAATGTTAGGTTTAAGCTGGATTACGGGCGATCTACTTGTCCGACGAGAAAATGGTTTTCATAATCATGTTCAGCATGTCTTCTTACGCCTTAAACGACTATCTCATTGGCGATTTAAAAATATTTTGTTTGCCTCTTATTTTGAACCCCCGTCCCCCACCCCTAAATGTAGGGGTGACAACAGTATCTGGTCTACCATGGTCCGCTGTCCGCCGTGATGGGTACGGCTACGTAACGGATCTGGCCAAGGAGCTGATGAGCGACAACATTTCTACGCGATATGACGAAGACCACAAGTCTACAAGAGCCGATTTTCTGGGTGAACAAGTCCAACAAATATTCTCTTTTGAGATCGTACCAAAGTCTTTGGTCTTCTTTGTGAAATGACCATAAACCAATTGTCTGCTATGGTCGCTTTCGGTTTGAGGGTAAATCACTCTTGAAAACGTGGTCTAACGAAGAGACCGGAATGGTGCAAGGAGACCAAATTTGTTCTGCAATAATAGAAAGGAGGCAGAATTTGACCCAAGAATTCGAATCAGCAAATTCCGGGACGCCTTGAAAATGGATCGCACTACCGTTGTCTAGTTTCAGCTTCGACGAGCGAGCAAGTACATCGGAGGCACCTGAGGACTGAAGTATTCTACAGGCCGGAAACGTGAGTAAATTTGTTTACGGATCAGGGTTCTAGAAAACATTTTGATGGAGTAGAAAAGAAAGAAAAATTGAAAGAAGAAAAAATACACAAATAATCAGATCGTACAAATATTACAAAACTAGCTAAAAGATACAGATTTCTACGAGTGCTTAGTAACGGATGAAATAGCTTTGTCCAGTTTATACAGGTTGTTTTCGAGTCAGGCGTACATACTTCTTTCATACTGTCTTTGAAGTCCCTAAACAACAGGCATACCTGATTCTTGTCGCAACTCTTGCGAGTTATGCTGAAGCGGACTTGACTGCGGGGAACCCCAGAAATCTGAGAATCTGGAAGGTGAAGCCTGGCTTTTACAGATATGCAAGACAACACAGGTTATTCAGAAACCAGAACAAAAAAACTGTTTGAGCCTTCAACCCTAATTAGCGTGGCATTCCCTGTTCCTGCTCTTGTGCTGTAAGTAGAACGTACATGAATCAGGCCTATTATTAATCCAGCGGTTCGGGCCAGCAGGTATCATAGTCGTAATGGACTAATGGCATATCATGACATTGTTTATTTTCTATTTTGCAGATGCGGTTCGTAATCGTCTCAGGAGGTGCTCAAATGAATGTGACGGTATATGGCCTAACCTTAGAAGAACTCAGTCAAGTGGTTCCGGAAATAGAATTCATGAAACATCCTCATTTTATTACTTCTGGTAAGTCATCTTACCGGTTTGGAGCAGATCAGTATTGCTGGGATCTCAAACGTGAGTGACAGGAGGCCTATGATATTCTCCGTCTTTCCGTCCCTCCGTCTGTAAGCATGACTAGTCTGGAAGAAAACGAGATATTTTGTTCATACTTGGTATTAGAATTCTTTGGGTCGTAGATCCATATTCCTATATTTAGGGGCGAGGGAGGGGATCCAGACAAAGGGGCGGACAAAATATTTCTTAAAAGATAATGAGATAGACAATTTAGGGGTCAGAAGACATTATCTTCGACATTATTATCGAACATTATCTTCTAGCCGGACAAATACTTTGCTCGGAATCCGGTCAAAACCGGAAAATTTGTGAAAGGAAAAGCTTTGTCCTCAGTTCATTAGAGGTTCGATTAGGGGTAAGGAGGCAGGCTGAACCCTTATATGAAAATCATTTTCTTGTCGGACAAATACTTTACTCAGAAATTCGGAATCAGGCAAAGAATCGAATTTTTTTTAAAAGTATTTTTTTTTATCTCAAGTAGATTAGAAGATGTAGATGTAAGGAGACACATCTATACATGAACAAAACTTTCTAAACTTACAGATAGTCGGCCGGGAATCGGGCCAAGAATGAACAACTTATTATAAGTAAGAACTGTTATCTCAAGTTGATTGTACAGGTTCGATGTAGGCGTAAAAATACCTGCTGAATTTGATACGTGACGCCCCTACATACAATGGCCAATTTGTGGCCTGAGTTTTCGCTAGAATATCTGGCTTACCTCATAAAAAACCGACAGTAGAATAATACCCTTCTATATATTTTTAATATGGTGTTGAATATCTGAATAGCCTAAGCTGTCTAACTGCCGTCACTGGTTCTATAAGATTGTAGATTGTGCCTATTTTACTATTTCGGCTCCAGGGAGGGTCGAGGCGGGGCAGGTACTTACAGAAACAAAAACTAAACAGAAACATATTTTGTCGGTGCATTTTTACTAACTTCTGGCAGGAGGTGTACCCCAGTGAAAACTTGTGCGATACAAGGTACCTTAACTGTTCATAGTCTTCTCTTTTTCTTTAGCAACGATCCACCGAAGTTCAATGTCTGCTTTGGCGTTTTTGGACAAGTTGGCCGCTTACTTTCACATCAAGATAGTGGGACAGTCAATGAGCGACTCGACCATAACTTGGACCGTCAACGTTCTGAATTAGATATTCTATTATAACAGTCGTTAGTAAATAAATAAGGTGAGGCTTAAGCCTAGAGTTTAGTCTACCGCATAAAATGCAGCATGAGGAACAGTCTTTGACCAAAATGAGCGTCCGGAACCTCGGTGAGGCCGACATAAACGAGTGATTTTTAATTTTTTGATTTAGTGTAAAGTTTTAAAGTTGGGAGGTTGGTGTGTTTGTTTTTTATTGTAAAAGAATTCGAGTCTTGTTTTTGTTGTGGATATAGTTGTTTTTGCCACCACAGTAGAGGTGCCCTATGGCGGAAGGGCACCTTTCGGCGTGGGTTGTGCTCTTCTGTTTTGTTTTTTGTTCAGTTAGTGTGTGTGTTTTGACTCGTTTTCATGTTACAATAATCATTTTGAATGCTTTTCATTTATTTTGATTTTTAATAGTTTTTTTTTTTTTTTATTGTAAAAAGTAAAGGTGAAAATATTAAGGTAATTGTTAAGTTATGAATAGAATTGTAAAGACAATATAATTTTAAAGTAAAAATAGAAAGAGTAAGTGCCACACTTGTGTCACTGAGTGGAGGAGGAGGGAAAAAAAAAAAAAAAACGAGTGAGGCGACTCAGCTAAAAACCGGGCGACGGGGGGGGGGATCCCCCTTGCCCCTCCTTCGCGCCACCCCTACCCCGTAGATCTGTAGGTCGGACTTCGACAAAAATGAATCAAAGAGTTTATTTTAATCCGTTCATGCCTTGTGCTTTTTGATGGGTAAGCTAATGAGTAAATTATCGTGATCTTCAGTTGTAAAAGCCAGCTGGAATGTGAACTGCAATCAAGGCATCAACAACTAAAACCTAAGCCATTGTAACGAGTGACCCGCAGACTCTGGGAAAATGCCAGGTTTCCTAGAAATATTGCCATGAGCCTCGAATCAATATCACCCAGGCTCATAGGAGACTCACAGGCTCACTCTTCAGGCTCAATGCCGCTCAAGTTTTGTGGCTTTGAGCCTGAAGAGGACCCTTGCAAAGAAGGGCCGAAATATAGCTCTGATAAAATTCAGCTGACGTATCCGTTTTGCACTGTCAAATATGAAGGGTGATGAAAAATGCTATTTGACGACATGACACGTATATGAGACCGAAATTTGGTTCCAAAGTATTGACATCGAATATCGGAAGTAAAACGATCAGTATATCGAAAAATCCAAATCAATCCAAAAAACTTCTGGCTCTTGGGCTCCGACCCTTGGAAACTCTTTCGGCCTGATCCCTCAACACTATTTTCCCTTATTTTGCCTCGATTCTCCAAAGACGCCTCCGTCGGCAGTGGCATCTATGAGCGATTTTGAAAAAACAAACGTAGGCAACGCCATCTAAATTTCAATTTGACTGGAGCGTGTATATTTGAAAGAAAAATCGCATGTTGTGCACACCTGATTTTGGCCTTTATTTCGTTCTTGGTCCTGGAAGGTAGAATTCTCTATTGCCAACTGTACTTTGCCTATTGCCTATTGCCAACTGAGATTGAATGATAATAACCCAGTTTTTGGCCTTATTCTGTTGATCTGTAGCTCTGAAACAACCAAGCCTAACCAACATGTGAGTTAAAACGTAAAGTCAAGACCAGTTTAAGATGTTAACTATTTAAGTTTTTGTTAGTAATTAAGGCCAGTGCTCAGTAGCTAGACCTAGACTAAAGCTGCGTTCGATTTGAGTCCTCCTTGTCTCGATCTTATCCTCTTCCTACTGCCTTGTCTGGCCTTGTCTGTTGTCACGGTTTAAAGCCTTTTTATTCGGCCTTGTCAGGCTGTTGTCAGGTGAATGACTCAAACAGACAAGCATCAGAAATAAAACGCAGTCGAGAAATGTGCCTGAGACCTTGTAGAGTGAAATTGGGCATGGCGCCCCAACGACTGGGCATGCATGGATGCCTGGCAAGTATGGGCATGGTTCCCATATGTCTGGGAACCATGCCCTGGCACTGACCTGGAGCATGGACATGGTACCCCTGTGAAATTTGGTTAAACTGAGTCTGGCTACATACCTAAATAGCATTGTCTTCCTGTCCTAGACCAAAAGATCCTGGGTAGCTAATTTCTTTGTGTCTTTAATTGCCAGCCTAGCCTAGATTACAACGGCAATACTATGTCTGTTCGAGAACTCGAAGGAAATTTCATCCTTCTGATCGAGGTCAGAATGACCTGCACCACAGAGGAAAGTGGTTACACCAAAAGAGTCTTCAAGGATTACAAAAAAATTTGACAGGACTTGGACACAGCAGATTGGAGAACAGCCCCATGAAAAATTATCTGAAAATAGAAGTACGTAGTGGTACGAAAAAGTAGCATGCAGTATCACTGATGCTACTACATGCTTCTCGGTCAAGACTACCGTGTTACAGCATGCTACTACTTAAGCTTATCCGACGCTAAATGTAAATGTGTAAAAGCATCTATACTCCTACATACTACTATAACATACATATTACTTGTTGAAGCATTTGCATAAAGTAGCACTGATAGTCTTTCATATTCTTGATAAAGTCGCTGCAAAGTTGCACATACGATTCTTTGTTAATACATAGCACTAGGTTTTCCGGAGCCGGTATTGTGGTATTGCATATGATTCGTAAAACTATATACACCTACATACTCCTTTATATGACTGTCTCAGTTTGAATCGATTTCGCATGGAAGTAGTCTGAGTTGATCGTTCCGTGGTACCGATAAGAGTTGCATGTAGTTGTATGGGTGATACTTCGTGATATTACGAATATTCCATAGAATTGAAATCAGAACTTGTAACAAACCTGAATTTGCTAGAAATTTATCACTGCATTCAGGCCCGTCATTTCAGGAAAACCTAGGGGGGGGGGGCAAAGAATTTTCAACCCCTAGGACCATCATTTCACTGAAAAATCCGGGGTGGGGGTATTTCCAGACACGTTTTTGTTTAGTGATAGCCGTGTATCCTTTGCCTAAAGGTAAAATTCGGCAGTTTTATTGCAAGTCTAGATTTCTATAAACTAGTACAAAAAGGGTAAGAAAAAGTAATTGCTAAGACGAATTTCCATATAAAAAGAACTAAACAAGGGGATAGCGCCTGTTCCCTAATGCAGCAAATCTGTCTACAACCTCTTCCACATTGAGGCAGTTCGCCTCCTCTTTATTACATGCGATAACAAGTAAACTATTCAGTCTTTCATCACCACAGGTTGTACGTAAATATGTCTTTACGTGCTTCATGGTGCTGAACAATCTCTCATTCGTCACTGAAGTCACTGGGAGGGTAAGAGTGATATCAATAATTTTGATTATTTCGCTGAACGCACTCGGCAGCTTTGAAAGCTCGGACCGAACTTCCCAAATATCGGAGAGTCGAATTGGCATCGACTGCAAAAGTGATTTTGCAGCACCAACTTGTGAGGCAAGGACAATATCATCTATTGCACATGCTGGATACAAACTGCACATTTCTTGTATCTTCTCCACGGAAAGAAAATTTGGCGATTCCGGGTTCACCGCAGACAAACTCTCGTAGAGGCTGGAGTTTTCGGTGAAGCGCGCGTCAATTTCATAGATGAATCGATCAATCGAAGAATAAAGAAGGCTAGCCTTGTCACTCTGATGGTCACTACTACTATCAACATCCCTTCTTCCTGTCGAAAAGAGAACAAAGTAGTCCACAAGCCTTTGAGAAGCCACCCTGTCTCGCCTCGGTCGTTGAGAAGTGTTTTCCTCCATCGGTATTCCGATTGAAGTCGCTATTAAGCTCGATTCACTGACGCACGTTAGCCAGTATTGGTCTGTGCGGCAGTCCTGCAAACTTTTCTTCGTTGCTTGGATCAGTTCAATAGCTTTTATGTAGTTTATCTTTGGGTTCTGGAGCTCGCACGAGACCGAATGAACCTGGCAAAGTAGCTTTTCCATGACGACCAAGCAACGCAGAAAGGGCATGGTGAAAATCCGATCCCTTAAGCCCTTGGCCTCAGCTGCAATTTCCAAATTGCCTCGCTGCTCAGAAAGCGCATCAAGGACTTGCACGATTGGTTTCATTCGCAGTTTTATCTTGCGAACGGACTTGTACCAGTAGCTCCATCTAGTGTCTACAAGCCTCTCTAACTCGAGAACTTCCAGCCCAAGATCCTTCTGGGCTTTGACAAACAACTCGTGGCGTGGAGAACTCTGAGTTAGAAACACGTACAGCGACTGCACCACTCGAAAAAATTCAACGATTTGTTGGTTCCCCTTGATAGTTTGGATCAGGACCAAATTCAGCCTATGTGCGTGGCAATGAATGTATACTGCCTGTGGTGCATACTGCTGCCTGACTTTAGCCTGTACTCCACTAAACGGGCCACTCATTACCGATGCTCCATCATAACACTGAGCAACGCACCGACCCCAACTTAGCTTGTTCTGGAGAACCAGTTTATTAATGGCTTTGGTTAGTGACTGGGCGTCTAACTTTTCAATATGGTAAACTCCAAGTGGTTTTTTCCACACCGAGCCATCCGTCGTTGTCGAGCGGATGACGAAACTCAGCTGCTCTTTCTTCGACACGTCTTTCGATTCGTCAACAAGAAGTGACCAAAATGGGCCCAATTGCTCGGTAATAGATTTTCGGATCGAAAAAGCAATGCTTTCGATGATCCGGTTTTGATATTCCGGTGAACTGTAATGCCCATATCTCTGTTTCAATCTCTCTCGAAGTAGGGGGTCCAGTTCCCCCATCAATTCAAGAAGCTCCAGGAAGTTTCCCCTCTGGCTTGAGTTACGACTCTCGTCATCACCACGGAACGCCAAGCCCTGCTTCGCTAGAAACTTGGTTGCCAGTGTTAGTAATCGAATATGGCTCCTATTTTCTGCAACCTCTGCCTTTCTCTGGTTTGAGCATTGACTAGCAACCGAATGAACATACCCAGATGACACTTTGCTAAAGTTGTGCCATGCCACGATGCTGTCTTTGTGTCGAGTACTAGCCCCATGCTGTGTAAATATGCTTTTCGCGTCTTTCCGTTTCTTTATCCCCTTGTGCACGAGAGGAATGTTACATGCAGTTTCCCCAGGACGGATCCTGTCCCCACCAAACTGACGACAACAGAAACAAAATACCTTGTCTGCTGACACGGAATATTCTAACCATGGAAACTGGAAGAAATAGCCAGTATTGAAGCGACGAGACGAAGTTTGGGGGTACTCGTTCAGCTTCGGCTGGGTAGGGCCCTCAGTCGGGGAACTTGACAGATCTAAGAAAACAGATGAAGTAGAAGAAACCACCTCAGCATTCATTGCAGCAACTGGAGTAGGGGCTGAATTGACCACGGCTATCAGTGTAGCAAAGACTGTCTGAGTAGTTGCCCCAGCTGCTGCAGAAAAAGCGGTTGTATTTTGAGGTACTGGATCGCATGCTGTTGACTGTACCACTCTTTCACCTAAAACACCCACTTCATCCGTCGCAGCATTTGAAGTAGAACTTGCACCGCTTGCAGGACGAGAGCTAGATCGAAATAGTTTTATGCGTTCATTTTGCAGCGTAGGCGATGGTTACGTTCGTAAACAAATACAGGCTGTCACTGTGCTACCGGTGATCGCGCTTTCTTATCCGAGCCGGATACCTATTTAGAAAGTTTAAACAGGTGCGTTCCGACGGTGCGACCCCCCCCCCCCGCAGCACCCGTCCTAAAGCTTCTGGCCATTCGCTAAAATTTTGTATCCCACCCCCAAAAGTAGCCTCAAGCCTGTAATCGGACCGCCCCGAGTTCAGAAACAATCAAAATTGTGTGTTTCTTGACGGCTTGATTAAACCAAAATGAACGCATAATATTGTTAAATGAACCTTTTCTGTCTTCGTTCTTCTTCACTTTCTGTGTTTTTGCGCTTAAAAAAGCTTAAAACAGTTGGCTGATGTCTGCTCATAATAATCCACAATAATTTCTTCGCAATCAATCCTTCATTCACTGCACTAAACTCAACCAACTCTGTCCAAGTCTGCAACTAACCTTAGCAACAACATATTTTCCCAGTCCAAACGTCGAAATGAGACACGTTGTTTTGACTCGAAATGGGCTTGAAAGCAAAGAAACGAATCAACGAAATAAAACTGATAGGAGGGGTTCTGAACTCTCAGGTGGTGAGTGAGTCACTGACTGAATAGTAAGAGAAAACACTTAAAGCCAGGGAATTTCTGCAAGCAAAGTGGGAAAGGCAGTACGTTTGGGTCTATGCAGAAAAATAAAGGTAAATTGAAATTTTTCGAAAATCAGGGTGGGGCAAATGCCCCCCTGCCCCCCCCCCCCCCCAATTTACGGGCCTGACTGCATTCCACTGTTTTGCAAGTGCCTCTTTTCTGTAAAGTGCGAAATATTTCATAAACTGTTTCCGCAGTTAAACTGTATTATCTAATACTAAAGCATTACCACGCAAATTTTGAGAGTGCCTGCCCTTAACCTATAAGTTTTTAAGAAATCAGTCAATTTTCTATATTAAGAATATTGTAATACAATAGTTATCCAAAGCCGGTTATGCGAGCTCACAATTGGTGAAGTCGAACAGAAGATGAAGGTAGTAAAAAAGTAAGTCAGATAAAACTGTTGCAGGTGTGATTTTAAAACAATACACCCGGTTCCAGGAGTAATGCGACGCTAGTTATGCTATCGAGCTTACGACAGTTCCAGGACTGCCTCCTCCAATTCGCACGGAACTGACCTGACCCGATCTGGAATTGTGATTACTGATTGGTATTATTCCTTGCCTTAAAAAATCCGCCCGGTAACCGGTTAATTATTTTATCAACGACTACTATATTTAGCAGTTTTAAGTAGTTGCATGGAATCGTATGCAGGGGTATGGAGTACAGGCGTAGCGATACCATGGAATCGTATGCAGTGGTATGGAGTATAGACGCAGCGATAGCATGGAATCGTATGGAGTCCAGACGCAGCGAGTTCGGAACAGATATCCCACGCACCACGTAGTAGCATGAAATACTACATTCGGACTCAGTAGTATCCGAATACTATGAAGTAGTATAGTAGTATAGAAGTCTACGAAAAAGCTGCATTACTACTACATATTACTACCCAGGGTAGTAGTATCATGCTACTACAGGCCCCGAAAATTTTTCATCGGGAGTCATGTCAGCTAAACCAGTAGACACTGCCTGGACACTGTTTCGGGATCTTGTACTGCAAACCGAAAAAAAAACACTACAGTAAGAAGCCTAAGACTCTACCTTACCTGTCCACGTCTACTAAACAAGCAATAAAAAAGCGAAAACATGCATGGGCTAAGTACCGAAAAAATTCATCTCCCGAAAACTTGGGAGCATACAAACATGCCAGGAAAATGTGCAAAAAGGCTGTCAACAAATGCATGTTTAAGCACGAAGAATCCCTAGCGACTGAATAAAAAAGAAACCCAAAGAAATTCTGGCGGCACATATCATCCCTGAGACCAGTTCAGAAGTATTCCCCCCCTCCAAAGATGTGATGGTACCACCGCTACAACCCCCCCGGAAAATGCAGAGTCCCTAAATCAGCAATTTGCCTCAGTTTACACTAACGATGTAGACGACAAAGACCTCCCTGGAACGACAAAATACCCAATCACCACACCCATGGAAAAAATTGCTGTTTCGGAATCGGACGTCGAGAAGCGGCTTGCTGCCCTAGACCCCAATAAATCAAGAGGACCTGATGGGATACATCCAAGAACAGTGAAAGAGACCAGCTCTGTCCTAGCACCAATCTTAACAAGAATATTCCAACTGTCACTTGACCAAGGATCTGTACCTGAGGATTGGAAAATGGCCACTGTCACTCCCATTTACAAGAAAGGAAACAAAAACTCACCAGAGAATTACCGTCCAATCAGTTTGACCTCTGTTATTTCCAAAGTCATAGAAGGCGTTGTCAACAAAGAAATCACCCAGCACCTGACAGAAAATAAGATCATTTCCCAAAGCCAACATGGCTTCATCTCTGGCAAGTCTGTAGACACCAACCTAATAGAGTCTTATGAGATGGTCACTAACTTTCTGGAGTAAGCCAAACCAGTTGATGTTGCACTACTAGACCAGGCCAAAGCGTTTGACAAGGTTAGCCACAGGAGGTTGCGCATCAAGGTTGATGCATGCTCTGTTCACCCACAAGCTGTGGATGGGGTTTAGAACTTCCTGACTGGACGTAAGCAAAGAGTACGTGTCTTTGGGACGGCAGGTGAGGAGGTCCTATCATCAGAAGTTGCAGTACTTAGTGGAGTACCGCAAGGGACAGTTCTAGGACCAACTCTCTTCAACATCTACATACGATGCCCGTCAGCTGCTAAAGAACCCCTTACCGCAATATGCAGATGAGTCTAAGCTAATTGCCAACGCTCTGACAAACACCCTTCAAGAGGATCTGGACACTCTAGCTGATTGGTCAAGTGACTGGAAACTGGAGTTCAACCCTGACAAATGCCGTATACTCCCCTTCGGACACAATAATCCAAAACGATAATACCACATGAGAAGACCCGGATCAGGCCCCCCAGTTCCAATCCTACCCACCTCAGAAGAGCGAGACCTCGGAGTCTTTGTAGATGATCAACTGAAGTTCCATTCCCACACCAAAAAGGTGGTGGCAAGCGCCAATCGGACTCTAGGGATGATCAAACGCTCAATCACATCGCAAACCAGCCGTTATGATGAAGCTATACAAAGCCTTGGTCAGACCACCCTTCTACAAACATGACAAGAAGCTCATCGAAGGCGTCCAGAGGCGAGCCACAAAATCCATTCGTGGCCTCAAAAACACTGCCTTATGAACAACGGCTGCAGAAACTAAAACTCCCAACACTAGCTTACCGGCGGAAGAGGGGAAACATACTACTTGTCTTCAAACTACTCAACTCTAATTGTCTCCCTTCCCTCTTCGCTCCTGACAGCAATTCAGGGACTAGGGGCCACTCCCGGAAGCTGTTCCGAAGATCCTGCTCCTCTCGTGTTCGCCAGCACTTTTTCAGCAATCGTGCTGTTCCTTTGTGGAACGGCCTGTCTGATTCAGCTGCGACTAGTGAAACACCTGAGCGGTTCTAAAAGCGACTCGACTAGGACTGGTGTGCGCAACCGAGGAAAGTGTACTGGAGTGCCCCAGAAACAGTGACTCGGAAATAAATGTACACCATCATCAACCGCAAGCGACTCATCGGGATTCAACATCCTTATTGGTTGCAAGTGCAATTTAAGATAATATTCTGATCCAACATGCTCTCTGTCTGTATATATACTACCGTATATCCAGTACCTTTAGAAGCTTAATTGGAGGATTTTGTTTTTTCTAAATTTCAAGTTCACATTAAAACGCGATCTTTGAATTTATTTAAAGGAAAATAATTGAGGAAAAAGGTTTGCATGGGAAAGAAAGAAGTGGAATCCTTAATAGATTTACAGCGGTTGGCGGGGTATGTCTTATGAAACTTCACAACCAGGTTATAGACAAAAATCAAAAAAAGTTCAACAAGGTTTACGAAAAAGGTCGTCTAAAGATGAAATAGCTACTGACGAATTCTCTCATCTGTTTACTCGTATATTTGTTCTTATAATCAAACCTATAAACAACCAGTTACGCCTAGCCAAACCCAGACAATCATGGTTAATTTGTTCACTACGTCCTCCCCCCCCCCCCACATAGACACTTGACTCCCACTGAGCCTTGTGCAAACAGAGGTGGCTTGACTGTTAAAGTCTAGGCTATTGTGTAAAGATAACTCGTTTCTGGTTTTTTTTTTTTTTTTTGAAACAATAAAATTTATAGTTGGATTCCTTCTTTTATCTTTTTGGTTTACGGCTATAATACAAAATCTGCCAGTAGCCTACTCTCATTTATGATTAACTGCTTCGAGTTATTTGTATGATGAGGCCTATGGCCTTGGGACAAATAAAAAGATATTTTATGTGTGGCTTCTCTCAGGAAAAAAAAAGGATTTTTGTCATTCTAGACTGTGAACAGACAATGGAAGTAGCAGCCAACAAGTTCGCCAGCAAAAACATGGAAAAGCTGAATGAACAACGACTTGTCGGGAAGTACTGTGACCTGACGCTAGTATGTCAAGGAAGGGAATTCAGTGCGCATAAAAATGTACTTGCATCAAGTTCGGAATATTTTGAAACTATGTTTGAGAGTGGACTTAAGGAGAGTAATTGTGAAAAAATAGAACTTGAGGGATTTACTCCTGATTCTCTTGAGGTTGTACTGGAGTATCTCTACACTGGACATGTGGACATGAGCTTAGATATTGCAGTACAAACTTTGAAGGCGTTTTCACTGATGATGTTGGATGCAGGTGTTCTGCAGATTGATGATAAACTGGCTAAAGAAGCATCCACCAATCTCCAGGGGATTCTGGACGTTATTTTAGAATTTAGTGGTGTAGAAAAGGCTAGAGAAGTTGTTATTGACTTGATCCTTGAACTAGCACCTTCAGAAAGGGCTCTGTTTCTAAGCAAGCTGAATGTTGATATGATGTCTGGCTTAGTCCAGAAAGGAGGAAAAAAATGTGATGGTTTCTTCGCTGATGTTCTCAATTGGTTGAAGGAGAAATCAGAAAGCGAAGTTGTTCGTGTTGTTGAGAAACTTGACTTATCACAACTATCCACATCAAGTGTCTTAGCTGCTTTTGCGACTCTCCATATAAGAACCAAGTCATTTGATGGTTTGCTGCTTCAGAAATATGTGGAACTATACAAAAATGAAAAGCGTGGGGTTGTAAGTTTCACTGTTCCAAACATCTCGAAGCTTGGAACTGATCCTGTTTGGTCCCAAAAAGTTGGCCTATCTGGTCTGCTTTGGCGGTGCTCAGTGTCGCGTCAAACAGACTCTGCAGGTGATTTCATGTCCTTGTTCTTGTGGTGCAGCGGAAACAGTGATTCCAAATATTATGAATGTGAAGTTAGTGCCACTTACAAAATTCTCGGAGTTGGAGAATATAAAAAACATGGATCTCGACATATTTTCAGAAAAGAGAGCCATGGCCGAGGATTCAACGCATTTGTTTCCTGGAAGGACTTGGTGGACCCGACCAAAGGCTATGTCACAAAAAATGAAGCTAGAGTTGAAATTGAAATTGTGATTGAAGCTGTATCTGTTGTTTGGAAACAGTGATAACCCCCTTGGAGAACCTTGCATAATCGGCTGTTTTTTTCTTCTTCGTAATTTGTAACATCGCTGAACCAGAAAGATAGAGATATTTAGACTAGTTTAGTTGAAAGTATTGTATCAGCAGGGGTGGCCCGAAGCACTCAGGCCAGGGGGGGGTGTGACCCCTCATTTCAACGACTCATGGATCGTAATATACGACTCGCAGGTACCACAAAAATGAACTGTTGCGACAATGTGGCAATGGCGCACATTCCCCACCAACAAATAATAGAGCCGGTGTAAAACTAGCTGCAATGCACCAGCTGAAATTATTCTTGTAATCAAAATTTGTGTATACATACCTTCATAGCCTCTGCTTTACATTTCAACTTTCGCGTAAGAGGAAAGCTTTCAACGCCTGTACCAGGGACAAATTAATGGAAGCGCCGCAGGCGAATTTTTTTTAATCATCCTTTGTCTAGAAAGAGTCTAGCCAGCCTTTAATGTGTTTCAAATCTAAAAAGTTCCAAGCCCAATCGCCAAGTAAATGACACACCGTTCCTCTAAGTAGAGAATACTATGAAATGTGCCACAGGCGAATTTTGTGAAACGCCGAGGAGGAGACCGTCTTTTTGCAATCCCATTGAAAAGGAAAAAACAGCTTTGAAATAACAAATCTGACCGTCGAAAAAAGTGACAAAATAGTGGCGACAGAAATAAGAGTAGATTTGTTCCGTATTAAAGCAAAAAAAGTAATTTCTGAAAAAAAAATCCTGATTTACGGACGCAAGCCGAGGAGCAGGGCTTCATTTTGCGATCCCAACGAAAAATTAAGAATATCTATGAAATCACGCCTCTGTCCATCGAAAAGGTGACAAAACAAACCCCATAGAAAAGAAAGTAGATTTGCTCTGAACTAATAGCAAAAAAAGTAATTTTCACGTTCAGAACACACAAACAGATTTGCCAGTGCGTTAAAAAAAAAAAATCCGGATTTACGGACGTAAGCCGAGGAGCAGAGCGTCATTTTGCGATCCCAACGAAAAATTAAGAATAGCTATGAAATCACGCCTCTGTCCATCGAAAAAGTGACAATATAAACCCCATAGAAAAGAAAGTAGATTTGCTCCGAACTAATAGTAAAAAAAGTAATTTTCACGTTCAGAACACACTTCCTCAGAAACGAAAAGAGGAAAACAGATTTGCCAGTGCGTTAAAAAAAAAAATCCGTATTTACGGACGTAACGAACTTTTGGTCTTGGCCTGACAGGAGTTTACAGATATAAAAAAAGACGCCAGGTTCGCCGACGAGACTTGAGTTGCGTTTTTTTCCGGGTGATCTGATGTACTTTTGTTTCATAATGAAACTACCGTGTAGCCTACCGTTTTATTTGTCACTCGACACACTCACGTGGGGGGGGGGGATGCACCCCCCCCCCGATGTTGTTTGCTAGCCGGTAAAAACTAGATTTTTCGTAAAAAGAATCGATTTTTTGGAGAAACAGTCGATTTTTCTTTAAAACGGTCAGTTTTCTTTAAATCAGTCGATTTGTCCGCAAAAAAAGACGGTACAAATTACCAGCCAGTCGGTAAATACCTTGCTCCTCCCATATTTGTTAGTACTATGATTCGCAGTCAGCAGTGATACATACGACTCGCAGTCAGCTTTGGCCGAAGGAATATTTTTGCTCCTCCCCCCCCCCCCCAAAAGATTTTGATAGTAACGCCCCTGCTAGCATAGAGGCCAAAAATTTACCTCCCGACTAGAATGAGCTATTCCAGTGTCTGCGGAACCCCTCCTGTCCTGGGAAACGAATTTCGGGTATATATTAAAATCCTCCTTGTCCTTTTCAAGCGTTGTTCGTACCTCAACCTCTTTGTAATCGACATTTTTCGATTTGTTCTGGCACACTTCTTTCGCGGATTTCTGATGGCTTTTCCATTCTGTTTAAAAATGATATTCCTTCTTTTTTCACTTATAGCCAAAGATGACCAAAAATCAATGCATATAACCTTGTCTCTCGCTTTTGGTCTATAAGGTATTTCAATGTTACCAGTCAGACTTCACTTTAACAACTAACCTATTGTAATTTTGACAGGCTAAAATCTGAAAGACCGAAGTTGGGCAGATCCAAATCCCAAAGGAGTAGAACAGGTAGCCGCATTGCTGCCCCCATGAATCATGTCGGCGACCTATCGGGTTACAAAACCTGGTTTAAACGACTTCTTCGGCGACTGGCTTACGACTGAAGCTGTGCAGAGACAAAATTAAAAAAAAAAATTTAAACGACTCGGCGAGGCCAAAATAAACGACTGATACAACTTAGCAAAAGGCCAAAGTAAACGACTGATGCGACTTAACAGAAGGCAGGGGGGGGGGGGTGAGTCACCCCCCCCCCCCCTCACCCCCCCCCCCCCCTTCGGGCCACCCCTGATTGTATGTCTGGGAAATAGAAAAACAGGCTCGTCAATATGGTGGGTATCACTCAAATATCCATCTCGCTGTCTGTTCAGGCGATGGGCTGATGACAGAAGGTGTACGAAAGAGAGCGTGTTAGTTCATGCGATACTTTCATCTTAGACCAGAGACATAGAGCTGTGTGACAGATCTTTTTTCTCTAAGCCTAGGATTTTCTCGTGGAATTGTATTCGAGCTTGAGGAATTCATGGTTTGCATTCTGCAGGTGATGGGCTGACGGCAGAAGGTGTACAAAAGAGAGTGTGTCAGTTCCTGCGATGCTTAATCCTAGGCCAGAAATATATAGCCATGTGACAAATTTTTTCTGTAAGTCTAGGCTCTTTTCGTGTAATTGCATTCGAGCTTGAGGAATTCCTGAAATGCACCATGTGAGCTGGATGATAGAGGATGTCCAACAGAGTATGATAATTATTTGACGGTGCAAAACGGATAAGTCAGCTACATTTTATTCGAGCTATATTTATAATATTTAATTGTTTTTCCACAAGTTTATTTTCCAGCTTGAGCGGCTTGAGCCTGAAGAGGACCTTTGCCAAGAAGGGCCAAAATATAGCTCGAATAAAATGTCAAATATGATTCGCAGTCAGCTTGGGCTGAACGAACACCTATCACCGAAGTACGGAACTACAGATAGCCCATACATGCCGCCAACAAGTATCCATCTTATCTGGAAAGAAGAAGAAGAGACAATGACTCTAAAACCAAAATGCAGAAGAATATCTACCATTTCGACAACCCAATCGAACAACAAAAACAGTAGCCGAGTCCAGCATGAAATCACAGCACCAGCTTTAACTCCAACCAGCTTTCAAGGAACCAGCTCAAAAAAGCAGATATTTAAGGAAGAAGATTTAATTGTTTTTCCAGAAGTTTATTTTCCAGCTTGAGCGGCTTGAGCCTGAAGAGGACCCTTGCCAAGAAGGGCCGAAATATAGCTCGAATAAATTGTAGCTGACTTATCCGTTTTGCACCGTCAAATATGATTCGCAGTCAGCTTGGGCTGAACGAACATCTAGTATGATAATTTGTGGTAGTGTCCTCCTTGACTAGCGGTACATCTTGTGCTATTAGTGTTTTATTTCAAAGCCTTGGGGTTTGTTTAGTTTAATTGTTTGCTGTTGCACTGTCAGAAGTTTCATAAGAGATAACACAAGGATGCGCGGTTTCAGCAGACAGCACTTTGGGATGTAGTCTGTTGTCGCGACAACGTCATGCTTGAAGTATTATGCAGAACAAGCATTGCCAGAAAGAGCTGAAAAACTGCCGAAAAAGCATCTGCTGTGTTTTCCGATATCATAACGACTAACAAAAAAGTCAACAGATACATTTTTTGGCGGTTTTCGGCTTTTCCTGGCAACGCTTATTATGCATGCCATTTCATGCATAATATTTGTCGTGACAACAGGTTACATTTCAAGTGTTGTCTGTTGAAACCGCGCATCCTTGTGTTCTCTGTTATAACTTGTGACAGTTTATCTGATTCTGATTGTACTTTTCGCAGATTCTTACGAATAGTGTGTATCCGATTTCGACAAGTATACCACGTTAGCTGAGCTTTCTGGTTACCAGTATGCATTGTATTCAGCAGACATCCCCCCCCCCCCCCTCCTGGTTAGATGCCGTTCGGGCTGGTAAATGGCACATCTAGGCATCTCCTCTTAGAACCCATCACGTTTCACTAATTGGAACAGTTTCGGGAATATCCGCTACCGCCCAACTCCTTCCACCGAGGTCGGGTCCAGCTGCGATCCCAAAACGGAGTCTCATCTCAATCGCTGTTTGGGCACTAAACGTGTCGCAACATCGTCGGCACTCCCCTCCAAATCCCCCTTCCGGTAACGAATACGGTTCGGACAAATAAGTTGCACGGCCAGCCTAGGCGTGCAACTAGTTTGAGAGAACAATCACCTAGGCGGCATAGGGCATCTCGTCTCACGCTGCGAACAGACGGTAAGGATGCGCTGCTCGCTGGCAGCGCATCCTTTCCAATTCCTGACCGGTTTATCGGCACCATTACAATCACCTATAGGGCATCTTATATCACGCTGCGGACAGACATAGCTGCATGTTGATGAAGAAAAGATAGATAACGATCATCTCGTCTTGACATGCAACATCAACCTACAAGGGGCTTGGAACTCTGGAAGACCACACAATCTAGTAGGACTTCAAACTGGTATACGCGACGCGACTGGAAGCATGCTAACCATTTCCTTTTTTGCCAAACACTTACCTTTCTCCTAGCCTCAATCAAAATCCCTTTCCACCTACTTCAGACTTCAGTACCCAGGGGCGGTTCGAAGGGGGTCTAGGGGGGTGACTCCCCCCCCCCCCCCCCCCATGCTCCAGAGAATCTACTCTCAGTCGTATGCTTGGAGCTTGTCAGTATGACAGTCGTTTGTTTTGAGCTTTTCGGAATGACATGCAGGCAGTTACCAAACGTGAATTTCACCCACAAATCACATTTTTTAGTTGTATGGCAACGAAGATGTGTTCTGAGTTTTCTAGAATGAAATTCGTATGTTTGAGCTTGCCAGAATGACATCTACCGCGAATTGCGTCCGAAAAGACCCGTTCCTTGTCGTACAAGGGATTTCCTAGTAGTAAATTAGAGACAGTCGTAAGCTTTGACCTTGCCAGATAAGACAGTCATTATGTTAAGAACTATCCTGTGTTTTGAGCTTGTATTATGTTTCAAGTTTGTCAGATTCACAGTTTCATGTTCTCATTTTGTGAGAATCAGTCGTATGGAACTTGCAAGAATGACATCAACCGCGAATTTTCCCTGAAATACCCGTTTCTTGTCGTGTTTTGCGGAGAGATTTTGGAGTCGTCTATTAGAGACAGTCGTAAGTTTTCAGCTGGCAAATAAGTCAGTCATTGTGTTAAGAATTATCCTGTGTTTTGAGCTTGTTAGAATGACAATCGTATGTTTCGAACTTGTCAGAGTGACATAAATGCCATTACCGGTCGTGATTTTCACTCTGTGGCGCTGAAAATAGGCTGATTTTCGAAAATTTCGCCTGCGGCGCGACCTTTCAACATTGTCCTACCTGGTGTTGTGCAAAAATATCCTTATCTTAAAAAGAAACAGGCACAACCGTCTGGCGATTGCGCTAATTTTTTTGTAGTCTGAATTCAAAGTGGAAGTATAGTACCATGTACCAACTTCCTGGAAAATATCCCACCCGTTTGCGAGTTATCGGGGCACTGACAGATATCTCAGTGCATATCAGAGTAGGCAGCCTTTAAAATGTTTCGCGAAACTTTACCTGCGCCGTCTTTCATAGTCGCCTACTCGCTGTCTGGTTGAATGGCCTGTAATTTAGGTGAGGTGTTATAGGCCTAAGATTTCAGCCTCCTTAAAAGCTAGAAATGCCAGAAAAAGGTCGGATTACAAAAAAATCGCCTGCGGCGCTGAGTTTGTATTTGTCTTAGGTACATATGGTAAAAGCTGCTGCTTGGGAACTGAGCTACGTTTAAAGCAAGAGTTTGTGTGGTTACCGAATAAACGCCGATTAGAATTTTTTTGCATGCGGCTCTTTCGTAGTCGTACCCTAATTCTATTTCGTTGAAGTCTGCATCATTTATGTGCGGTTTTAAGCTTGGGATTTAGAGTCTAAGCTACATTAAAAGGTAGGAGTTGTAAAGGAGTAGTTGAATTTTGCTCGGATTGAAAAAATTTCGAATTCGGCGCTCACTTTAGTTTCTCTTGAGTAGATAAGTCAGGAACTGGTACCGAGGATTGTCTTCTCTCCAGCGAAATTTGATATGAACGGCATCGTCTAATTCCTGTTACTTATTTGTTTATTATTTATACTACAATGGCATTTTCCGTAACGTTTTAGAACTTATAATTTTAATATTTCTTGAGCCTACTGGTGCTGTGTTTTTAGCTAGTCGTATATTTTTAAGTCCTCACCCCCCCATGCCGGGCGCCCAAGCCCTTCGTACCGCCCCTGTCAGTACCTTCCAGAACAACAGAAACTGATCTGGACTGTTACTATCAAGAATTACTATGGTGTATGCGTCGAGCGGAGGATTTAGCCGTCCCGCTTGAGAAAATCCGTCCAGGTACACGGAAACTATTTGGAACACCAACCCCGAGATAAAAAGCTAAAAAATTTAGCAAAACTTTGGGTGAGAATTTGGATCGCCTGCGGCTGGCCTACATCCAGTGCAGTTTCCAAGCTAAAAGTAAAGACAAAAAGGGAATACAAACCCTGTCTAAGGAAGACTCGCCTGAACGCAGCCGATGCCCCATAGAACAAGAAGGCCTGGGAGAACGTCATTCGCTCGGGACAAATGTAGACCGGAGGTACCTTTCATCCTCTCTAGTTTGGACCGGATGTCTCACTAAACAAGATTGTTTTCTGTATTTGACGGTGCAAAATGGATAAGCCAGCTACATTTTATTCGAGCTATATTTGGTGCAATGGAAAGCGTCTTCCGTCTTTTCAGTCTACTCTACACTGACCGTTACTTGTCACCTAGATTAAAACAACATGAAGTTTCGCCATTACAATATCTGCCATCCAGAATTCTTTGAAAAGCATGAAGAAAAAGAAGAATTCAGATAGTGATGGCATTTCCCATGAGCATTTAAAGTACGATTTGAAGACATGCTGAAAACGATGGATAACCCATTTTCTCGCAGGGCAAGAAGTTCGCCCGGAATTCGGCCAAAACCGGAAAATTTGTTAAAAGTATAAGTTTTTTCTGAAGTTGATTAGATGTTCGATTTAAGATAAGAAGACATGCTGTACACTTATTTGAAAACTAGTTTTTACACGGACAACTTGTTCGCCCGGAATCAGGCCGAAACCGGAAAATTTGTTAAAATCAAAAGTTTTATTTTAAATTGATTAGATGACATATTTAGGGGTAAGAAGACACGCTGAATCTGGATATGACAATATTTTTTTTTTACCGGGACATATAGCTTGTTTGGAATCCGGTTGAAACCGGATTTTTTTTATAAGAAGCTTTGCTTGAAGTTGATTAGATGTTCTTTATACGGATAAGGAGATACGCTGAACTTTCTTTTTTTTTCTGGACCAGTATGGTAGTTCGTTCGCAATTGTCTGGATCAAGCATTTTTCTTGTAGAGTTCGTATGGCATAATAATTGAAAAGTATTCCGTTCTTTAACTTTTTAATATTTTGTAATCATTATTGGAAGAATATAAGTTGAATCGAAATGCAGTATGTCGACACAAATTTCGGATCAAAATTACGTGTGTCATTTTCTTCGTAAACGGCCTGTCGAATCGGAACGATTATGGTACACAAATATTTGAAACTGCATGTTACTGTTATGCTATTTTTTTAGCATTTTTCTGCCACTGTTTCCAGAAGTTACGAAGTTTTTTGTTCCTCCTGTAAAGTTCATAAAAACCGCGATACGACCTTTTGATACCCCAACGACGCAATGTACTTCGGTTCAGCGTAACCAGTGTTTTCGTGACTTTTGGTTCTGCCGGGTCAAGAGTAAGGTCGAATTCGTAGATGGGCTCTGTAGCCCTACATTTAGGGGTGGGAGAGGGGGTTTAAATTAAAGGGCAAATGAAATATTTTAAACAGATAAGGTGATAGTCGATTATGAGGTAAGACGACATGCTGAACACGATAGTGAAAACCATGTTGCCATCGGACAAGTAGTTCGTCCGGAATCCGGCAAAAACCGGAAAGTTTGTTAAAGTAAAAGTTTTATCTGAAGTTGATTAGATGTTCGATTTAGAGGTAAGAAATCATGCTGAATATGAAGGTGAAAATCTTTTTTTTCGCCGGACAAGTAGTTAGTCCGGAATCCGGCAAAAACCGGAAAATTTGTTAGAAGTAAAAGTCGTATTTGAAGTTGATTAGACGTTCAATTTACGGGTAAGAAAACACGCTGAATCTGTATATGACGAACTTTTTTTTTTAACGGCACATACAGCTCGTTCGGAATCCGGTTGAAACGGGTTTTTTTCATAAGTTAAAGTTTTACTAGAAGTTGATTAGAAGTTCTTTATACGGATAATGAAATACGCTGAATTCGTTTCTGAACTTTTTTTTTGACAAGTATGGTAGTTCGTTCGCAATTGTCATATTAGATTTTTGGGATCCCATCGAAACCTTTGGTCTTGTTCGTAGTTGCAGCTGCAAGTTCTTCCTCGATCGTTAGTTCTCAATTATCTTCCTTCATCACGTCATCGTCTTCGAATTTCGAACGGGTTTTTGCGTATTTTCCAGTGTTTTGGGAGGACCGTTTTTTTGGTTACGATGAAAAGTGTTTCCGTGACAACCGGTTACCGGTTTCCGCTGAACACCGGTTGGTGTTTCACACCCCTGCCATTGCTTCACAAAATCTCGTAGGAAGCGCCAGCTATCAAATATATCTTTCGCTGAGGACCGAATTCTAGAGATGAAGTCGTTCACGAAGGCCTTCTCTCCAAACGGCTAACGGAGAGGGTTAGAAATCGATTTATTTATATCTACGGTTTTTATTAAAAAATTTCTGATTACTTTCAATCGGGTTTAAATAGTTCCGTATTTCATTGGGTGACAGGGATCGTCTGGAACTTAAAATGGTGCCCTGACAATAGATGGTTTTGAAAACTTTCTTATGAAAGGCCTTTTGTTTTATCTAAAAAATATGGCGTTACCGTCTCGTGAAATTTTTGAACTTTTAACCAGTATTTCACATTAGTAGCTTCTAAACAGTGTTACTCTTATGCCTACCTAGAGTACCCCAGTATTAGACGTAAAAACTATTTTTTTTTACTGTAAATTCAGAACACTATCTACTTTATTTTGGGATGACCCAGGGATGGCCAGTACTATTTTTTCGGAAAGCGTCAAGTTGAAGCACTGTCATGTAACAACCTTCACCAAAATGTCTCACTCTGTTCCGTTGTTGTCGTGAACAAAGACAGACGGTCAGATCCGTGGTATCATAGGTGAACTTTGCTTTGCTCATCCGTAGTGTTTCTTGTTTACTGGGAATGTGCGCCATTTATTTGGGGGTTTAATCTTGGAATCAGGGGCGTCGCAAGGGGGGGGGGGGGGTGCGGGGGGTGCAGCACCCCCCCACCTTATAGAGATTCGGTAAAATTTTGGGCCGGAGGCCCAAAATGCCCAAAATTTTACTAAAATTGTTCGGTATTTGTTCGATTTACGGGGATTCGGTAGTTATACAGAATCCTAAATAGGCTATCTGTACAAATCCCTGTATAATGATCGGTATTCGGTAGGTTTTGAACGAATTTGGTGAGAGAATGTACTGAAATCAGTTGGTAATTTTTCGATGCCGGAACTATTCGGTATATTTATGGAGATTCCGTAGTTGCACAGACTCACGAATAAGCGATTGGTTATCACAGTAGTTCTAGAATTTGGTGAGAGAATTTACTGAATCCATTTGGTAATTTTTCGACGCCCGAACTATTCGGTATATTTGTGGAGATTCCGTGGTTACAGAGACTCCCGAATAAGCTATTGGTTCGAAATTATTCGGTATCATGATTGGGATTCGGTAATTATTCAGTATAATTTCCAGGATTAGGAAGTTAACCACGAATCCTGACTTTGTTCCAGTTTCGACGAAAGTGTACCGAATATGAATATTGTTCGGTAGTCTTTCAATACCAAAACAATTCGGTATAATAACAGGGATACGGTAGTTATACAGAATCTCGAACACGCTATCGGTCTAAACTTATTCGGTATAATAACTGGGATTCGGTAACTTATTCGTTGTAATTGCCAGGATTCGGAAGTTACCACATACCTCGAAACTCAGAAGAGGTCGAGTGAAGCACTGGTCGCAAACAAAAGGGATGATCTGTGATATCGTCGATAGTCCTTACTTTTATTTTGGATCGCAAAATGAATATCTAATCATAAATATTTCGAACATTCCGCCTGCAGCACTTTTCGTAATATTCTCTATTTTGTGGAAGGGCGCGTCATTTGACGGGGGGAGGGGGGGTATAAGCCAGTTTTAGGATTGAGGTTTCGAAACATTAAAAGCTAGAATTTGGATGCAAATTAAATTTGACAGGAAAAAGGCTAAACAAAATTTCGCATGCAGCGCTCACTTTATGTGATCATAGGTAGTATATTGACCAGACTACAGTTGCTGCTGTAGTCTTCTTCTTCTTCTTAGGGTCTCGGTATTTCGTCAACGGTAAATGATAGAATTTGTAAGAGAAGCAGTTAAATTTTAGCCTACAAAAACAACAAGACCAAAGGTGTCGATGGAATCCCAAAAATCTAATATTTGATTCAGAAAATTGGGTCTTGTCTTCGCCAGATCCAGTCTTCGCCAGGCTTTACTTCTGCCTGTTTCCGGTTTCGCCCAAATTCCGAGCGAACTACCAGTCTGAAATTCAGAAACGAATCCAGCGTATCTCCTTATCCTAAGAACATCTAATCAACTTTAAATAAAACTTCGACTTAAAAAACAATCCGTTTACAAGTGGATTCTGGACTAATTATATGTCCGGATAAAAAACGATTGTCATATACAGACTAAGCCTCTCTTCTTACCCCTTAATCTGTCATCTAATCAAACTTATGCTTTTACCAAATTTTCCGGTTTTGGCCGGATTTCTGGCGAACTAGTTGAACGGCGAGAAAATATTTTTCACCATCGTGTTACGCATTTCTTCTTACCTCTAAATCGAACATTTAATCGACTTCAAATAAAACTTTTACTTATAACCAACTTTCCGGTTTTGCCGGATTCCGGAGGAACTACTTGTCCGGCGAGAAAATGGTTTTCCCTGTCGTGCTCAGAATGCCTTCTTACCCCATAATCGACTATCGCATTACCTGTTTAAAAATATTTTGTTTGTCCCTTAATTTGAACCCCCACCCCTAAATGTAGGGCTACAGAGCCCATTTACGAACTTGACTTTACCCTTGACCCAATGAATCCTCAAACCAAGTTTCATCAAAATATCTCATTTCCTTCGAGAGTTATCGTGCTTACAGACAGACGGACCCACGGACATTTTTGCGATGTCCTAGGTATCCCTCCACTTACGTTTCGGAAGAAATGGATTTTGAAAATTTTCGCCTGCGGCGCTCGATTTAATTTTCTGTTGTCCTAGGTATCCCTCCACTTACGTTTTGGAAGAAATGGATTTTGAAAATTTTCGCCTGCGGCGCTCGATTTAATTTTCTGTTGGCTATAATAGATAGTAGCTGTTACTGCAATCATGCCCGGCAATATATTCTCCACGTGGGCTTCGCCAAAACGCCGCCTAACAGTTGGCTTATCGTTGTTCATGCTGCCTTTTATTGTTACTCTTCCTACGTAATCGTGTCAGTTCCATAATGTAAAGCTCGAATTCTTAGTTCTAGGATTCGGTAAAATTTTTGTAAGATTCGGTAAAATTTTGGATCTGCACCCCACCACCGAAAATGCACTTGCGACGCCCCTGCTTGGAATTTTCAGGTTAGTGACACATTAAAAGGTAAAATTTGAATGGGAAGTGGTGAATTGGGGAAAGAAAAATGGCAGATTTTCAAAATTTCGCCTGTGGCGCTCGGTTTCATTTTGTCGTCGTTACAGTGATTAGAAGCTGCTGCGGGGGCTTCGATGTCCAGCGGAAGCGGAAATGATGGGCCTACTGGAATCCATGTCTCCCTAATCCTTTACCTTAACCTTATATAAAACGGTGCTAAAAGTTCTTGAAATTCGTACAACTTTCCGCATGTGGTGCTGTGTTTCTTGTCTAACGTTTCCAATCGGTAAAACTCATGAGAAAGGTTGGCCATCCGCCAATCTTATATGTTGAGCCCCCTCCCCCAGCCCAACAACTTGGAACCGTTTGTTTTTAATTAGAAGAAAAAAATCCTGCCTAGCAGTACAACTTGTACTATGGGTGTTTTCATACCAAAGCTTTAGGCTTTGCCACTTAAATCTTCTGATTGGACTTTTCTTAGATGCTTTTCAATATTTTGTAATCTGGATTTCAGAAGTATACCACTGTAGCTGATTGTTGTGATATTTCCTTTCTCTCTCGTATGATGCCAACAGTGTTGCCATGAATACTGTATTTCACAGTATAATACCGCGATTCTGAGGGAAATACCACACACAGTATTTTAAGATACCGCGAAATGGTGAGAAGGGAATTCAAGTGTTTGTGAATTAGACGTTATAAGAGAAATATAGGAAGATGGACTTTAAGATACGAATGAAATGCCAAGGCCAGCCAAAACGTATCGTTTTCACCAGGATATAGCTGTTCATAGTATTACTATGAACGTTGAAAGGTTAGACCAAAAAAACAACGACCGCTTCCCGAAACGCGCTTGCCAGCCCATGTTTTCAAGCATGAACGGCAAATGTTACAGCTTTTCGCTTGAAGGAATCCACATCTGTGGCTTCAGAAATTTCTTCAGGAGCGTCAAATTCATTTAAATGGCATTTTGAGATAGACCCTCCCCGAACCACTAATATTCGACTAGCCTACCGCAAATTTACTGCATTTTGGTTCTAGGATTCCGCAGAAATACGGCGTTTTCACGATGCCGGTACCGCCAAGCGGTGGGACTAGCCCAAAGATACTGAGACCTACTGACACGATCTTTGGACTAGCCAAGGTGACCACTTGAGCACGTCCGCTCGATAGCAGTTTCAGTTTCACTCTTCACTTTCAGACGTGTCTGAGCTAGTTGGACTGTTCAGGTGGACGCTTTGGAATAGCGGAACTGAAGTTAACCTTTTGTATTACAGGCAAAAATGTGACTTGGTCACTTTTACTTTTGCTTGCTTTTGCTCGGAAGCACCTCCGCTTTGGGAACATGATAGAGGCGAAATAGTCACTTCTGGTCGGAATCTTTCCCACAAAAATGGCATATCTGGACATTTTCTGTAACAGAATGATTTTTATGACCTACAACAAGAGTGACTAAAACAAATGTCCTACAACAAGAGTGACTAAAACAAATTAGAGTGACAATTCGCAATATCGTGCGATATATGGCAACTAAAGGCGGTTTTCCGCGACACAATTGTGTGCAGAAACTCGATTGTGTGCCACACAGCCGAGCCCCAAGTTGAGACTCGCGGAAATGCCGTTTGGTCTAATTTTCGGCGGTAATTTCAGTTGTCTGAAAATAAAAATAAAATTGAGATAAAATCTCAATAAAAAGATTTTCAGGTATGGTCCGTACCATGCAAAAAAGATCCTCAGTTTTACCAGGGTGGGGAATGTGGTCCACCAGTCTCACGGCCGTTTTGAAAATCGAACACACCAGTCTCACTGTTTCGAACCACCAGTCTCATAAAAATGGCACCGGGAACCAGCAGTCTCGGAAACGAGACCAACAGTCTCAAATTCAGACCAACAGTCTCATCTAATTTCCAATTTTTTTAAAGTAAAAAAGTGTTTTCTTTGTTTTTCTCTGTCAGTCCCTTGAATTACGCGCTTGTGTCAGCACTACAGGTAGAGTGAAGCTTGGGCTTTCAATACATGTATTCATCTCTGCTATTGGCTTGGTACTTCTCAATGAATAGGGCTCTGAAAAAGCAAACAAATTTATTTTTTTTGTTTTCTGTGTTGTTTAATAGAATTCTGCTACTCTGCCAACTACAACAGGTAAAGTGAAGCCTGGGCTTTCAAACGACATATGATTCACTGTTACTGGATTACCAAGTGTCACATTGGGTGGCTTTGAAAAAACTGTTTTGGTAAACAAATGTAATTTCTAGGCTGTCTATGCGATTTCTTGGAATTTTCTAACTTTGCGACCAGTTTTGGTAGATTTAAGCATGAGTTTTCCACAAATCCATGTATCTCTGATACTGGCTTAGTCAGTTTGTTGCTGGGTTCCTATGGTAAACTCATTAGCTGTTTTTTTTAACTGCCCTGCTTGATACTGTTGAATGTTTTGTCGCCTCACTGTTCAGTTCACCTGACTGACGGTATTAGTTTGTTCCATTCTTTTTCCATGCATTTTCCATGCTTACAATACTATTCTGAGGCTGTCTCTACACAACTACAGTAAGAGGTTAAGTATCGCTCAATGGAACCTATTATCGCTCACCAGAGCTGCGTTTGATTTGCATTGACTGATAGCGTTCGATTTATCCAGTCGACTGAGATTTTGGACTAAAATTTGACTTTTGAGAACCGAGAATAAATGGTCATTCGTTCCATGGTTAAGCGGTTAAGCTACAGTAAGCGGTAAAGTAACGCTCAATGTACCTACCATCGCTCACCAGAGCTGGGTTCGATCCGCATTTCCAGACGACTGAAATCATCATTTCGCTGTTTCATTTGCTATTCTCAGTTGACTGATAGCGTTCAATTTATCCAGTCGACTGACATTGTCGACTAAAGGTGACTTTTGACAACAGAGAACAAACGGTCATTTGTTCCATGGATAACCGATTAAAGTAAGCGGTCAAGTATCGCTCAATGGAACATTTTATCTCTCACTAGAGCTGCATTTGATTTGCATTTCCAGTTAACTTAAATCGTCATTTTGCAGTTTTATTTCCTATTCTCAGCTGACTGATAGGTTGTATTTATCCAGTCGACTGACATTGTCCACTAAAAGCTGACTTTGGACGACCGACAACAAATGGTCATTCGTTCCATGGATAACCGGTTAAGCAACAGTAAGTGGTCAAGTATCGCTCAATGGAACATTTTATCGCTCACCAGAGCTGTGTTTGATTTGCATTTCCAGTTGACTGAAATAGTCTTTTTGCTGTTTTATTTGCTATTCTCAGTTAGCATTCAATTTATCCAGTCGACTCAGATTCTCTTTCTTGGGATTTTCTAACTTTACAACCAGTTTTGGTAGATTTAAGCATGGACTTTCCACAGATATGTGTATCTCTGATATTGGCTTAGTCAGTTTCTTGCTCATGGTGTCCTTTGATAAACTCATTAGCTGTGTTTTTTTAACTGACCTGCTAGACCCTGTTGAATCTTTTGTTGTCTCACTATTCAGTTCACCTGACTGCCTGGTCCGGTACTAGTTCGTTCCATGCTTAAAATACTATTTTGGGGCTGTCTCTACACACCTACAGTAAGCGGTCAAGTAACACTCAATGGAACCTATTATTGCTCACCAGAGCTGCGTTTGATTCACATTTCCAGTTGACTTAAGTTATTAATTTTCCGTTTTATTTGCTATTCTCAGTTGACTGATAGCGTTCAATTTATCCAATCTATTGAGATTGTCCACTAAAAGTTGACTTTGGACGACCGACAACAAATGGTCATTCGTTCCATGGATCACTGGTTAACCAAATCTAAGCGGTCAAGTATTGCTCAATGGAACATTTTATAGCTCACTAGAGCTGCATTTGATTTGCATTTCCAGTTAACTTAAATCGTCATTTTGCAGTTTTATTTCCTATTCTCAGTTGACTGATAGGTTCTATTTATCCAGTCGACTGACATTGTCCACTAAAAGCTGACTTTGGACGACCGACAACAAATGGTCATTCGTTCCATGGATAACCGGTTAACCAACAGTAAGTGGTCAAGTATCGCTCAATGGAACATTTTATCGCTCACCAGAGCTGTGTTTGATTTGCATTTCCAGTTGACTGAAATAATCTTTTTGCTGTTTTATTTGCTATTCTCAGTTAGCATTCAATTTATCCAGTCGACTCAGATTCTCTTTCTTGGGATTTTCTAACTTTACAACCAGTTTTGGTAGATTTAAGCATGGACTTTCCACAGATATGTGTATCTCTGATATTGGCTTAGTCAGTTTCTTGCTCATGGTGTCTTTTGATAAACTCATTAGCTGTGTTTTTTTAATTGACCTGCTAGACCCTGTTGAATCATTTGTTGTCTCACTATTCAGTTCACCTGACTGCCTGGTCCGGTACTAGTTCGTTCCATGCTTAAAATACTATTTTGGGGCTGTCTCTACACAACTACAGTAAGCAGTCAAGTAACACTCAATGGAACCTATTATTGCTCACCAGAGCTGCGTTTGATTCACATTTCCAGTTGACTTAAGTTATTAATTTGCCGTTTTATTTGCTATTCTCAGTTGACTGATAGCGTTCAATTTATCTATTGAGATTGTCCACTAAAAGTTGACTTTGGACGACCGACAACAAATGGTCATTCGTTCCACGGATCACTGGTTAACCAACTGTAAGCGGTCAAGTATTGCTCAATGGAACATTTTATCGCTCACTAGAGCTGCATTTGATTTGCATTTCCAGTTAACTTAAATCATCATTTTCCAGTTTTATTTCCTATTCTCAGTTGACTGATAGGTTCTATTCCAGTCGACTGACATTGTCCACTAAAAGTTGACTTTGGACGACCGACAACAAATGGTCATTCGTTCCATGGATAACCGGTTAAGCAACAGTAAGTGGTCAAGTATCGCTCAATGGAACATTTTATCGCTCACCACAGCTGTGTTTGATTTGCATTTCCAGTTGACTGAAATAATCTTTTTGCTGTTTTATTTGCTCTTCTCAGTTAGCATTCAATTTATCCAGTCGACTCAGATTCTCTTTCTTGGGATTTTCGAACTTTACAACCAGTTTTGGTAGATTTAAGCATGGACTTTCCACAGATATGTGTATCTCTGATATTGGCTTAGTCAGTTTCTTGCTCATGGTGTCTTTTGATAAACTCATTAGCTGTGTTTTTTTAACTGACCTGCTAGACCCTGTTGAATCTTTTGTTGTCTCACTATTCAGTTCACCTGACTGCCTGGTCCGGTACTAGTTCGCTCCATGCTTAAAATACTATTTTGGGGCTGTCTCTACACAACTACAGTAAGCGGTCAAGTAACACTCAATGGAACCTATTATTGCTCACCAGAGCTGCGTTTGATTCACATTTCCAGTTGACTTAAGTTATTAATTTGCCGTTTTATTTGCTATTCTCAGTTGACTGATAGCGTTCAATTTATACAATCTATTGAGATTGTCCACTAAAAGTTGACTTTGGACGACCGACAACAAATGGTCATTCGTTCCATGGATCACCGGTTAACCAACTGTAAGCGGTCAAGTATTGCTCAATGGAGCATTTTATCGCTCACTAGAGCTGCATTTGATTTGCATTTCCAGTTAACTTAAATCGTCATTTTGCAGTTTTATTTCCTATTCTCAGTTGACTGATAGGTTCTATTTATCCAGTCGACTGACATTGTCTACTCAAAAGTTGACTTTGGACGACCGACAACAAATGGTCATTCGTTCCATGGATAACCGGTTAACCAACAGTAAGTGGTCAAGTATCGCTCAATGGAACATTTTATCGCTCACCAGAGCTGTGTTTGATTTGCATTTCCAGTTGACTGAAATAATCTTTTTTCTGTTTTATTTGCTATTCTCAGTTAGCATTCAGTTTATCCAGTCGGCTCAGCTTCTCTTTCTTGGGATTTTCTAACTTTACAACCAGTTTTGGTAGATTTAAGCATGGACTTTCCACAGATATGTGTACTCAATGGAACCTATTATCGCTCACCAGAGCTGCGTTTGATTTGCATTTCCAGTTGACTGAAATAATCTTTTTGCGGTTTTATTTGCTATTCACAGTTAGCATTCAATTTATCCAGTAGACTCAGGTTGTCGACAAAAAGTTGACTTTTGCCGATCGAGATAAAATGGTAATTCATTCCATGGTTAACCGGTTAACCTACAGTAAGCAGTCAAGTATCGCTCAATGGAACCTATTATCACTCACCAGAGCTGCATTATATTCGCATTTCTAGCTAACTTAAATCATTTTACTCTGTTATTTGCTGTTCTCAGTTGATTCATATTGTTCGATTTAGCTCTTAGCAAGGGTGTGGAAACTCAAGAAGGTAAGGGAACATCACTAAAACAATATGACAAAGCGACCTAATCATGTTCTATAACATTTAGACAATTACTAAAATTACCCTTTGCTTGTCTCCTTGATGATGCTGTACGTAGCAGCTTCAATTTGAGGGTCTCATGAAGAGACCTCTTACGTGCACCAATCTATAGTACTTGAACATACAAACAATAGTATGTCTGTAACAAACAATAGTATGTTCCTACAACAAGAGCAACATCTGCAGAGGAGATAGTACTTCAACAATTAAAAAAAGAGTGAGAGGAATATTCATGGAGGACTAGTAAAGAACGTATGGTATGTGAAAAAAGAATCACCAAAACCAACAAAACAAAATTACCACAGTGGGTGCGTTAGTTCATGTAGGTTAACTTGAACACTTTTAGCTAGGACTTCCATAGCCAGTGTAAAACATTAAGAATAAGCTTATTTTTTTTTTTTTTTTACCATCATTGGATAGGTAGCGCACTCTGTAGCACCAGATTTGTTAGAACATGAAAAAATGTCGGCCTCATGGCCGCAATTTGAAATGACCAGTAAAAGGTGACCGGTTGGTTGGATACCGCAATCTTTTTCTCAACCTACGCTTATATTCTCGGTTAACCATGGAATGAATGACCATTTGTTCTCAGTTGTCAAAAGTCAACTTTTAGTCGACAATCTCAGTCAACTGGATAAGTTGAATGCTATCAGTCAACTGATAATAGCAAATAAAATAGCAAAACGATGATTTAATTCAACTGGAAATGCAAAATCGAACCCAGCTCTGGTGAGCGATAATAAGTTCCATTGAGCATTACTTGACCGCTTACTGTAGCTTAACCGGTTAACCATGGAACAAATGACCATTTGTTCTCGGTTGTCAAAAGTCAACTTTTAATCGACATAATCGAACGCTGTCAGTCAACTGAGAATAGCAAATAAAACAGCAAAAAGATGATTTAAGTCAACTGGAAATGCAAATCGGACCCATCTCTGGTGAGCGATAATAAGTTCCATTGAGCGTTACTCTTGACCGCTTACTGTAGCTTAACCGGTTAACCATGGAATGAATGACCATTCGTTCTTGGTTGTCAAAAGTCAGCTTTTAATCGACAATTTATGTCGACTGGATAAATCAATCGCTTTCGGTCAACTGAGAATAGCAAATAAAACGGAAGAATTATGATTTAAGTCAACTGGTAAGGCGAATCGAACGCAGCTCTGGTGAGCGATAGTAGGTTCCATTGAGTTTACTTGACAGCTTACTGTAGGTTAACCGGTTAACCATGGAACAAATAACCATTTGTTCTCGTTTGTCAAAAGTCAACTATCAGTCAACAGTCTCAATAGATTGGATAAGCCAAGAGCTAAATTGAACAATATGAATCAACTGAGAACAGTAAAATGATGATTTAAGTTAGCTGGAAATGCGAATAGAATGCAGCTCTGGTGAGTGATAATAGGTTCCATTGAGCGATACTTGACTGCTTACTGTAGGTTAACCGGTTAACCATGGAATGAATTAAGTCAACAAAAGTCAACTTTTTGTCGACAACCTGAGTCTACTGGATAAATTGAATGCTAACTGTGAATAGCAAATAAAACCGCAAAAAGATTATTTCAGTCAACTGGAAATGCAAATCAAACGCAGCTCTGGTGAGCGATAAAATGTTCCACTGTTGGTTAACCGGTGATCCATGGAACGAATGACCATTTGTTGTCGGTCGTCCAAAGTCAACTTTTAGTGGACAATCTCAATAGATTGGATAAATTGAACGCTATCAGTCAACTGAGAATAGCAAATAAAACGGCAAAATAATAACTTAGGTCAACTAGAAATGCGAATAAAATGCAGCTCTGGTGAGCGATAATAGGTTCCATTGAATGTTACTTGACCGCTTACTGTAGTTGTGTAGAGACAGCCTCAGAATAGTATTTTAAGCATGGAAAATGCATGGAAAAAGAATGGAACAAACTAATACCGGACCAGTCAGTCAGGTGAACTGAACAGAGGCGACAAAACATTCAACAGTATCAAGCAGGCAGTTAAAAAAAAAACAGCTAATGAGTTTACCATAGGAACCCAGCAACAAACTGACTAAGCCAGTATCAGAGATACATGGATGTCTATCTGCCAAACTGGTCGCAAAGTTAGAAAATTCCAAGAAATCTCATAGACAGCGTAGATATTACATTTGTTTACGAAAACAGTTTTTTCAGAGCCACCCAATGTGACACTTGGTAATCCAGTAACAGTGAATCATATATCGTTTGAAAGCCCAGGCTTCACTTTACCTGTTGCAGTTGGCAGAGTAGCAGAAGTCTATTAAACAACACAGAAAACAAAAAAATAAATTTGTTTGCTTTTTCAGAGCCCTACTCAGTGAGAAGTACCAAGCCAATAGCAGAGATGAATACATGTATTGAAAGCCCAAGCTTCAATCTACCTGTAGTGCTGACACAAGCGCGTAATTCAAGGGACTGACAGAGAAAAACAAAGAAAACACTTTTTTACTTTAAATAAATTGAAAATTAGGAGCGTGTTCCATCCTACTTACCGTAGTTACTACGCATGACGTCACGAATTCTGGCTTTTTGCCGTCAAGGCTGGAACGATTTTTCTATTTTCCAGCAGGATCTCACGCCAGGGGCGAATCCGACCAATCACGTTCCAGAGATGCGTAGTTACTACGCTTACCACGCTCCCGAGCATGGTAAGCAAATAGTAACTATTAGTTACTATTCCGACAAGGTTGGAACGGTCAGCGTAGTAACTTTTCGTGAGGATGGAACGGAAATAGTAACTAATAGTAACTATTGTTACAAGGGTGGAACACGCTCTAGATGAGACTGTTGGTCTGAATTTGAGACTGTTGGTCTCGTTTCCGAGACTGGTGGTTCCCGGCGCCATTTTTCTGAGACTGATGGTTCAAAACAGTGAGACTGGTGTGTTCCGCGAATGAGACTGGTGGACCACATTCCCCACCCTGTTTACGTCTACAAGCTTGTGAAAGTAGCTAATTTTATTCTTTTGGCATTATTTTGCTGGTAAAGTCGAATTTCCCGCCAGAATCGAGCCACAAAATTGACAATCACCTCGACAATTTTTTTTCCAATTCCAGCTACAAAGCGAGCCACAAGAATCTTGTTGGTCGCGGAAAACTCTCGTTGGCCGCATAAAAGACCGCGCCACCGCGGTTACACTCTTTTTGAGACACCGACCCACAGTCTGTTTGTGGGAGCACGGACAAACGCCTAAAAGTGTGAAAACTGAAAGAAGACTCATGGCTATAAAGACTCATATTTGAAACCTTTTTAGAACTGACCTGATATGTCCTCAGATCAAGCCTATCGATGTTCCAGGCAGAAAGAAAACAAGACTGAGGCTCAGTTGTTTTTTCGATGTTGGGCACTATCCAAAATCAGTATTTCATCCGAAATACCGATATTCTATGTCGAAATGGAAATATAGAAAACGATAAATCTTCCTTCAGCCCAAGCTGACTGCGGATCATATTTTTGGCATTGTTCGTTTTTCGAACTTGAGCGGCTTTGAGACTGAAGAGACTCTTGCCAAAAAGGGCCCGCTGACCTTTTGTGAGAACTAGAGACGTTCTCACGAATATTAATTTACCTCGAATAAAATGTAGCTGACGTATCCGTTTTGCATTGTCAATTCGAAAACGATATTTATACATTTTCCAATTAATGTAAATTAATAACCGTAACAAAATCTAACGTTTCCGAAACTTGCGCAATATGTTCTCCGTAATTCTTTACAGTTTGACAAAAGATGATAGAAAATACTGTTTGACGAAATTATTCCGCGTTGCTCAGAAGGAGCCTCCGTTGGCAGCGGCATCTATGAGGTATTTTCGAACAGAAACACAGAAGCGCCACCTATAGCTCAGGCGTGGCGTGGTGTGATGTGGTATATTTGAAACAAAAAATCGCATGTTGTGCACACTGCAGACCTGATTTCGATTTTTGTTTTTCTTCTTCGTCATTGAAGGTAAATACTGGCTGGATAGGTTTGGGATAAGTGTAATTCCGCATTACCAACTGCCTGTGCTCTGAGACAATACAATAAGCTTAGTAAGCTATAATAACCCAGTTTTTGACCTAATTCTGATGGTCGGAATGTCAGCTGTGGTACACAACAGGAGGTACAAAATTTTCAGTTTAATTCTGCGACAGAAAGGTTGCTGAAACAGTTAGCTGTACAGGAGGGGTATCCACAGTCATGCACAAATCCTCAATTTTTGGGCATGGTGCCCCAGCGTCTGGGCATGCCCGAACGTCAACCGAACGTATGGGCATGGTACCCATACGTTAGAGCACCATGCTCTGGGGCATGGGCATGGTACCCCTGTGAAATTTGGACAAATTGAGACTGGTTACGTACCTAAATAGGGCCTTCTCCCTGTCCTAGATCAAAAGATACCTGATTTTACTTTCTATCCAACCTCATTTTCCAATTTACAAAATGTTAGAGCACTTCCAAGATACACAGAGTTTTTTGGAGGCCACTTCTCTTCTACTGGGCTTATCCTATCCTTTTTCAGAAAATTGCTGCTAGGTAGCATGGATGAGGCAAGCTTTTCAATCTGTTCACTGGAGCAAATATTTCCTTTGGATTGTTTGCCTTTTATTGTATTTATTTTGAGTTATTTTTTTTTTTACCTGTTTTTACTCTGACTTGACTTTTTGACAACATGGAAAAGGATTGAGTAACCTAGTGGCAACTACCTGTAAAAGGATAGGGTAAACCCACTGGGAAAGAAGTGGCCTCCACAAAACTCTCTGTATCTTGAAAGTGCTCTTACATTTTGGAAATTGGAAAATGAGGTTGGATAGACAGTGAAATCAGGTATCTTTTGATCTAGGACAGGAAGAAGACCCTATTTAGGTATGTAGCCAGTGTCAGTTTAACCAAATTTCACAGGGGTACCATGCCCATACTCCAGGGCATGGTGCTGTAACGTATGGGCACCATGCCCAAAAATTGAGGATTTGTGTATGACTGGGTATCCATCCTGGAATTTACACAACCTCAAATCTGGCCTAAAAAGATTGGAAGGAAATTTCAGTCCAGTCCTAAATAGGTTGTAGGTGTAGTCAAGAAGAAATCCCTGAGTGACCCAGGTCAGGATCTGTTTTGGACTGCACAGAAATTTCCTTGTAAGGTTCAAGGCCAAGTTCGAGGTCATATACTGTTTATTCGAGGTTGGATAGGCTACCCCTCCTGTCACCTCCTGTAGCGTTCCAGTGACTTGTCCTGTTATTAGTTACTATAACTATCCTTCTTGTTATTATTGCCGTTCCAGAGCCTGCTGTAATAAGTAAGTTGGTTCCTCCTTCTTATTATTTTCGTTCCACAACTATTAAGAATGGTAGCCTAGGTGATAATAATATTTGGCAGTGCAGAATGAATACACCAGCTGAATATTATTTTGGCCCTTCTTGGCAAAGGTCCTCTTCAGGCTCAAAGCTGCTCAAGTTGGAAAAATGAACTTGTGTTCATTTTGTGTTTTTTTCACAAGTTCATTTTTCCAACTTGAGTGGCTTTGCAGTCTAGTACACCACGGTAGCCCTTTTTCAGTGTGGGTGCTCATACGTCTAGCACCATGCCTGAGTGCTAGACGTATTAGCACTGTACCTTGAAATTCATGCATGGTGCATGGATTTCAGCATACAGTGCACCCATGAAAAATCACTACACACTAAATACCAGCTTGGCAGGTCTTTTTCATGTGATAATAATATGGTGATAATAATACTCTTGATTGATGACTAACTGTTCTCGTCATGCCAATGAAGATTCTCTTTGTGCCCAGTAAAGAGCAAAAGAGCAGGAAAGAACAGCACAGTTCTGCTACTGCTGTCCTCAACAAATGCTGTTGATTGGTTGAAATCTGAGCCTCATTTTGTTGCACGCTGCACATCCACTTCTCTGCCGCTTCTGCTATATGGCATGTTTACCTCAGCAGTGAAGCTCAACTTCTGGGTGGATTCTTTCTGTATTCGTTTTTACACTGCAGTGCTACCAAGGAAGACTGCAGTGCTTCTCGAGCAGGGGCGTCTCGTCGGGGAGGGGGGACGCCCCCCCCCCCACAATATTGTTGGCCAGTCGGTAAAAAATAACCGGATTGATTTTCCGTAAAAAAAAGTCGACTATGTTCTTGGAAACAGTAATTTTTTTCTTAAAAACAGTCAGTTTTTCGTAAAAATAATTGATTTAAAAAAAAAACAAGTTGGTTTTCTGAAAAATAGTAAATTTTTCGTCGAAACAGTTGTTTTAAAAAAAAGAGTCCTTTTTTCTGAAAGACAGTCGGTAAAAATGACAAGCCAGTCTGTAAATACCTTGCCCCCCCCCCCCAAACATTTTGGCTAGTAACGCCTCTGTTCTCGAGGATCGCAAACTTGCTTACCGACCAAGTCTGTGCTTCCTTGCAAGTTCCTGCCACCGCCGCATCAACCAAGAAGAAATGTTGCAGGCCGTGAATCCAAAAATGCATCTTGTGCAAAAGCAAAGAACTGCTGCAGCAGCGCTATTGCAACAAAAATTACGCTCTGGTTAAAATAGGGTTTGATCATTAATCAGGTGATGTTTCTTGTTCTTCCCAAGGTTCACTGGCCTGTTTTGGACTTAGTCATATAGAGTACTTAAACATTACCTTAAAAATGAAGAAACAGAAACCGAAAGAAATTAGAAGCCTATATTCCAGTATCCTGTGGCCATCTGAGAACCTGGACGTTCTGGACGTATATGAAGTAAAAGTTCCCGGTACAGGAGGGGTACCCAACCTTGATTGCTCATAACCTCAATATTGACCTTGAAAATGTTAAAAGAAATATCTCTGCAGTCCCGACTAGGTCCCACGTGATCAGATTTTGTAAGTAAGACTGCAATGAAATTTCCTTTCAGCATTTTTGAAGCCAACTTTGGGGTTATGTACATTCAAGGCTGTGTACGGTACCTCTCCTGTATGTGTTTCAGTGTTTCCTTCTTGAAATTGACTGGCACTTGGGTTCCACTCTGGATCCTTTTCGGCCTCAAACTGTTCAGTGTTAGATGACATTCAAATAAACAAACCTCTACTATAGCATAGCTGTAGCAGCTCAGGCCCTGGACTGCCTAAATTTTTTCGTAAAATCTTCCAAGTCTACTCAGGGCAACAGTTTCTCTTAATTTCTCAGGCTAGAGCTCAAGGCAGCAGTTTTAAAGGGGAAAGAAAGAAGTGCGTTCACAATAGTTCCAGTTTTCTGGAACTACACAGCGCCTAAGCTCCAGTCAGATTTGGAACAAACTTAATGATTAAGGGGTGCCTAGCTGTCAGTAGAAACGGTCTTCATCATCAGGAACTGCACAACCAGAGTAGGCTACAGTAAAAAACCTTATGTTTGGCCAGAAATGTAATCAGGTTTACAGTAAAGTGTCTTCTAATGGAGAACAACCACTTGCTAATTCTTTCAGTTCAAGAATATGTTATTTTGAATATATATTTTCTGTGAAGCGGGAAAAATGTGTATGATCAAACTTACTAACAAGCAGCTGTGGCTAGCCAACCCCAGGCACTCCTGGTTTATTTGCACACGACGTACCACCCAGGTAGAATCCCCCCCTCCCCCCATTGACTCCCACTGAGGCTTACGCGAACGAAGCTTGTTGGCTATTGATCTAGGCTATTATGTCAATAAAAGAGGTTTCTGTTTGTTTATTTTCTTGTTGATAACTGGTAACATGTGGACCGAGATTCCTTCTTTCATCAGTTTAGTGGAATGTTCATTTATGATCTATCCAATCTTGCGAGCGGTAGCTGTGTAGCAGCTTTCGGTTTTCACTGTTATTCATGTAGCTCATAAATCGTGAACCAGTGCAGGTATCAAGTTCAAATTTGGTACACTTGCGGTTATTGGGGTCGAGTTGTACCTTTTGGGGGTCCGAACTCCCCATCGTACCCACCCGTTTCAATACGATACGATACTTTATTGTATAACGAGCTTTCACAGCATTGGATTGCTTTTATAAGGTACATCATAACTACATAACATCATAATAAGGTGATTTCACATAAGAAGGCAACAGTTATACATAAGAAGTCATTAGTGATAACCAATCAAAATAAAACATTAAAAAACAAAACGCTGTGGGGGATACGTTTGTCACTTGTTCAAAACTTTGACAAACGCTGGTACAAAGCTCTTTCTGTAATTCTCGGTTCTTGTACTGATGGGGTTCAGAACCGGGACTTTTTGTGCTTTAACTCGAGGTAATCTAGGTTTTGGTGGGCAACATGGGGCTGAAAATAGGTGCTCAAAACTTGGGTGGGAACGCAGATTAATTCTAAAGCAAGCATCAGCAAAGAGAGAGACAGTTCATCTTTGTGCGATTGACATCGCTGGAGCTTTCGACAACGTTAACCACGTCCAGGCTCTACTGTCTTTGATGGAAAACGGCGTAAATAGGTCGATCATATTGGCCTTAAGATCGTGGTACTCGAAATGCAAGCTGGTAGTCAAATGGCAAGACAGGCTGAGTCACCCTATTACAGTGAAAAAGGGAGTCCCTCAGGGCAGGGTCCTATCGCCCCAGATTTTTAAATGTGCAATTGCTCAGTGCCTAAGAAAGCTTACGCCAACTTTTAACTTCCGTGGCATCGATGTTAGCTACCTGGCCTATGCTGACGACGTCCTCCTTATCAGCCGATCCAGGAAGGGCCTTGAAACAAACGTTGCTAGCCTGAACCAAACGCTTGGCGAGATTGGCCTATCAGTCAACGCTAGTAAATGTCAGTACGTTTGTTTCAACGCTCCTGCTACTCTTCGGAAGCCCTCTCTGAATGTTGGAGGCAATGTTCTCATAACCGAGGAAAAAATTCGATGGCTTGGTATAACAATTGCGCAAACGATGCGAAAGATTAGTGAGGAAGCAGTTAAATCAGCCGCTAAAGGAATTAGATTTGGCTACTGCAAAATTGTGCCGAACCGTTCGAGGTATAGCAGACCTGGGCTTGGAAAGTTATATACTGCCTTTTGCGCACCGTATGTTAACTTCCTTGCTGGATTACATACTATACTCAGAAGAAAGGACCTTCGACGCATACGCTCGACATACTTCAGATATCTGAGATTTCTTCTCTACCTACCCCGGCGCACACGGAACCGCTACATGATCCGCCGTTTGTTAATTTCCGACCCGTTGTTGACGCTTGAAGCCCTCTCCTCTAATTTGTGTTCTCCGATTGGAAAATTACCTGTCCATGATCCAATCAACGTGATTCTAAATTAGTGAACCTTTATGGAAAATATTTGTGGAGTTTTTTGCGATTATTTTATATTTCTTTATCTTTTTTACTGCACTTACGCCCTTGGGCAGTGCGTCATAAATTCATTCATTCATTCATTCATTCATTATTCCCGAAATGAGTAAAAAGATTAACACGTCGGGCTGCTAAGGTAGGGAGGCAGAATTCATTGAGGAGGAGGATATAAGGCACTCTGCCCTGGCAGTAGATAATTCTCAATGCTCTCTTCTGAATAGTTTCAAGACTATCAGATTAATCTACCGTCAGTATGTATAGGCGGAGAATATGTGATTTTGCATGAAAAATCTGGAAAACAGTTTGAGGAGAGACAGAGACGTGCTAGCCTGTTAAATAATCGAACAAATATGAGCCTCCCGCTTCAAATCATTCGTCAGTGTGACCCCCAAAAGTTTTTTTTGTTGTAATTATTTCATTTGGTATCGGAGTACTGAACGGTGGCTTTGATTTAAGAAAACTTAGAGTCATAATATTAGATTTCTGGGAATTAACTTTCATTTCAGGGGTAATTGGGCCCACCTTGCCTATTGAGTGGAGTTCGTAACCTGTTGACAGTGACGGATATCAAGTTGATACTTTGTACAACTGTTTGCAGTGAGGTCTAATTGTACTTCGTAGGGGTCCTACCGCCCACATCCACCAGGTTCAAGGGTAATTGGGCCCAGGTGCCCATTGAGTGGCGCTCATAACTCGTGAACAATGATGCAGATCAAGTTGAAACTTTGTACAATCGTGCTGGGGTCTAGCTGTGCTTTTTTAACGGCCCATCCCTCACACCAACCCAGTATAAGTAAGTAAGTAAGTAATTTATTTATGAACCGCCATTTTGAAAAGGCGGAGTAAATGATGAAAACAAAGAAAATAAACAAAACACATAAACAAACAGAAAAAGACACTTAATTTTCAATCTTCGGTCAGGAAGCGGTGAACGACGTCGAGCGCTGGTTCGGCCCTGTTGTCCATGATTTTTGAAAGCGATGAGGAAACATCCAAACGCGTAACACTTGCATCTTGAATTTTGAATTTCTCCGTCAATGTATGGTTAGGACATAATTTCGACAAGTGGAGCAGGTGCTTCGCATATTTAAAATAACATGATCTCATCTTTTTAATCTCCTTCTTTCGCAGAACATGAGTGACGCCAGAACGAAATAGTATAGAAGGAGCGCAGAAGGTTCTGTACAAATTTCCCAAAGCTTTACGATTATAGCGCCCCCGGTTGGGGACGATGCGCCCATAGGCGCTACGGATTGATTTATAAACTTCTTGAACAACCGAAGAGCAAAATTTTGGTAGTGCAGATTTGAACGTTATGCCGAGCCACCGTAGAGAGTCTGTTGATTTGACGATGAACGATCCAAGAGATATAGAAGCTTTGGATGCATTCGAGCCGTTTGACGAAGGGTTGAAATGCAGGTACCGGTACTCACATTTTGACAGGTTAACTTCAAGAGGCGCAGTTGGGCCCAGATTGCCCTTAACTTGTGAACTATGACAGTTATCAAGTTGAAACTTGGTACTAATGTCGCGACTGGGATCTAGATTGCCAGCGACCTAAGATCGTAACTTGACTACGGTTGGAGTTAAGACATTGAAATTTCTTATACCTAAAGATCCCAAGGTTAGGAAGAGACTTTTGGAGCTGTACCTTCGTCCACCCTCCCCGTTCATGCAACTGAGCCCAAATTGACCAACGACTTAAGATTGTAACTTCACCTAGAGTTAAGATTTTTTTGTATTTGCACCTCCCCCACCCTCCGTGTCCATAGGCAACTGGGTTGACATTTCAAGTTGACATTTCAAACTTATGTTGTCATTGAGGCCTTCGTCTTTGAGTTAAGTTTTTGGTGGCAATCATAATTACACAAATACTTGTTACGTAACGTTACGTTACTTATTGCACGCGAACGGCTGCTGCTGTAAATTGAGGGGAAGTATCGGAGTTCTTCTGATCTCCTTTCACTCCGTAGCTTCGCGGTCTTCGGCTGAGTTTCTGCTGAGACTTCACGGTCCAAGTGTTGCCAGATCCTACTGAATGTCCGCAGCCAATAAAATTGAAATGAGGGCGCGGCAAAGTGCAGCTTCTCCTTTTTGGACTGTTGCTGCCTCACTTTTGATTAAAGCAAAGTCACCTTCTAGACTCTCTGAGAGAACCTCCGTCTTTGGGACCATGCAGCGACTATGGATACCTCGACAAAACTGAGTTGAGCTAGAGGTACTGGCTGAGCTTTGAGTTGATACTAGTCTACTTCCCTCTTCGCTGTTGCGCATGCCAGAGGAATAAGAGCAGGAGGCGCGCTGACCTGCTCTGCAGCGCGTCCAGACAGCCAGCCGGCTTTTACTTTAAAAAATTTCTTCTCCGGGGTCTACTGCGATATAGCTGTTTGTAGAGGTAACAGCCAGGCTTCACCTTCCAGATTTTTCTTCCTGATTCCAGACAGCCATTTTCGTCAAGACGAATCTGGAAGGTGAAGCCAGGCCAAACACATCTGGAATTCCGGGGTGTTGGACACCGGCGATTCCGGATATCTGGAAGGTGCCATAGAGGCAACCCGTTAGAGAGACAGAACAAATATGCAAATGAAGGAAGAAAAGGGAAAGTGAGTGACAGTTCTGATGGGGATGCAAGGGATGTTTGAAATGTAAAAGGGGACATCTAAGAAATGTTGAAGAACAGCCCATTTAGCTGTCATCGTTATCATGAAAATCTGGTTGGCTTGACTATGCGGAAGCCAGGGAAGGGTATAGGAGCTATTCGACTCCGCATAGTCGTATTACAGAGATATGGAGATTCTTGTTCTTGCTACTATGACACAAATCTTCCAATACATCTACGTTTTATTTAAGGTTGAACTTCAGTGTAAGATTAAACTGCTTTAGGTTCAAATTGTGTGATGGAGGCTATGGCTTTGTGACACACAGAAACACATTTTCAGTGTAACATCTTTTAATAAACTGTAACATCTTTTAGATAAACTAAGAAGATTTTTATTCTGTTTTAGACTGTGTAGAGACAATGGAAATATCAGCTACCAAGTTCATCAGCAAAAACACGGTAAGCCTGAACGAACAGCGACTTGTTGGAAAGTACTGCGACCTGACTATTCTCTGTCGTGGCAAGGAATTTAGTGTGCATAAAAATGTGCTTGCATCATGTTCGGAATATTTTGATACCATGTTTGAGAGTGGTTTTAAGGAGAGTAAGAGTGATGAAATAGAATTTGAGGGATGTTGTCCGGATTCTCTTGAGGTTGTACTGGAGTACCTTTACACAGGACACACGAAATTGAACTTGGATGTTGCAGTTCAAGCCTTGAATACGTTTACAATGATGATGTTGGATGAAGCTGTTCAGCAGATTGATTCACAACTTGTCAAAGAAGCATCGACAAATCCGCAAGGTGTTCTAGACGTTCTTTTAGAATTCAGTGGATCAGGAAAGGCTAGAGAAGCCATTATCGACTGGATTCTCAAACTTGTACCTGTCGAAAAATCTGTGATTCTAAGAAAGCTGAATAGTGATCTGATGGCCAGCTTAATTCAGAAAGGAGGAAAGAAGTGTAATGCTTTCTTCAGTGACATTGTAGAATGGTTAAAGGAAAGGTCAGAAAGCGACGCTGCTAATTTTGTCGAGAAACTTGACCTTTCACAGATATCCACGTCAAATGTGATAGTTGCTTTTGAGACCTTCAGTGCAGGGACCAAAGAGATGGATGCTTTCCTGTTTAAGAAATGCCTTGAGCTTTACAAAAATGAAAAGCGCTGTGTAATAAATTTCACTATACCAGGTATCTCAAAGCTTGGAGCTGAATGGGTTGATTCCAAAAAAGTTGGCCTTTCAGGTCTACTTTGGCATTGTGCAGTAAAGCGTGAGAAAGACGTATGTGATTCCATGTCACTGTCGCTGTGGTGTTGTGGGAATAATGAGATAAAAAGCTTTGAATGTGAAGTTAGCTGCACATTCACACTTCTTGGAGTAGAGAATTTTCGAAGAGGTGTATCCCGAGCGGTTTTCACAACATCGGAGAGAGGCTGGGGGAAAGAAATGTTCATGTCTTGGAAGACCTTGTTGGACCCGACAAAAGGCTTTGTAACAAAAAACGAAGCTAGAATTGAAGTTGAGATTGTCATTGAAAGTGTCTCCATCGTCTGGAGGCAGTGAAAACCTTGTCTGTATAAACTCATAACTTCTCATTGTCCACCTGTCAGTTCGGGTTGAGTAATTTATGAACAGAAACACAGATTTTTGCTATTAAGTCAGCAAACCCTTATGATTAAATAACTTACTTTTCTTTTCAAATAAGTATATTACTTGTTACTCTCAGAGAGAATAATAATACACAATTTGCCGTATTCCAGTCCAATACTTCCAAGATGACTAGTTTCTGGTAACCCCGCTATGCCTCACATCACAAACTCGTCATAGACATAGTAAAATAGATTCATAGGTTGATGAGTAGAAGATCTGCAATCTACTTCACAGGTAACGTAGGCTTTGCATATGCCCCAATAGTAGAAAGTGAAAGTTACCCGTTACTTGGTTACCTTTTCAAATATGTATATTACTCGTTTCTCTCAGAGAGAATAAAAATACACAATTTGCCGTATTCCAGTCCAATACTTCCAAGATGACTAGTTTCTGGTAACCCCGCTATGCCTCTACATCACAAACTCGTCATAGACATAGTAAAATAGATTCATAGGTTGATGAGTAGAAAATCTGCAATCTACTTCACAGGTAACGTAGGCTTGCACATGCCCCAATAGTAGAAAGTGAAAGTTACCCGTTACCTGATGGGTCCGACTTTTTACTATGTTTACGTAAGTGTTGAATATGAGACAATGGAGGACTAACGGAATCAAGTCCACTCGGAGCGCTGAACTGGAACAAGGCTAGCCTAATTGGAAAAAAAAATAAAAAAAAATAAACCCAGTATTGTCTCATTTGGATGGCGTCTAGCGCCTAGTCTAGTATCGGTGATTGGTGTGGGTGAACCGGAAATAAACAGGGCAACATCCAGACGTTGCTTTCTCCACTTTCGATTCCAAGATGACAATTCGGCCTCAAGAGTTGGTTAGTCGAGGGACTCGAACGAAATATGTTTTCTTTACACTGTCAAAAACATATTTTTGTCATGAAAAACAAATCGACCTCAATACTGGTTAGTTTGGGACAAACCTATTTTTTCGTTTTTATTCGTATATTACATTATGAAAAACACTGGTAAATAAAATAGAAACAATCTAACAAACCGAAGTGATGAATAAGTTTTTTTTGTGGAACTCCAAAGGATTCTTGAAGCATATTTTGAGGATGAAAAGCTTGATAATAGAAGGTATACAAAAGAAAGTATAATAGTTAATGTGATAATTTTGTACTAGACTTCCCTTGTATGACAAATGTATGATACCGGCTTCTTTTCTTGTAGTTGTATTCGAGCTTGAAGAATCCGTTATGTACACTGTGCGAGCGATAAGGTGGATGATAGAGGGTCCCTGGAAATTAACGGTAGTTTTCCCTAGACCAGCACTAGCATGTTCTATAAGTGTTTATATCTGCCTCGGCTTTTTTTTGTAAGTGTATTAATTATCACCAAAAGAGGTAAATTCATGTGTCCAACAGAAAATATGGCAGTTTATTACAGTTTCATCCTAGCCCAGCAATATAGTGTATAATGTAAGCAAGAACGTGTACTTCTTATTTCATTCTTGCTGCGAGTGTTTTATGTATTAACTTGGGGACTTTTTTCATTTAATTCTTTTGCGTTATCTGGTCGTATTGTATCTGATTTTTACATTATACCAAGTCATTCTTAACTGAGCATTTCGGTTACAATGTGCATGGTACTCGCACAATCAGATCACCTTGGAGACTCAAGCCGACAATAAGTCTTGTGTTGAACTTTTGGAAAATAAAAGTAATTATTTAGACAATTAGATGAATCAACAGTAATATGTAATCTCACTCGCTCTTAAATTCTTTTCCTCTTCCATTCCTAGGTGTCCATGTATTTTTGGTGTTGGTTAAACGGTTAAGTCTCGCGTAGCTTCGGGACATTGATATGGTCTATTAAACACCTAAAATAGGTGTAATACGACGTGTACAGTAAGTCTTTTCCTCGGAGAGCGCTGTATATGCTATAAAAGAAGATTAGATCCTGGCTCTACTTCGTCTTATGTAGAGCCGATCAGATCGCCAGGGCTGCCACGTTGAACACAAAAGTTCTACTTTGTTGGAAGTTAAAGTAAGAAGTTACGAAAATTTGTTAGAAAATATGTAGAATTGTAGATTTAAAAAAAAAAAAAAATCGCCGGTGGCTCTCAGAAGGTGCTGTTATCCTGTTATATAGGCATGATCTTTACCTTTCACAAATTGTTTTCTTGAAATTAGTTTAGTTTTCCGAATGTGGTGCAGTACGTTTCTTGTCTATTGTTTCTAAATCGTTTAACTTTCAGCCTTGCTAGATTTCCGACAAGTATATTTTGTGGTATGCCCCCCCCCCCTGCGCATGCAGTTCTAACCGTCCGTGCGTCACAGGGCTATGAGGGGGGGGGGGGGGGGCGCCGCTGCTGCGGCTCCTTCGGTTTCAACAAAATGATGCCTTTAGCACGGCCATCTATGAAATAAAAGTTCTTTAGTTGAGAACTTAAATTTCTAGATAGCGCTGTTCACGAATTCTTTCAGTCCAAATGTCTGGTGTGAACGCGGATACTTTGAAATTGAATCTGGGCACGCTATTGTTCAGTAGATTTAGTTTCTGTTTCATCTGGAACCGTATGTAAGTCTTTACAAAGTTCTTTCAGCCTTAGTTCCGTTTTCTGAACTTTTGTGCAACTACATTAAGAGGTACAGTAGAGGTATGCTTATGTGAACGTCTGCTAACACTCTAACAGTGAATGGTCGCCGGAAGAACACCTAAAACCCAAGCCAAGCCCAATACTTGTAATAACCACTCAAGCTTTTGTCACTTTTTGAATATTTTGCTAATTCACGGCTGAAAGTGACTCACCTGGTTTGCTTTTTATACTTTGAAAGTTAGCCATGAGGAACGCACCTTCAGTCACCTTCAGCCTTCAGTGGAGAAGATGGCGGTTCGGACCTGTAGATGCCTTCAAAAGAGGACGGATCTTTTTAGTAAATTCAAAATCAAAGAAAGTTAATTGAATTTCTACTTCAAGTTTGTGCCAGGATAACCGTGAAATAGTTGAGACAATCACTTGCTCGTTCCGACCATCATGGGGGGAGGGAGGGGAGCCGGAATCCGCAATTTAGAGACATGCATAACTTTTGAACGGGTGATCGGATCTTAGTTACTTGATATTTGGAGAGGCCTTGTGTCTCATATGTCCTATTTCAAGTGCTGACCGGATACGATAAATGGGGGGGGGGGGGAGTAGAAGGGGGTGGACCGGAAATCATGTGACATGCTTAGAGTGGAGCGATCGGGATGAAACTTCGTGGGAGGAACAAGCATAAGCCCTAGGTACATCATTGACAGAACCGGACCGGGTTCGTGCACTGTGGGGGAGTTGGAGGGGGTTTCCGGAATTCTGATGATTCGGAGTTAAGTTACTTCCAGGTGGGCTAGGACTATGAAACTTGACAGGCAAGTCAGGGATCCGACCAGATTAACCTGGGAATAATCAACTTCCCCATCCGACCACAGTGGGGGGAGTGGAAGGAGGGGGAATCTGGAATCTTGAGGAATGTATAACATTGGAACGGATGATCGGATCTTAACAAAACTTGATATTTGGAAAGAGCTGGTGCCTCAAATGACCCATTTAAACCCGGATCTGATGAATATGGGGGGGGGGGGACCGGAAATCTTGTGACACGCTTAGAGTCGAGCGATTGGGATGAAACTTGGTGGGAAGGACAAGCACAAGAACTAGATACTTAGTGATAGAACCGGATCGGATTTGGGCACGTTGGGGGGAGTTAGAAGGGGGGATTCCGGAAATTGGGCTGTTGGGATCTAAGATATTTCCAGATGTGCTAGGACGATGAAACTTGGCTTGAACATCAGAGACTTGACGGGGTTGTTTAGAAATAATCAGTTCTCCAACCCAAGCATCGTGGGGGAGTGAAGGGAGAGGAAATCTGGAATCTTGATGTATGTATAACTCTTGAACGAGTGATCGGATCTTGACGAAACATGATATTCGGGAAGACCTCATGTCTTGGATGTCCCGATTTAAGTCCGGACCGGATCCGATGAATGTGGGGGGGGGGATCTTGTGACATGCTTAGAGTGGAGCGATTGGGATGAAACTTCGTGGGAAGAACAAGGACAAGAACTATATACATCAGTGACAAAATCGGACCGGCTTCGGGCACTGTTGAGGGGAGGGGGGCTTGAAACATTAGAAACTTGACAAGATTGGATTAGAAATTGTCACTTCTCAGATCCAACCATCCCTTAAAGTACCAATCCTAACCTTAAAGTACTAATCCTAAGCACAAAGTACAGAAAATGCTTTTAAGCAAAGTTTATATTTAACTCAAAGGTGTTAAACTAATTTTTAGCGCCCTTAAAATTTTTACAGGTCACACAGGTGAATCAGAAATTTTTCAGTGGTTCACAGGTGAATCACTGAAAAATTTCGGTGCCACCACGTCGAAGGACTGAACAAAGATGGATGCTCTGACGTTAGCGAGCAAGTCCTCGTGACTGTCATCACCAATCATTTCGAGTGATGTTTAACCAAATAATTACTTACCTGTTGAAATATCTTGTGTTTTAGCCTGTTGAAGAACACCAGCTTCCTTCGATTCTCACTCGGAGTAGGACGATTTCCTTGTCCTGCATAAAAAAAAACCCAGCTGTAGAATCAGTTAAGTTTTTAGTTTTTTTCTTGCTTTCATTTTTTTGTACATGTGTGTGTTTGGTGCATTTTAGATATCATCTTGTATCCGTTAATTAGTGTAATACTTGCCTTCTGAGTGTCTTCTTATTTTTTTTTTTTAACTTCTAAGACTGAAGATTCATTGAGACTAAACAAAAAATTGGATATGCCCTGTGGGCTAGTTATAACATGGACTGGACAAACGATCAAATGGTCGAGAGTGTCCCAGAAAAAAAAAATATACAAGGATATTTTCTACGCAAATAAAGCTTGTTTCTGCGAATACATCTTTTTCCATGTTATTGTAGTGAGGCAACCGGCTTGAAGCAAGGCCAATAATCACCCCGAGGTTGTCACCATTTTAAGATTTCTACCATTTTGCAACAACGATCATTGATATAATGATTACTGAGAACATATTTTCGAGTTCAACAATAAAAAATGCGAGCAGTAGGCTAAAGTAACCAGAAAGTCTAGAAATAATTATATACCCCACGAAACTAATACGTTGGTGCATAGAAGACAGCCTATATTGTCAAAATCTTGATTAGGAATAAAAATGAACATACACTTAATTAACGAAAAAAAAACAATAAAGATGGGAGAAATATGTTCTTACTGTACCTGGCATTTTAATGTGACTGCTCAACTCAACAGCTGCTCAGTATAATCGGTTTATGATTATTCACTACGACGACACTTTAATATTTTACGACTTGGAGATTGAAAAATTTTGATCATATGCTAGTGTACTTTGGTTATTTGCTTTTTACATATTTTTCACAACAAAAACAAAAGGGCTCTAATGATGATGGAGAGGAAAAACCTAACAGCACCCTATCTATTTTCCATGTATTTTCCCTATCTATTCGCCAAGAGCCAATATTCTGGTTGGCTGCTAGGTAGAAAAAGCTGAGGCACAGGACACTTTGCATGCAAAACCCTTGACTATGTAGAAAAGGAAATGAGGTTTTTCACATCTGTCATCAGCCGAGCCCTTTTGTTTTTGTTGTGAAAAATATATAAAGGATTGTCTTTGATTTCTCTAATTCATGGTAGTAATTTCAGCCTTGTCCGAGCTGGTACTCAGTTGTCATGACAGAAATTGCGTTTTTGATGTATGCACTGTATACTGAAATCCATGCACCATACATGAAATCTAAGGTACAGTGCTTGAAGGTCTAGCACCACTGTTCACTGTTAGCAGATTCACTGTTAGCAGATGTTCACATAAGCATACCTCAACTTTACCTTACCTTAATTCGCACTTTGGAGCAGTGAAGGTTTACAGTCGTTACATGACCAGTATTGATCCAGTGACTTCTTGAAAGCTTCAGGGGAAGTAGCTAATACTGTGCATTTGGAAAGGAAATTCCAAGGATTTGGGTCATTGATCACTCTTTCGGAGAGGAAGTCTTGTAGCACTCTTTAGTACAGTCAATCTCGAATTTGACCTGGAACAAATTGCAGTACAAATGTTTTTGGCACTGTTCTGATCAGAAAAAAATTCTCTACAATATATCCAAAATCTAAATTGCTAGCGTGGGTGAGGCTTCAGTCCATCGAACTAGGAACACACAAGTTGTATGTGGTAGTGGACACTATCTAAATTGCCAACTGCTTCAGGTGTGGCCTTTCAGAAAGTGGTTATGTCGCTGTATCTGGTATTGAAACTTGAGTGTGTCTGTGTGTGTGTGTGTGGGGAGCGTGAACTTTGGTGCAAAACCATAAGTTTGACCTGGATCTGAATGTGGGATACCAGAAACAGATAAGGCCAAGATCATAGGTTTCTGTAGATAGTATAGGGATGATGAACTTCTGCAAACATAGACGAACAAGAGATAACGAAGCGCTGTGGGAGTTGTCCAAGTCCTTTCGTCCAACCAAACTAGCAATACCCGAACTGTCTGTGGTGGCATAGACAATCTAACTAAGTTGTCTACCTCGTGTTCCACAGGCAGTCTTCCCAGAGAGGGGAAGGTCCAGAGGTGAACATTTTCTGCAGAAATAGGTGGACTGGGGAGCGGTCTGGGAGGGTTCCAAATATAATATAAGGTTTGGAGCCAAGCTTCCAGATCTCCCACTCCAGCGATACTGGGAGCGCTGTACGGTATGAGGCTTCTTAATCCTCGAGCACAACCAAACTAGCAACACCCAACCGCCTATGTTGTTATATCGATAAATTTTTATTTGAACCCTAATAGCACTAGGCTAATACGGGTGGAAATTGGAAAAACAAACACTCTCGTACAATACGAATAAAACACAAACTAACAAACAGTAAATACGAAACGAACATTAAAATCAAGTAGAGTTAAAATGTTTAGTAAAATACGGAACAGATGACTTTAGATATCTTTCAAAAAATTTCATTGGCGGGGGAAGAAGCTTGGTTTCGGGTCATTCTTGCTTCACATGTTAGGGCCAAGAGAGGGTAGTTGCGTTTTTGCTTGCCTTGGACTTTGACCTTAGCAGTTGGCCGTTTTCCTTATAAGGCGTTTTTTTCAGTCCTTAGCCCTTAGACTTTGGTCTTGGGGTTTGTAACAGAAAAACGCCTTATAAGCAGCTCTTAAAGCACAACTCTTACTAGAAATTATCTTTTCCCCATGAAATAAATCAGAAAAACTCTTTCGGAAATACCATTCCTTCCCACCTAAAACTAGCGATTCTCTTGTTAGCGCCTGTCAATTATATCCAGCCTTCCTGCTCTCCGACGCGGCGCGCAAAACATTTGAAAACTGAACCGTGCCTGTGTTAAGAAGTGGGAAAACTAAGCAACAAAAGAAGTAATAAACAGAAGAGTATCACATAGAGTTGTCAGCGTACATTGAAGATTACGGCAAACTTTTCGTTGGGTGACGGGAAAACTCGGAAAGGCTGAAAAGCGCTAAAAATTCGTAGTTACGAAACGAAACAACGGAGAAAGGTGGGGATTTTAGAAGCTTATAATTCCATATGGGAGCTAAGTATATTACAAAAGGCAGAATAAGCAAGAGGGGTCCTTTAAGTAGCTTTGGCAAAAAATTTGAAAGTTCGAAAACAAGGCCGTCGAAACAAATTAAAATTGCATACAACCCTTTTTTCCAAGGGGTCTGACATTTGAAACGGTCCAACTTTTGTGGGCTCTTCTGTACAACATAGAACACAAAATCAAAAGTGCTTACAAATAAAGAGTTTATTTGTGTACTTCCGTACGTCCAAAAACTTCTCTTCTTCCATTCCTTCCGCCATTTCCAGTTCCGATTTCAAATGCAAAAAACTACAGGTTTCCAATGGAGCTCTTCGATTTTCTATCTGACTAGTACCTACAGGCCAAGGCCAGAGGAACAAGACCAAAGGTTTCGATGGGATCCCAAAAATTCAATATCTGATCCAGACAACTGGGTCTTGTCTTAGCCAGATCCAGTCTTCGCCAGACTCCTTGAACATTTTTAGAATTAAAATTCAGAAACAGATTAAGGCCAAATAGCTAATCACCTGAGAAAACCAAGTTCGGATTTGGATTCAGCATGTGTGTTTACCCCTATAAGTCATATCTGTTTTGACGAAAACTTCCTGCCACTTCTGCCAATTTCCCGGTTCCGGCCGAACTCCAGAACTACTTGTCCGGCGAAAAAAGAAAGCTCAAACACGAAATCAGGGTATCTTCTTTCCCCAGTAATGAACATCTAATCAACTTCAAATAGAAATTTAGCTTATAACAAATTTTCCGATTCCAGCCGGATTCCGGTCGAACTATATGTCCGGGTAAAATACGATTGTCATACAGGGACTCAGCATCTCTTCTTACCCCTAAATCGCTTATCTAATCAACTAGAAATAAAACATTGACTTCCAACAGTTTTCCGGTTTTGGCCGGATTCCGGACGAACTACATGTCCGGGTAGAAACTTGTTTTCACATAAGTGTTCAGCATGCCTTCTTGCCCTAAATCGAACATCTAATCAACTCCAAATAAAACTTTTAATTTTGACAAACTTTCCGGTTTGGGCCGGATTCCGGTCAAAATACTTGTCCGTCGAGAAAATAGTTTTCACCATCGTCTTCAGCATGTCTTCCTACCTCTAAATCGAACATTTAATCAACTTCAAATAAAACTTTTACTTTCAACAAACTTTCCGGTTTGGGCCGGATTCCGGGCGAAATACTTGTCCGTCGAGAAAATAGTTTTCACCATCGTCTTCAGCATGTCTTCCTACCCCTAAATCGAACATCAAATCAATTTCAAATAAAACTTTTACTTTCAACAAACTTTCCGGTTTGGGCCGGATTCCGGGCGAAATACTTGTCTGTCGAGAAAATAATTTTCACCATCGTCTTCAGCATGTCTTCCTACCCCTAAATCGAACATCTAATCAACTTCAAATAAAACTTTTACTTTCAACAGACTTTCCGGTTTTGGCCGGATTCCGGGCGAACTACTTGTCCGATGACAAAATGGTTTTTACCATCGTGTTCAGCATGTCTTCTTACCCCATAATCGACTATCACATTAGCTGTTTCAAAATATTTTGTTTGTCCCTTAATCTGAATCCCCTCCCCCACCCCTAAATGTAGAGCTACAAAGCCCATCTACGAACTTGACTGGTCCGACGACCCAACGAACCCTCACACCAAGTTTCATCAAAATATCTCATTCCCTTCGAGAGTTATCGTGCTTACAGACGGACGGACAGACGGACGGACGGACGGACGGACGGACAGACGGACAACTTTTGCGATGTCATAGGTATCCCTCCACTTACGTTTTGGGATCCCAAAAAGGCGAAGAGGAGCGTTGACCGTTGGCCGCTGGCTTTGGACTTTTTCCTTTGACCGTTGTAGCAAAAACACCTTATTAGCAAAACGGCTAAAGCCGAAGAAGTGTGAAAACGCCTTATAAGCAAAACGGCGTTCCGCAGGCATGGTCCAAGGCAAGCAAAAACGCAACTGGTGTAACAAAGTCCGGAAAGATGGTCCTGTGGTCAGGGGCGTCGGAGGGGGGGGGGGGCAGCCCCCCCCCCCCCCCACCTTTTTGAGATTCGGTAAAATTTTGGGACGGAGGCCAAAATTTTACTAAAATTGTTCGGTATATTTTCGATAGCAGAACTGTCGATATATTTACGGGGATTCGGTAGTTATACTGAATCCTAAATAGGCTATCTGTACAAATCTCTTCGGTATAATGATCAGGATTCGGTATAATTGCCAGTATTCGGTAGTTATCACGAATCACGCCGGAACCATTCGGTATATTTATGGAGATTCCGTAGTTACACAGAATCCCGAATAAGCTATTGGTTCAAAATTATTCGGTAGCCTATCATGATTGGGATTCGGTAGTTTATTAAGCATAATTTCAGGATTAGGAAGTTAACCACGAATCCTGACTTTGTTCCAGTTCCGACGAAATTATACCGAACTATGAATATTGTTCGGTAGTCTTTCGATACCAAAACATTTCAGTATAATAAACGGGATACGGTAGTTATACAGAATCCGAACATGCTATCGGTCTAAACTTATTCGGTATAATAACTGGGATTCGGTAATTTATTCATTATAATTGCCAGGATTCGGAAGTTACCACGAACCTCGAAACTCAGAAGAGGTTGAGTGAAGCACTGGTCGCAGACAAAAGGGATGATCTATGCTATCATCGATAGTCCTTACTTTTATTTTGGACCCCAACAAGAATATCTAATCATAAATAATAAAAAAATTCCGCCTGCAGCACTTTTCGTAATATTCTGTATTTTGTGGAAGAGCGCGTCATTTGACGGGGGTTTTAAGCCCGTTTAACATTGAGATTTCGAAACATTAAAAGCTAGAATTTGGATGGAAATTAAACCTGGCAGGAAAAGCAAAAAAAAATGTCCCCTGCGGCGCTCACTTTATGTGATTATAGGTAGTATATTGACTAGACTACAGTTGCTGCTGCTGCCGGAACGTCGCTCCATCCGGTTTCTGGAACAACTTTTAGTCTCGGTATTTAGTCAACGGTAAAGGATAGAATTGGTAAAAGAAGCAGTTAAATTTTAGCCTATAGAAACAAAAAATGGATTTCAAAAATGTTCGTATGCGGTGCTCGTTTTAATTTTCTAGTGGTTATAATAGATAGAAGCTGTTATTGCAATCATACCCGGCAATATATTCTCCATGTGGGCATCGCCAAAACGCCGCCTTATATGTTGGCTTATAGTCGTTCATGCCGCCCTTTATTGTTACTCTTCCTACGTAATCGTTTCTGTTCCATAATCTAAAGCTCGAATTCTTAGTTCTAGGATTTGGTAAAATTTTTGAAAGATTCGGTAAAAATTTTGGCTCTGCCCCCCCCCCCCCCCCACACACACACTGAGGATGCACTTGCGACGCCCCTGCCTGTGGTGTCCAGAATTCGGAATTCGGTGGCCATAACACATGAGAAAACTATGTCAAGTGGCCTGTTACTTCGGTGCTGAGCCATAAGTTCGCTCTGAATTTGGATGTAAGAAACAAGAAATCAATAGGGGCCAGGTAAAGGTCTTTATAGATGGTATTGGTGTTTAGGGATGAATACTACTTTCTGCAGCTCTTTGAATGCAAAACTCTAATCCAAGACTGGAAATTAAAACTAGTACCGTATGGGTAGATACAAAAACGTTATCACGTCGTCTAGCCCAATGGGAGAGAACCGCACACGCAAGGGGTAAGCAATTATTTGTTAGATTAATTAAAGAATCACAGACAGTGTGTGTGGCTAGTTTGGTTACAGGCTACTTACAAGCTTCGCACAGCGCTCCCTAGTAAACAGTACTATCTGTAGTTTCCATATTGGGATGAGAGTATTTGCAGTGCCCATCTAGAAAATTTCAAATCCAGGGCGAACTTTAAAATCACATGTTTGGTGATAGGCGAAAAGAAATAAAAAGATTATAACTATAGGACAAAGTTCACCACCCAAAATATTTCACTGGAATCGGACCACCCGTCCGTAACGTACACATCAGTAATTTACGGATTCCCCCCAGCCAACTCCACCAAAATTGGTCGGAGGGCAATTGCCATTAAAGTTCACTTTTTTCGACTGACCAGGATTTCATTTAGGTTGCAAATTGAATGGAATCCCAAATAGTTGTTGACTATACCTGTTTTCCATGTCGAAAATACATCAGACCAGTGAGTAACTCTCTCGATCCGTCGTTTATCGTCGTTTATAAATCGAACATCTAATCAACTCGAAATAAAGCTTTTAATTTTAACAAACTTTCCGGTTTGGGCCGGATTCCGGGCGAACTACTTGTCCGTCGAGAAAATGGTTTTCACCATCGTGTTCAGCATGTCTTCCTACCCCTGAATCGAACATCTAATCAACTTCAAATTAAACTTTTACTTTTAACAAACTTTCTGGTTTTGGCCGGATTCTGGAAGAACTACTTGTCCGATGACAAAATGGTTTTCACCGTCGTGTTCAGCATCTTACCCCGTAATCGACTATCACATTAGCTGTTTCAAAATATTTTGTTTGCCCCTTAATTTGAACCCCCTCCCCCATCCCTAAAATTAGGCCTGCAAAGCGCATCTTCGAACTTGACTTGTCCTATGACACAACGAATCCTCACACCACGTTTCATCAAAATATCTCATTCCCTTCTAGAGTTATCGTGCTTACAGACGGACAGAGACAACTTTTGCGATGTCATAGGTCATAGGTTACTCCACTTACGTTTTGGGATCCGAAAAATAGAAGTGAGTGGATGACATTTGAAATCAGTTAATTTGGTCAGTTTCAGTGGCAAAACTATGTGGGGGGGGGGGGGTAGAGGGCGTAGGTAATTCTTGTAGGTAAATCAGTAACACCCTAGAGTTGGTTTTGAAAAGACTTGATTCTCACTGAGTCTTATTCAGGCAAAACTGGTTTGACTGTCAATATTGTTAAGGGTGGGGGACGTGTAGCAAATGATTCTAGATTCCTTCTTTTATCATTTCTGGTAACAATATCTGCAGTAGCCCCACTTTTGACAAACCACTTCAAGGAGGACTTCAAGTATGAATTTGTATTGTGAGGACTATGAGACAAAAAAGAAACGAAGTTAAGTGTATTTTCTTTTTGTTTTAGACTGTGTTGAAAATGAAAATAGCAGTCACAAAGTTTGTCAGCAAAAGTATGAAGAAGATGAACGAACAACGGCTTGCCGGGAAGTACTGTGACCTCATTCTTGTCTGTGAAGGCAGGGAATTCAATGTACATAAGACTGTACTTGCATCGAGTTCAGAATATTTTGAAACGATGTTTGAGTGTGGCCTCAAGGAGAGTAAGAGTGGAAAAGTAGAACTTCCCGGATTTTCTCGTGACTCGCTTGAGGTTTTACTGGAGTATCTTTACACGGGACAAGGAGAATTCGATTTGAATACTGCGGTCCAAGCTTTGAATGTGTTTTCGATGATGATGTTGGACGAAGCTGTTGAGCAAATTGATTCTGAACTTGCTATAGAAGCATTGACTAATCCCCAGGGCATTCTGGATGTTGTTTTGGAGTTTAGTGGTTTGAAAAAAGCTGGAGCAGCTGTTATCGATTCGATCTTCGACCTTGAACTTGCACCTTCAGAAAGGGCCGCACTTCTAAGAAAGCTGGATGGTGACATGATGACCAGCTTAATTGAGAAAGGAGGAAAGAAATGTGATGCCTTCTTCACAGAGATCATCAAGTGGCTTAATGCAAAACCAGAAAGCGAAGCTGTTTCTGTACTTGAGAAAATTGACTTTTCGCAGCTAGCCACATCAAATGTGTTAGTTGCCTTCAGGACCCTCCATGCAGAGACCAAGGCAATGAGTGATATAATGTTACAGAAATGTATTGGGCTATACGAAAATGAAAAGCGTGTTGTAATAAGTTTGAATGTTCGAAGTATCTCAAAGCTTGGGCCCGAAGATGTTTGTTCCGAGCAGGTTAGCTTGTCAGGTCTTCTGTGGCATTGTAAAGTAAACCGTAAGAGAGACGCTGCAGGTGATTACATGTCCTTTTTCTTATGGTGTACTGGGAACAGTGGGATTAAAAGTTTTGGATGTAACGTCAGCTGTACAGTCACGCTTTCTGGAATCAAAGTCGTGACCGACCGAAATGTTTTCACAACAGTTGAAAAAGGCAGGCGATATAACGCACCCTGGAAGGCCGTGGTGGACCCGACGAAAGGATATGTCACAAATGATGAAGCTAGGATTGAAATCGAGATTGTCGTTGAAACTGTGTCCGTCACTTGGAAGTAGTGCTAACTTTTCAGTTTGGATGAAACCATCATATGTGTCGCAACACGGATTTTACAGGGGAATCCTCAAGTCGCTACGCTGACCAAGTTGAACTTAATATATCGCCGCTAATCGTGCTAGATTTTTTTTTTTTTTTTCCCACCAGACAGAGAGATGACTTGGTTTTACATTTTGGAAATTGGCTATCTTCTAGTGATAATAAAGTTGATTGAATTACAACAAGAAATCCCCGGGCCATGGCAAATAAACATAAAGCAATTACAGAATGTTAGGTTTGTGTCGTTTAGTTGGCCAAGAGCGACCCCGGGGCCAGCGATCGGCATGTGGCCAGATCGCTTGCAGAAACGCGACTATAAGCAACCGGAATGAATGAAATGAATCACTCTGACTTGTCAAATCCAACCTCGACATGACTATAATGAGTCACGACGGAGAGCGCGAGGGATTAGTGCCTTCTGCAAATCGCAAGCAAGACAAAAGCTGTGCGGGCCACAACACTCCCCCCCCCCCCCGCTTAAGAGAGTGGCTACACTCCAGTCGAAGGCCAGAATCACTTTAGGGTAACAATAAATCTAACATGGAACGGGCCGAAAAGTTTTAAAAATGTCCATTGACATAAAGGTATACTGCCACCACCCCGGAAAGGGAAAATTTCAAAACTGCTCTTCTATCCATCGTGAAATTTCACGCTACATACTGCATCTGTAGCACTGTGGGCCGCTGAAGATTCAGCGCATGCATAGCGAAGACAAAACTGGTGATGCCTTCTCATTCCGAGTTAGCGCCCCTCAAAGCTTGAAAAGCTGATCCGCGGCGTCGAGGCGTGAATCCGCAAAGGCGGCTCCGCCGTCCGCGTCGCCAGCAAAATGTCGGAGCCTCAGAGACTAAGTGACATTCCGGACACTGACAAGTGTCACCAAAGATGAGAAACCCGTCTCACCACCTCTCGAACGTCCACAAAAATATCACCACACCCTTTTCTTTTGTCCCAACAGATACTAGATTTTGTGAATTCACTGTCGTCGTCAACGTGACAGAAGGCTAATTCAAAAAGTCTTAAGTATGGAAGGGATTGCTTTGCTGTTTTCAGGTAATTCAGCAAACGGTTGATAACCTTATTCCATCGGCAAAGACCTTAGGTCACTGTGACGGTTCCAACTCCTTTTCAATCATAGGTAGCACCACAGCCTAAATTGAGGTCTTACATTAGTCGACTCCATGACGTCTTCGTGTTCCGTGTCGGCAGCAAAACATCGGAACCTCAGAGGCTTTGCAGGAGTGACTAACTCTTCGCATTCCAATTTAGAAGCATACAAAATATTGAGTTATGCAGTTATGCAGCAACATTACTGTATGCAGACAATGGGCAACCGAGTGCCTAAGCGAGAATGTGATAGTTTTGTCCTAAACAAACGAAATAGCGCCTTGTGCTAAGATGATTTTGTACCTAGTCTAGGAAAGCAGAAACATTCGGCTTTTTCCGAGATTTGTCTCCCGAACGTAATCTGATTCAGACTTTTTCTTAGATGCTCCCGTAGAAAAGCTTAAAGGACGCCTGAATGAAGAGTACCAAGTATCGTCCCTATCTGCATGACTTCCCTTAACATTGCCTGTAGAAAACCGAATCCAGATACGAAATAGTGTTTCCAAGCTATGATTTTTGCTCCATTTTGCATCTGTCCTAATTTCAGTACTGAACAATTTTAGTAATGAACAAATGTCTCCAATCAACCCTTCTTCTGGAATATTTTTTAACCAGTTAAGCCCAAACGTATATCTAGAAGAAATTCCGACAAGATCCGGCCAGCGCTATACAAGATTTGAATGAATTGCGCTTTTTGTCTTGGAGTCTGCATGTGCAAACCTCCAGAAACAAACATCCTTATTTTGAAAACGTCACGCTCAGGAGAAGAATGCTCTCCGTGGCCATGTCTGTAAATGCATTCTCCATTGGTGTGTTCAAGTATGGTTTCATCGTTCAGGTGTCCTTTAAGACAGGAATTGCATGTGATTCCATGTCACAGTAAATAACAACGAATTCTGTGTGAGGTTGTGGAAACCGTGAGGTTAAAGCTTTGAATGTTTATTAATTAGCATAAGACATGTCGAATACTCGTGTGCCATGGTTTGCTATAAAAGTACTCGACCCTATGCAAATTGGAGCAGTAAAGCTAGAACCAAGTAGCTCGCCCAATACGTGACAAAGATAGAGTGACGCTGCTTCCCAATACTAGTAAGACCACCCATACACTCGACTGATCGTTATCTGAAATCTTTTATATCCTATTTCACTTCTATTTATAGTTACGTTAAGCGATATTCATAAGTTGTACGTAGGCTATGGATAAAATGCATATTTCTATAACGGTGTCATGTGTTCTTTGCGCGAATGACGATCTGATGCTAGCATGTAGAGTACAAGCACAATAATTTTTTTTTGTTTGTATTACCTAAAAGGTGGAGTAATTTCTACCTTAGGATGTATCTGTCCTTAACCTTACAAATGAAATGCATAAATAAAGTTGTTACTAGACCAAATTGGCATGTCAGCTGGTGTAGATGCACACAGCTAAACAGTCCAGAAAGGAAGCAACGTTTTCTCACAAGGGAGTTTCTTCTCCAAGGATCCCGTTACATCTTGAACGTCTGGAATGGGGTTGTTGCAGAATGTGATCGTTAGTATTAGTCCAGAATGTGTCTTGAAAATACCAGCTATATGCTAGTCCAGATACACAGACTTATTTGGATTCTGCAAAGAGATTTTTCTTTACTTCACTATCTGGTATAGCTATGATGCTAAGAATATCTGCGGCCGTCTTCACATCGTAGAGTCTACTGTGGCACGGGAAATTTTAATCTCACCACAAACGGGGCTTTGCAGTGGGCGGTGGTGAGATTGGTGAAGATTACTCAGTCCCTGAACAAAAAAAATCATAAATCTTTCTCGTAAGGCATACAACAAAATACAAGCGCATAGAGTTACTGCAAATCACACGGAAACTTCACTATTTGAGAATCGGTTATTCGTGAATAGCGGAACAACGAAGCAACACATTTTCAGCGGGTTGAAGACCTGATTTAGGTGAATAAGTGATGGGTACAGGATGGGTAACTAGATTGTCCTATCCCAACTCTTTTAGGTTATGAAGGGGTATTTTGGTTCACATCAACAGACAAACCATATATTAACTTTGCCAAACCAAATGTTTGTTTCCCAAAGCAGATGTATCTTTCCAAAACAAATATTTCTTTCCCAGACCTAATATTCATTTTCTATACCATTTGTTCGTTTGCCAGAATATATATTCGTTTCCCAAACCATTTGTTCATCTTGCCGGGGGCGTCGCTATGGGCAGGGGGGGGGGGGGGGGGTACCACCTTCTCGAAGAAAGAAATAAGCTAAAACGGGCGCTATTTCTCAATTTCTCTGTTTGTTTCACATGTTTTGTTAACCATGCAGATCTTGGACTCTGTCAAAATCAGGATCTACAAGTTTTCGCTCTTAACAGAAGAGGATGAGTCAATGACTAGGCCTCAAATTGACCTGGATTGGTCTAGAAGTGACTGATCTGAAGCAGTGTTGCCGCTCGACCAAAATTAAGTCTACTACACTCCTGAGATTTTTTTACTAGATTCTAAAAAAAAATTACACGTGCATTGCCTTAGGGAGCCCATGCTACATTTCAACAATAAAAAAAAATCCATCGAAAGACAGTAAAATGTCGAGGCACGGTTTTTGAGTCACACTTCTGATCCGTAAAGAAAGCATCAAACATATATTCGACCACGGGCGGACTTGATCATAAAGAGCAGAAACGCCACAAATGAGGGGGCACGTCCCCTCATAATGTTGTCTACCAATCAGTAAAGAAAATATGAATCGCCGTCGCGCCGCGATTTTCTACAGACAGTCGATTTTTTTCTTTAATCAGGTCAATTCTCTTAAAAACAGTCGATTTCTTCTGAAAGCAGTTGGTTCGTTCGTTTTCATCAGAGATTAAAGACCTAGTACAATGGTCAAAGAGCTCTGATCCTTGGCTTAATTAACATATGAAATTGAGCACTGTCGCTCTGGCCTATGCGTCTGTGGGGCCAGTTGCAGAGAATGAGGAGCAAAAGTGGATCCTAATATCTCTATACATTTCCTCAGAACTTGTGACACAACTTCTGGTTTGGACCTTTTTTCTTTTACTAGAAATTGTGATTTTTTACCAGATTAGAATGAATTTTACTAGATCCTCTATATTTACTAGATTTTTTTGATTTTTTTTACTAGATCTAGTAAAATTTTACTGCCGGTGGCAACACTGAATTCTAAAGAGAGACAGATAATAGTTCACCAGTAACAAGAATACAACTTGCCTTTAAAACTAAAATCAACAGCCAGGCACTTCTTGACTTTTCATCCGCTTCTTCTATTTTTTTTTATATTTTTATTTCTTCCACCAGCCTGCATCGATATTATCGATACTTCGGTACTGGTGAAAACATGGGCACTATCGGACGATACGAAGTCAGCTGTTTTAAAGTTTCCCAAACGATATGTCCAACCTGCGACACCTTAGGAGTCTCCGAAACGCAATGTATAGGAGCGAAAATTTGTAGCTCCTCATTTTTGTCCAGATCTCCAGATCTGCGTGGTTAACATAACGTGGGAAACAAACAGAGAATTTGAGAAATAAACATAAGGTTTGCAAGAGCAACAAACGGTTTGGGAAACGAATATATATTCTGGCAAACGAACATATGGTATAGAAAATAAATATTAGGTCTGGGAAAGAAACATTTGTTTTGGAAAGGTAACATTTGGTTTGTGAAACAAACATTTGGTTTGTCTGTTGATTTGAACCAAAATGCCCCTTCATTTTCGGTTACACTTTAAACTCTGTATTAGGAGTGTATTTTCTAAAATGTCTGATGAAGAAAAATAAACTAATCGATCTAAACTTATGGTTGCCAAATAGTATTCCAGACGTTTCACCGTGAGGTCTCGTTGTTTCAAGCGTCCGAATACTAATTTTCTTTAGTTCACTAGTATTAAAGCATACGTCGCAGTATATCCAGTTTCATCCCAGTATGTGAACATTATACCTTAGACCTCAGTTCTTCCTGCACCTTCAGAGGCGCTTAGGGCATCCAAGAAGAGCCGCCAGTCGTCTCTCATAGGGGCCGCTGCCCATACACCTTCACATTCGGGCTGCATCGACACGTTGTTTTTTTGGAGATCCGACTGGTAGGTACGGCAAAACTGAGTACTTAAACATACTGACACTTTTGAAACTGCAGGACGCAGTATGCAGGTCCTGATCGGCTTCGAAATCGGCCGATCCTGATCGGCCTTTAAAGTGGATAAAAATGATATCAGAAGCTCAAAGTCTCAGGTATAAAGATGTATAAGAGGATTAAGGATGTAGAGTGAATTATTAATATAGGAACCGTACTTGATAGTCCTTAAACGACTAAAAAACTTTCGGTTTTGTAATTAGCCTTCCCACACCGCGGACGGTCCGAGCACAGCACAACGAAGAGTGACTAGCGCACAAACAAAACTCAGGCTGTTACCTCCAAGCGAATCCTGTGAGGGGTCTAGAGAATCTAACTCACTGCTTTACCAGAAAGAGAATAATGTGGAACTCGGTATTTACTAACAAAAGGGATAGAAAAAATGTACGCAGCATAGACAGCTTAACACTCTATGCTTCAATAAAACGATAACCGGAATCCTGTTGGTCAGGCGAGACTGACTTTTTTTTTCCAAACTAATTTTACGGTCCAAATTACAGCAAGCAAAGTAGCCAACTTCCCAAGCAGTCCAAAGTGCGGCTCTGCTTCGGACCTTCTGTTCGTCCTACCTTGACTCATTATCATCATACATCACCTGAACACAGAATCAGGGTCGGGTGCTCGCGAACTGGAAATTCTGTACGGATTTTCGGCGCCATCATAAATTCCATATAAAAAAGATGATGAAAGCGCAGACAACCCAGCCAAAATCCTGTTCGTGTTCGCATTATAAGATAGTACAACATAAGTTAATAAATAGAAAAGAGAAGCTTTTAAAACTGAAAGGGCTGTGCAAAATGCTCATTGTCAGTGACGTTCGCTGTCGCACTTAGGCAATATTACCAAGAACAAATAATCTGCTAGAACCTCCATCGTTGGTCCCATGCAGCGACTATGGACACCCCGATAGAACTGAGCGGAGCTAAAGATACTTGCTTTGATGTTTGAGCTGATACCCGCCTACTTCCCTTTTCGCCCCTGCGCATACCCGATGAAAAAAAACCGTGGGATGCCTGAAGGGGGGAGAACCCAGTCTGCAGTATGTTAGACATGACGTCACAATGGTAGAAACTCCAGTCAGTTGTAAAGGACGACTTAGACGGCGTTCGTATTCTTCTGCGGGGTTCTACTGCGATGTAGCTGATTGTAGGGGTAACAAATTATGATGTTCTGTGTATCTCCTCCTCCGCTCGGTTCTACCGGGTAGGGTATCAGAATATATTCGACTCCGCCTGGCCGTATTACAGAGATAGGGAGACGGAGGTTCTATCAGATTATTTGTTCTTGACATTAGTGAATACTTCTCCTTATCTTGTCTTGTTGGGTGTGAATGGAATATGCTTCGCCCTAAACGCCGCCAAACATAAACTTTCAGTCAACTTTTCAACGGTAAGTCTTAACACATATCTAGCAGATTTGTACCTACACGTTCATGATGGTGATGATTGCTTGGGGACTAACATGAGCTAAACCACGTGGTGGTCGTGAACTGGAATATGGAGAAACTACACTACTGGGAGGAGTTTACCAGGTTTTAAGCGTGCGAAGGATCAAAAATAATTTTTTTAAACGTCGCAGTGTACAGTTTCATGTGTACAGTTATTTTTCCGAACTGAACTTTTTTTTCAGTTTTAAGATTGTTAGCTTAACTAATTATGTCATAGCGGTCTTGGCACAGCATTCTTTTTGGACCGTCTTAAAACCCATCGAACTATTACGCCCAAACTCCTAAATACTACCCTCAACAACAATAACCCAACTATGAAAGGCAATACTAAAATATAAACCATGATACCCGTAAATCGAGAGGGTAACCATAACACTGTATAACTAATTGCACCACTGTCATCAATCACTAATGCACCATATCCCATCTTTGGTTTCCCCATTCTATACGAGCACGTCGGTACTAGTAGCTCAATGCCATCACGTACACTGAAAGTCCGTATAGTTGAATCATCCAGTGGTTCTATGTGGATCGGTCTACTTTGTGTTTGCACTGCCATAGAGCTATGTTCGTGTGCGGATAGAGTAAGCGCTGGTTTAACGTCGTGATTCACCACACCGGCATACGCAGGGTCGTAGAGGTTTACTGGAATATGGCTAAGAACGACGCAGAAGGAATTTGAAGCGTTTTTGCACGTGTGATGGACAGCAGCTGAGGCGATCCGGTTAAGAGGTAGAAACTCGATAAATTCTGATGATACCGCTTTTGATTTTCCGAAATACTTTTCAAAGCGTTCAAGTCTCGGTAGTAGGAATTGCTCTTCCCTTTCACCGCTTATGTCGTTGTCTCCTGGAAAAGACAGATTGCTGATTACGTTGACTACATAGGGCGTGTTCCAACCTTCTAACAATAGTAACTATTAGTTACTATTTTCGTTCCATCTTCGTGAAAAATTACTACGCTGACCGTTTCAACCTTCTCGAAATCGTAACTATTTGCTTACCATGCTCGGGGAGAGTAGGAAGCATGGTAAATATGAATCTGTGTAACGTGATTGGTCCTATTTGCCCCGTGGCACGATATTCTGCTGGAAAACAAAAAAAATCGTTCCAGCCTTGACGGCAAAAAGCCAGAATTCGTGACGTCATGCGTAGGAACTACGGTAAGTAGGATGGAACAAGCTCATAACCTCAACTGAAGTTGTCAATCTATCACGATATTGTGTCCCGCCGGCATGTGAGGAGATGGGATCCCTACTGGCTTCAAATCTCGACACCGTTCACAGAGAACCGAGTCCTTCAGCTGTTGTCACCAGGGAGAGCTGCACAGCTTGCAGCTCGCGCCTTCACACAAGTGCAAGTTATTATGTTGCTTACCTTGGTTTTTGTTTTTGTTTTAGGAATTGATTGATTGACTGATTTATGCCGCTGTATTGCTCCTCTCCCAGGTACCTTTAAGCACAGCTCGCACTAGTTACTGTTTATGTTCCAATATTCAAAACTATCTAAATACTGTAAAGCTAGGCTCGGCTTTTAACAAATGATCCACGGCCTTGGCTGTTTTAAGCCTTTTCCCACGCCCATGGAAACTAGTGAATTGCGGCAGGCGCGGAGATTAGTGAGGTGTCGTTAGCGGGTTCAGACATTTAGCATTGTAGGTACGACATGTCTTTTAACCTGCCCCCCCCCCCCACCACCACCACCAAGACACTAAGTCTACTAACCTGGGATAAAGACAGTCTTAACTCCTTCATCCCACAAGAAAAGCTTCTCAAATCTGTGGTAGTACTGCTGAAACTGGTCATCTGAGGCTATGCTTCCTTCGTCCATCAAGTCCCCTAGAAAGAGTACCACATCCGGTCGGAAGTAATCCTTTGCCACCCTGAAAGTGGCTTCCAGATATCTATCCGAATCCCACCGTGTGACGAAGTTTTCATGAACGCTGTTAACACCTAAAATAAAAAAAAATATAGCGTTAGTTCGTAATTCACGCGTTAGTTCTAGCGTTAGTTCGTTATTCGCGCAAATTACACATTACATAGTTATATAATCTTCAGAAAGAGATCTAACGTCGTTCGTTCCGTATTTCACTGAACATTTTAACTGTACTTAATTGTTATGCTCGTTCTGTATTTATTGTTTGTGTTTTATCCGTATTGTATGTGAGTGTTTCCTTTTTCTAATTTACAACGGGTTCTAGCCTAGTGCTACTAGGGTTCAAATAAAATTGATCGATTAATTGCTACAAATAGACCTTTCATCTTTACTTACGTAAAACTTTTGCATAACGTTTAACTTAACTAGAATTTAAATGTTGGGTGAAAGGGTACAAAAGAATTCAGATAACGGTCAGTCCTCTGTCTTTGTCCGTAGTGGTCCTGCTATTTGCTAGGCTCTCAAAATTAAGTCAGTTGGCGCGACGCGCATTTGCTCCCAAATGCTACTGTCAGCTTATGCCGCCTTTCAGCAAGGGTTGCCGGGTCCAGCTTGACCAGGCCATCCTGCACGAAACGTTCAGATTTAATCAGTGAAGTGGATGCAAAGTGCTCCCCAACCACAAGAACGAAGTGCATTCGAAACCCAGAGTTTCGGAAGAAGAAGAAGTCTGAAAGGGTTCGTGGATCCCGACGACTATACACTGGAAGGAAGGAAGGACATAGCCCGTGCGAGCATAACCTTTACAGCTTTTTCTGGTTGGCTTCGGATTTTATGGTTGAGGTAGTCACATTAGAGGTTTAACCTTTTTAAACCGAGCTAATGATCCGGTACGAGGTCGTTGCCTAAAATAGGTTTTCGCAAAATGATGAGTCTGCATCTTACGTTCCCATGGCCGGAACAGCTCCAAAGCGAAGAACTTCATCCCATTTAAATGGACACGAGTTATGCATTTTCCTGGCCATACATCAGCCTTAGTCACTGGTCATCCCAGTTTGGTCATTCAATCAAAGATGGCATGGTGTCGGTCATTCTATGAGATTCCCCATGTTACTGATATTTATGCCAATTATAATTCTTTCCAAAAGGAACAATGACTGCATTATTGACTGTGACAATGTCAGGAAATTGGCAATTATTAATCAATGATCAATTAATTAATTATTAATCAATAAAACTAATCAATAGGATCCCCCTTTGATGACTTGATGACTAACCGAGTAAGTTCTGTCTTAGGTTCTCTTTCTCAATTAGGGGAAAGGTAACATCTTTCATTCTGGAGAAAAGCGTGGGCGTTAGAGCTAGTCCGTAAATTCAGAGAGCTGACGATAGAGATTGTTTAGTTAGTTTTTGATCAAAATATTTATTTATCCTAATGTATCCTCACATCCTTTAAAGCACAATGGACACTTCTAATGCTTTACTTTTTATTGAATGCTTCACAAATAACAAATAAATTTGCCGTTTTCTTGTTATCCCTTGTCTTTACCTCTCTGGCATTTCGGCATCCAAATCTTAGGAGCTGGGATGTCTTGGCAGGAAATTCAAAAACTCCCAGCAATGCTTGATCGAAAAGGATATATTTGAGATGTCACCAAAGTCAAGCCGCAGATGCAGTTTACCTGATTGTTCTAGTGTTTCATCAGAAGTTCCATGGCTTAAAGTGCCTACTAAAAGATTTTCTTTGTGGAATAGTATTGTGAAGCTTGATTAACTTGCTTTATAAAATGTACGAGAATATGCAATAATCTTATAAAAAAATAAGATAGCTACAAAAATCATTCAAAAACAAATAACCTATTCAAATCTGAATTATACAAGCTGATTTATGCTCAAAATAAAGATCTACTAAGTATTATAAGAAACATCTCTCTTATCTTTGTCCAAGCTAGTAAATTGAGCATGTACTGGCCCAAAAAAAAACGCTTTGAAATATCACAGAGAGGAAACTGTTGAAAAAGCTGCTGATCTAGAGGGTATTGGGGTAGTTTGACGTGCCCATTGAACTTTAACATAAGCTGCAGCTTTAGCACAGTGGCATTTTCAAGCCTTGAGAGAACTTACCTACAATCTGAGGATCTGCCACCAACATTATTTTCATGCCTGTTTTCGATCCGATGCTGCCCCACTTCAAACTTGCAAAATGATAGACAAGAAATTCATTGTAGAAAACAACAAGAGTCAGGATTCGCAGCACAGACAGAAGAATGTCAGTCCTTTTAGACATTTCAGGAGATGACCATCATCTTGATCTTCGTACCTTAATGGCTATCGTAGACTTTGTATCACTGTTACTGATGGCATATCTGGAAAAAAAATAAATAAAAATATAATATTTTTTTATAAATAAAAAAAGAAAATATAAAACTGAGAGTGGCTTTACTAAACGCAACTTGGCAGCAAGGAGCTTTGAACCAGGAGGCCAATCATCTTATGGTACGTTTACATACTGCGTAAGTCGAAGCGTATTTTGAAACACGAGCGTGTTTTACGCACGTATTTAGGCTTGAAAAGATCTCTAGCAATAGACTACGGAGGTATTTGAGAAATCGGTTCATTTTGTATATAAATACGTCCGTATTGCTAGAGATCTTTCAAGCTCAAATATGTGCGTAAAATACGCTCATATATCAAAATATGCTCGTATTTTCAAGATATTATTGGATTTTATGGCTCTGTATGAACGAATACAGACTGCCAAACCCAATCCTGAATCGGTAGCAACAAGAAAGATGAAAAAACAGGATCAGACGAAAAACGAAAAGACGAAAAACAGGATCAGTCCAGTCTGCTAGGGGGACTTCGCAGGCACCATTCCTTCAGCCCAAGTTGACTGCAAATTCCATTTGACACTGCAAAACGGATACGTCTTGTGTTACGTCACATGTCGCACGATAATTGTCACTTTATTACATACAAATCACTCAGACAAACGTCCAAATGTGTTGTTTCTGCAGCAGGGACTGTGACCAGAAGTGAAGTGACTATTTCATGTTTTAAATAAAATCACGATATATTATTTTTGCAGCGGTGACTCTGAGCAAAATTACCATTTCATGTTTTTTCGTGAAAATAAAATTTCACTCCACATCACTCTCTGTTTTGGACCAAAAGTCACTCTCTGAATTTTTAGATGTGAGATCTGCTTGTAGCTGACGTATCTATTTCGCAGTATCAAATATCCACATTATCAATAATAATATTAATATATAACATATTAATAATCCACATTATCTTTAACTTGCTGTTCTACAGTATAAAGTGTATTCGAATTCCATTCGGTTTGGGTACGGGCAGTTGGTCCCAAATAGAGGAAAATATTCACGTAAGGCACTCGGAAGGTTGTATAGGTACAGGAGTGCTGCGTGAAGCCGCCACCCTAAACTCCTATTTTTGGGAAATGACTTAGGGAAAAAGAGTAAAGGTTGAGATAAAATTCAGTGGAGTATCCTGAAAGGAAGCTTAGAACCTTCACTTTCTGCTGGTACCATAGTTTACTTGTAATTGTTCAAGGCTAAGCTGGAGAACACGAAAGAATATAGGCACCCAAGTGATCATGAAGTCGCCCACTTTGCTAAAAAATAGTATTTTGCTACATGGTGAAGTTAGAGGCCAACTGTTTGGTCAGAGAGGTACACTGACCTTTTGCAAATAACAAAATTTGCTGTTTTCTTGGAATTTGCATGATTTTTCTGGGGGTGGCAGCTTCATGATCCAAGGTGGCAGGATCATGTACCATGGCCAATTGGGGGGTGGGCGGTGCCATAGTAAGGGCAGCTTCATGCAACACTCCTGTAGTGCTTTTTGTGCCCTTTACATTCACAACTGTTCCGGTTACCATAAAGATATACAAAATTCGAGAAGTTGTTTCTTTAAGTAGCCTATTGTAAATTTTGTCTGTATCTTCCAAAATCCTTCCGTAATCGTAAAGTGGTTTCAAACTTCAATGTTCAGGAGCATCAATAAACTTCATTGTTCGCATTCAAAGCTAATCACCCTCCACCAACATCCTGCCCTGCCAGGCCACTACATTATTAGCCATCATAGACAGTATTATAATCCTGAACCCCTTTAGTGTACATGTCATTGTGTAAACATTTTAAGAGTAGGCTATTTAGTGGTTTTTTTTAAAGTGTATTTACAGAACGCAGATGTATTTCTGTTGCTTTTTTCAGCGTTTTAATATGTGTATTTTACTTTGTTTTCTTTTACTCCACTGGACCCAAAAAGCGGGTCATAAACAAATAAATAAAAATAAACAAATGAATGCAGATAATGTGGTCCCAGGTCGTTTTCGCAGTTACTCTGGTATCTGGTACCTCGGTCAAAAGGCGTTTTTGCATCCAGTTACCACTGTGCCACATATCTGCAAAAATGCAACTATTGATGCAAGTATACAATCTGAATGAGAGGATGTCGCACAGCAGCGCATTAACTCTGAGTCATACTTGACACTGCAAAACAATACTTCTTGTAGCTGACATATCTGCTTTGCAGTGCAAAATATTAGTTACATTTTGCAGATAATATGGTCCAAGGAGGTTTTTGCAGTTACTCTGGGTCAAAAGACATGTTTGCATCCAATTACCATGGTGCCAGATATCTCTAAAAACGTGAGTGTGCAATCTGAGTGAGAGGATGTCAACTTGTGGATGCCCTTGGCAAAGGTAACATGCAGTCTGTTAGGAAGTTCATTATGATTTTTTGCAAACAAAAAAAAAATCTGAAAGGACATACCTAATGATAGAAACATAGCTTGGTCCAGCCAAGCCAAGTTGTTTCGCTCTTACTGTAGGCTAAACTAAACTGACTTGGTAGGATAAAGATGTGCAGCTACAGCCTGTGCACCACCCAAACCAGAAAGAATCTGCATATGTTGTGGCAGATCAACTGACCAAAGTAGTAGATACTAGTAGAAATATACAGTAGAGGTATGCTTATTTAAGCATATGCTAATACTGGACTATTGCCAAAGAATACACTTAAACAATAGTCAACTTTTACTGCAAATACTTTTAATTCATATCCACACATTCACATTCTATAAATATTGATTTTTTTTAGGCTGTTTGCTCTGTTTCTTTTTTCTGAGTTCGAAGTCAGAAATTCCACACATTTTTGTCAATGGGTAATGCACAAACAAATCTATTTATCCAAAGATTTTTCTTTGCCTGAGGATTTTTCTTTGCAAAACTGACAAATGGCTTTTTGCGAATTTCTTCTTTTGCTGCTAGATCATTCAAACCATCAAACAGAAAAAGGAGAATTTTGAAAAATTTATCTAAAACAAAGCTTTTTAAGTTTAATTTTGTGACAGAAAGGCGGCTGAAAGAGTTAGCTGTACACTGCTACGAATTTTTTTTTTTCCCTTTCCATCTGAATGTTTTATAAGCAAGAAACGAGCCTTGGTATGGAAAAACTGAGACTAAGAGAGGTGTTCAAATTAGCAAATTAGGGATATCCACTATTCAGCTAAAGTAAAATTTAGTCGTTTATATATATGATAAATGTATGTAGCTGGTCATACTATACTACCAAAAGTTCGTAGCCAGTTAGTTGGCTACTCCTGGTGTGCCCTATACAAACACTCTCAGTAGCCATCTTGCTGGCTACACATTTCCCCCCAGAAACACTCTTAGTAGCCAACTAGTTGGCTACACTTGTCCCCCCAGGAACACTCAGTAGCCAGTTAGTTGGCTACACATGTCCCCCAGAAACACTCTCAGTAGCCAGTTAGTTGGCTACACATATCCCCCCAGAAACACTCTCAGTAGCCAACTAGTTGGCTACACATGTCACCCCAGAAAAACTCTCATTAGCCAACTAGTTGGCTACACATGTCCCCCCAGAAACACTCTCAGTAGCCAGTTACTTCGCTACACATGTCCCCATACAAACTTTCTTATAAGTGACATATTTCGCTTCAGTAAAGTGTTTCTGGGAATATTCTTCTTCTTCAGCTTGCATTGCAAACATACAAATTCAGCGTCTCTTCTTACCCTTATATCTGTCATCTAATCAACGTAAAATAAAACTTTTGCTTTTAACACATTTTACGTTTTGTCCGGATTCCGGATGAACTAGTTGTCCGGGTAGAAAATGATTTTGGCATAAGCATTCAGCATGTCTTCTTATCCCTAAATCCAACATCTAATCAACTTCAAAAAAAACTTTTGCTTTTAACAAACTTTCTGGATCTCTTTAAATATTCTTTGAGCCCAAGCTGACTTTGAAACATTTATTCAAACAATGTTTACAACGGATACGTCAGCTATGATTTTTCATCAGCTTTTATTCAAACAATGTTTACAACGGATACGTCAGCTATTATATTTCGGCCCTTCTTGGCAAGGGTCCTCGTCAGGCTGTCAATCTTCTGGTTCAACTTCGGGGAAGGAAACAAACCTGTAATAAATAACTGAAGCTTCTACCGACTATAAATATCTTATTAAAGTAAATTATCTTCAAATACCACTATAGTGAAAAAACTAGTCCTGAGATTTAATTTTTGACAACGACGCTGTTTTTGCTGCACGATTGGGGCGATGACAGGAAAGGGTTTTTTCTGCATTTTGATCAACTTCGGTTTTTTCATTAATAAGGGGCTGAAAACTTAAATATTATTTTATTAATGACCTCGTTCTACGTTTCTATTATGAGTACTTGCCTGAATCTATTACTTTGAATAATCACTGCACGGAAAAACTAGTGCTGAGATTTAATTTTTGACACGGCTGCTGTTTTTGCTGCACGATTGGGGCGACGGCAGGAAATATTTTTTTCTGCATTTTGATCGACTTCGGTTTTGTTGTTAATAAGGGACTGAGGCTTAAATTTTCTTCCCTTAATAACCTTCCCTTAAAAAATCATAGCTGACGTATCTGTTGTAAACATTGTTTGAATTTCTGGATCTCTCTGGATTCCGGACGAACTACTTGTCCGGAGAGAAAATGGTTTTCTTCGTCTTGTTCAGCATGTCTTCTTTCCCCACAATCGACTATCACATTAGCTGTTTATACATATTTGTTTGCGCCTTACTTTGAACCTCCTCCCCCACCCCTAAATTAGGACTACATAGCCCATCTACAAACTCGACCTTACCCTTGACCCGAAGAACCATGACACCAAGTTTCAACAAAATATCTCATTCTCTTCGAGAGTTATCATGCTCACAGACGGATGGACTGACAGACAACTTTTGCAATGTCATATGTATCCCTCCACTTACGTTTTGGGATCCCAAAAAAATGTCAGTTTCTGTGCTCTCGTGACCAGAACGTAAGAACTAAACATGCTCATATAATCCCTGCACTCTTCCAAGCTCCATCTTTTATCTTGTCTTTTTAGTATTTATGTTGTCAGATCCTGGAGAGAAAAAATACAAAGTATGTCCCTTCTGAGAAAGTTTGTATGGGGACATGTGTAGCCAACTAACTTGCTGCTGAGAGTGTTTCTGGTAGGACATGTGTAGCCAACTAACTGGCTACTGAGAGTGTTTCTGGGGGGAAACGTACTGAGAGTGTTTCTGGAGGGACATGTGTAGCCAACTAGTTCGCTACTGAGAGTGTTTCTGGGGGGACATGTGTAGCCAACTAGTTCGCTACTGAGAGTGTTTCTGGGGGGACATGTGTAGCCAACTGAGTAGCCAACTGTTAGTTGGCTACTGAGAGTGTTTCTGGGGGGAAACGTACTGAGAGTGTTTCTGGAGGGACATGTGTAGCCAACTAGTTTGCTACTGAGAGTGTTTCTGGGGGGAAACGTACTGAGAGTGTTTCTGGAGGGACATGTGTAGCCAACTAGTTCGCTACTGAGAGTGTTTCTGGGGGGACATGTATAGCCAACTAACTGGCTACCGAGAGTGTTTCTGGGGGGACATGTGTAGCCAACTAGTTGACTACTGAGAGTGTTTCTGGGGGGACATGTGTAGCGAACTAGTTGGCTACTAAGCTTGTTTGTATAGGGCACACCAAGAGTAGCCCTTCATAGTATAGTATGATCAGCTACATACATTTCATTTACTGATCAATCTTAAAATAGCTGAATGGTGGTGTCCCACAATTTAGCAAACCTAGTAAGCTTCAGTGAAAAACCTTGCTCATCAAAAGTGCTCTCTGGATGGTGTCCCAGTATCTCGGCAGTACTATTAAGGTGTGGACAATTTGGACTGGACAGTGGAGAGTAGTGGACACTAATCCTTTCCCTTTTGTGAACTTACCACGCGAACATGATGTTTTAAATTATTTGCCTGTATCAGAGATTGCACAGCGCATCAAGAGAGACGCCCAATCAGCTGCCAATCGACGATTCCGGGCCAAGGAAAACACAAAAGCTGGTAAGGGACAAAAGTCAAACTGTATATACAGTATCTATTGCAAAAAACTTGTTTTAAAAATTTTTAAGTTCCGTTTTCTCGTACCTTACAATTTTCTGTCAAACTTATATTTTCATCTAGAAGTTGGAGCTTTCTTCCTCTAAAACATTACCAGTTATACATGCTCTAAAAAACTTTATCTTGCTTTCCCGCTAGGTAGCAAAAGTAATGCAAAACGCTGGCGAGTGCAGTAATCAATTTCGACAATGACAGAAAAACAACAAGACAAGACAATACAAACTATTTAGATATGAAAATTAATTAAAGCAAGACAGTAGCATATTTTAAGCCCTCAGTGTATAGCGAAGCAGGACCCGGAATCAAACTAGCAGTTTTCTCGCAAGCCTTCAGTTCAGAGAGTCATCTAGCGCGATTTTCTATCCTGTGGATCATTTTTGCTCAGATAGAATAATAGAAACAAAACAACTGGCTTAAAACTGATATTTGTCAAATAGTAAACAGTGAAACATTGAAAGAAGCTGAAGGGTGTTGTTAACCAGCGCTCGCAAACGCAGACATCACAAAGAAGAAGATCTATTCTGCCAGATTGTCGACTAACAAATTCGTATAGTAGAGAATGGAAGAAGTAGTGCATGATAATTGGGGATTGCCACTGAATCAGCTTTACAAGCTTGCCTTAAAGTTTTACAAAGGTAAACTGTTTTGATCAATTGAGAGTTAGCCAAGGCCGAGCCTATGCCCTAACTAAGCTAACTTTTCTTTGAGCATTGAAGGTATTTTAAAATTGAAAATGCCTTCAGTTTAAATTAAATGTTAATAGCAACTAAAAAAAGAGGTAGGCTACTGACTTATAAAGGTTTCGTACCTTGTGTACAGTATTAAGGGTAGGTTCATTTGATTTCTTTGCCTTGTACATTGTTTTGGTCTAGACTAAATCCCAGGTGATTATCCAGTACTGGTAAGGTAGATGTTCGATCAGACATCACAGGGAAAGTTGGGAAACTTGATTAAATATATACAGGAGGGTTACCTGACCTCATTTTTACACTCCCTCGATTTTTGTGGCTAAAATGTTAAAATGAAATGTACATGCTGTCCTGACGGTCAAGAGGCAAAATATTACTTCTTTCGAAGTTGATGTGTTAAAAAATATTCAAACTCTGTGCCTTTTCTTTGTTTTCAAGCTGCTTTAAAAAGGGATTTACTGGCTATTGACTTTACTGACTCTACCTTTGGGTATTGACTATATCCTATACTCGAGGTAAGGTTAGAATGACGGGATCTTGTTTGAAAAGAAAAATATGTTTACTAGTAATATTGAAGCAATATCTATTTGTCCATTATGTAAACCATTCAATTAGCTCCAATCTAGCATGTTTGTCATATTTGTTGGTTCCATTTTAACCCCTCCTGTACTGTTTAACGTGTATCTGGATCTACATTAAAGGCATGATTATGGGAATGTTGCCTAACAGTGAACTGTCACTGAATAAAAGACTAAACAATCCAGACAAGGTAACTTTGGCTGCAAAATACTTGCCAAATATAGTTAGTCCATTTATATTTTTGACATGTGTTACTGTTTATATGAAGACTTGCCGTTACTTTGCTGTTAACTGCCATCTGGTATTCCTTTCATTTTGCTAAGCGGAACGTAACTTAACCAATTACCAGTGTGAAAGATATTCTTTTCATAGCTTTTGTCTTGCCTTGCCTATGGAAAAAAAAATAAAATCTAATTTCATTAAAGTTCATGAATCCAAGATGGCTGATCTGTAGTACTATGCAAGATGAATGTCAAAAGTTCTTGGACTTCTCCCCAGATCTGTGGTGTATGCTTTATTATGGTGTTGTGGCCACACATGGATTACTGTAGGGGAAAGTCGGGTATTCAGGTAGTATGGCAGTACATAGCAGGTAGTATGAGACACTCTCTTACCTATTGGTTCTATTGGTTTTACTCATCTGAGCTCGCAGCAGCTAAGAGACATCTACTAACAAAAAAATAATTACTCACTCAGAGCTTATGCCAAAAAATATATTTTTTGACCCTTAAGGTCAGTTTTCTTTGTCTTAATATGAACTCACATGTGGATAAGGTGCTATAACACAGGATAACCATTTATGCAAGGAATTAGGTAAGGTATTTAATTATCATAAGCAGTTGGGGAGTCGGGTAGTATGACACACTTTTTGTTGGCTTGTATGACACATGTAATAGTACCCGACTGATGTTCTGACTGTAGGGTTTCTATTGTGTTTGGATGGTTCTGTTATTCCTTCAGTAATGTAAGTAGGCCTATTGAGACTCTAAATATGCAATAAATATGTACTTACTTAAAGTTGTTCAGCACCATCCGGCAGTTGGCCTGCCTGTTCGATGCCCTCTGTTTCTTTGATGAGTTTGTAGTTGGTTGGTCTTGCAGCTATTTTGACCATTCAGCCAATGTGCTGAATCTGCTGTTGTTTTCTTCCCAGAACTTATCAACTTTGTTTTTGAAGCTGTTTATATTTGGTGCCTGGATGGTATGTTCAGGCAGGTTATTCCAAGTGTCGACTGCTCGCGTTGAGAAAAAGTTTTCCCAAGCTCTTTTTCTGGCTTCTCGCTTGTAGACTTTTTCTGAGTGGCCTCTGGTTCGGCTTGTTGCTGGTTTCCTGAAGAACTTTTCAAATGGCAGATTCTCTATTTTGGATTTCATTTTGAAAATCTGGATGGTGTCTTCTCGCTTATGTCTGTATGATAAACTTGGCAACTGGAGGGTTTTCAGGCGGTCTTCATATGGCTTTCCTTTTAGGCCTGGCATCATTCTGGTTGCTCTGCGTTGAATCTTCTCAGTGGCTGTGCAGTCCCCGATGTAGGATGGCCCCCAGGCGATGTTGCCGTATTCTATGATCGTACCGACAAGACTTTAGTACAGCTGGGTGAGGGTCGTCCTGCTGAAGTACTTGAAGGATCGCTGGATCAGGGACAAAACCTCCGTTTAGGGGGTTCAGTCACCCATGGGGGGTGGGGGTGGAAGAAGGGGGAATCACTTTGGAACCTTAAGGAACCATTCCTCATGGTTCCAATTTTTTTTATGAAAGTTTTTAAGTGAAGTATAATAAGAACATGCCAAAATTAAAGATTTGTCATATTGAATTCAGGGTCTGTCATACTACCCTCCACCGGCGGGTAGTATGACACAGTGACCATATTCAGAATTAAGCCTACTACTGAAAAACTGTGAGAGAGAAAATTATGAAAAACTAAAGATCCTATAGGGAACCGAGTATGTGCTTCCCAAAATTTGGCAACGTACATACAAGTTTCACGGAATAAAAAAAAAAAAAAAAAAAAAAATGTGTCATACTACCCGACTCTCCCCTATTTGAAAGAAGTGTTAAAATGTTTAGGAGCAAGCCATAGTGGAGACCGGGGCATCATGGACACTTTTTTACAAGATTGTCGATCAAATTTTAGTGGTAATGACCTTTGCAAAGTTCATGGCATCAACACAAACTTCATCAGTATGGCTATATTTTCATAACTGATGACAATGCTGTATCTCTTAATCTCTTATTATCATCTTTTATGAGTGATCTATGGAAAGCTGCCCAATTGTCCGTGTGTACCAGCATACTGGGGCACAATGGACACAGTGCAAGGGTAATATGGACAGTTAGTGTCCAGTATACACTTTTTAGCTACGGCTGTGAACGGCAAGAGTAGCCAACTGAGTATTTGTTCAGTTTAATTCAAATAATGGATACAGGTCAGATATATGGGATGTAATTCTTATGTTCAGTTACTGACGTGGTGTCACAAAAACTACTTAACGTCAAATTTCGACAGATTCACTGGGAACACAAGCTTTTCAGCTTGTCAGATGGTGCCAGCCGTAAACGATGGCGGCTCAGTATTTATTTTTATGTTTTCTTTGTCAAACGTAAATATCTGGTTGGGCCGAGCGAACTTCATGAAAGGAGCAAGTCTTTTCATGTACATAATCTCAAACTCGCCCCCCTCTTCCGAAATAATCTCGCCTAAAGAGTATGTTGGGGTCTTCCCCACCTTTCCTTAGTACACAAGCATGTAGTCCCCTGGTTTCATCTTCTCGAAGTCGACGTCTTCTGGCACCTCTGCGTGCAGTCTTTCATCGTCCGAGTCACTCAGATGGAATTCCTCATCCATTTCGTCATTGCTGCTCTCTTTGTCAGAATCTGACCCTGAAGGCAAGAGAACCGTAATTCAGTGATGGAAGGCTCAAAATTTGAAAAATGATTTGTTCAATGGCTACCGTACTAAATACCTTGCCAAGAAAAATTGAATTATTAAAAAAAAAAAAAAAAAAAAAGTTTCAGCTGATTATTCTGTTTAGCACCAAGAAATTGGAACTCATCCTACTAGAAGATTTTGAAGCTTTGAGTGTACGAGTTGCTTCTGGCTGTTGTGTATATAGTTGTTTGTTTGTGGTGGACTATTTTCCAGTCTTTGCCCACTTGGACATGCTCGGAGCAGGTGAGATTGTAAATTTGTCCTCGCGATGTTACAAGTTTGACAGTTTGGGTTTCAAATTATGTAAATGAAAGTTCCAGTTTTCTTGTCTCAGGTATTTTTCGTGGTCAAATACCAGTCTGTGAAAGACGTTCTTGTCATAGCGTCTGTCTCGTGGGCCTCAAGACCTTGCAAAGGGACTGAAATGTCTTCAGAAAAACCGATTAAGCGGATTAATCTGTTTAGCACCACCAAAGAGGAACTTCTCGCTACTAGAAGATGTAGCATTTTCGATTCAGCCGTTTTCGAGGGGGGGCCTACTCTCGAAAGTCGTGTACACCAGGGGCCTGGTGTGCCGGAGCTTTACCAGGTGTAACAGAGGTGTAAACTTAATTTCGTAAGAATAAGCTGACAACTGAATTGCCCACCGCTGTAGACGCGACGTCGATAAAACTGGTAGTGCAGTCTTTCCCTGAAAATCAAAGAGAAGGGTTTGTTGTCCGTGTACAGGGTAAACCTCTTACCTTAAGCATTGTCCTAATAGGTGTAATAAGGTGAATAGCGCTATACGCGATGTTTACGTCTTAATACACACGCCTATTCAACCCAAGAGGTTCTTATCAATGCGGCTTCCGGTGTTGCCAAGGTAATACAATTTTTCGAGCTCTAAGAATATCCGAAAAGGTTCTTGGTACTGTTTGAAGTACACGAGTACAACATAACGCAAACTATACTGTAAAAAAGCTATTAAAATAATGGATGGACAGCATTGATCCTCGAACTGACGAAAAGCCGTCGTAATAGAACAAAAACGTGTTTTTGTTAAGAAAGTTGTTTCTTTAGCTTCCAACAAAGTAGAACTGTTGTGCTTTCTTTGGCAACCCTGACGACGCTGCGCCTCTCCTCGGCCCGCTGGCGGAACCAACCAAGCGATCTGATTGGCCCTGCATAAGCCAGAATAGAACGCTAGTCTATTCTCCTTATTCACCTTATTACAGCGCGCTCCGAGGAAAAGAGGAATCTGTAATAAGTCTTATACGCGATAATACACCTTTGTTGGGATACTGCCGTATTATGGCGTTCGTAAACCTTGTCTATAGTTGAAATAAACAAATAACTATATTCTTACAGAAATACTTCCGATCGGTCAAACAAGATGAAGATATAAAACGAAAGATACAAGATAGTTGAACTCGCTCTCCGCTCAATAGCTTTCCTCAAAGTCAAAGTAATATGTAACTCTGCACAGGTAAGATTCGGTAGTGTTCTCCCTTCTCTCCGAGTTCGCTCTGACGCTAAGGTCACCCGACCTCGCGTCCTTAACTAATTCATTCAAGAATTGACTATTGTTATGATGGTTGACTTTGGGGAATAAACTTCTGAGCGGAGAGCTAATTGCTAGGGATAGTGTAGCACGAGAGAAAGGGCTGCGTGAGAACGCATCCCACAACAACCTTATTACACCAATTAGGACAATGCTTTATAGCTACATGTGAAATTTCTTCAGACCGAAAACTATGGCTAACGCCTCCCTCTCAATCTGGGAGTAATTTTTTCTGCGCAGCTTAGGGATCTTGAAGCGTAAGCTATCTGTCTTTCACGGTCCGGAAAACTGTGAGAGATGACAGCGGACACACCATACGGACTCGCATCGGTCGCCAGAACAACAGGCAATTTCGGATCAAAATGTACCAACACGTTTTCGCCACACAACATCTCTTTCATTTTAAAGTGCGGGTTCACATTCATCAGACCAGTTCCAGACATTCGCCCTTTTCATCAATACATTCAGTGGATGGCTTATCGAAGACATATCTGGGATGAATTTCCTAAAGTAATTAGTCATCCCCAAAAATGAAAGTACAAAACCGAAAAATTCTACAGTTTCCGTAAAAAATACGTATTTTTCATGATTCAACCGAATATCGTAATTCCGCATTTTCCCAAAACCGATCGCAAATTCGCAAGATGCGCGTCATCGTCGGACCCGTTATAATAACGTCATCGAGAATTTACGCGCCGTGTAAACCGGTCAGTATTTTGTCCATACACTCTTGGAATATAGAACCAGCGTCAGCGATACCGAACGGTAATCGCGTAAAACGGAACAAACCACGATGCGTATTTATAGTTACCGGTTCCTTCGAATCCTCGTCCAATTCGATTTGCAAGTTAGCTCCTGTCAAATCCAGTTTTGTGAACTTTTGTCCACCTTGCAACGTGGCAAACACTTCTTCTGCCGTCGGCATAGGACACTCTTTGGGATTCAAGCACTGATTTACCATGACTTTAAAGTCGCCGTATATACGGACACCACCATCTGGCTTATTTATCGCCACTATCGGCGTAGCCCAATCACTGAACTCCACTTTCTCGATGACCCCCATTTCGAGGAGACGGTCGAGTTCTTGATCCACCTTGTCACGCATCGCCAATGGCACAACTTGCGGCTTATAAAATTTAGGCTTTGCATCGGGCTTCAAATTAATATGGGCTTTGACGCCTTTCACTTTTCCTAGCCCTTCTTGCCACTTTTACATAGTACTCGCAGCGAACTCGTTTGGCAATACTGTCGGCTCTACTTGATTGGAAGAAGCCGTTTGAACATTGAGGCAGAGGAAATGAAGTGATGTTGTGCATAATCCTAGGGTTGGTAAATAACTCACTAAATTCACTGATGATTTCTTCCCGAAAATTTCCCGCTTTCTTTTGTTTCAGGGATTTGATCACTGTCCAGTCCAGTTTTTTCTTGTAACCAATCACGACCCATCAATGACGGTCCACATCCGGCGGCAACAAAGATCGGCCCAGTTGCTTCGACTGGGACTTGTAGTCGACTTTCACATTTGCTTCGCCCAAAATAACAATGTCTACTATACGCCATCAGTTTACGGCTAGATGGCACTAGTTGAACGTCGCTGAAATGACGACGATAAGTTTCCTCGGAAATTAGTGATACCGCTGCACCAGTGTCTAGTTAAAAACTCACTTCTTGATTTTAGATTTTCAAAGGTACGACGATTTCGGATGCTTCACCTCCGGCGCGAAAAACACTCCAGTCCTGGGATGCAGGTTTGGTACTGTTCGTAACGCAGTTTGCGAAACATTCCGAATCGGATTCTTCGGCGGCAATTACTTGATGTACTTTTGGTTTCTTCTTTTCTTTCTTCAGGGCTCTCCCGTCGTGAGCTGGTATTCTTTTTCGCTCACCAGATCGCCAGACTACAGCAACCTGACGTTTTTTACAGCTCGCATGTTTGTACAAACAGTTTTGCGGCAGGTGGTTTGATCTGCCGCAGCGAAAACAGCCCTTATAGTCATAAGCATCGGAATTTGCATAGTAATTCTTGATTTTATGAATCCGTGCTGTACCTGCATCCTTGATGTTCGCAGCCTCTGAATCCGCAACCTCCATACTACTCGCAATCTCCTGAGCTTTTGCTAATGTCAGATTTTGCTCAGTCAAGAGTCTTCATTGCATTGCTTGTGATGATAATCCACAAACAAATCTATCTCGCAATGCATCTGCGAGAAGTTCGCCAAAGTCACAAGTTTCAGCTAACCGCTTCAGCTCACCAGATAAACTTCTTAAAGTTCAATGGGCACATCAAACTACCCCAATCCCACTCTGTAACAACCTAGAAACAATTCTTACCCCCTAGATCAGCAGCTTTTTCAACAGCTTCCTCTCTGTGATATTTCAAAGCGTAATTTTTTTGGCCAGTACATACTCATTTTACTAGCTTGGACAAAGATAAAAGTGATGTTTCTTGAAATACTTAATAGATCTTTATTTTATGCATAAATCAGCTAGTATAATTCAGATTTGAATAGGTTATTTGTTTTTTAATGATTTGTGTAGCTATGTCAATCAATCAATCAATCTTTATTATTCGATAAAACATTCCTTACGGTATTAACAAAAAACCGAATATTTGTTATCTCGTCAAACATAACTATATACAATTGCGCTTTTAACATAGTCAAATATTCAATAATTACACAAGAACAAGGATTGCAACAAATTAAAACGCTAAAAATTCAATAATTAATATAAAAAAGAGGAAAAGAATTTAAAATTTCGCGTTGAAAAAACTCACAAAGGAGGGGACAAAACTTCTTTCGTACCGCGCATGAATTGCCCGAATTGGTTGGAGCTTAGGAACTGGTTGTGCTGCCATTCTCTGTGTGACTCTGTGCCCTTATGCGGTCGGGAATGTGGGGAGGGGGAAGGATGTGCCGATGGTTGGGGTCTTCCAGTAGTTGTTCACCAAACTTGGTAGAAAGTTGGTGTCTACGGTTTGACAAAGATGCGAGACCAAACTCGTTAAGAAGGGAAATGTACGGGATTTTGGGGGATTTTGATACTATTAGTAAAGATCGGTACTGGATCCTCTCGAGGCGTTCCGACTGCTCCCGTGTTAAACCGAAATGCCATACCGGACAGTAGTATTCAAGGGAAGGGCGAATGAACACAAGGTAAATGCGAAGGAGGTGGTGTTTCGGGGTGCCATGGCGGGAGAGCATTTTGAGAGACCTTATGCCCATATTTGCTCTTTTCAGCATAGATTGTACTTGCTTATCCCACTTGAGATCTGAAGTTAGATGAACACCTAAAAGTTTGAGCTCCTCCACTCTGCTGTGATCAGGTAGGTCAGGTTGGAAAGTTGGATCGGACCTGAGAAAAGATACAGTTAGAACGGCTGATTTGTCTTGGTTGACGGTCATTTGGTTGATTGAAGCTTCTTCACTAATGTCATTCATTATGGTGGCTGCACTGCTCCGGATATTTTTGTAACAACGCTCTAAGACCGAAAGATCATCGACGAATTTCCAACGGTCGTCACAGGAGCCTGCAAGGTCATTGATCATGACCAGGAAAAGTAGAGGTCCGAGGATAGTGCCTTGGGGCGCACCACAGTAAACTGGTAGTGGGTCAGAAAAGACATTTCCGTACTTTGTTCTTGGGACCTGTCAGAAAGGAAAGCTGCGATTAGTCGGACAAGGAAAGGATGGACACTAAAATCATTTAAAAGCTTCCTTAGCAGAGTGGAATGGAAGATGAGGTCAGAAGCTTTTTTCAGATCAATGGCGATAAGGTTGATCCAGTGATCTGGTTCGTCCAGGTGTTTAAGGATGTTGTCAAGTAGACTGACCAGATAATGCGTGGTAGACGTCTTGCGCAAGTTTCCATATTGTCTCGGATCAATCTGGGTCAAAATGAAATCCTTGAGCCACGATGATAGAAAACTCTCGTAAACTTTGCTAAATATGGGTGTTAGTGTTATTGGGCGTACTCCTGAAAAATCTTTTGGAGTATCCTTCTTGGGAATTGGTGTTACAAACCCATTTTTCCAGACCATTGGGTATTCCCCAGATTGTGTTATGTTATTTAGTATAAGCTTATTGCATATTCTGGTACATTTTATAAAGCAAGCTAATCAAGCTTCACAAAACTATTCCACAAGAAAAACTTTTAATAGGCACTTTAATCCATGGAACTTCTGATGAAACACTAGGATAATCAGGTAAACTGCATCTGCGGCTTGACTTTGGTGACATCTCAAATATATCCTTTTCTACCAAGCATTGCTGGGAGTTTTTGAATTTCCTGCCACGATATCCCAGCTCCTAAGATTTTGGGTCGCTTAAATGCCAGAGAGGTAAAGACAAGGGATAACAAGAAAACGGCCGATTTTCGTAGCGCCCTCTAAAGGAAGTCGGAAATGTTTATTTGTGAAGCATTTAATACAAAGTAAAGCATTAGAAGTGTCCATAGTGCTTTAAGATTTTCGTCAGACTTCTGTGCTCTCTGGTGAAATCTGTAGCGTTCCGCTATTTACAATCCTTTTGGGGCACAGATGATCGGTTGCATTTCTCACTATATGAGCAAAGTTCTTCTCTTTCGGTTTGGCTGGTGCCAACAAGTTGTTGATAAGAGAATACGTATGTGAAACACAGCACGTAAACAACACTGTGCGCTGCTTGTCTTCATTAACAATGTCGTTAGCGATAAAGTACTGTTCGAGCTGCTTGATGTATTCACCAAAATCGCTTTCTTCACTGTATTTCTTGAACTGTTCCAAAAGTGCCAGAACTACGCCCAGCTGCACCTGGTTCAAGCTTAGGCTGCATATTCACCAAGTCTTAGTTTAATCCTCGTCGCCAATGTTATGTTTCTCCAGTCGATCTAATCAAGTATTTATTACACACGACAAAACATCTGACTGAGACTCTGACTGCATGACTACTGAAATACAAATCAATGAACTAGATTCCCCCTATCTCGGTTCAACCCCCGAGGCACTTCTACACAACTATTCAACGTGATTACGAAGTACCAGACTAAAACACGTGACCAACGAATACTGACAGGATTATGGAATATGTGACACAACAATTGACTAACGGTTACAAAGACTTACCCCGAACCATCGAGTAAGGCGAAATAATTGTATATATTTATTAAAGAATAGTTCTGTTTTAGTCTAATTTTGAAGTAAATTTATTGATGGATTGATTGTAGAAGTTCTCAAGAACCTACTGAAATTTCTTTTCAGTGCTCCCTGAAGCAATTGCACAGGACCCCCGTGATAATCGATTGAATTGAAAATCTGAAATGAAAATTTCTTTTTCAGAATTGATTCGTATAGGGATACTATGTCCTTGCTCTAGGTCATGGTGTTCCAGCGTATGAGGACCATGTTTATACGTTGGAGCAGTGCGTCTGAAATTTTAGGATTTGTGAATGACTGAATGACAGCTGCTACATTCTTTACTAACTACAGTCGCCTAAAAGTTTGCAGTCTATTTTTATTTGCAGATAAGGAAGGGAAAGCTATACAACTTAGTTACCAAGAGAAGTGTCAGCTGACAGCATATGTGCAGCAAGCAAGCCATGGTAAATATATTCCAGAGAAGCATGGTGTTGCTGGTGTCTTGGATGTTGTGGGACGAAATAGACAGTAAGTAGGCATGAGATGGCCTGAAAGTCAATGTTTACTGGACTTCTAAAGTCCTATGCTCAACCTGCTGAAGCTGGAAAATAAACTTTCATTTTCTATGCACCGTTTCACATGAGTTCATTTTCCAGCTTGAACGGCTTGAGCCTGAAGAGGACCCTTGCCAAGAATGGCCGGAATATAGCTCTAATAAAATTCAGCTGACGCGACCTTTTTGCTATGTCAAATGTGATTCGCAGTCAGCTTGGGCTAAAGGAATACTAATTACAGTCTCTTATTTAGTCAGTAACATATATCTACAGTATATAGAATTATCAGAGCCTAAGTACAAGCCTAGCTAGTGCCAGTTTCAGATTGAAATTTTCTTTTTGTCAAAAATTCTAATTTCCCGACCATTATCCCCAAAAATGTCTTAAAACATATAAAAAATCATGCTCGGTATTGGGAAAAGCTGGAATGTAAAGAGCAGAGCCTGAAGGTAGCAAAAGCCTAAGTTCTTTGTTCTGGTGTCTGCCTTGGATCGGATGTAAAAAAAAATATGTTTTTCATATAGCCTATAGGTCTTCTTCTTTCCCATAGGGTAAATAAAGATGTAAAATATAAAAACTTTCAACTCTAGGCAGAGATGGGCGAATCCGACTCGGGATTCGGATTCGAATCCAGATTTGTCATTTTGGCCGGATTCGAATCTTCTCCTTGTCAGGCTAGATTCTGACTCGGATTCCAAACCTTCAATTTTACGAATCCGCTCAAATTTCTAGTCTAAATCCTTCCAGTTTCCGTTTCCCAGTTTTTACACAGTGGGCTTAGGCAATCCAACTTTTTGGCCTCCACCAACAACCATCCTCAGTAACATATCGCGTTATCTGATTACCTTAGACATCAGTACTTTCTGTCACCTCTGATTTTCAAACTATAGCCTGTGTACATGATTTGATTTTTTGTTAAGGTCGGATTTGAATCCGGATTCGTTTCCGGATTCGAATCCTCAGCCTTAAATGGTGGATTCGGATTCGTACATAGCCCTGGATTCGGATTCGGATTCGAATCCGTTCATGACCGGATTCGCCCATCTCTGACTCTAGGCCATGTTTGCTTCCCTTCACTGTTAGAAGTTCTGGCATGAGTTTCATTCATCGATAATTAAAGGGTAACTTCCGACATTCAAGGTTGGTATTAGAAAATAACACGAAGACGGTCATTGAAAATAACCCATCCGAGCCGAAGGCGAGGTAGGTTATGAAAATATTTAGCGAGCCGAAGGCGAGGTTGATATTTTTAAATGGCTATCGAGGTTGTCATTCCGATATCAACCGAGATGGGGTTGTGTTCACTGTTATAACTTTTTTGAACAGAAGCATTGACAATTCACCATGAACAAAACCTCTCTGGGGGTTGATGACTTCATATCATCCTCTTTGGAGGCTGATATGACTTTATATCATCCTCTCATATCTACTGCTAACTTTTTGTGTGAAGGTTGTCTTAGTATAACTGACCGTGAGTCATAGTAGGATATGCATTACATACCTGTTCGAGAAAAGTTATTTGTGTCTAACGGACGAGCAAGTACCGCATTTTTGTCGGGTTTTCAGGCCTAGAAGCCCAATATTCGGCGAGACATAAAAGAAAATCAGCCAGGACATAATTTTTAGTCAGATTCTAATGTTAGTTTTATGGCACTTGCAGCCTCTGGCTCAAGTGCCATATACCGATCACAATTCCGTCTGTCCGTCGGTTCGAGTTTTTTGTCACACTTTTTCGAGTTAGGGTACTTCCAGATGTGCTAGAACAATGAAACTTGGCAGGCATATCAGGGACCCAACCAAACTAACCTGGAAATAATCAGTTTCCCGATCTGACCATATGTGGGGGAGTGGAGGGCGCTGGAAACTTGAAAATTGAGGGCATTTTGTCACACTTTTTCGAGTTAAGGTACTTCCAGATGTGCTAGGACCACGAAACTTGGCAGGCATATCAGAGACCCGTCCAAAAAAACTTAAAAATAATCAGTTTTCCGATCCGACCATTTTTGGGGTGGGGGTGGGGTGGAGGGCAGAGGAATCCGGGAAATTGAGTAGTGTGTAACTTTCGAACGGGTTATCGGATTCTAATGAAAATTAATAACTGAATAGATTATATTCTGGCATGTCCCGTTTAAAGTTTTGACCGGATTTGGTTGCCAGGGGGGAGTTGGGGGGGGACCGGGAATTTCAAGAAACAGTTAGAATGGAGGGATCGGAGTAAAACTTGCTGGGAAGAACAAGCATCTGCCCTAGATAAAGCATTTAGACAATTTTACTGGATCCGGACACTTAGGGGGGGGGGGAGGGGAATGTAGAGATCGGGATCGAACTTTGTGGAAAGAACAAACAGATGCTCTAGGTAAATCATTTACTGAATCGGATTGGCTACGGGCACCGTGGGGGGGGGGGGCGGAAATCTCGAGAAACGGTCAGAATGAAGGGATCGGAGTGAAACTTGCTGGGAAGAACAAACATCTGCTCCATGTAAATCTTTTACACTATTTGACTGGATCCGGTTTTGGGGATTTTCACGACGAAACTTGGCAGGCATATCAGGGACCCGGTTAAACTGACTTGAAATAAAAAAGATCCTCGGTATGATAACCTTGGGGGGGGGAGGTTGAGGGAAGGGAATCCGGAATATTGAGTCATGCGTAACTTTGGAACGGGTGATCGGATTCAAGTGAAATTTAATAATTGAACAGAGGACATTTCTCTCTGGTGATCTTTTTCATTTCTGACCGAATCCGACGATTATTGGGGGGGGGGGGAATACTTGACCGGCTTAAACTGGTGTGATCGGGATCGAACTTTGTGGGAATAACAAACAAATGCTCTGGATTAATCATTTACAGAACCGGATTGGCTCCGGGTATTGTGGGTGGAGTTTTAGGGGGGGGGGGATTCCTGTGATTGCGAGTTGAGGTACTTCCAGATGGGCTAGGACGATAACATTTCGCTGGAATATTAGAGATTCAACGACATTTGCTTAGAATTCACTACTTCCCAAATCCGATTATTCCTTAAAGTACCAATCTTGACCGCACAGTAAAAAAAAAATACTTTTAAGCAATATATGCATTTTCATGATGCCCATCAGCCCATTATCATTTTTGCCTCACTGGTTTTGCTTACAAATGAAGTTCTAGCTCCCTTAGAGTGCGCATCTCAACCGCAAAGTCGAAACTTACGTTTGATCAATCAAAACATCTTAACCCATGCAAGTGCCATATGAGCTTACAGCTCTTGTTTTTTCCAGAGCTGCATGGCTGGGTCTTGGCGACATGAGTTCAGAACTTGCCATGTCTTCGTTTGTGGACTTGCTGAGCGCCCGATGTGCCATCTTTCACCCATATATTGCAGCTTACATTGCTGATCAGAAAGAACAAGAAAGGATCAGGTACTTCCTTCATCTTACTTTAATGGAAGAAGCGATAACCTTAAAATCTTAGCTGACTTGTCCGTTTGCGTCATTTTTGTATCCATACGGCCCTACAGGGAAGATGCCATTTTGTGCAACCAGGCGGTGACTATGCAGTTCCGAACTTCTCTGAGTGTCAATACTCTTGATGACTAACTTTCCTTGCCGATGCAAAATTGCCAAGTATTAAGCGGAAGAGCTGGAAGCGCCACTCCTGAGTTTGAGTCGTTAGGAAGACGTTTTCTCGTTCTTCTTGAGGATCACTGGCGTGTTCTAGATTTAATCATATGAGTATTTTGCAAACGGAACTCTACAGCTGACGTCAGCGCAGCGTCCATACGTAATCCTTATGCCAAGGGCCTATGTATTCGTTTCATTAATCGCTCAACCAGTTATTTACCCTAAAACCGAAGACGGTTACGGGCGATGAGTAGTTTACGGTCATGTAGTAAATATTTATTAGCAGCAGTTAAATAAATCCTAAAATCATAGTGATCAAAAGGAAAGGCCTGCTTCTTTGAACGTGTGTTAACTTTAAACGGCACATTCATTTGCGTTGAGGTCAACCAAACTACCAAAGCACCTGAGTTGGGTTTTGACTTTTCATTTTGTCGTTTAGATCGAAACTCCACAGTTCAAACTTAAAGTTTAACTGAAAAGGGCTAGGACCCGACAGTCTAGTTACAAATAACGTATTCACTTAAACTGTCCTAAAAATCCGATAAAAATGCGTTACCCCCTTTATCCGCTGTCCACAGATAAACGATTGAGCTAAATTTTTCGGGTTTATGGTACCTCTGTGCGCCTGTCCCTGTATGCTTGAAATATTTACCAACTACAAAGGTAAGCCATTGCCGAAAAATATACTGAATATGGCAGATTCCTTGCCAGACATCTTTTTCCTACATTCTTCCGCCGTCACCTTATCCTCGCTTAGCGTCTTTAATCCTGCAAATGCAGGCTTAACTTGAAATTCAAAATCTTCGCGTCTGTATGAATTATGGGTTGTCGAGCAAGCGGCACAAATTATGAAAGTCATTATTAGAGCCTTAGGTGAAAAAAATAAAAAATCCTTAGATCGGTCGAAATTTGTCAAGTGTATTCAAATATCAGGTGTAAAAATAAGCAGCGTTTTCAGATAATCTTTAACTGTCGTTCGAAGAAGCATACCTTTACTGTAGTCTCCTCCGTTCCCCCTAATGAGTTTTCACGTGTCCCCTAGAGGAAAGCTCTTTACTACTTCAGAAACTAACTTTCATTTCTATCGAATTTTCGGGGTTTGCCGGATTTTGAACGAATTCCTTCTCCCCTAAAAAAAATACTGTTCAGATATCGATTCCGGGTACTGATTGGTTCGAAAATGGACTATTTTTAGTCCTATTGTGAATGTCTAATTGAACTATCTCGGTGTACCGATTGGGTCAAATCTTCGCGACACGCGTCAACTCCTGAAAATTTTTTGCTAGTAAATCTAGGAAAGAGTACGGTTTACTAGTTGCATTAAAGTTCAGATTGAACCGCCGTATCCTAGCTAGCGTGTATAATGCATTTGTTGTACCGCATTTGTTTTACCGCATTTGTTGCCCTTGCACCATTTTAGTCTCTTTTCTCTGCTTCGGATATTAAGGACATACGGAAGTGTTTCTATAAGTATGCGAAATATTTGCTACGGCGGCCTCTCTGGACTAACAACAGCTCCCTATCGTCGCAATACGGAGTTGCTAGTCCAGTGTCCGCGGTGCAGAAAAGAAGCGACAGACATCGGAGGCAGCTTACTGGTGTAAGCACCTTCGAAATGGTCCTTCGTTGACCGTGTGTCTGTCCCTGTATGAAATGGCCCTTATTTTTTTTTTTTTCTCATTTTGTTCTGTTTGTATTTGTCAGAAGTTATTCGTTTCTTTTCCTTTTCTTTCTTTATTACTCTATCACCGTTGCATTCTTACATTTATGATCTGCAGTAAATATATACATACCTACATATACATACTTGAGGGAAAATAAATTACTACTACCAAATTTTTGCTTATGGCCTCATACCCGGTGAACGGCTTATCCGTCAAGGAAATAAACGTCTTCGTATTTAGATTAGGAAGCCTCCGGTTGACTTCAGAAAAAAAAAAAAAAAATCTGCCTAATTTCCGTCTAGGCTGAAACTCCGTCTTCCTCCGAAAATCCAGTTTTTACTGTAAACGACCCGAAAACGTCTTTTTTCACTGAAAAATTTCAGATTTTTCCTGAATTTTTACAGAAATGACCCAGAAAAGCCGAAACATCCACATTTTTATTGAAATAAAACGATCTAAAGTATGAATTAAAACAAAGTTTTTCCGATGAGTGGAGCGGGACACTGGTGACTGCGACATTGTATATACGCAGAACCATATCGCTTTCGTCGGACATCCAAAGACAGCATTGGCTGTCGCTGATGTGGTACCGATTTGGATATCAACAGGTTCAGTAGGTCAAATAATGACCTAGATCATTATTTAGGTCTAGGCTACTTGTTAGATGAGAAAATACGGTTCATAAATAGATTCAGCATGTCTTCTTATGTCTTAAAAGACTGCCTCATTAGTTTTTCATTGTTTTTTACCCCTTAATTTTACCTTCCACCCCTAAATGAAGTGGTACAGAGCCCATCACGAACTTGACCGGTACTTTGACCCAGTGGATCCTCATTCGAAGTTTCAGCAAAATATCTCAACCTCTTCGAGAGCCATCGTGTCTACAGGCGGACGATCGGGCAAACTTTACTAAGTCATTCCCATCACTAACGTTTTTGGGGATCCCGAAAACCACTAGTCCGACCTAAAATAATGTCTCCATGAATGGGAAGTGGACTAAAACGAGCAGAAACGTGAATTTCCTGTTCAATATAATGATAATGTATTTAAAGCCTTAGGGCCATATACAAACAACTAAATATAAAACTTCATAATAAATACTGATGTCACAATACATAAACTAAATTGCACTCGCCCGATTACCTTTTATTTTAATACTCTTAATATTTACATACGCACTAACTGCACCTGAAGATGTGCTCTTCATGATATCAGGAAACATTATCTCCCTATATCCCCCCAGCCCCAGCAAGACTCCCTTAAAGGATCCCTCGCACTATTTACGCTTTAACTTACAGTATTTTAAAATATTTTGATACTTTAAACTATATTGTGCTTTCAAGAAATAACCCACGGTTTTGGCTGTTTTCAGCCTTTTCCGAGACCCGTTGACTTGTAGCGGAGACAGGGAAACAATTTATATAACCGGTTTTTCTGATGTGAAAACTGTGATACACATCGAAGGTAGGAAAATCAGCGTGGTTTCGTTAGAGGGGTTACAATGTACGGTACGAAATTGGGGTCTCAGGGATTAGAAATATATGGAGTGATTATGGACGTAGGTTGCATTAGTATTATAGGTAAGACAGGTCCTTTAAAATCGAGAGCTCGCGAGACCGTGCAACCAAGTGGGGTAGGTGATTGTCACCCTCGCCGCAAATGGAACAGGGGCTGTTCGCACTGGGGAAACCCTTTTTCAGTTTTCCAACTTACTTTTCCCGTGTACTGGCAGACGGTTCGTAGATGGTTGGTCCTTGCAGGGAAAAACATGGAAACGAGTTTGCACCAACGCGGGAGTATGAATACATTTCTCGAAAAGAGTGGCTTTGACAGTCAAAAAGGCTCCTCGGTCGGGATTTGAACCCACGACCTAAGGATTCATTTGTCAACGCTCTAACTACTAGGCCGCTGAGGTACTCCCCTCGATATTGCCGTTAGGATCTTGGATCATCTATCTTTGTGTGTTCTAGTCCTTAACTTTCACATCCAGTATTCGTTTACTTTGTCACCGTTGTTCACCAATTAGTTGTTCTTTCAGGTCTCTTCGTCACGTCTAAAGTCCGTTGCATAAATTCGATCTTAATGTAAAAAAGCCACTGTAAGGCAATGGATATAATGATTTGCTTATGTGACGTCTTTGTGACAAGGAACCACTTTCATTTTCCGCGAGCAGTGTTTGTTCATGGTTCTCCCTCTTTCAATGATTTGAAATAAGGCTTCCGTTCCAAGATCAAAGTTTGTTGCGTCCCTGGTTGTCAGTGACAACACTGCGCGCCACTCCCAGGGTTTAATAGGGAAAGCCTCGTGAAAGGATTTAGTCGCCTTTCGGTTCCGTGAGAAGGAAGGATCGTCCGACAAAGGTAGAAAAAGGGGCGAGGGAACAGTGAGCCAATCGGGGGCGTAAGTTACATCTAGAAGTATTTTTTAGCCGTAAGAAGCTGAGATAAGACAATCTATTTACCCATCATTTATTCACTTAAATAGGCTTGAAAACCTCAAAAGAAATGCGATTCTTTCTTTGTTCTGCTAGACAAGGAGAGTCGATATTTATATTGGGAATTTTCTCTTTCGGATTTGTGGTACGTCTGTGTAGATATGCCTCGTATTATCATTTTGAAATTTGCAACGTCTATTATCATATGACATCGACACGTCGCCTATGGCCTGTGCAGAGCAGACTAGTAGCCTGCACCCGAAGCGTTCAACACAGCACTGGACAAAGAGTGGGCAACTAAAGACTGGAAGTTTGAGTTTGACATCCCATCCTGCTCATACCTACTACCTACCAATTCAAACGTAAGCTCCCTCAGGAGCGAATTTCAACGGATCGTAATTTGGTAACTAGCTTAGTTCCTCAGAGCTTGAATGGAAATAAGGTATAGACAGGGGGGGACTGGTATGAAATCTGAGGACCCCTAGCCTAAAATCTGGTCTTTTTTGGAAAAACGACCCACCCACCCCCGCCTGGCTGGTATGAAATCTGAAACCGCTTGGAGTACCCCAATACCCACCGAAAAAATCTGCATAAAAAAAAAATATTCCACACACCACCCCCAATAGCAGGGTGTGTAGCATATCCTTCGATTCCAAATTACAAGGTTAGAAGTATGCTGTACTTCTTTTATTATTATCACGAAGACTATCCAAGTAAAAAGCTTATTTCAGCACACGTGAAGGACTTTTTTAAGTTTTTCACCTAGGAAACGAACCTCGGAAACACTTCAGCATCAGATTTCAAGTAAGGCTTTGCACTTGGCCAAAGAATGTCTAGTCTTCTACTTGTGTTTTCAGCGGGACGGCCGAAAAATTTACGGTTTTTCATTTTTGTCTCTGCCCTCCTGCTCGTCGAAGACAACAGAAGTCCAGCGACTTATTTTTGAGCATACGTTCTCGAGGCTTGCGAGTAGGCCTTCAAGTAGGCGAGTAGGCCTTAAAAGGTCGGCCTTGTCTCTTCTTAAATATTGCCACTGACGCCTTATTTCTTGAGCACGAGTACAAGAAACGGGACAAACTCATGAAGAAAAGCGCCCGTAGGGACAAGCGTCATTTTATAGAGATGAAAGCTCAGATGGCAGAAGAGGCATCAAAAAGAAAGGACTCAAGAGCTTTCTATAAAACCACGAACGAGATCATCGGAAAGCGGCCTTGCGTGGACGCACCTGTAAGGGATCCGAGCGGCCGGCTAATCACTGACCCCGAAGAGATCGGCGAAGTCTGGGCCACCCGCTTTGAACGCCTGCTTAATCGACCGGCTCCAAAGGAACAACCGGATATTCCAGATGAGCCTTTTATCAGGCTAGCAGTACGCTCTGACCCACCCTCTTCAGCCAAAATCAGTGGGGCCCTAAAGAAGCTAAAAACTGCAAGTCGCCCGGAGAAGACCGTATCGCATCTGAGATGCTGAAGTGGTCTGTAAACGCCTGCCTAACAGTTTGGATGACACTCTTCATCCTGGTATGGGAAACCGAAAAGGTCCCCCGCCAGTGGACTCTAGTCAAAATCTTTAAAAAGGGCGATTCCACTAAGTGTGAAAACTGGCGAGGGATCAGCCTGCTCTCCATTCCTGGCAAGCTCCTGGCCACCATCCTGCTGAACCGCATACAGCCTGCAGTCGACAAACACCTCCGCGAAGAACAGCATGGCTTCCGCTTTCATGTGCGGATCTCACATTCGTGCTAAGAACACTGCTAGAAGAGTGCAACGAATGGAGGAAAAAGCTCTACCTAGTCTTCATAGACTTCGAAAAAGCCATTGACTCCATCGACCGTGCTACACTCTGGAGAGTGCTCCGGTACTATGGCATACGGGACAAACTCGTAAGCCTGATAGCAGCCTTTTACGAAGACACGGAATGCTGTGTCCGTACCCGCGACGGCAACACCAGATACTTCCAAATTATGACGGGCGTGAAGCAAGGGTGCGTTCTGTCTCCGTTGCTCTTCGTCCTGATCATCGACTACGTTCTAAAAAGATGTGAAGGATACAGCATTGACATTGGGGATGGCAGAAAAGTAGGAGACATAGACTTTGCCGATGACATCAACCTAATGGAGACCTGCAAACAGAAGCTCCAGGACTTCCTCACAAAGACCAGTGAAACAGCTGAACTGTTCGGACTGAAAATAAAAATCCCCAAAACGAAGAGTATGGCGAGTAGCGAATCTCCGCTAGATATACGCTGTAGGGACCAGCAAGTCGAACAGGTCGTTGAATTCCGATATCTGGGCAGTACAGTTGGAAACACTGAGCTTGTGCAAGGGAGGTCCAGCTAAGACTTGGTCAGGCCAGCGGTGTCTTCAATCGGCTAAAGAAGATATGGAGGAGCAAGAAGTACTCCCTTAGACTCAAGCTGAGACTTTTCAACAGCAACGTTCTCTCCGTACTTCTGTACGGGTCTGCGACGTGGCACCTCAGCCAACAGCAGGAGAAATGTTTTCTGGCGTTTGAAAACACCTGCCTTAGGCAGATCTTAAACATACATTGGACAGAAAGGGTTTCGCCAGATGACAGATTCGCCAGATGACAGTGCAACCCCATATTACTGACGTCATCAAGATCAGACGCTGGAGGTATCTGGGCCATACAATCAGGATGGGAAGCACCAGACTCCCCAATGCTATCCTCCAGTGGCATCCGGAGGGTTCCAGACGAAGAGGGCGAACGAAGAACAGTCCTCGCCGCACACCAGTCGGATCTTCACACTATCACCGCGTCTATCCAGCCCGAATGGGAAGATGTACGGGCAGCGGCTCTTATGAGAGACGACTGGCGGCTCTTCTTGGATGCCCTAAGCGCCTGTGGAGGTGCAGGAGGAACTAAGGTCTAAGGTAAGGAAAGAAAGTTGCTGACTTTATTGGAGAATGCTTCATACCAACCAAAATCTTCTGTGACGTGCCTCACCGGTGCCGAAGATGAGGATTTTCTGATTCTTGGGAGAATTTCGCGGCGTTTCAGGACTCTTTGTCCCAGCTGTTTCGACCGTGTGATTTCCTGCTAAATGATACGTTTGATGATTAGATGATACGCTTGGATCAGTGTACAAAAAAAAACACCCAAGAGGACCACCCAAATAAAATCTGCTAAATCGGGGCAAAAATTACCCACCCCACCCGCCTAGGGTCCTCAGATTTCATACCAGTCCCCCCCTGGGCATAGACTAATTCTCGCCGTTTAGAACCACAACAAGCGCGGCTACAACAACCACCGCGAAATACAGTCTCCCAACAAAATATTTACCAAGCTACTGTTGTAGCGAGCCTCCAGCATAGTCGATGCTCGAATATATCTCTGCCTGGACGGCCGACCACTGAACAGGTCTTCATACTTCAACTGTTGGTGGAAAAGTCTCGCGACTTCAGTCAAGACAATTATACGGCCTACGTCGTCTTCAGGTCTGCATTTGTGGCTGACCCCGAAAACATTCTGCGAAACTATCCAGCCTATCCCGACACCAAGATTAACAGTAGTGTTGCACAAGGATACGTAAAAGCTCCTTGCCAGCAGAATGGTTTCGGATTTTTACTTCTCCGACGACATCGCAACGATTAGGTGAACCATGGTATACCTAAAAGTAGCCCTGGCCAGTCTCGAGTCTGAAGCGGCCAAAGTTGGCTTAAAAATCAAATTCGGTAGGAACAAGACCAAAGGTGTCGATGGGATCCCAAAAATCTAAGATTTGATCCAGACAATTCGACGAGGGGCCGACGACTCTAACTTTTTATGTACACCATTCCGGAATAACCAAATAATCCTGACCATTCCGGATTATTCCTAACCATTCCGGATTATTCCTAACGATTCCGGATTATTCCTAACCCTCTGTATGGGATATAATTCCAGTTGAAATTAGAAATTCGAGTCATCTGGCATCCTTCATGTCTACAGTTAAGAGATTTTTCCTTGCAAAAGGATAGTAATGATGCGTAAGCAGAATGTTTGTTGAATACGTATGAACCGTGTATGAATGGCATGTAGAATAATATAAAAATAGTGTTACCACATTATGTAGAATAGAGAAGACTGTCACCTAATAAAATTGAATCTAATTTAATATAATCCATTCCAGAATATTCTTGACCATTCCGGATTATTCCTGACTATTCCTGACCATTCCGGATTATTCCTTCGGGGCGTGTACACCATTCCGGGAGAGTCGTCGACCCCTCGCAATTCGGTCTTGTCTTCGCCAGGCTAATCATCAGAGAAAACCGAGTTCAGATATTCTATCTACCTATCTATACCTCTATAAGCCATATCTATTTTGACGATATTGACCGAAACTTCCAGCTTTACTATACTGCCAAATTTGCGGTTTCGCCCGAATTCCGAACGAAAAATTATCATTATATACAGACTCAGCTTCTCTTCTTACCCCTAAATATATCATCTAATCAACTTCAGATAAAGCTTTTACTTTTAACATATTTTCCTGTTTTGGCCGGATTACAGGCGAACTAGTTGTCCGGCGAGAAAAGGGTTTTCACCATCGGCTTCAGCATGTCTTCTTACCCATAAATCAAACATTTAATCAACTTCAAATGAAACTGTTACTTTTAACCAACTTTCCGGTTTTTGCCGGATTTCGGACGAACTACTCGTCCAGCGAGAAAATGGTTTTCACCATCGTGTTCAGCATGTCTTCTTACCCCTACATCAAACATTTAATCAACTTCAAATGAAACTTTTACTTTTAACAAACTTTCCGGTTTTTGCCGGATTCCGGACGAACTACTTGTCCGGCGAGAAAAATGATTGTCACCATCGTGCTCAGCATGTCTTCTTACCCCATAATCGAAAATCACATTAGCTGTTTAAAAATAGTTTGTTTGTCCCTTAAATTGAACCCCCTCCCCCACCCCCAAATATAGGGTTACAGAGCCCATCTACGAACTCGACCTTACCCTTGACCCAAACAGTTCTCATACCAAGTTTCATCAAAATATCTCATTCCCTTCGAGAGTTATCGTGCTTACAGACGGACGGACGCACGGACAACTTTTGCGATGTCATAGGTATCCCTCCACTTACGTTTTGGGATCCCAAAAAGAGCGTAATCAGTCCGGATAGAAACCCGCTACCACCATCTATCGACGTAACAGGCAAGGGGCCCAAAGCGGTCTACCAATTCACATACTTTTGGTCATTTTCTGCTCTATTGGACCTGTTGATAACCAAATCAGCACCAGCTCAGCAACAGCGAAAGCGATATAAGTAAGTAAGTAATTTATTTTTGACCCGCCATTTTCAGAAAGCGGAGTAAATGTAGAAAATAAATAAAACACATAACCATACACAAAAAGACACTTAATTTCAATTGTCGGCCAATATGATTTTGGGTATACTCAATGTCACCGATATTCCTTCAGCCCAAGCTGACTGCGAGTCATGTTTGACAAAGCAAAACGGATAAGTCAGCTACATTTTAAAGGAACTATATTTCAGCCCTTCTTGGCAAGGGTCCTCTTCAGGCTCAAGCCGCTCAAAGTGGAAAGTACAAGTTCACTTTCCAGTTTGAGCGTCTTGAGCCTGAAGAGGACCGTTGCCAAGAAGGACCGAAATGTAGTTCCATTAAAATGTAGCTGACTAATCGCTTTTGCTTTGTCAAACAATGTCACCGTCACCAGTGTCGTGCTCCGGTCATCGGAAAAACTTTGCTTTTAATTCATACTTAAGATTTTTCAGATAGAAATGTGGATGTTTTGGCTTTTCTGGGTCGTTTTATGAAAATTTCGGAAAAAATCGGGATTTTTTTTAGTGAAAATAGACATTTTCGAGTCGTTTCCAGAAAAAACTGGATCTTCCGAGGTAGACCACCCAATTTTAATTAGTTCTTGGCTATTTTCCGCAGTAAACCATCTAGATCCATTTGGGTTCGGACAGTTTTGCGCGGCAGACTATCCGTTTAAATCGGGTTCTAGGGCTCAAAAAGGACCACCTCCACGGGGATGACGTCTCCCTTTTTTGTCTCTGTGTCCTCCTTGACTATATATGACTCGACGGGCGTCGGTCGACTCGTCGGAAAACACTCTGGTGAACCACGAGAAGAAGAAAAACGTCAACCGAACGATGATTCAAATTCCATGTCAACCAATCCACAGCGTTTGTTGGGGATAGCCGTGGTGACGTTTCCTGCTTTTCGCTAGGCACACTACGATTCGTCATAGGCTAGAAGAGTTAGTCATCACCGCCGCTTCGGCTAGTAAAAGCCAAAAAAGGCGGTTTGAAAGACGCCTAGCGTCAATAGGGCTAATGTGGATGCAAGTTCGCACAAGATAGCATACTAATCCATTTTTTCCGTTTTGGGGCAAGATAGTTTCCATTGGAGTGCATCTACAGATAGAATAGTTTCAATCGGAGCGTATTTGGAGATGGGATAGAATCATTTTAATGGAGTGGTATGCAGTCAACTTTTGAGTTTTGACTTGTAAGTGCCTATCAATTTTTGTATTATCCATTTAGATGTTTATAGCCCTTGTTGCCGTCTCTTCAGTAATAAATAAATACATTTTTGTCGATTTTTGTATTACCCCTTGTCCGTGTTTCTTCATTCGTCCTCAGCAAAGACCAGTTTTTCCGTCGGCCACAGACAGAGACGTCCTGCAATCTGCCTGGTGCGATGTCTGTGATTGGACCTTCGCTAAATTACACCTAATTCTTTTTTAATTTTGTTAGACTGGAAGAGGAAGAGCTAATACGACACGAGGAAATCATGAGAGAGATGGAAGAAAAATTGAGGGATGAACAAGAAAAAGAGAGACAGCGGCAGGAAGAGAAAAAGTAAGCTATAATAACATTAAAATTATGCCTATGCCCATCATAATACGTTGCACAAAACATGGGTCTTTTGATCCATTGCCTGTGGTTTACATCGAAGTTGATAATCCTGTCTAAACATCTATTACGTCATAGTGCTTTTTTTTTTTTTCTAAACGAGTCAAAACCCGATTGCGTTGTGACAAATTTGATCCTTCGGAAATAATATGCTTCGTGCTTTTAACTTCTTTGTGATTCGTAAGTATTCCTTCAGCTAAGCTGACGGCGAATCATTTTTGACAATACAGAACGGATACGTCTGCTGAATCAATTAGGGCTATATTTATTATATAGCTACAGTATTTCTATATTTCCTGCCAATCTGTTTCTTGCAAAAGAAAAGCCGAAATACAGCTCTAGTAAACCTCAGCTGACGTATATGTTTTGCACTGCCGATCAAATATATGTTGCGATTTTGTTTCTTTAATATTTAGACAAATTAATTAAAATGATTTAATTCACAATAGCCTATCCTCATAAATTTGTAAAATAATTATGTATGTGTCAGTGTAGAAATAAAAGTGCTTAGTTCATAAATATAATACATCAATCAACAAAGACAGGTTAAAGTTTCATAGCTTTAAGAACAATTTTATTTAAGAATTTTACATTTTATTTGAAATTTTATTTAAAAAATTCATTTGAAAGTTGCATCGGATTGGACACCAAAGCGAACTTTTTGGGGGAAGTTAATTGATGATGATGTTGATGAACGAATTAAAGACCCCTCTTGACTACTAGGTCCCCTGGGTTTTCTATCCTTAAATCTTTGACACTCTTTAGTTGATAATTGTTCGAGAAACAACTCTATTACATTCACTGATCATAATTATTGTCCTCTTCGTCACATCTTACAATCCCTCCCGATCACGGTAAAAAATTGTACAACCAGCTTTAAAATCTCTATATTCTCACCATCATTGACCCCCCCCCCCCCCCCCCCCCCCAATATCATGTTTAAACTTAGCTGTAGTCCTCTATTATGGAAGAATGTACTGATCTCACGTCTTTTGGGGGAGTACACACGATGAGAAGATGCTCCGGATTTTCTTCCATGTCGCTGAAGTCGCAATTACCTGACTCTCCATAAAACTTAGCCAGATATGTTTTTGTAGCTGCATGGCCCGAACGTAGACGGAAAGCCAGTCTTCCCTCTTTCCCACTTAATACTTGGTAAACTTGTTTATCGAACTTTCTAGCCTCTTTACGCGTAACAAACCAGTTGCCAGATTGGTTTCTGTTTTCCACATGTTTGATCAATCTTTCTATTTGCATTACAGTCTGGGGAGTTGATCCACTCACTAATTCAAGTGTCATATCACATGTCTATTTAGCTGCCTGATCAGCCCTCTCGTTTCCCTCAATCTCAACATGTGCAGGGATCCACTTGAGACATAGGTTTGTTGTTCGTGCGAACGATGCTATCTCCAAGTAGCATGATGCTATATCCCCTGAGACTTTCCCATAAGAATCAAAATTGGCAAGTGCCTGTAAGGCACTTTTCGAGTCCGAGCAAAGTATTATATTAGACCGATCAGAAAGGTTTTTATTTGCAAATGTAATGGCTTCCTTTAAGGACAGGACTTCGGCTTGGAAGATCGTTGCTTCTGGAGACAGTTTAAAGGACTTCGACACTTGTAGCTTTGGGATAGCGAAAGTGGCCACTACAGCAGAATTCTGTTCACTCCTCTTTGAGCCATCTGTGTATATATCAATTAAACTCATTTATTTCTCTCCCATCATTAACTGAAAACTCGTCCTGAAGTCATGATTCCTGGATTTTTTTCAAACTTCAAAGTGCTGTGGAGTTTGATTATCTCCCCGGGTAGTACTATCTCTGGGACTTGTAACATATCAGTCATTTTAAACACCACTCCAAACTCTCACCGACATTAGCACACATTTCAAAGAGATTGTCTGATTTCGCTTTTTCACTTATTTGCTGTGACAACCTTCCCTGGTTTCACTATCCTTGATCTCACTGGATTTGCCTTATCTGCTTTCCAAAGTTTCTTTAGATGTTAGATGTTAGAAGTTTCTTAGGGCCTGCACTTTCCTTCTAGTTTATAAGCTTTCAAGTTCAGATTCTGACGACAGGAACACAATAGGGGTGGTTTTTCTGGCTGCAAAGGTTCTGTACCGGATTCAGCTTTGCTAATGTTGGCTTTTAGATTTAGATTTATTGTATAATTCAGGTACAAAATTTCGTAGTTGTCCAACCAAATTGTTTGACCTTTGTCAAGTAATATATACAACAATTGTTAAAATCAAATTCGTAATCAAAATAAAAGGTAAACCATTGAAGTCAACAACCGAAATAAAATTCATAACAAAATAACTAAGACAAAATTTTGCCGACACTTTTGCCGACACTAGTAGGGACCATCGGAGCAAGGCGTCGGCGCGCAGCCAACACCGAAGCTTCTGCCGACGATTTGTTAATAGAAGTGTGAGACGTCGGCGCTTGGACTTTTTGCCGACACTAGTAGAGATCATCGGAGCAAGGCGTCGGCGCGCAGTCAACACCGAAGTTTCCGCCGACGATCTTATCGACTTCGGTCAATAGAAGTGCGAGAAGTCGGCGCTTGGACTTTTGTCGACACTAGTAGGGACCATCGGAGCCAGGCGTCGGCGCGCAGTCAACACCGAAGTTTCCGCCGACCATCTTAACGACTTCGGTTAATAGAAGTACGAGAAGTCGGCGCTTGGACTTTGGCCGACACTATAGGGACCATCGGAGCAAGGCGTCGGCGCGCAGCCAACATCGAAGTTTCCGCCGACGATCTTAAGGACTTCAGGTAATAGAAGTGCGAGACGTCGGCGCTTGGACTTTTGTCGACACTAGTAGGGACCATCGGAGCCAGGCGTCGGCGCACAGCGCGCAGCCAACACCGAGTTTCTGCCGACAATCTTAAGGACTTCGGTTAATAGAAGTGCGAGACGTCGGCGCTTGGACTTTTGTCGACACTAGTAGGGACCATCGGAGCCAGGCGTCGGCGCGCAGTCAACACCGAAGTTTCCGCCGACGATCCTAACGACTTCGGTTAATAGAAGTGCGAGAAGTCGGCGGTTGGACTTTGGCCGACACTATATAGGGACCATCGGAGCAAGGCGTCGGCGCGCAGCCAACACCGAAGTTTCCGCCGACGATCTTAAGGACTTCAGTTAATAGAAGTGCGAGACGTCGGCGCTTGGACTTTTGTCGACAGTAGTAGGGACCATCGGAGCCAGGCGTCGGCGCACAGCGCGCAGCCAACACCGAGTTTCTGCCGACAATCTTAAGGACTTCGGTTAATAGAAGTGCGAGACATCGGCGCTTGGACTTTTGTCAACACTAGTAGGGACCATCGGAGCAAGGCACCTTGAAACTTCGGGAGGGGGGATCCCCCCCTTTAGCTGCGCCCCTGCCTCTTGCGCCCTAGGTTTAGATTGAGTCCCAGTTTCGGAGTACCAATCCCTCAACCACCCATGGATTGACCGGCCTCATCTCTGCATCACTTTCAGAGGGTAGCGGTCGGTAACCTCCTTCGTCACTTAGCACAGAGTATCTGTTGGCAACTGGTACACCAGGCACACTATATTTTGGTGGGTAAAAACCACTTCCTACTAGCTGGACTGGTTCTGCACTTTGAACCTGTTGAACAATTTGCTGCTGACCATAAAAGGCATTGGGGTTGTATGCACCCTGCTGCCAGCTTACTGGTACATTTTGCGACCATTGCATCATCATGTGATCCTGTATCGCATTATGGTTTGCTCCATAAAACTGTGGGGTCATTTGCTAATATGATTGTCCTTGACCTGAACCACTCGCACCTGCTACTCTATGACCCCCTTGGGGGTCAGGCTTATCGTTCATCTTTCACCTCTCAATGAAATCAAATTTCCGCTTGAGTGACCAAACCAGGTTGTCTTGAATATTCGAATCTTTTCTTTCAATAGAGAAAACAGTTTCCTTTTTCTCTGTTCAAAAAAATTGCCTTTCATTGTTTGGCTTTGATTTCTTCTCTCAATGTTTCCTAAGAAACATGCACTCCTGCACTTCTGGTGAACAACCGTTCTTGAAACTTTTAAAAAGCTACGAGCGCGTGCTTTTTTAAGTTTTTTCTTCACAACTAAATGAAAAGCACAAAAATTTAAACTGAAACTTTTCAGTAAAGCAAGTGACCGTTTAGTGGGTTAAATATTCAAACTTTCTGCCGACTGCCTGAAAGTTAATTGAAAAGAATAGATTACCAGTTTCCTCGCCAAACCATTCCTCGCCATCTATGGGAGTACATGACGAAAAGCTAGTTGCGCCAGCGCCCGCTAGGAGGCATCGAAGGAGTAGACGCAGGAGGAAATGGTGCAAGCAGTAGTTTTCTGATCCAATCCCGTCACTACCAGCGAAAAAGAAGTTGACCGAAGGAAAGCGTAGTTTCAGAGACGCTACTTTTTTTCTTGAAATAAAAGAAATACGCAAAATCTTCTGTTTTCAGAAAAAGACAGACGTGTTGAAAGACAGACACGTCGTACTTCCTACAATACTCCATTGTATTCCTGTATTATTCCCAATCATTCTCGCTGCCGTGATCCTAAACTTAACAAGTGTATCCCATCTCGTGGAGTATCTTGCTTGCCACGTTTCGTGACGTTTCTTCGCATTACGTGACGTGTCAGGCTCCCGACCATATTTTCCGACAATCTCATTGGTCCGAAGACCGGTTACGCAAATTTTGCCAAGATTTTCGTCCAAGGCGAGTTCTCTTTTAAAGATCTTAGATATGACGATGCTAACTTATCACTGATTATATGGTTGAACTTGTGTGCTAGCTGTGTCACTTGTGTGGTATCTTCGTGAAACGAAAAGGTTGATCAGGTAATTGGCTTTAAACCTTTTTTTTTTTTTCAATCGTACTCCTTTGGTACAAACTATCTCCAACAGACACACAACTACGATAACTAAATAGCCTACTTTTCAAAATCCAAACTTCAAACTTAAATTTTTAAATTGTCAACTATATTATAAATGAGGCTTCTTTAAAGTTTAACCGAAAAGGGCTGGGATAGGACAACCTAGTTACCCATCACTTATTCACTTAAATTGGCTTGAAAACCCGCTGAAAAGGCGTTACTTCGTTGTTCCGCTATTCACGAATAGTCGATTTTCGAATAGTGGATTTTCCGTGTAATTTGTGGCACCTCTATGCGCTTGTATTTTTGTTCTATGCCCCACGAGAAAGATTCGTGATTTTTTTTTGTTCAGGCACTAAGTAATCTTCCCCAATCTCACCACTGCCCACTCAAAAGCCGCGTTTGTGTTCAGATTAAAATTTCCCGCGTCATAGTAGAATTTGCGCTGTGGGGACGACAGTGGATATTCTGAACGTCATAACTAGAGCAGATGGTGGAAAAAAAAAAATCCGTTTGCAGAATTCAAATAACCCAGTGTATTCAATTAGATGACACAAAAATAAGTTTGCTTTTCAGTTAAACTTTGACCAGGTTGTTTCTAGGAAGACGTGACCGAGCAAACGTAGGAGACGGGGTTTTGTACTGCTGCGGCTTTTTCTGTGTTTGAACTGCGAGAGGTATATGGATAATAAATCTTTTTATTGACCAAAAACATGTCAAGGTTTACGCCAAAATTGTTTGGTAAAGTCATAGATATAAGCAAGAACAACCTTTGGTCTCATGCAGCGACTATATCTACCGAGACAAAACTGAGCGGAGCTAGAGGTACTTGCTGTGAGGTTTGAATTGATACCCGTCTACTTCCCTCTTCGCCGCTGGGCATACCAGATGAAAAACTGTAGGATGCCTGCAGGGGGGAAGAATTCGGTCTGCAGCGAGTTAGACTCGATGTGACAGTGATAGACAACCAATCAGCTGTAAAGGATGGCTCATATGGCGTTCGTATTATTTTGCTGGGTTCTACTGCGATGTAGCTGTTAGTAGTAGAGGTAACAAATTATAATGTTCTGCGTGGTTCCTCCTCCGCTTGTTTGCATAGGGCAGGATATCAGTCAGAATATATTCGACTACGCATTGTCGTGTTACAGAGATAGAGAGGCGGAGGTTCTTGTGATTATTTGTTCTTGATAACTCATGAGCACACTGATAAATCATAATAATCGTAACCAGAGGCGTCACGACTGGGGGGGGGGGGAGGAGGGGACGCCCCCCTCCCAAAGCCGTCGTCCAGTCGGTAAAAAGTATAGAGTCTGCGCGAAGCGCCGCGTTTTTCGTCAAAACAGTTGATTTTTTTGTCATGAAAACAGTCGGTTTTTCTGAAAATTGGTCGATTTTTCGTCAAAATCATCGGTTTTTGTGAAAATCAGTGTGTTTTTCGGAAAATCGGTTGATTTTTTTCAAAAATGTCATTTTTGTTGTTGAAAACAGTCGTTTTTTCTGCAAAAAAAGTTGTAAAAATTACCAGCCAGTCGGTAAATGCCTCGCCCCCCCCCCCCCCCAAACATTTTGGCTAGTAACGCCTCTGATCGTAACAGTATACAGAAAAATCGTAAGTGATGTCATAAATTTGCCTAATAGGTCAAAGATCTGAGCGTACTCTTCGTTACACACATTTTTAAAAGAAGAGACAAAACTCTTTGCGAACCTGGTGGGGCACAATCAGTCAATGAAATTTGTTTCCAAATAGCTTAAAGCTAGAAGAGGCGAATAAAATATTTACAAAATACACAAAAACGGCAACAAACTAACTAACAGTTTACAAGGTATGATCAGGCACAGTTGGTTGGCAGCAACTTTTCAACCGCAGTAGCTACTTTGCAAGGTTTTCAGAAGGAATTTTATGCAAGTCAAAAACACCAAACTCCATGCCGAGTTTCAGCCTTCGTTCATGGAATAGTAGGATCCTATCCAGAGCTGCAGCCTGCATTATTGATTCTGACAATTGTTTGTAGACGTCAGATACACGAAGCTCTCAACAAGCAGACCTACGATCAGTTCAAAGTATACGCTGAGCAGCATTGTCCGGGAAATCTGGAACAGGTAAGAATTTTATTTTTGTTTCTTTCAGTCATTATTATAGGTTTGCTGAAGAGCTTGCCTGTCCAATTTTAGACAGTTTGGCAAGCATCTGCTGCATTTCAGTTCAAAATAAATGGAATGAATATGAAAAATGTATCTCCCACAACTTTTTGATTGGTTATGATTATTAACTATTGCCTTCTTATGTATGACTATTGCCTTATCCTGATGCTATCTATTTATGATATAGATGTTCCTTCAGACCAAGCTGACTGCGAATCATATTTGACGGTGCAAAATGGATAAGTCAGCTACATTTTATTCGAGCTATATTTCGGCCCTTCTTGGCAAGGGTCCTCTTCGCAGTCAGCTTGGGGTGAAGGAACATCTATCACCGAAGTACGGAAATAATTGCCCATACATGCCGCCAACAAGTATCCATCTTAGCTGGAAAGAATAAGAAGAGACAGGTGACTCTAAACCAAAATGCTGAAGAATCTGTACCCTTTTGACGACCCAATCGAACAACAAAAAGAGTAGCCGAGTCCAGAATGAAATCACAGCACCAGCTTCAACTCCACATAATTTTCAGAGAAGAAGTTCACAAAGCAGATATTTAAGGAAGAATCTTTAATTGTTTTTCCAAAAGTTTATTTTCCAGCTTGAGCGGCTTGAGCCTGAAGATGACTCTTGCCAAGAAGGGCCGAAATATAGCTCGAATGAAATGTAGCTGACTTATCCGTTTTGCACCGTCAAATATAGTTATGATATACCTGACAAAAGTGGCAAGTTCGTCAATCCAATGCTGTGAAAGCTCGTTGTGCAGTAAGGTATCATATCGAAATCAGTTCCGATTTTGCTACCATGCTGGTTACCGAAATTGAAATTGGTTACTGTATTGCCGAAATCTTTACCGCTGGTTCGTGTCTCGATTTGGGGCGTAACCCTGGGAGACAAGCCGAAGTCCACCCAGATTCAAGTGGGTACCTTAGAGAAATGTGGGAAGTTAACAGGAAGGGTTTGCGAAGGCAATGGGAATTTCCCGGCTGAGGTCAGAATGTCGGACATCAGCACCGCCCAGTGGCCTTGCATGGCTAATGTTGCACAGAGATGGGCGAATCCGATCATGAAAAGATTCGAATCCGAATCTGCATCCAGGGCTAGGTACGAATCCGAATCCACCTTTTCATGCTAAGGATTTGAATCCGGATTCGAATCCGACCTTAACCACAAATCAAATCATATATATAGGTTTTAGTTCAAAAATCAGTGGTAACAAAAAAGCACTGGTGCCTAAGGCAAATGAGACGGTTAATTGGGAGATTAAACCATATTTCTAGGATTTCAGTGTGTTTTTTATAGTATGGGTTTCCTCTCGGTAATCAGGAATAAATTTCGGGCTCGTTAAGCACAGTACCTTATAAGCACAGCTTGTGAAATTGTGAAAAGGTTAGAAATTGAAGCGGATTTGTAAGATTCAGACTTTGCAATCTGAGTCCGAATCCAGCCTGACAAGCAGAAGATTCGAATTCGGCCAAAAGAATAAATGCTGGGTTTGAATCCGAATCTGGATTCGTCCATCTCTGACCATACCTAGACTGGACAGTCTGGCAATCGTCTCTGTTAGACGACTTCCTGTGAGAGCAAACTGCAGATTACGCGCAATATCGGCAAACATAATCAAGAAATATTTGTCTTTGACTGCTCAGACTGAACCAGTCACAAACGACGAGATGGGAGGGTCTTAACTGTGAACAAAAAATCCATTGAATTGGATTGGATTTGGCTTGCGAACAAAAACACGTAAACATCTTTGGAACGAAACTCGAATAGGGTGGGCCGGTGATGGTTATTAAGAAGGAAGATTATGGAATAGTGTTCGGGTTTCAGTTAAGCTTTACAGGTTCAGTGAAAATCTCATCTCAGCCTAGTTGCTTCAGCGCGTTAGGATGGACTGCAACCAAACTTTTGTCTTTTAAAACCCACGAAACAACTTTTGTTATATTGCTACTTCGCTATAGCAGAAAGAAATTGTCAAAAATGTTCAAAAAATTGTCTTTTCATCAGAAGTTGTTATCGTTATCATGGTGCACTGAAATTCGTCTGCCAGACTGTAGTCCCAACCAGTTGGTTTTTGTGGAAGCGTGTAGGTGATAGCATACCGTTCGAAATTTTGAAGTACATACCCTTTTGTGCAAGTATTTAGAAAAAGTTACTAAGGTAACATTTTGTCTTATTTTGCAGCAAGCTGTTCTCATTAAGCAATTACAAGAGTACCACTACCATCAATACATGTCACATTTGCTGAGCCAAAGCACAAAGGTTACAGAAGAAGCCGAAATCTCTGTCATCCCTCCCAAGAGAGATATCAGCCTCGAAGAAGGTAATACACATAGAGCGTGTTCCACCCTCGTGCCAATAGTAACTATTAGTTACTATTTCCGTTCCAACCTCACCAAAAGTTACTACGCTGACCGTTCCAACCTTCTCGAAATAGTAACTAATAGTAACTATTTGCTTACCACGCTCGGGAGCGTAGTAAGCGTAGTAACTACAGATCTCTGAATCTTGATTGGTCGGATTCGCCCGCGGCATGATATTCTGCGGGAAAATAGAAAAGTCGTTCCAGCCTTGACGGCAAAATTCCAGAATTTGTGACGTCATGCGTAGTAACTACGGTAAGTAGGATGGAACACGCTGATAATAGCTGCAATCTGAGGTTACCTTCAAATTCGCAGGTCTCTTCTACACATACCGCTTTAGTCGCCGGTCACCGGTCGCCTTTCCTTGTCGGCGTAGTTTGTCGACTTTAACTTTCAGCAAGAGATTTAGCATTTTGGCAGTAAGTTCGATCTTGTCTATTTAAAATATTGTATCTGATGGATCAGTTCCAAGATCTGTATCTTTTTCGTCCGCCATTATTGTTAATTTTTCCTCATTTCATTCAAACGCTGAAAGTCGAACTTAGTGAGCTAGGAAGGTCGTAGTCAGCCTGCAAAGTCGTTGAAACGGTGACCGGCAAGGGTCCCCGGAGTCGAAAACCGCAAATTAACCAAACGGTGAACTTCCGTACGGAAATTTCCCGCCTGAAATCGACCCAGACAAAGTGGAACAGATTTCGATCCGATTTCAGGTTTCTTCCTCCTGATCGACCGGACTTTCGACCTCGTATGATTTCGTGGGTCGATTTTGACCTCGGGCGGAAATTCCAGTCGATCCGAGTGAGAAACTAACCTGAAATCGGGTCGAAATCTGTTTCACTTTTTTTGGTGCATTTCAGTCGGGAATTTCCATACATGAAATGTTTCAAAACAAAAGAAATGTGTAAATACCAAGAAATGTTTTCTCCTCGAGTATTGTTCTACCGGGAGAATGTAGCTGGAGTCTCCCAAACTCAGTCCACATTCGCCAAGTGTGATTTTAATATTTTCCAGGAGTATTTTGTAGTATACTAGTAATCGGTTGATCATTATTTGGTTGAAATAACACTCTTAAAGGACCTGTCGTACCTATGATAATAATTCATTCTACTTTGGCAAACTCTCCTATCCGTTTTGATTGCTGGGATTCTGCGTTTCATAGGTATATTCTGTCTGCCCCATTGAAATTACGCTGATTATTATGCCATATAGCGAACGCAATTTCTGTCCGTCCGTCGGTTCGAGTTTTGCTGGTTTGGGCACTTCCACATAAGCTAGTACTATGAAACTTCGCAGGCATATCAGGGACCCCAAAAGATTAAGTTGGAAATAGTCACTTCCCCGGTCCGAGCATCGTGGGGGAGTGGAGGGAGGGGGAATACGGAATCTTGAGGTATTTATTAACTTTCGAACAGGAGAGTGGATCTTACTGAAAACTTGATATTTGGGAAGGCATCGTGTCTCAGACGACCCGCTTCAAATCCGAACCGGATCCGGTGACTTTGGGGGGAGATTGAGGCGGGAGCCGGAAATCTTGGGAAACGCTTAGAGTGGAGGGATCGGGATGAAACTTGGTGGGAAGAACAAGCACACGCACTAGATACATCATTGACATAACTGGACCGGATCTGGGCACTGTGGGGGGAGTTTTTTTGTGGAGGGGGGGGGGGGATTGTGGTGATCCAGTGAGTTCGGTACTTCCTGATGCAATAGGATGATGAAACTCGCCAGGAATATGAGGGATCCGAATAGACCGACTTGAGACAGTCGTTTGCACGATCCGAATGGAGGGACGCGGAATCCGGAATCTAGTGGCATTTATAACTTTTGAACAGGCGATCGGATTTGAATGAAACTTGGCAAGTGGAAAGAGCTAATGTCCCATAGCAAGTCCATACCGGATCCGACACTGTGGGTGGGGGGGTGGGGGTGGAAGAGGCACCGAAATTTGTGTGAAACGCTTAGTGTCAAGGGATCGGGATGGAATTTGGTGGGAAGAACAAGCATAAGCATTAGATACATTCTTGGCAGAACCAGATCGTGTGGGGGCTCTTGGGGGGGAGTTGGAGGGGGGTTCTTGGAATTCGGGTGATCTGGAGATAGGATACTTCCAGATTTGCTAAGGACGATAATACTTGGCGGGCATATTAGTGACCCGACAAAATAGACTTAAGGAACCGACACAATGCCCCAGGATGACTTCCACTTCCTGGATCTGACCATTTTTCGGTGAGTTCAGGGAGGGGGAATCTGGAAATTACTGACTTCCCTAGGTCGCAAAAAAGATTCAAGTGATTTCAAGTGAAACTTTATGGGTGATTAGAACTGATGACCTAGACATGCAAAGCATGTGTACGAACCCATGCGGCCATGGTTGGGGGGGGGGGGGGGCGGGCATCCGGAAACTTTTTGACATGCACAAAAATCATACATATGGGCAGAATGGAATGCAGCTTGGAGAGTACCAAGTCAATGCGCCCTAGATTTGTCATGATTTGTCATTTGGCGTCCGAACCGGATCCGACCAAGGTGAGAGGAGGATGAAATGGGAACCGGAAATTTGCAGATATGCTCCGATTCGAGTTAGACTTGATGAACGGGAAGAGGAGATGTTAGAGATCCGAAGTTTATATGTCCGAGCCGTATTAGGGGGGAGTCCAGGAAATGTTGTGGCTCCCATAGGTGTTAAACCAGTGAAGTGATTTGAATGAAACTTGGAAAGTAGAGAGATTGTATGCCTTAGAATGTAAGGCATACAGTCTTAGATGACACATCTTAGTGTCTGGACCGGATTTGAGCACGGTGGGGAGGGGTGTCGGAATTCACGGGAAAATGCCCAAATTTACTTTCTCGCTTCTCATAGCACCTACTAGTAACAAGTGCCATATGAGCTCGTAGCTCTTGTTGTATTTGCAGTGTTTGTGCTCTTTGCGGCGCATGTGAGGTGACCGGGAGGTCATTGTTTCGGAGAGAATGATTGGTCAGAAGACTAGTTATGCAAATGTTCCTACATTTGCCGTTTAAGGCAAGGGCCGGAAGAAGGACTAAAAAAGCACAAACATTTTGTTGTTTGTGTAAACAAAGTTGTATTTCGATAGTATGTAATAGATAGTACCAGTAATAACAACTGGATTGCAGCAAAAGCCCAAGGCATTAGCAGCCGTCTTTAACCAGTCTCTTGTCGAAGGAATCTTCCCCAAGCACTTGGGCACTTGCCCTCCGGCCAAGTGCCATGTAGCGATCGCAATTTCTGTCCGTCCGTCGGTTAATTTAAAAAACAAAAAAACAACAAAAAAAACATTTGTTTTCCAGGGTCCCGAGCCGAATCCGTAAATTACAACCTCGATGAAGAACCAGTGGACAGCCAGGAAGAGGATAGTTTGAATCCGAATGGTCAGTTTGACTCCCGTAAGTCACATTGTTATCTATAGCTAAGAGATAAGCTGTTGTTTGAGATTTGTGGAGCCAAAGAGTCAACTGAATTATTTTCTTCGATATTTCGACCATCCTGGGATGGGACTCCCGATATCGTTTCTAAAGTTTAAAACGAAGTGCCTAAAGAGGACCCCTACCAAGAAAACCGACCGACGCCGAAGCAAAATTTCAGTTTAACTAATGCGTTTAGTGCAACCTGACGTGGTTCGTACTCATTCTGTAAACAGCAACTTCCGCGTGCAACCATCGAAGGTCCTTGTAGCGGAGGTGGATTTCTCTCAGATGGGAGTAGGATGCTTCATAAAAAAACACAAACTCCTTTCGGGCACCAAGTTTTGGCACCAGAAATTCAACTAAATCATAACCCTCTACGGAATTTTTAGACCGACAACGTGTCGTCCAGGTGAATGCTATCGACAGCTTTTTTGATTCGTTGACCGTCTCCACCAACTACATCGGCTGGTAGTGAGTTCCACGGGACAGCCACTCTGTTACGGAATGCCCAACGGCCGACATCTTTCTCAAAGCTTGAATGAACAGTTTTGGAACGATGGGCCCTTAGCGGCGTATTTTCGTTGGACACAAGTTCTCAGAAGGAAGGTTGTCATAGGCGCTACGACATAATTTGTACATCTCAATCAGATGCCCCAGTGCGAAATCTGTAGGACAATGTAGTGCAGTCTTGTAGAACCACCTCGCCTCGGAGACCAAGCGCCTCGACAAGTATTTGAACCATCCTACCCGTTTGGGGGGAGGGGCAAGGTATTTACCGACTGCCTGGTAATTTGTACCGGCTGTTTTGACGAAAAATCGACTAATTTTCAGAGAAACCGACTTTTTTCATGAAAAAAACAACTGTTTTTACGAAAAACCGCGTCGCTTCGCGCTGATTCGGTTATTTTTTACTGAGTGGCCGAAAAGAATGGGGGGGGGGGGGGGCGTCCCCGATGTCCCCGACCTTACGTAACGCCCCTGATCTGAACTAGCAGCCGTCTTGTTCGAGTTAGGACCGTTTTAACTAGGAACTAGGACCGTCCTATTCGAGCTACGAGTACCACTTAGCAGTCAATAACTTGACTGATACCATTGTTTATGTTTTAAGGTTTTTGTACCGTAACGCGATTGTTCGGGCGAAATGGTCAGGGGCGGTTTCGGAATCCATTCCTATGAGCAAGGGGGTACCACAGGGTAGAGTCCTATCTCCTTTTGTTTTTAAAAGTGCCATTTATGAGTGCCTCTCAGGTTTATTGCCAACATTTTTCCTTGTAGACCTAAGTATTAATTACATAGCTTATGCAGACGACATTTTATTAATAAGTCGAACTAAAAGTGGGTCAGAATCTAACATTAAAACGACTTGTCAGGGTCTTTCTCAAATTGGCCTCTCTGTTAACATTTCTAAATGTCAGTATCTTAAATTCAACAGCCCAAAAGATTCCGGTATTTCTTTTCAAAATGAAAAACTCCCCAATTCCCCTACCGTAAAATGGCTTGGCATGGTCATAGCACAGTCTCTAAAAAAAATCTGCGATATCGCTGTTTCGGCTATTCACGATTCCATTCGTGTCGGATATGGAAAAATAGTTCCAAATAGAAGAAGGTATAACAGAAAAGCCCTTGGTAGTTTATATAATAGTTTTTGTTCTCCCTCTGTCTGCAACCTTTCCGGAATTTTTGGTATTCTAAGGCTAAAAGATTTAAAACGTATCAGGACTTATTATTTCAAATATTGTAAACTTCTCTTGTACCTTCCTCGGCGTTATAGGAATTCTCGTATAACTGCAACTTGTTTGCCCTCTGACCCTTGTGCAAAGTTACCTTCATATTGCCCAGGACCTTAACGTGTCTGCCCTTGGCCATTTCTCCGCACTCCATCTAGGAAGAAGATTTTTTAGACCCGATTAGTCTCTTTTTTTCTTTTTTTTTTAATGTTAATTTTTTGATCTCGTGCGTTTACTACATTACTGAAAGCTCAGTGTATTTTTTCCTTTTATTTGTCTATACTGCACCATTTTCCTCTTCTTAAGTGCGTTAATAAAATCATCATCATCATCATACTCAGCTTGTGCTGAAGGAATGCTTCTGTCATTCATTGAGTTCTTGAAGTAGTCTTTTCAAGGAAAAGTAGTAGTAGATCGAATTTTTATTCCAACGTTCTAATATGATTCAAGCTACGTTTTCAAAAAAATTGCATTCTGCTTTGGCTGTTTCTAGCCGCAATCCGGCCAGCGTAACTTTGTTCAACGTTCTAATATGATCCAAGCTACGTTTTCAAAAAAATTGCATTCTGCTTTGGCTGTTTCTAGCCGCAATCCGGCCAGCGTAACTTTGTTCAAAAAACGGAATTTTTTTTTTAATGGGTTATTACACTGTCAGAAGTTTCATAACAGACAACACAAGGATGTACGGTTTCAACAGACAACAGTTGGGATGTAATCTGTTGTCGTGACAAACGTTATGCATGAAATGTTATGCCTAACAAACATTGCCAGGAAGAGACAAAAAAACGTCAAAAAAGCATCTGCTCAAACAAAAAAGTCAGCAGGTGCTTTTTTGGCGGTTTTTCGGCCATTCCTGGCAGTGTTTGTTATGCGTAAAATTTCATGCATAATGTTTCTGGCGACAATAGATAACATCCCAAGTGATGTCTGTCGAGTGTTGTCTGTTGAAACCGCGCATCCTTGTGTTACCTGTTAGGAAACTTCTATACAAGTAGCGCATTGAATGACACGAATGTTCCTTGGGCGCGAGTACCCACGACCTTCGGATTTTAGTTCCCAACGCTCTACCACGGAGTTACCGAGAGTCTTGTGACTGTAAAGGTAGTTTGACTTCCAAAGTATCACAACTCTCTGTACGCCGGGAGATTCCGAAGTAGTTCTTCCCGATGAAAAAATTATCTCAAAGTAGTACTATGAAGTAGTACGAAAAAGTTGCATGAAGTACTAAGGATGTTACTACATGCTTCTACTTCAAGGCTACAGTGTAACTGCATACTACTATATGCTACTATTAGCAAGACTGGATGCTACTATGGCAAGACAGGATGCTACTGGATACTACTACATAAGATTGGACCAGTCTGATGCACATTAAATGATAGTGTTCTTTGCTATTACATAGTATTACATGCAACGTTTTCGTACTACTACCATACTACTACGCAGGCTACAAATTTTTCACCGGGGTATTACTTTACTTTATCCCAAAGTGTTAGTTTATATTTTTTCCGTCCGTCCGTCTGTCTATCTCTCCGTCCGTCTGTGGGGAACAGTAACTCTCAAAGGATTGAGATATTTTCTCCAAACATGGTGTGAGGAAGGGTCAAACCTGATGATACCAATCAGGAAGTCCAAAAAATATTCACCTTTGGAATCCCATCGATGACTTTGGGCTTGTTTATTTCAGCCTTGCCAGAAGGTTTGCCGATGCAAGAGATCCTCCCAGCTTCCATGTGGACGCGCAAGGATATCAAAGAATTCAAGGATTCGATTGCCAAAGAAGAGAAAGAGAGCGTTATCAAAGTCGGTCATGGTGAAATAGTCACGGTAAGTCTATGTACCGTCTGGATAGCATGACTGATTCACTGTTTACCCTTAAGGGATCCCTCTTTCTTCACACTAGTTGTGTTTTTGATCGAAGTTTTGTTCGCCGTTTGCTTAGCCGGTTGCTTAATTTCAGTTTTTGAACGCCGTCGAAGTTCACCGTTTGCTTATTTCGTATTTTTACGACTCCGGCGATCTTTGCCAGGTCGACGTTTCTTCGACGAATCAAGCAAACTTCGAACTTGCTAGCGCACGAAGTTCGACGGTCAGAGTTTGAAGGACGAAGGAACTGTGAACGGCGACCAAAATCGGTATTTAAGCAGAGACCTTTGAGGTTGAAGGTAACTTCAAACTTCGATCAAAAACGCAACTACTGTTCTCACACCCCCATACTGGCACAGATAGCACAGGGATGCCTAGTCTAAAAGATAACACTTGTGATGTTGTCTGTTATGGTTTGCAAACGTTATGCATTGAATATAATGCATATTGCCAAGATGAACCGAAAAACCGCTGAAAAATCAACTGCTGACTTTTCTTATATCATGGTGAATGGTGATAAACAGAAAAGTCAGCTAATATATTTCCGGTGTTGTGTAGGCCCTTCTTGTATACGTAAGATTCAACGCGTAACGTTGGCAAAATCATAACAGCTAACATCTTAAGTGTCATATGTTGAAACGGGCATCCTTTTCTGACAGTGCAATGACGAATTACGCGGTCTACTTATAGCCTCTGAAATCTCCCTCTTTACAAAATGCGCGTGAATCACTTTATTTGAATTTTTCAGCATAGCCGAGATTTTCCAATGATGCCAGGCAGTAACTTTTGTTTTATCTTGAGACGGCCAAGCTTGATTTCTCTCCGATTTATCTGCGTTTAACCATATCGTGAGTTTGTTTGAAATTCCTCGCGAGAAAAACCAGGTATTTTTGCATGAAGCCCGGCCAAGGTCTAGTTCTACTACTTGTCGAAATTTTTTGACAGTTGTAATTTCTGTGCCAAAACAGAGTTGCTGCAGAGGCAGTTACGGACAGCGGCGTTGTACCGGGCCCCTTTCGCATTCTTTTTTCTTTTCCGGCACACCACTCATCATGGATGCGGATCAATTTAGTCAGCTTCTGAGTACGATGAGTCGATGACGAACACGTTGGCAGGCTTACGCCATCAGCAACACCATCGTCGGTTTTTTTAAATTTCTCGCGAGAAAAACCAAGTATTTTTGCATGAAGCCCGGCCAAGGTCTAGTTCTACTACTTGTCGAAATTATTTGACAGTTGTAATTTCTGTGCCAAAACGGATTTACTGTAGAGGCAGTTACGGACAGCGGCGTTGTACCGGGCCCCTTTCGCATTCTTTAAAGCACACCTCGCACTATTTACTGTTTACGTTCCAGTATTCATAACTATCTAAATACTGTAAAGCTCTGCTTTTAAAAAATTATCCACGGCTTTGGCTGTTCTAAGCCTTTTCCCAGACCCATTGACTTCTAGCAGAACCTTAAAGTAAGTAAGTAATTTATTTATAACCCGCCATTTTGAAAAAGTGGAGTAAATGAAAATAAATAAAACACAGAAACACCTAGAAAAAGACTTAATTTTCAATCTTCGGCCAGGAAGCAGTGGATAACGTCGTGCGCTGGTTGGGCCCTTTTGTCCATGATTTTTGAAAGCGATGAGGAAACATCCAAAAGGCTAACACTTGCATCTTGAATTTTGAACTTCTTCGTCAATGTATGGCGAACACGTCCACACCCATGCTTGCGAACATTTAACTTGAAACCGCTTCATCCGAGGATCTATTGTTTCTTGCTGGACACGATGTCAGCAGAGCCTTTGACTCTGGAACCCATCCGAAAATTCTTTTAGCGGCTTTGCATCGTGGTGTGGACTTTCAGTAATAGCTAACCTTCGTGATATGTACCGTAGATTAAATGTGAAGGTTAAGTCACTTTCTGGAAATGCTTCTGATTTAATCGACAGGTCCATCCCATTACATATGGAATTGGGCAAGGTGCTATAACTTCATCCCCCGCTATTTAACAATGGTGGGGTCGATGCCCAGAAGAAAGTTGAAACGAGTTTTATTTTTCGAGGTCTGGACCTGTCGCTACTAAATTATGCTGACGATATTTTTAGTCTGAGTAAAACCCTGGCTTCGACAGACAAGAATTTTGCTAGTTTCAGTGGGGAGGATAAGGACATCGGTTTAAAATTCAACCCGAGCAAGAGTGAATGCATCAAGTTTAATTGTAATCGACCTGGTTCCAAATAGCGCTACAATTTCTTTGGGTGATTCCAGTATCCAGCTTTCGTCGTCCCTAACTTATCTCGGTCTACCACTTGCTACCGACCTGAAAACTTCCCGTGCTGGACTACTCCGACATTTCGGGGCGGTCTATTAGTTAGTTCTAAAATCCGTTATAGTAGACATATTTTGTCTAGACTTTGGCTTTGATAATCCCCCACTTTCTAGCCCTTTTTGGAAGTTATCTAGAATAACTGATTTAAGGACAATTGGTAAATTGTTCTATAAGTATGCTAAGTACCTACTCGGCCTTCCCTCATGGGCTCGTAACCACAAAGTTCCGTGACTTTTCGGCGTTACCGATCCCTTTTGTTGCTGTGGCCCGACGCAGTGCCGAGTTTGACTTCTCTAGTCAGGTGCCATCCGTATTATAAGTTGCGTTTTTGATCGAAGTTTGAAGTTACCTTCAACCTCGAAGTTTTTTGTGTTACCGTTTTGGTCGCCGGTCACAGTTCCTTCGTCCTTCAAACTCTGACCGTCGAGCTTCGTGAGCTAGCTAGTTCTAAGTTTACTTGAATCGTCGAAGAAACGTCAATCGGGCAAGGATTGCCGGAGTCGTAAAAATACTAATTAAGCAAACGGTGAACTTCGACGGCGTTTGAAAACGGAAATTAAGCAACCGGCTACGCTAACGGCGAACACAACTTCGATCAATAACGCAACTATAGTGTGTTTGTATAGTCATTTACTTTAGTCGGATCTTTTTCTTTTTCTTTCCTTTATTGATTTTAATATACTCCATATGGGCACTTTCAGTGCCATTTCTATATGGGCTAATAAAATTATTTGATTTAATACTTAGCTGCAAAATTAATTTGTTTCATTTCATTTATTCCCACGGATGTTCGCAAGTATGGTGTGGACGTGTACAATACAAATAACAGAAGCCCAGCATTAATGCTGATTCACGGGGTTCTAGTTTACATCAACAAACCTTACTTTCGTTTTTGTAATTTTTTTCTTTTTCTCCCTCCTTGGCAAAGAGATTTTAAAATTATTAACAAACATAATAGTATAATAATATAATTGCAATAATAAGGCTTTCGCCTCTATATTAGTAAGTACTTGCTACCGGATATCACGGAGAAATTGTCTGTTCTCAACTGAAAACTGTCCGAAACGGCGTACGCTCGTCTGTCGCCCTATCATGGGCTTATTCGTCTGTTTGACTCATTAGTAGATTTTGTTTATATGTGTTGTGTTTTCCCTAATTAGGTCTTCTTATTTTCTTTTGTACTCCGCTGTTTTCGTCTTACACGATTTGTGAGTTAAAATAAATTAGTATTATCATTATTATAGGTACACCGTAATAAAGAAAGGTCAAGCACAGCTCGTTAATCGTATCCCAGAAAATTTAAGTTGTCAAATTACAACTGTTACGGCATAACAAGTTTTGTTTAATAAACACAATAAACGAATAAAAGAAACAACCTAAGAGGGTGTTTACATTCCATTTTCTTTTTAGGTGCGAGTACCGACACACGAAGAAGGTACCTGTCTCTTTTGGGAATTTGCCACAGATTCTTACGACATTGGTTTTGGTGTGTTTTTTGAATGGACTCCCCCAACCGAGGAACCGAATGTCTCGATTCACGTGTCTGACGGAGAAGATGATGAAAGTGAAACCGAAGAAAACAGTAAGTACCCCCCCCCCCCCCCACATTCCTTTTTTTTAGGTAGGTTGTTTTTTTTATTTTCGATCAGAAAGTAATGAACATGAAAGCCCCAAGGACTTGCGCTGGAAATATATTGCTGAAAGAAGAGTAGATAAATAAACCACACAAGCGAAATCAGGACTGTTGACTCTCGTACGTAGGCATGGGCACTGTTCTGTTTTTGCATTCAAACAGGAACAGGCAGAAACAGGTCACATAAGAACAGAAACAGAAAGAAAACAGGAAAGTTGAAAACAGGTCCTGTTCTGTTTTAACAGAAATGATGACTTCGAAAACAGAAACAGCTGTTAAACAGGCGAAAAAAAACAGAACCGGCTGTTTAAAACAGTTTTTTTTTTTTTTATTTCCCGTATTTTTGTATTATGTTTATGGCAGAGTTCGCCTATAGTTTGCCTTGTACCATGAAGTATCTTAAATAGTTCTTCCTTGCACCGCACAGATGCCTTTCTTCGAGTTCATTTCATGAATTACACTTTTTCCCGATGGAAAATGAGCCATGCAAGTTTCGTTTGTCTTAACAACAAATTTCGCATAGCCTACCTTTCCACTTGGATTGTTTGTCATAGTGATCGGTAATAAACTAAAGTTTACGGATCATACAAACTCAAAGTTAAGCAAGCTTCACTTCGTGACAGTGGTTGGTGATGATGGTCATTTTTTTTGTGAGGGGAGGGTCGCGAGGGATCCATGTTCAATCAGATTACCGAATAGCTTTTCCTCGGTGGTTTCTACAAGGCTCAAATCGCGCGTATTTCTCGACTGAATGTGAGTCTACTATTCTGCGAAAATCCGTGAAACGGAGTTACACTTTCATCATCAAGTTGAAGAAATCTCAAGTTTTCCGTATAGAACTGAGGGTGTGCCAAAAATACTGTCAGGAATTCCAGTTATCGTTTGTGTACATCATGAACCGGTGCGGATGTTGTGATGTCGCTAAGCTAGTTTCAGCCTTTCTAGCCTTTTTGAAGTTGAAAGTACTAGTCTTTTGAAACCACATTTAACTTCGCTGAACAGATAATACGTCATGTGAATCCTTCTTGGTGGTCACATGTTCGGTTTTAGTGGAAAGTTCATTTATGAACACTCCACTCCTGCGGCCGTAATAGCCGGTTTTCCGTTCTCGGTTTTCACCGTTTTATTTTGGCATTCTTATCTCGTGAACCATGACAGATGCTAATTTGAAACTTGGTGTACTTGTGGGCCTTGGGGTCTAGTTGTCACTTTTGGGATTCAACCCCCGATAAACTCTCAGTTCAAGGGCAATTGGTCACAATTCCCCCAGTGACTAATGTTTCCTTTAAAGTTTAACCTAAAAAGGCTGGGATAGGACAATCTAGTTATCCATCACTTATTCACTTAAAACAGCTTGAAGAGCCGCTGAAAATGCGTTACTTCGTTCTTCCGCTATTCACGAATAATTGTTTTTCAAATAGTGGAATTTCCCGTGTGATCTGTGGTACCTCTATGCGCTTGTATTTTTGTTGCACCCGTTACGAGAAAGATTTATGAATTTTCTTTTGTTCCGGCACTAAACAATCTTCACCAATCTCACCACTGCCCAACGAAAAGCAGCGTTTGTATTTAGGTTAAAATTTCCCGAGTCATAGTAGAATTTGCGTTGTGGGGACGCCGCACATATTCTGAACGTCATAACTAGAGCAGATAGTGGAAAATAAAAAATTCCCTTTGTAGAATCCCAATAATTCAGTATGTTTAATGAAATGACACAAAAATTAGTTGGCTTTTCAGTTAAATTTTAAAGGCTTATCACTGTTTTGCGAATTCTGTGCAACTGGGCCCGGATTGTCCAGAGTAAATTGCCTGACCAAATTCGCAAACTTGCTAATCATGCCTGGTACTAAGGTGGAAATTTGGATACGTGAACATCATTGTCCAGATGGGTCTTTGGACCCACCCAAAGACCCATCTAGATGTATCTTTCGGTGATACTCCACCCCCCCCCCACATCCAAACGCTGGTAACTGGGCCCATATTGACCAATGAATTAAAAGTCAAGGGCGAATGGTGATTAGGCTGTTCGTACACAATATATGATACAGAGCTGGGCGAATCCGAATCCGGATTCAGATTCGAATCCAGGATTCGTCTTTTTGGCCGGATTCGAATCTTCTGCTTTTCAGGCTGGAATCGCTTTCGGACTTGGATTCCAAACCCTCAATCTTACGAATCCGCTCGAATTTCTATTGTACATCCTTTCAGTTTCCGTTTTCCCAATTTTTACTCAGTGGGCTTTAGACAATAAAATTTGTTTGGTGTCCACCACCAAATATGTTAAGTAATCTATCACATTATCTGATTACCTGAAATATCAGTGTTGTTTGTCCCCTCTGATTTTTAACTATAACCTATGAACATGATTTAATTTTTGGTAAGGTCGGATTCGAATCCGGATTCAATTTCGGATTCGAATCCTCAGCATGAAATGGTGGATTAGGATTCGAACCTAGCCCTGGATTCGGATTTGAATCCTTTCATGATCGGAATCGCCCATCTCTGATATGATATACGTTTTACTTTTACACATTACGTTTGAGCACTTGCGCACTTTTTCATATTGGACCCGAAGACGGTTGCTGCCACGAAGGGTCGGCGGAAAGCTGCAACAGTAGTCTAAGACTTAGCTGACTACGTATCCATTTAGCTCAGTCAAATGCAATTCGCCGTCAGCTTGAGCTGAATAAATATTTACAGTATCTGAAGTTCCCATTTTTTTGCTGTTGTTCCTACTATTGCTTGATTCTTGCTCGATATTTTTGATAGCCGTCATCGCATCCACATTTCGCGTGGGTCACTGGTAAGGTTGACAAATTGGCCTCTTTTGGAATGTGGCATTTCTAAGTGATCCAAATCTTGAGTTAAAAGATTTGTTGTATAGATAAGGCGGGTTGCTCCCAAAAAAACAGATTTGGCTGTTTAAACAGGTAAAAAAAAACAGGAACAGGGCAAAACAGGATACACCAAAACAGAACAGAACAGGTGAGAAAAAAAACAGCTGGCTTCAAAACAGCTGTTCTGTTTATTTTGGGTCCCTGAAACAGAAAACAGTAAACAGTAAAACAGGAGGAAAAAAACAGAAACAGAAACAGAAAACAGGAACAGTGCCCATGCCTACTCGTACGTGTTCCAGCTCTCGCCCTCAAACAAAAAAGAATAATAAGACGCAATTGATAGCAGCCCTCTAAGATGTGTTAGTTAAAACAGATGTGCCAGTATCAGACTTCCATACGGCAGCCGGCAGACTCTTCCAGTCAACTACAGCCCCTGATTTTTGGATACCCTATTGCATGTATGCCGTGGCCCGAAAAGTTTTTTGTGAATAAATATAATATGATATGCCAAACGCTGGTTATATCTGGCATTTGGCATACTCTATGCCGAAGGCGGGATTCCCTATGCCAAACGCCGGATACCTGTTGATACCCTAACCCTGAACCACCCCACTATAGGTCAATCCTGATTGGTTGATTTCTGAACTTCACCCAGATCAACAATATTTGATTGGGTTAGAGTATCCAGCATTTAGTATAGTCTTAAAGCAGCAAAAGCCATGGTAATTTGTTAAATTTAGAGCTTGGTTTGAAAGTGTTCAACAATTCAAGAATAGTGTAACAAAAACATCAAATAGTGCGAGGTGTACCTTAAGTAAACTTTTATATTCTCTAGGTGATCCCAACGACGTCGAGTCCGGTGGGAAAGTGAAGCCCGTAGACAATAAGGTCCCTACGTCAGTCATTGTCCCCATCTATCGGCGAGATTGTCATGAAGAAGTCTACGCAGGAAGTCACGTGTATCCGTCTCAAGGCGTCTACCTTCTGAAGTTCGACAATTCCTACAGCCTATGGCGATCCAAGACGCTCTACTATAGAGTTTATTATACGAAATAGGCATTTTTTTGATAGGTAGGTGAAAGGAATTGGTAGCCAGCGCCTCTAGCGTGTAGTGTAAGCGATTGTCACGTTTAGACAGAACTGAGGAGTCGTCGTGCGATTTCAGTTGACTGCTTAGAGACTGTCAAAGATTGATTGGAAAACCGGCTCACTGTTTTATTTCACAAAAAGATAACGCGTAGATAAGTCGTATATAAGACGCTCTGATCTTGAATATATTTTTCGAAGAGGTACTCTTTTGATAGATAGGTCAAGGGACTTGGTAGCAAGTGCCTCCAACGGGGAGAGGGAGCCATTTCACGATAAGGTAGAGGTGAGGCGTCGTCGCGCGGTTTAATTCGACTGCTAGACTGTCGAAAATTGATTGGTTTTGTTAAACGTTTACTTTCTGAAACAAATAACATATAAACCGGCTTGATTGTTGATTTCACGAAAATATAACCTTCTGCTAGAGTTTACTATACGAATTAGGTACTGATTGATAGATAGGTAAAAGAAATTGGTAGCCGGCGCCTCTGGTATGTAGTGAGAGCGATGGTCACGATGAGGCAAAACTTACCGGGTTTCAGTAAACTGTTGCACTGTCAAAAGTTCATGATACCTGGAACAAGAATTTGTATCCTTATGTTAAAGCTTGTCAAGCATGCAGAAAATACATATGTAATGAGATATTCGAGTGTGTATGTAAAAATGTAAAACCAGCTAGAACATTGACGGTGTTTTTCCCCAAAAAGTTATAGCGAATTTTTCTCGAAAGTTAGCAGTAGTATCTGTTCTATCCGGAACACTGTCCTATGTGTCTGGAAGAAATTCAGTAAAATTGGAGCAACCGAGATACACGGTTTTTTCTAGGTCTTTTAGGCCCTTCAGGCATGGCTGCCAAGACCTCAACTCATAAAAGTGTCAAAATTTCTGACAAAAAGGTGGGTTTTTTTGCGCAGTGCGCCAAATGCGAATAATTGGTCAGTAAGAACAGTTTTCAAAACATTTAATAATTGTTGGATCACGGTTTTGTGACAAAATTTAATCAGAAATGAGATGTCGAAGGCTTTAAACTGTTTTTGTGTACTAAACCATAGTAAACTACATGTGTTTTGGGGTGGTATTCCGTAACGTTAGTAAAGAAAATGAAGAGGTGCTTTTCTGACCTAAAAAGTGTCATATGTATGAAAAGGTGTAATTTTAGAGAAAAGCTATCATGGTGTCAACCAGAGGTGAAGGATTTCAAAAAGCACCAAAAGTGTCAAACTTGGCAACCCTGCTTTCAGGCCTAACGATGGAAGGTTTCTCACTCTTCCTGCAAAGTTCGAAAATAGAGATAGATAGATAGATATTTTTATTGAGACAACTCGTAGCGCCGAATTGGCACTAAATATGTCGACCATTACATTTAACGGGTTAAATAACCTGAATATATACAATCGTACACAGTATCGTAATAATCGTATACAATATCCTTGGTACTTGGGATGCACCAGTTTCTTCTTAATTTTCTCAGTAAAATATGGAACAAAAGAATTCGTGTACCGGTTAGTAGGACTCTTTACTGGCACCAAGAGGTTCTGGTGCCGCATCCATCCTGTCGCCGGTGCTAGATCGGGCAGTATATAGCATGTAACCTTTTGGAAATCACCGTCGAAATTCTTTAGTGAAATTTTGGCCCTTTTTGGTGAGGGTCCTCTTCAGGTTGTAGCTGGAAACAATGGACCTGCAGTCTGAGTCATTTTTTTTTGTATTCCCGGTCAGTTTTGGCTGAAGGAGTTTTTTTTATTCGATTGTTATCTTTCTTAAAAAATACTTTCAAGTATTTTTGAGCGTTATCTTTTCGGAACGGTTATGGGAAACGTGGACAGACTAAAGTGAACAGACTGTAGTGGAGAATAAAGTAGACAAGATGCGCAATTTCATTGGATATTAATTGCAAGTTTAAAAAACGATAGCAAAAGTTTCAGCACTTCCTAGCGTCACATTGAACGAGAAACGAACATTTTAATCTAATTTCAACTAGAACCGCTAGACAAAGCTCATAGCTGTTGATGGACTGTTAAAGTTCCTCCGAGCCAGGATTAAAGTTAATTGCAGTATTTGCTACTGGGATTAATCTTATCTCTACTGGGACAAGATTAATAGGAATCAGAGATAAGATTATCTCAGTAGAGACAAGATTAAACCCAGTAGCAAATATTGCAAGATTTGTGTAGACAGTGTAGCTGTTCAGAACCAAACAAGTGTAAGTAAATTCAACGTCCTAAATTCAAGTTTCAAATTTTTCTCCAGAAACATGACCAGTTAGACATATCATATGATAGTCTTGTTTTGGAGGTCGTTGGACATGCGCTAGTCTTGAACTAGGCTATTGAAGTGTACTACCTGAATAGGTAGGCATACTATTTGGTAAGGAGAAAATATAGTTTTGAGGGAATTTGTGTCATAGGAGTAACAATGTTAGCAGCTCCATTTTTAATCAAGGACGAAAGAACGTAAATGTTGTTGTGAATGTTAAGTATGTATCGTCATCCGTAATGAGAAAAACTTTGAAAACCCTTGTTTCTTTTTATAAGATCATTTAATTTTTTTGGAAACCGTGACTGCAAAAAGAGATTCAGTACACTGTCTTGAGTTTGATAACATACAATACTTGTTTGTGCGTTTCTGTGTTAACCGTTATGAAAATATGTCTGTTATGACCCTATGACGAAAATTTTTCAAGGATTAGTTGTATGAATTTGTAAGTTTTAACAGCATACATCAGTAACTGTTACCACTTCGTGCTACTATTAGCAAGACTGGATATTACTGTTTATGATTGGCCCAGCCTGAATCATGTTAAATCGTAGTATTCTGTACTATTACATATCAATACATGCAACTTTTTCCTTCAACTATTATAAAACTATACAGGCTACAGATTTTTCATCGCGGAGCCTTGTAAATGATATCTTATCTCGAACTGTAACAGTTAAATGGTCATAACAGATATTCCGTCAGGTGAATCATAGGCAGTGGCTATTTGGCAGTGCAAAACAGATGTGTTAGCTGAATTTTATTAGAGCAATATTTCGGCCCCTCTTGGCAAGGGTCCTCTTCAGGCTCAAGCCGCACAAACTGGAAATGGAAAATGAACTTGTGAAAAAGGGTTTCCTTTTTGTTTTTTCACAAGTTCATTTTCCGGTTTCAGCGGCTTGAGCCTGAAGAGGATCCTTGCCAAGAAGGGCCAAAATATAGCTCTAATAGACTGTAGCTGACGTATCCGGTTTTCACTGTCAAATATGGTTCGCAGTCAGCTTGGGCTGAAGGAATATGTCTCGGCAAGGGTCCTCTTCCGGCTCAAGCCACTGAAGCTGGAAAAAGAGCTCAAGTTCTTATCAAGCTCAAGAAATCAAGTTATTTCAGTAAAAAGAACTCTAGTTATTTTTCCAGCTTGAGTGGGTTTAGCCTTGAGAGGACCCTTGCCAAGAACGACCGAAATACAGCTCTAAGAAAATTCAGCTGACGTCTCCGTTTGTCACAATCAACTATCAGATGCATTTTCATGACGTTTATACGCGTCTCATAACGCGACGTTAGTAACGGGGCAACTTTGACAATTTCTTTTTTAATGGTAAATAAGAATAATAACATAAAAACCTAGTACCAAATAAATATACTGGTGGTTCTACAGAGTCAAAGAAAAGCTCGTATGATTGAAATGAAATTTGGCAAAAATGCGACGGCAACGGCGATAAATAATGCGAATTTGTATCATTATGGCAATATCCCGATGACCTAATGGTGATGGACTAGAGGAGAGAGGAGAATGAAGGGGTGGGAAAAGCAGAACCCTTGATACACGGTGTGGGTATTGTTTCAAAGCCTGGCTACTTTTCCCGCTTTTTGATTCGTCTACATAAACAAAAAATCCGGTCATTAATGACAGAAATCCGGGCCATATGCAGAATTCCTTAGTTTAAATTTTAAGTATTACTTTTTTGTTTTCTATTTATGAGTTTGGTGTGATTGGAGAAGTTTTGGGGGTTGGTTTTCATGCAGTAATTTTTCTAACGCTCTGTTTTGCATTGTTAATAAATGATTGATGTATAAGAGTTGTTGTCCTAGAAAACCTCATGTTTAAAGTTGCATTGATTGAGAGAGTGTTCCACCCTTCTAACACTAGTAACTGTTAGTTATTGTCTCCGTTCCAGCCTCGTGAAAAGTTACTACGCTGACCGTCCCAACCTTCTGGAAATGGTAACAAGTAGTAAATTTTTGATTACCACACTCGGTAGCGTAGTTACCCTGGTAAATACAACCTCTGTGACATGATTGGTCCTAGAAGCCCCTGTCACGATATTTTGCCGAAAATATAAGATTGTGTTCCAGTCTTTGCACCAATAAGCTGGGATTCCTGACGACATGCGGAGTAACTGCGGTTAAGTAGGGTGACACACGCTCTGAATGATCCAGTTTACCGGATTACCAGATATCTGGTGATTCCGGACAGTTGAGTCGGCCCTTCTAGATACCAAGCAGATGGCTAACAGTGGGTGTAGACGAGGGTTTGTCGACTACAGGATGAGACTGACACATGTGGTACTTCCGAAGCAAGTTGTTGTGAAGTTTCGGGCACTCTCCAATTCAATCTCATAGTCCACACTTCCTGCTTTGCAAGAACTTGAAGGGTCCTCTCCAGGAAACTTCAGTTTTATTTACCTTCGGGCAGAAGGAGTAATACTTCGTCACCTTCTTGTAGTGTACGATGCTTGGCTGATTTGTCTTACCACTTTTTGGCTGTGCGATGACTTTGGTTTCGTCAGCAAGCTTGTGGTACTTTGCAAGTTTTGTCCTCATTCTTATGATGTGGCTGACGTCTGACTCAGCTGTCTGAACATTCATGCAAAAGAATAGTAAAGATGCGTGAGTGTTTTTTGTAAGCAGAATGTTTCTTGTATATGTATGAACCTATACAACATGAATGGCATGTAGAATAATGTAAAAATCGTGTTACCACATTATGTTACAATCGAGAAGACTGCCACAGCTGCGGCCAACAAGCCCTATGGGGCTTTCTTAGCAGGTGCTGCAAAATGTTTTGTATGCATGTGTAAAATAAAATTTAATCTAATATATTTTTAATCTAATAAATCTCCGTTTATAAATATTCTTTGAGCCCAAGCTGACTTTGAAACATTTATTCAAACAATGTTTACAACGGATACGTCAGCTACGATTCTTCATCAGCGATATTTCGGCCCTTCTTGCCCAGCTATGATTCTTCATCAGGGATATGTCGGCCCTTCTTGGCAAGAAGGGCCGAAATATCGCTGATGAAGAATCGTAGCTGACGTATCCGTTGTAAACATTGTTTGAATAAATCTCCGTTTCTTCCCACGATTCCTTGATGATATCGAGGATGCCTCTTTGATTTTGCCCGTACAGGAGTTCAAAGGGGGGGATTCCAGTTGACGGGTGAGTGGTTTCACTGTAAGCAAACAAAACGAACGGTAGGTACTTATCCCAAGAGTTCGGATCCTCCGAAGTGAACTTCTTGAGCATGTGAACCAAGGTCCCGTGGAAAGATTCGACAAGGCCGTTGCATTTTGGGTTGTAGGGAGTTGTTTTGATGGGTTTGATGTTGAGGATCTTGTAGAAGGTTGAACTGAGAAAGTTGGAGCCGCATTCTGATAGGCTTTCGTCAAATAACTCATAGCGGCTAACGTATTTTGTCAGTTCATCTGTAACCGTTCTCGCTGTTACCGTCCGAAGCGGAATTGCCTCAGAGTAAAGAGTAGCCTAGTCCACAATAACGAGGACAAACATGTTTCCTGCCGATGACTTGTGGAGTGGTCCGACGACATAGATAGCTAGTCTTGTGAACGACTGCGTGATAACCAGCATCGACGCGAGAGGTACTTTTTCGAATGGTCTTCGCAGCTAGCAACTAGTTGTCGTTCGTTGCAGGTGTGGCAGTATTGGGCAATGTCGCTGCTCATATGAGGCCAAAATATCTTCTGGAGATCTTGTCCTTGGTTCTGTTACTACCAAATGGATCACTCATGGGGGAATCATGGACTAAGCTGAGTATCGCAGATCAGCAAAGCTTGGGAACTGACTAGAAGCTGTACTTTAGGTACTCTGCCATTGTTGTCACACTTGTCGCTTCTGTAGAACAAGCCATTTTGCTTGAGTATCTGTTAGGATTTTGTGGATTCCAAGCAAGAATCAACTTGTGAGTGCAGATTTTGCAACGTTGGGTCGGATTCCTGTAGCTCCATAAACTTTGAAGGGGGGAGACATAACACAGAGATGGGGTCATCTCCATCACGCGACAGGCAATCACGCAACTGGTCGGTAGAATGTCACTTGTTGGGTTGGCCCCTCGGCCAGCAACAGTTTTTCCGTGACAGTGTTTAAACATTGCGACAAGCTGAGCTGCTGTCTACTGGCGGTTCGTGGCACTCAATGCTGTGTGAGTCGGCGCGACCAGTCATAGCGATGCTTCTACCTGTACTGTTGCAGTCCTGCTCTTCGTCTTCAGTTCCGTGGACTGTGACATCGTCGTCAGTTCGAGGGATTCTCGGTTTGGTGTGCTCTATCGGTTGCTTATCCGAGCTTGATTTTCAGCGGGTCACCACCATCGAAGAAGGTTTCGCAGTTGTAGTCATGCCTGCCAGCTTCATCATGTTTTTGAAGTTGGGGAAGTCGCATCCGACTAGAACAGGCGGGTAGACTTTCTACTACTTCTACCACCATCTGATTACTAACGACAGAGCCATCCTTCTTAAATCACCTTAAATCGCATTGTCCAGCGACAAAGGTGCCAATGCTCCTGTAGAGTCGCTGGTGGTGTGATGATTTTTTGGTTGGATTTTCTAATTAGTTTGTAGACAGCAAATGTCTGGTTGTTGACTCCGCTGCATCCCATTCGTACTTCCAGGCTTTTGACCACCATTCCTTGTCCAACTTAACTTTGAAAGCATCTACTGTTTCTGCGTTGACAGTATCCTCGGACAGGGAGTTCCAGTTGTTGATCACTCGGGTTGTGAAGAACTTGTTTCTAGCTTGTAAGTAGTCTGGACTACTTTCTCGAGCATGTTGGCCGTAGGCATACGATGTTTATCACCGAAGACACATCCAATCTTCCAGGGCCTTAGATGGTTGATGCAAGAAGGATCCGCCAAATCAGCTCGCACTAGAGTCAGGTCTGATCCACTGTCCAAGAAGAATTCCATCTCGATCCATGGATGCCACTAACTCCCTGAGTTTTTCTGGACTGCGGGCAAGCGCACTGAGACCACCAAGTCTAGTTTGCTTCTTGGAATAATGTCGGCTTCTTGTGTGACTAGATGGGCTTTTTTTTTTTCAAGAGACAATCTCTGCTAGATGGACACTCTTGTGTCATTGGAAACAGTCCTTTCTTGAACGTTGTCTACTCTTATGACTCCCTGGATCCGGGTCACTTAATGGGTCTTTGCTGTGTGTTGTAGTTCTTCTGTGTAGCAAGGGAGTCTTCTCTTCCTAACTTCTTTCTCGAGAGTGTGTATTCATCTGAGGCTATCGAAGCTCCTTTCATCGTCTGTGGCCTTTGCTGAATGGTGAAGAGTTTTAGCTGTTTGATGTAATTGTAGAATTGTTCCAAGCCAACCGCTTCAAGAACCTTATTGAGCAAGGCTATGATAGTTTCGAGATCTTCTATGTGATCTGGAGATGTTGAGCCACTTGTTGCGATATTTAGCAAGAGTAGACTTCCCGCCAGGTATCGTCAGGAGGGATACCTATGACATCGCAAAAGTTGTCCGTCTGTCAGTCCGTCCGTCTGTTAACACGATAACTCACGAAGGGAATTAGATATTTTGATGAAACTTGGTGTGAGGATTCTTCGGGTCAAGGGTAAGGTCAAGTTCGTAGATGGGCTGGGTAGCCCTACATTTAGGGGTGGGTTCAAATTAAGAGACAAACAGAATATTTTTAAACAGTTAATGTGATAGTTGATTATGAGGTGAGAAAGCATGCTGAGCACGATGGTGAAAACCATTTTCTCTCCGGACAAATACTTCGTCCGGAATCCGGCAAAAACTGGAAAGATGGTTAAAAGTAAAAGTTTCATTTGAAGTTGATTAAATGTTTCATTTAAGGGTAAGAGACATGATGAACACCCTGAACACGATTATGAAAACCACTTTCTCGCGGGACAACTAAATCGTCCGGAATCCGGCCAGAACCGGAAAATTTGTTAAAAGCAAACGTTTTATCTGAAGTTGATTAGGTGACAGATTTAGGGGTTAAAAGAGAGGCTGAGTCTGTACATGTCAATATTTTTTTACCCGGACATATAATCGGAATCCGGATGTAACCGGAATTTTGTTCAAGTTAAAGTTTTATATAAAGTTGATTAGATGTCGTTTATAGATAAGGAATGGTCCGTATCCATGAATTTATTTCGGGAGGGGGGGGGTACAACTAATGTGATAGTCGATTCTTTGGGTCATCGGAGAGTTCGTAGAATGGCTTTGTAGACCTACATTTACGGGTGGGGTTCAAATTAAGGGGCAAACAAAATATTTTGAAACAGCTAATGTGATAGTCGATTATGGAGTAAGAAGAGTTGCTGAACACCATGATGAAAACCATTTTCTCGCCGGAAAAATAGACCGCAAAAAAAACCCGGAAAGTTTGTTAAAAGTAAAATTTGTATTTGATGTTGATTAGATGTTCGATTTAGGGGTAAGAAGAGATGCCGAATTCGTATATGCCAATCATTTTTTACCCGGACATATAGATCGCCCGGAATCCGGATGGAACCGGAAAATTTGTTATAAGTTAAATTTGAAGTTGATTAGATGTTCGATATTGGAGAAAGAAGATACGCTGAGTTCGGTTCTTAGCTTTCTTTTTTCACCGGACAAGTAGTTACGGAATTCAGTCGAAACCGGAAAATTGGCAGAGGTAAGGCAGGAAGTTTTCGTCAAGATAGATATGAATTATAGGGGTAAACACACATGCTGAATCCATATCTGAACTTGGTTTTCACAGATGATTAGCAATTTCTGAATTTTGAAAAAAAAAAAAGATTTTCAAGGAGTCTGGCGAAGACTGAACCTGGTGAAGACAAGACCCAATTGTCTAGATTAAATATTGGATTGTTCGGATCCCATCGAAACCTTTGGTCTTGTTTGAGGTGCGGGATGCCGTAGCTTCTTCTAGGTTTCCCCGGATTGAAGGGCGACCAATGATTTTCGGCCTTCCTCTTGCTGTTCTTAGGGTCGCCCTTCCTCTGCTCGCAGTGGTTTGTGGGGTGACTGGTACCTAAATTTCTGAACGCAGATGCATTCAGCCTTAGGAGTATCTTTAACTGTATAGTTAGTTCGTCACTATCTCAGTTCTCACACTGAAGTTACCAACCCCTGAGGAGATTTGCTAATTGACTGGATATCACGTAACTTCAGCGCCACAAATCTCGGGTACTGACCACGTTCCATTTGACATATTATTGTTCACCACAGGGGGGGGACTGGTATGAAATCTGAGGACCCTAGCCGGCTGGGGTGGGTCGTTTTTGCCCCGATTTAGCAGATTTTATTTGGGTGGTCCTCTTGGTTTTTTTTTTTTACACTGACCCAAGCAACATATCATTTAGCAGGAAATCACACGGCCGAAACAGCTGGGACAAAGAGTCCTGAAATACCGCGAAATTCTCTCAAGAATCAGAAAATTCTCATATTCGGCACCGGTGAGGCACGTCACAGAAGATTTTGGTTGGTTCGAAGCATCCTCTATTAAAGTCAGCAACTTTGTTACCTTACCTTAGACCGTATTTCCTCCTGCACCTCCACTGGCGCTTAGGGCATCCAAGAAGAGCCGCCAGTCGTCTCTCGTAAGGGCCGCTGCCCATACATCTTCCCATTCGGGCTGGATAGACTGGTGATCCGACTGGTGTACGGCGAGGAGTGTTCTTCGGTCGCCCTCTTCGTCTGGATCCCTCCGGATGCCACTGGAGGACAGCGTTGAGGAGTCTGGTGCTTAACATCCTGATTGTATGGCCCAGGTACGTCCAGCGGCGGATCTTGATGACTTCAGTAATAAGGGGTTGCACTGTCATCTGGTGAATCTGTCATCTGGCAAAACCCTTTCTGTCCAGTGTATGTTTAAGATCCGCCTAAGGCAGGCGTTTTCAAAGGCCAAACGATGTTTCTCCTGCTGTTGGCTGAGGTGCCACTTCTCAGACCTGTACAGAAGTACGGAGAGGACGTTGCTGTTGAAAAGTCTCAGCTTGAGCCTAAGGGAGTACTTCTTGCTCCTCCATATCTTCTTTAGCCGATTGAAGACACCGCTGGCCTGACCAAGTCTTAGCTGGACCTCCCTTGCACAAGCTCCAGTGTTTTCAACTGTACTGCCGAGATATCGGAATTCAACGACCTGTTCGACTTGCTGGTCCCTACAACGTATATCTAGCTGAGATCCGCTGCTCGCCATACTCTTCGTTTTGGGGATGTTTATTTCCAGTCCGAACAGTTCAGCTGTTTAACTGGTCTTGAGGAAGTCCAGGAGCTTCTGTTTGCAGGTCTCCATTAGGTTGATGTCATCGGCAAAGTCAATGTCTCCTACTTTTCTGCCATCCCCGATGTCAATGCCGTATCCTTCACATCTTCTTAGAACGTAGTCGATGATCAGGACGAACAGCAGCGGAGACAGAACGCACCCTTGCTTCACGCCCGTCATAATTTGGAAGTATCTGATGTTGACGTCGCGGGTACGGACACAGCATTCCGTGTCTTCGTAAAAGGCTGCTATCAGGCTTACGAGTTTGTCCGGTATGTCATAGTACCGGAGCACTCCCCAGAGTGAAGCACGGTCGATCGAGTCAAAGGCTTTTTCGAAGTGTATGAAGACTAGGTAGAGTCTTTCCTCCATTCGTTGCACTCTTCTAGAAGCATTCTTAGCACGAATGTGAGATCCGGACATGGACGGTTTGGGCGGAAGCCATGCTGTTCTTCGCGGAGGTGTTTGTCGACTGCTGGCTGTATGCGGTTCAGCAGGATGGTGGCCAGGAGCTTGCCATGAATGGAGAGCAGGCTGATCCATCGGAATCGCCCTTTTGACGGGGAACCCATCGGAATCGCCCACTGACGGGGGAACTTTTCCAGTTCCCATACCAAGTTAAAGAGTGTCATCCAAACTGTTAGGCAGGCGTTTACAGACCACTTCAGCATCTCAGATGCGATACGATCTTCTCCGGGCGACTTTTTAGCTTCTTTAGGGCACCAGTGATTTCAGCTGAAGAGGGTGGGTCAGAGCTTACTGCTAGCCTGATGAAAGGACCATCTGGAATGTACGGTTGTTCCGTTGGCGCCGGTCGATTAAGCAGGCGTTCAAAGAGGGTGGCCCAAACTTCGCAGATCTTTTCGGGGTCAGTGATGAGCCGGCCGCTCGGATCCCTTACAGGTCCGTCCACGCAAGGCCGCTTTCCGATGATCTCGTTCGTGGTTTTGTAGAAAGCTCTCGAGTCCTTTCTTTGTGATGCCTCTTCTGCCATCTGAGCTTTTATCTCTATAAAATGACGCTTGTCCCTACGGGCGCTTTTCTTCACGAGTTTTCCAGTTTCTCGTGCTCGTGCTCAAGAAATAAGGCATCAGTGGCAATATTAAGAAGAGATAAGGCCGACCATTTAACGCTACAGCAAGCCTCGAGAGCGTATGCTCAAAAATAAGTCGCTGGACTTCTGATGTCTTCGACGAGCAGGAGGGCAGAGACAAAAATGAAAAACCGTCAATTTTTCCGTCGTTCCACTGAAAGCACAAGTAGAAGACTAGACATTCTTTGGCCAAGTGCAAAGCCTTACTTGAAATCTGATGCTGAAGTGTTTCCGAGGTCAAAAACTTAAAAAAAAATCCTTCACGTGTGCTGAAATAAGCTTTTTACTTGGATAGTCTTCGTGATAATAATAAAAGAAGTACAGCATACTTCTAACCTTGTAATTTGGAATCGGACGATATGCTACACACCCTGCTATTGGAGGTGGTGTGTGCAATATTTTTTTTTTTTTATGCAGATTTTTTCGGAGGGTATTGGGGTACCCCTAGCGGTTTCAGATTTCATACCAGCCAGGCGGGGGTGGGTGGGTCTTTTTTCGGAAAAAGGCCAGATTTTAGGCCAGGGGTCCTCAGATTTCATACCAGTCCCCCCCTGATTCACCAGCTTGTCATCTGATGACGTGAAATGTTCGCGCGCTGATTAAGTGTTGACGTCACTGGACTATCAGCAAGAATCATTTGTTCTTGATATTACGCACTGGTAATGCGATGCGATACTAGGAAACCGTTCAGGCGGCTGAGCACGGGAAAGTCAGGTGCTGAAAATCGATGATCACAGCATTAGCACACGAACTTGTCACCACGGTGTGGCACTGGTAGTACAATTGTACTCTTTTTAGTACATTTTTATGGCACTTGAGCTTACTCATGTGCCATATAACGATGGTATGTCTTTCTGTCGGTCTGTCCGCGTTTTGCTAGTTTGGGTAGTTTGGTACGGACGGACCTTGCACGCATATCAGGGACCCAACCGGATTAACTTAAAAATAATCACTTCCTCGATCCGACCATCAATGGGAGAGTGGCAAGATGGGGAATCCGGAAATTAGTAACATTCATAACTTTGAAACGGATAATCGGGCGTGCGTTAAGCTTGACAGGTATCAAGACCACGTGTCTTGAATGTTCACTGTCAAATTCGGATCGGATTCGATAACTGGGAGGGGGGCTGGAGGGGGACACCCGAAATCTCTCGAAACGCTTTTTCTAGTTTGTGTCAAACCTCTACCCCTTTCTTCACACTAGTATAGCTCTGCTCGTGGGTGAGTCATTCTTTGCTTAAATTCGTTCTGAGAGAGCTAGGTCAATCGAAGGTCGAAGGGGTTGCTATAATATTTTGTTGAACCTTAGTAGGGGTTGATATAGATTGAGGGGGTACTAGGAACTGATAATCGGGCGTGCATTAAACTTGACAGGTATCAACAACAAGTGGATAAATATTCTTTGAGCCCAAGCTGACTTTGAACCATTTATTCAAACAATGTTTACAACGGATACGTCAGCTATGATTCTTCATCAGCGATATTTCGGCCCTTCTTGGCAAGGGTCCTCGTCAGGCTGACATTGAATAAACAACAAGTGTCTTGGATGCTCATTGTAAAATTCGGATCGGATCCGATAACTGGGATGGGGGCTGGAGGGGGACACCCGAAACCTCTTGAAACGCTTTTTCTAGTTTTTGTCAAACCCCTACCCGTTTCTTCACACTAGTATAGCTCTGCGCCTGGATGGTCATTCTTTCTTCACACTAGTATAGCTCTGCTCGTGGATGAGTCATTCTTTGCTTAAATTCGTTCGGAGAGAGCTAGATCAATTGAAGGTCGAAGGGGTTGGTATAATATGTTGTTGAACCTTAGTAGGGGCTGATATAGATTAGGGGGTGCTAGGATGATGAAACTTGGCAGGCGTATCAGGGACCCGACCAAACCAACCTGGAAATAATCAGTTTCCCGATCCGACCATCTGAGGGGGGGGGAGTGGAGGGGGGGGGAATCCGGAAAATTGAGGGGTGTGTAACTTCGAACGGGTGATCGGATTGAAATGAAACTTAATACCTGCATAAATGACATATCACTGATGTTCCATTTGAAGTCCGAACTGGACTCGACAGCTATGGAGGAGTTTGGGGGGGGGGGAGAGACCGGAAATCCCGAGAAGCGGTTAGAATGGAGGGATCGGAGCGGAACTTGCTGGGAATAACAAACATCCAGTGCTTCCACTTCGAAAATCCTGCCGAAATCCCAAAAAATCCTGCTCGGAAAGTCCAAAAATCCTGCAAGGAAATCCTGCCCAAAAAACAAACAAAAAAATGTTTCCGTACTTGACCGTACTAGTTAAAGGGATAGTTGTTAGAACTATATATAGCTGGGGGATTTGAGCAAACGCAGCTGGGTTTTTCGTCTCTATCGTTTGGGAGGATTAGAACATTTTTGCCGTAAGAACAAAATGAATATTAAACGAATAAAATAAAATAAAAAAACCATTAAAGAGGGCGTCAGTAGACGGGACTTAAACATGTACAGACAACAGGCGAAGCGGCAACGACTGTACCCAGTACAAATTATACTATGCGCCGCAGGCAAACATTTTTATCCATGCCATTTTTGGCAAAATTTAACTCAAGTTCTAGCTTTTAGTGTGGTTTAAACTCACAAATATTCCAGGCCTTCAACGCCTACTATAAGTGACGCACACTTCTTCTAAATGTGCCGTAGGCAATTTTTTTTTTAAACACTGGTCATCAAAGTGTCTTTTTGCTATCCGAAATGAAGACACGAAGAAGGAGTTTGGTATTAGATGGTCAAAGTTGAACAAAAACAGAGCGTCGAACGTAGCCATAGAACTAAAACAGAGCTTTCGTTATGGTTGCGTTTTCTCAAAAATGCCTAACTCGTACTGCAGTCTGTTACAAATATCAGCAAATTCCTAGTAAATCCTGAAAAAGTCCGGAAGGTGTTTTCCGGAATTCTGGTGATGGCGGTTCTGCGGATTTAAACGACGAAACTTGGGATGCGTATTAGGGACCCTATCAATAAATATTCCTTCAGCCCAAGCGGACTGCGTAATCATATTTGATGCGGATACGTCCGCTAAATTTTATTGGAGCTATATTTCGGCCCTTCTTGGCAAGGTTGCTTTTCAGGCTCAAAACCGCTCAAGTTGGAAAAAAGAACTTGTGGGAAACACAACACTAAAGATTCTAGCCTAGCGTTAAATCTTTAACTTTGTAAATTCCTTCACGAGTCTTGCTTGGAGTTAAAAAGGTTGCTGTGATTTCATTTTGGACACGGCTGCTGTTTGAAATTTTTTGCATTTGGGTTGAATTTCGTTTTGTTGTAGAGAAGAGCTTGGGGTCTGAATTTCCTTTCACAGATGATCCCTTTCCATGTTTCGGGTAGTGAGTATTCGCCTGTGTCTCTGTTGATCCCTGAACGGTTTTTCATGATTTCAACGGCTTCTCTTATAGTTTGATGAAGTCCGGTGCATGTTGCAAGAATCTGGGCTTTTCCAAAATGTACAACGTGGGATGGGTTTTCGAAAACGTGTTCTGCCAGTGCTGATTTGAAGATGTAATTTGGACGGTGTCCGTTGGAAAGGGCGTGGTCGATCTCCTGTTCATGTTCTGTGAGCCTCTTTTCGAAAGTCCTCTCTGTCCTGCCAACATAGCGCTTCTCGCAGTCGCAGGGTATCGAATAAATACCTCGTTGGTACTGGTTTGGGACTTGATCTTTGCCGGTGTTTAGGTAGGAAAGTAGAGTGTTTCGAGTCCGGTGAAATGCTTCGATGTTATACTTTTTTAGGTTCCTGGATAGGTTTTCAGTGACTCCTTGAATGTACTCTCTACCCGACCAACGACCCAATCGAGCAGCAAAAACAGCAGCCGTGTCCAAAGTGAAATCACAGCAACCTTTGTAACTCCAAGCAAGACTCACGAAGGAATTTATGAAGTTAAATATTACCGCTAGACTGGAATCTTTAGTTTTGTGTTTCCCATAAGCTCTTTTTTTCAATTTGAGCGGTTTTGAGCCTGAAGAGGACCCTTGCCAAGAAGGGCCGAAATATAGCTCCAATAAAATTCACCTGACGTATCCGTTTTGCACCATCAAATACAACCCTATCAAAGTGACTTGTAAATAAAAATTTACTCGATCCGATAGTCCTGGGGGAGTAGAGGAAGGGGGAATCTGGAATATTGAGTCGTGCTTAACTTTGGAACGGGTGATCAGACTTGAGTGAAATTTTGTAATTGAACAGTGGACATGTCTCTGGTGATCTTTTTCATGTCCGGACCGGATCCGACAACCATTGGGGGGGGGGGAATACGTGACCGGCTTAGACTGGAGAGGTCGGGGTGGAACTTTGTGGGAATAACTAACAGATGCTCCGGATAAATCATTTACAGAACCGAATTGGCTCAGGCGACTGTGGGCGGAGTTTAAGGGAGATTCCGGAATCTCGGTGATCGCGAGTAAAGTTACTTCCAGGTGTGCTAGGACTATGAAACTTGGCTGGAATATTAGAAATTCGACAAGATTGGCTTAGAAATCGCCACTTTCCAAATTCGGCCACTCCAAAAAGTACCAATCATGACCGCAAATTAAGAAGAATACTTTTAAGCAAAATATGGATTTTCATGATCCCCATGAGCCCATTACCATTTTTGCCTCAAGGGTTTTGCTTACAAATGAGGTTCTAGCTCCCTTAAAGTGCGCATCTTCACCGCAAGGTCGAAAAGCACTTTTTATCAGACGATACCCTCTAGCTACTAGCAGGCGAAACCCTAGACGAAGCAGAGGTCCGTTTCCTCGAAACGGGAAATTACGCAGCAACAATTCAAAGAAGAAACGTACTTGATATCATATTGAAGACCATTGAACCACCCAACGAAGAAGAGGAGTTCTAGAAATGCCTTTTACAGTACTTTTTACTTACTAATGTGCGATAAAATAATATTCGACTCTGTACAAAACTCTTAAACAAAAAACTCCCGCCAACATTTTGCCTATTCTTGCAAGTGCCATATGAGCTTTCAGCTCTTGTTTACAAAGTAGTGAGTTGGTAGTACATTTGAAAAAGTACTACTTTTGCAGTACATTTTAAGAAAGCTAGTCATAGTATTTAAAAAAAAAATACCCTTTCTGTCTACGGTAGTTGTATTTTGCTCATTTTATCTGAAACATTTGGTCATTTGATCTGATTACTTTTATCTTAATCTGTGTGTACAATATTCTACAGTGCAAAATGGATACCTCAGCGGAATTTTATCAGAGCTAGTTTCGACCCTTCTTGGCAAGGCTTTGCTCAAGCTGTAAAATGGAATTTTATTTTCCAGCTTGAGCGGCAGTCAGCTTGGTTATAACAAAATTGTAATACATTTCACTGCCTTATATAGAGTGGTGCAAACGTGAACTTTATTATTAAGAAAATAAAATATCTTAAGCCTGACAGACAAAAAATCACATGCCTGTCTCAGGTTTTCATGAAATGAAAAGCACGGATATCCTTTGTCCCCCCCCCCCGCACCCGCCAAAACCGATACCGTACAAAAGCTTCTTCTAGTCTCATGTGTTCCACTGTGCTTGATGTTCGCAATCGTTCCCATCAAAATAGCACAAGTACAATAGCCAAGCATTACAAATTGTGTAGGATCTATGATTCGTGTGGTAACTGGTTCCAGAACTGTGTGGCAAAAGGCTATCAGCAAATCCTCTAGGTATGTCTTATAGACTCTTGATAACGTTTTTCTACTAACCCCGGCTTCGGGTCTGTGAACTGTCATGAAATACGACATTACGCATTTTTATATATTATTCAATATATTTTTTGTCCCTTGTCTGCTAATTGCAACAGGAAAGACGAACAGAGGGTGATTTCTATATATCAACAAACAAATATATGAAGAAGAAAAAAACAGTTTTGTCCTTGTATAGGCGGAAAACGCAAAGGACACGAGCGATCCAAACGCATATAACACGGCTAAAAAGAAATGCATACTTCTATAGATTTTACCTAACGAGAATTTGTTCAAGTAAACAAAAACCTAGTTTTGACGAAGGTTCGATTCAAGTCATATTCGTAGCTTGATTTGTAGGGTCGTACTAAAGTGGTTTGCTGTAGAAGCAGTTGAACACAATACGCGTGTAGCGCGATTTTTAGGTAGTACTCTTTATCCTTTTTTGCTATTTAGGTAGTGCATTGTATTTTAGTCGAGTGGTAGCCCTGCTTGTCAACGAAAGCAGTTCAGACTGGGTTAAGCGATGGTTGATAGATGATTAAGAGTACGATTTTCCTGCTTGATTAAATACTGACCACAGGTAAGGAAATAGTCTTCGAAAGACCAAGCACTAGATGTTTTTATTCCGCTTTCAAGGGTTTCACTATAATTCGTTAATTACAATTTTGATAGCAAGATGATGGCAGGTCTGCGATCGCAGGCTTAGTTGATGCAGGCAAAGCTATATTCTCTGCCTAGGTGTCACCACGTGTTGAGCTGATAGCTTTATTAGCTGAACACTGAAGACCTAAAAAGGATTATCCAACTTCAAGTACTTTAATGTTCTCGGATTCAACTCTTATTTCCGACTGATAACGAAATGAATGGAGAGCACCGCGCGCGGTGTTGCGGCGGTGAATAATAAACAAGGTTGTTTTACAACAGTTGTCAACTCCAAGAATGAACTGTTCGAAGCAACAGTCTCTGTCTTCCTTCCCGAAGCATTCAACAATGCACTAGACATAGAGTGGACAACAAAGACTGGAAATATGAGTTTTAACAGCTCATACCTACTACCTACTAATGCACACAGCTCCCTCGGGAGCTTAATTAGCGTAGTTCAGCAGAGCTTTGATGGAAATAAGGCATAGACTAATTCCCCCGGTTTACAACCACAACTAATAACAGTGCCCCCAGTCCCGAACGAACTATTTGCCATGGTACTGTTTCAGCGAGCTTCCAGTTCAATCAATGCTCGAATATATCCATGCCTAGGAAGTAAGTAAGTAAGTAATTTATTTCTGACCCGCCATTTGAAAAGCGGAGTATATAAAGTAAAATAGAAGAATTAAATAAAACCCAACACAACAAGAGCTCCGAGCTCATATGGCACTTGATACGAGTAGGTGGTACAAGAAAGTAGAAGAGAACTTCACAAAATACACCGCCATCCAAAAATCCGGTTCGAACCTAGATTTGGGATATCTAGTTTCACACAAGTCTTAGAATGTCCGACATTACCTCCAAGCCATCGCCAACCTTCAAAGTTTCAAACCCAAGAAATCCACTTGCTATGTCCCTAAGACGTGCCCAAGATTTCCGGTACCCTCTTCCAACTCCCCATATACTGCGGAAGAATCTGGTCCGGACTCCTAATTGGATCATCTGAAGCATTTTTGGGGGAACTCTCGGCAAATCTCACCCCCCCCCCCCCCCCGCCGCCCCCACCGTGGTCACATCCGACTCGAACCTTGAAATATGTCATCTAGGTCATATGATCTCTATACTTTCCAGGGTACATTCAAATCACTCCACTTGTTTCACCGTTATGCGAGCCACAAAATTTCCGGGACTCCTCTTCCAACTCCGCTCACCGTGGCTGAATACGACTCGGAAACATAAATATCGCATCTCTGACTCATCTCTTCCTGTCCATCAAGTTTGATTGGAAACGGAATAGAGCCTAGCTGCAAATATCCGAGTCCCTCGCCCCCCCCCCCCCCCCCCCCCCCACCTTCTCCAGATCCTGTCCGGATGCCAAACAACAAATCAAGGTCGCATAAACACGGCACTGTCCAATTTGCATCCTATTTTGTCCATCCGTTTGGTGTTTGTGCATATCACAAACATTTCGCAACCTCCATGATGGTCGGATCGGGGAAACGACTATTCTCAAGTCACTCTATTCGGGTCCCTGATATGTATTCCAAGTTTTATCGTCCTAGAACATCAGAAAGTTCCGAACTTGCGGGATCGCCAGAATTAAGCCCCCTCCCAACTCCCCCACTGTGTCTCAATCTGGTCCGGTTATGTCTACGGTGTATCTAGGATTTGTACTTGTTTTTCCCACTAAAGTTCATCCCGATCCCTCCATTCAGTTCGTTTCCGTAGATTTCCGGTTGCCACCTCCGATTCCCCCCAAATATCACCGGATCCGGTCCGGATTTCAAATGAGGCGTATAAGACACGAGGTCTTTCTGTATATCAAGTTTCATTAAGATTCCATCACCCCTTCGCAAGTTAAAAATACTTCACTTTCCGGATTCTCCCTCCATCCCCCCCCCCCCCAGATGGTCGGATCGCGGAAACGACTATTCTCAAGTCAACATGTTCGGGTCCATAACACGCCTGCCAATTTGCATCGTTCTCGTACATTCAGGAAGTACCGAACTCGAGGGATCGCTAGAAATTCGGACCCCCCCCCCCCCCACTCCCCCCATAGTGAACGGATCCGGTCCGGTTATGTCAATCACGTATCTAGGGCTACTGCCTGTTCTTTCCACCAAGTTTCATCCCGAACTCCTCACTCTATTCGTTTCCCAAGATTTCCGGCTCACCCCTCCAGCTCCCCCCAATGTCACCGGATCCGGTCCGGATGTAAATTGGGTATCTGAGACTCGAGATCTTTCTACATATCAAGTTTCATTGAGGTCCGATCACCCGTTTGCAAGTTCAGCAAGTTCAGAAAATCTCATTTTTCCAGATTCCCCCTCCCTCGAGCCCCCCTCCCCAATTGGTCCGATCGGGGAAACGACTATTCTCAAGTCAATCTATACGGGTCCCTGACACGCCTGCCAATTTTCATCGTCCAAGAACATCAGGTAGCACCGAACTCGCGAGATCACTAGAAACTCGGACCCTCCCCCCCCCCCAACACCCCCAAAGTGAGCGGATCCAGTCCGGTTGTGTCAATCATGATTCTAGGACTAGTTTGTTCTTTCCACCAAGTTTCATCCCGATCTCTCCACTCTAAGCGTTTTCCAAGATTTCCGGTTTCCCTCTCCAGCTCCCCCCAATGTCACCGGATCCGGTCTGGATTTTAAATGGGACGTATGGGACACGAGGTCCTTCCGTTTGTTAAGTTTCATTAAGATCTAATCACCCGTTCGTCAGTCAAAAATACCTCATTTTTCCTAATTTTTCCGGATTCCACCTCCCTCCACTCCCCCTCAGATGGTCGGATCGGGGAAGCGACTATTTCTAATTTAATCTGGTGTGGTCCCTGATATGCCTGTCAAGTTTCATCGTCTTAGCTTATCTGGAAGTGCCCGAACTAGCAAAACCGGGACAGACAGACCGACTCACGGACAGAAATTGCGATCGCTATATGGCACTTGGTCGAAGGGCAAATGCCATAAAAACAACAACAGATGTTCGACCACTGAACAGATCTTCATAGTTTGACTGTTGTTTGAAAAACCTCGCGACTTCAAGCAAAATGAATACGGCCCGTGTTGTCTTCAAGTCTGCATTTGTGACTGATCCCGAAAACTGCTTGCCTTCCAGCGGAGCTATCGCAGCCTATTTCGGCTGTGTCCGAGAGCTTACTAATGATCAACAGAAGAAATTCAATCCCTTCAAGATTAACATATAGTGTTAGATAAGGATACGCAAGGGCTGCTGGCCAGCAGAATGCTTTCCAGTTTTTATGGCACTTGCCCTTCGGCCAAGTGCCATATAGCGATTGTAATTTCTGTCCGTCAGTCGGTCCCGGTTTTGCTAGTTCGGGCACTTCCAGATAAGCTAGGACGATGAAACTTGGCAGGCACGTCAGGGACTGGACCAGATTAAATAAGAAATAGTCGCTTCCCTGATCTGACCATCTGGAGGGGAGTGGAGGGAGGGGGAATCCGGAAAAATCAGGAAAACTAAAATATTTTTAGCTTACAAACGGGTAATCGGATCTTAATGAAACTTGATATGTGGAAGAACATCATGTCTCAGACGCTCCATTTTAAATCCAGACCGGATCCGGTGACATTGGGGGGAGTTGTAGGGGAAACCGGAAATCTTGGAAAACACTTAGAGTGGAGAGATCCGGATGAAACTTGGTGGAAAGAACAAGCAGAAGTCCTAGATACGTGACGGATATAACCGGAACGAATCCGCTCACTTTGGGGGAGTCGGGGGGGGGGGGGAAGTCCAAATTTCTAGTGATCCCGCGAGTTTGGTGCTTCCTGATGTGCTGGGACGCTGAAAATTGGCAGGCATGTCAGGGACCCGATCAGATTAAATAGGAAATAGTCATTTCCCCGATCCGACCATCTGGGAGGGGGAGTGGAGGGAGGGGGAAGCCAAAATTTTAGGTATTTTTATCTTGCGAACGAGTGATCGGATCTTGATGAAATTTGATATTTAGTATGACCTCGTGTCCCAGACGTCCCACTGTAAATCCGGACCGGACCCGATGATACTAGGGGGAGTTGGAGGAGGGAACCGGAAATCTTGAGAAACGCTTAGAGTGGGGGGATCGAGATGAAACTTGGTGGGAAGAACAAGCACAAGTCCTAGATACGTCATTGATATAAGCGGACCGGACCTTGCACTCTGGGGGAGTTGGGGGGGGGGGGGTCCGGATTTCTAGCGATCCCGCGATTTCGGCATACTTCCTGATGCGCTAGGGCGATGAAACTTGGCAGGTATGTCAGGGACCCGAACAGGTTCACTTGAGAACAGCCGTTTCCCCGATCCGACCATCGTGGGGGGAGTGGATGGATGGGGAATCCGGAATCTAGTGGCGTGCATAACTTTTGAACGGGTGATCGAATTTGAATGAAACTTGTCTGGTGGAAAGAGCTATCGCCTCGGATGTTCAGTGTCGAGTCTGGGTCGGGTCCGATACCTGTGGGGGATGGGGGGGGGGGGCTGGGAAACTCAAGAAACGCTTAAAGCAGAGGAATTGGGACGGAATTTAATGGAGAGAACAAGCATTAGGCCTAGATCCGAAAATGACGGAGCCAGATGGTTTCGGGGCTCTGTGGGGGGGGGGAGTAGAGGGGGTTTCCTGGAATACCGGTAGTCGGGAGTTAGAAATAGTTCCAGATGTACTGAGACAACGAAACTTTGCAGGCATCATAGCGACTCGACTTAATTGACTTGTTTATTTCAACTAGGATACGACCAACTAAGGTCAAACAAATGGGTGATAAGAATCGATGGCCTCGACATGTAAAATATGCGTTCGAACTATATGCGACCACGTTTGGGGGAACTGGGGGGGGGGGGGGGCGGGGAATTTTGACATGCACAAAAACCAAACGAATGGACCAAATGAGATGCAAGTTCGAGAGTGCCGAGCTTATGCGGCCTAGATTTGTTATTTGGCGTCCGGGCCGGGTGCGGCCAAGGTAGGGCGGGGGGGGGGGGGTACTCGAAACTTGCAGATAGGCTATTCTCCAATTTCATTAAAACTTGATGGACAGGAAGAGGGAATTAAGAGATATGACGTTTATGTTTTCAAGTCCTGTTCGGTCACAGTGCGGGGAATTGGAGGGAGATTGCCGGAAACTTTGGGGCTCGTGTAGGGGTCAAACGAGTGCATCAGTTTAAATGAAACATAGAACGTAGAGAGAGTATATACCCTAGATGACAAATTTTGGGCCAGGATCAGGATCCGACAACGTTGGTGGGGGGTACCAAAACTTTCCAAAAATGCTCAGATTCGACCGTGATAGGTGGTATAAAAGAAGATACTTTAGATGGTCCATTTTTTTTAGTCCGAACCAGATTCAGCCACGGTAGGGGAAGATGGAGGGAGTACCGGAAATATTGTAGCACGTCTAGGGATCAAACGAGTGGATTTATTAGGCTGAAACTTGGAAGTTTGAATAGTCATGTGCATTTGATAATCGAGACGATGCCGGAACTGCTCAGAAGTGAGTGAAACAAAATATCCTACTTCTATTTCCGAACCACATTTTTGGATGGCGGGGGAATTTCGTCACGTTCTCATCTACTTTCTTGTACTGCCTACTCGTAACAAGTGCCATATGAGCTCGTAGCTCTTGTTACTTCTCCGACGATATCGCAATGATTAGCGGAACCTTGGAAGAGCTTAAAGTAGCCTTGGCCATCCTCTAGTCTGAAGCAGCCAAAGTTGGCTTCGAAATCAAATCCGGTAGGACAGATAGTGGTAATCAGTCGGGATAGCACCACGCTACCACCATGGGTCGACGTAACAGACAAAAGGTCTAAAGCTGCAATTGCCATCCTTGAAAATATTTGAGGTCACATTGAGGTCATTATCTGCTCTATTGGACCTATTGATATCCAAATCGCAACCATATCAGCGACAGCCCATGCTGTCTTTGGTCCTCCGACCAAAGCAATACGGTTCAGGGTATATACAATGTCACCGTCACCAGTCATGCTCCACTCACCGGAAAAACTTGGCTTTTAATTCATACTTTAGCTCGTTTTTCTGGGTCATCTTAAAGGACATCTGAACCATGAAACCATACTTGAACACACCATGGAGAATGCATTTACATACATGAGCTGTGTTTGATTTGAGTCCTCCCTGTCTCGGTCCTGTCTTCTTGTTACTGCCTTGTCGCGATTTAAACCCGTTTTATTTAGCCCTGTCAGGTGAACGACTCAGCGGACAAGCATCGCAAATAAAACGCGGTCGAGAAATCTACCCGAGACAGGACCGAAACTTGCTCCAAGACCATGTCATCATTCACGACGTCCTGTCTGACAGGGCAGCTGGCAGGACGAATAAAACGCCATTAAGCGACAAGGCAGTTAAGTAAAACGGCATTTGGCTATCAGGACTGAGACAGGACCGGGACAAGGCTTAATCGAACGCTGCTATGGCCACGGAGAGCATTCTTCTCCTGAGCGTGACTTTTTCAAAATAGGGATGTTCGTTTCTGGAGGTTTGCACATGCAGACTCCAAGACAAAAAGCGCAATTCATTCAAATCTTGTACAGCGCTGGGATCGTATTGGAATTTCGTGTAGACATACGTTTGGGCTTAACTGGTTAAAAAATATTCCAGAAGAAGGGTTGATTGGAAACATTTGTTCATGTCTAAAATTTTTCGGTACTGAAATAAGGACAGATGCAAAATGGAGCAGAAATCATAGCTTGGAAACACTATTTCATATTTGGATTGGGTTTTCTGCAAGCAATGTTAACGGAAGTCATACATATAGGGATGATACCTGGTACTCTTCATTCAGGTGTCCTTTAAAACAAGACCTAAGGTTTCGATGGGATCCCAAAATCTAGTATTCAATCCAGACAACTGGGTCTTGTCTTCGCCAGATCCAGTATTCGCCAGGCTAATCATCTGAGAAAACGAAGTTCAGATATACCTTTATCAGGCATATCTATTTTGACGATAATGACCGAAACTTCCTGCTTCCCTTCTGCCAAATTTCCGGTTTCGGCCAAATTCCGAGCGAACTATTTGTCCAGCAGAAAAAGAAAACTCAGAAACGAATTCAGCGTATCTCCTTATCCCTATAAAGGACATCTAAAAAACTTCAAATACAACTTTAACTTACAAAAAATTTCCGGGATTCCGGACGAATTATATGTCCGGGTGAAAAGTGAATGTCATATAGCCTACAGACTCAGCGTCTCCTTAGCCCCAAATCTGTCATCTAATCAACTTCAGATAAAACTTTTGCTATTAACGAATTTTCCGGTTTTGGCCGGATTCCGGGCAAAATATTGGTCTGGGTAGAAAATGCTTTTCATATAAGTCTTCAGCATGCCTTCTTACTCCTAAATCTGTCATATAATCAACGTCAAATAAAACTTCTTATTTTAACTATCTTTCCGGTTTTTGCCGGATTCCGGACAAACGACTTGTCTGGCAAGAAAATGGTTTTCATTATCGTGTTCAGCATGTCTTCTTACCCCTAAATCAAACATCTAATAAGCTTCAGATAAACTTGTACTTTTAACCAGCTTTCCGGTTTTTGCCGGATTCCGGACGAACTACTTGTCCGGCGAGGAAATGGTCTTCACCATCATGGTCAGCATGTCTTCTTACCCCTAAATCGAACATTTAATTAACTTCAAATGAAACTTTTACTTTTAACCAACTTTCCGGTTTTTGCCGGATTCCGGGCGAACTACTAATAATTTGCATATTCGTTTTCAGCATGTCTTCTTACCCTATAATCGACTATCACATTAGCTGTTTAAAAATATTTTGTTTGTCCCTTAATTTGAACCCCCTCCCCCACCCCTAAATGTAGGGCTACAGAGCCCATCTACGAACTTGACCTTACACTTGACCCAAAGAATCGTCACATCAAGTTTCATAAAAATATCTCACTCCCTTCGAGAGTTATCGTCCTGACAGACGGACGGACAGACGGACAACTTTTGCGATATCATAGGTATCCCTCCACTTACGTTTTGGGATCCCAAAAATAAGAAAAAATTTGAATTTTTAAGTGAAAATATACCTTTTTGGGTTTCCGAGGTTGACCACCCAATTTCAATTGGTTCTTGGCTATTTTCCGCATTAGACCACCCAATTCCATTTGGGTTCTGGCAATTTTGCGAGGTAGACCACCCTTTTCAATTGGGTTCTGGGGCTCAAAAAAAGACCAGCCCCACGGGGGTTGACGTCTTTCTTTTTTTGTCTCTGTGTCCTACTCGAGTGTAGTAAAGTTAATTAATTCTGGTTCACAACTCGAAACACTAGTTGCATTTTGCAGTTACCATGGTATCTGTTACCGCGGTAACTAGATCTGCGATTGGTCGTTTTTGCAGTTACCGTGATATCTGATATACGGTTGCTCTGCAAACACGACAATACTCTTGATGACTAACTCTCCTTGCCGATCCAAAATCGCCAGGACCTAGCGGAAGAGCCAGAAGCGGTATCACCTTGGGTATCACAGTTGCTCCCGAAGATCGCCGTGATTGTTTGACACAAAATTTGAGCTGTTGAGCTCGAGTCGCTAGTGAGACGTTTTCTCGTTCTTCCTGAGGATCCCTGGCGTGTTTTGTACTTGGTCATGTAGAGTATTGCCGAAATAGTGTTTTCGAAGTCATCCCAAAAGAAAAACTGATGTTTAGTTACATCAGTAAGTGCCCAACTTCTTTCCCGCCAATTTGACAAGAACTGATGAAAGTTAGATGACTTTTTCGGATACCACAATCCACAACCAGTTACCACGTCACGGTTGCCATCAGCACAAGAAAAAAATCCATGGCAAGCACTGTTGCCAAAGGGACCAAAATTTTCGCGTCGCTCGTGGTGCCACCTTTCAGCGAATTAGTGTTTGTCACGCAAAAACGCACGTATTACCGTTGCGGTGAATTTTTTCCTCCCGAATGATGCAGGATTCTGCGTCCTGTGGGATGCCGTCCTATAGTGCGCGAACCCATTTCGGACCGCACAAGAATAGTTTTTGCTGTTTCAGAGCGACGCTTTTTTCCCTTGTGAAAAAAAGTAAAACTCGTGATTCCGAAGCAAAATCCATGATTACACGAGAAATACATGTTTTTTAAAGCAAATCCATGGAATTTTCAATATCCATGGCAGGGGTATGAAAATCCGTGTTTTCATGGATAAATCCATGACGGTAGCAACCTGGTAGCAACCCTTTACCACGGTGGGCCTCCTTCACTCCCAAAACCGAGAGTGAATTCACTCTCGGTTTTGGGTCAAAAGACAATCTCTAAATATTTTTGATGTTGATATTTTTTGATGATATTTTTTATTTTTAAAGATCGGGGAACCGAAGTGCGAGGGGCTAATGTTCCCTCATAATCAAATAATCGATCTGAGGTAGAGGAATCTAAATGCCAGGGGCTAATGTCCCCTCATAATCAAATAATCGATTTTGAGGTCGGGGAATCCAAGTACCAGGGGTTAATGTTCCCCGATGAGCAATTATGGTTGTTGAGGTCGTGGAATCGAAGTTTCATTGGCTAATGTTCCCCGACATGCAAACACTGATTTTGTGGAGTTGAGGTGAGGGAATCCAAGTGCCAGGCCATTTGATTATGCAGGGACATTAGCTCTGGATGATTCGATTCCTCGATCTCCCACACCATCATTGGTTATCGGGGAACATTAGTTCCTGGCCATTGGATTCTCCGACCTCAACTCAACAAAATCAATATTTGCATGTGGGGGTGGGGGAACATTAGCCCCTCATACTTCGATTCCCCGATCTTTAAATTGATTCTTTGATTATGAGGGAAGTTTAGCTCTGGGCACTTCGATTCCCCGACCTCAAAAGCCATTATTGCTTATCGGGGAATATTAGCCCCTGGCACTTGAATTCCCCGACCCGAACTCAACAAAATCAATATTTGCATGTCGATGAACATTAGCCCCTCGCACTTCGGTTCCACGATCTAAAAATTGATTATTTGCTTGTCGGGGAACATTAGCCCCTCGCACTTCGGTTCCACGATCTAAAAATTGATTAGCTGCGTTCTTTGTCACGGGAGTTCTCACCGGTGGTCTCCGGTTTTTCTTATAAGCCGTTTTTGCATCCACCGGTGACTTCTCACCAGTCTTATAACCCGTTTTTGAACTAACCAGTGTCCGGTTTTATCTCACCAGTGCGGACTAACCAGAACCTGCTCGTGAGCCCGGCTTCAGCGAGGAGTTAGCCGGTTTTCATCAACTCATCGGTGAACCAAAATAACGCGTTTTAAGGAAAGAACCGGACACTGGTGACTAAACACCAGTGACAGCCCGGAGTGCAACGAACGCAGCTATTATTTGCTTGTCGGGGAACATTAGCCCCTGGCATTTGGATTCCCCGAGCTCAACTCAACAAAATCAATATTTGCATGTCGGGGAACATTAGCCCCTCACACCTCGATTCCCCGATCTCTAAATCGATTATTTGATCATGAGGGAACATTAGCTCTGGACACTTCGATTCCCCGAGTACTCGGGGAATGTTAGCCCAGGGCACATCGATTCCCCGACTTGGCGGGGAAGATTAGCCCTGGGCAAGTGGATTCCCCGATCTGTCGGGGAACATTAGCTCCTGACACATCGATTCCCCGACAAACGGGGAACAATAGCGTGTGGAGTATCGATTCCCAGACAAGGGACCGATAGCCACTGCCAACTTTGCTACTGAAGTGTCGGAAGTGGAAGAAAAGCTGAAAAAAAATGTGGTGAACGTTGATACAAGAAAGCTGCTCTGATTGGTTGTAAGTAAAGAATGTTATGAGCGTGTTCCATCCTACTTACCGTAGTTACTACGCATGACGTCACGAATTCTGGCTTTTTGCCGTCAAGGCTGGAACAATTTTTCTATTTTCCAGCAGGATCTCACGCCAGGGGCGAATCCGACCAATCACGTTCCAGAGATGCGTAGTTACTACGCTTACCACGCTCCCGAGCATGGTAAGCAAATAGTAACTATTAGTTACTATTCCGACAAGGTTGGAACGGTCAGCGCAGTAACTTTTCGTGAGGATTGAACGGAAATAGTAATAGTAACTATTGTTACAAGGGTGGAACACGCTCTATGTTACCTGTGCTCTTTTGTATGTCCGCGACGAACGACGATAGAGGTTTGCTAACTCAGTTGTAACAGGTCAGTCAGAGGTTTGTGGGGCTCGTTTAAGTTCAAAACTTAACAAAGCTGATTTGCTTTACAAACCTGATTTGTTGGTCACGTTTATCTGTTTATTCCTGCAGTGGAACTGTACCCAGGGTTTCCACGGTTGGTGATGTATTTTTTGTGAGTATTTTTTCGTGTTAGGTGATTTTTGATGATTTGGTGATTTTTGATGATTTTTTTTTAAAAATTGGTGATTTTTATCACAAATTGGTGATATTACTATGTGCGAGCTGCGACTTCTGAAAGCAGCAAGTAGTGTTGGGCGATATTTGGATTTTTCCATATATCGATATTTTCACTTTCGATATTCGATAATCGATATATCGATATCGATATTTCTTTAGTATGTTTCGCGATAGGATACGTCTTGTTTCGGCAAAATTTACTAACGAAATTGTCGTTAAATACCATCTTGTATCTTCTCAAACTCTGAATAAATAAGAACTGAATTACGAAAACATATTGGCAATATTGCTCCAGTTTCGGATATATAAATGTAGGTTATGTTGGATTATTTATAATAATTATGAATGAAAAAATATCGTTTTCGATATCGATGTTTACTTTTCGATATTCGATATCGATATTTGGTCCGATATATCGATAAATCGTTATCGATGTCGAATATCGCCCAACACTAGCAGCAAGGCAAATGAGGCTTCCATGAGACCGACATGCGTTTCGATATGATCTGTTTGGCGAAATCGAATTTTTTTTCAGTAGATTGATTTCAACATGGTTACATGCGATGTTGTTACGTCAGTGCGAACCGCATATTGGAGACTTGCTCGGCACGAAGCTATCGGCATGAAATCAAAAGTGTGGCGCAGTGTAGAATAAATGTAATTTGTTTTGAAACTGGAAATAGGTTGAAGTGATCAAGGTATGGAGTCTGGTCTAATGGGTAGTCAAAATTTTAATGGAGAAATCCAGTTTTTCTCCAAACGATTTTTAGTGGGGGAGAGTATTTTCATTGGTAAACATAAATACGTGATTACACCATTTATAGTTCGTTTTATAAAGTATTTACAGTTCGTTTTAGCTGAAAAGTACCTGTATCGAAATCTGCATTTGTTAAATTCGAATAAACCTTAATTATGTTTTTCTGACGTACCATCTCACAACAGACAACAGATCTTAAGTGTCGGGGTACAGGATCCTAACTTTTTATCGCTGCCGATGTAAAACACGCTGGGTTTAGACGAACATGGTTTTGACTTCTTTGTAGTTAGTAAAGGGGATTTGGTACAGAAATCATTTATTTTTTCATCCTGGTCTGAACTTCAAACAAATGTAAGTAGAATTGAGTTTGAAACAGATAACTCTGTGTCAGAACAATCCAACTGATATATTTCATTACAAATCAAAGTGTTTGCAGGTGGCATTAAAGTTTGGGCGTCATCTTCCGGAATCTGAGTTCCCAGATTTTCCAATTTATTTTTATAGAATTTCTTCTGCGACACTTCAAAATTCCGGAAATCTGAAAGTTCAAAAGCCCCTTTTTTCTGGTTTCTTTTGGTATACCTTTGGACAGGTGTCACATTCCAGATGCACAAGACGTCAACGCATAATCTGGAAGCTCAGATTCCAGGAATTCTGGGTATTGAAGCCTGACCTTAACTGTATAAAAAAATATCACTAGATTACCAAATTTTTGTTAATTTTACATCGAAAATGCTGTGAAAATCGCCAAATTACTAAATTTTGGTGAATTTCACATAGAAATTCCTGTGAAAGTCATCAAATTACTAAATTTGGTGAATATCACATAGAAAATGCCGTGAAAATCACTAAATTACTAAATTTTCGTGATTTCTACATAAAAAAATGCTGTAAAAATCACAAAATTTTCGAAAAAAATCACAAACTTTGAGCTTCACAGCTAATTAGTATTTCGGTGTTTTTGGGGTGATTTTCGAAAACAAAAGGTGATTAATTTTTTACTTGCGTGGCAACTGGCAACCCTGACTGTACCTGTAGTTGCAGGGCTAGTTATTCCTTCGTGGGCTAGTTTCAAACAAGCTTGGAATTCTTGCCCACCACCCAGCCATCCTTAATGCCTGAGAGTCCATCACCCAAGCTTTAAGCTGTTAAATGAAGAAAATACCACATGAGGTACTGCTGGTGACTGCTGGTAATAGTTCTATAAAATATATATGTGCTTAGCGTGTGCCGGTTTTGGGCTGTTTGGCTGCTGCAAAAGTGGGGAAAGATATGAACTATAATGTTCTCCTCCAACCAACAGGAGGGGCATCACAACTGGGGGGGGGGGGGGAGGGGGGGCACCCAATGCTGTCGTCCAGTCATTAAAGAATGTCTGCTTTTTTGTCAAAACAGTTGATTTTTTTTAATGAAAACAGTCGTTTTTTCTGAAAATCGGTCGATTTTTCGTCCAAATAGTTGTTTTTTTCTGAAAATCAGTAGATTTTTTTTCAAAAATGTAATTCTGTTGTTGAAAAAAAAAAAATTCTGCAGAAAAAGTCGGGTAAAATTACCAGCCAGTCTTTAATTCGTCGTCCCCCCCCCCCCCCAAACATTTTGGCTAGTAAAGCCTCTGACCAACAGTGTTATTGACTGCAACAGCCTGTGGGGATGCTTCCGGAAAAGGACTAAAATATCAGTGCCAATGCAGTTTAGCTGTCATATCCGTTTTATCCATTGTTTGAATAAACGCTTCCCAGTCAGATTGGGACAGTAATGCACAAAACCTCAATTTTTGGGCATGGGCATGGTGAAATTTGTGATTAACTGAGGTGGTTACATCCCTAAATAGGGTCTTCTTAGTGTCCTAGATCAAAAGATACCTGATTTTACTTTCTATCCAACCTCATTTTCCAATTTACAAAATGTTAGAGCACTTCGAAGCCACTTAGGTTATACTGGGTTTATCCTATCCTTTTCCAGAAAATTGCTGCTAGGTAGCATGGATGAGGCAAGCTTTTCAATCTGTGCACTGGAGCAAATATTTCCTTTAGATTGTTTGTATATTTATTTTGAGTTATTTTTTTACTTTTGACGTTTTGACAACATGGAAAATGATTGAGTAACCTAGTGGCAACTACCTAGTGGCAACTACCCTGACATAGGTCCATGAGTCCTATTTTTTTTATTTTCGTCACTACCGGAACCCTAGCCCATAGTCACCTGTGTCCGTGAGCTGGTCATTTTCAAGCAAATCGTAGTTGCTACCGGTACCTTAGCTCTCAATAAATGGGTTCCGGTAGTGAATTTTTTCCAATGTTATTTTCTCTAAGTCCGTGAAAATCCCGGCATCCTAGCTCTCATCCAAACTATTCCGTCAGTTTTATATTCCACGTAGACACTACCGGAACAGAAGCTCCAATTATACAGTTTCCGGTATCAACTACCGGCTCCCTAGCTTCTGGGTACACAATTCCGTGAGGCTACCGGACGAGAAGCTGGTGCGATGAAGTTTCCGTGAGCTATATCCAATTACTACCGGAACGGGAGCCAGCACGTACAAGTTTCCGTTAGTTAATGACGTCAGATCCCGGAATCGCAGCTCATATGGTTTGGTTTCCGTGAGAACTACCGGTTCCGTAGCCCGTAGGACATGAAGTACGACTCCCGGTTCCCTAGACAGTGCCATAGAGTAAACCCACTGGGAAAGAAGTGGCCTCCGCAAAACTCTCTGTCTCTTGCAAGTGCTCTAACATTTTCGAAATTGGAAAATGAGGTTGAATAGAAAGTGAAATCAGGTATCTTTTGATCTAGAACAGGAAGAACACCCTATTTAGGTATGTAGCCATTGTCAGTTTAACCACATTTCACAGGGTTACCATGACCATGCTCCAGGGCATGGTGCCCTAACGGTTGGCACCATGCCCAGACATCCAGGCATGCCCAGACGTTGGGGCACCATGCCCACAAATTGAGGATTTGTGTATGACTGGATTGGGATCAACTAATATTAAGAAGTTAACGTTTCTGAGAACTTAAATTTTTCTACAAAAATAATAAATTCTTGTAAAGAAGTACAGGAGAAGATGGGTATATTTTCAGAGAAATCTTCCTTCAGAATAATCTATCTCGCTTTATAAGGAACGAACAAATATAAACAACACATTAGAATGAAGCTAAATGAATGGTTCACATATTGGATCATAAATATTGCTTCAGTATTTCTAGTTAAACTTATCCTTCCTGTCAGGTGCGTCACTACTGGGGGGGGGGTTGACGCCTCCCCCCCAATGCTGTCGACTAGTGTGTAACAAATAACCGAGTCGCGAGTTTTTGTCAAAACATTTGATTTTTTCACGAAAACAGTCGATTGTCCCTCCCCCAAACATATGGCTAGTAACGCCTCTGCTTGCTGTGACTTATGCAGCGTTTACAAGTACAGGAAAACTTTAACAGAATCCGATCTTGGTGACTGGATTATGTTCACACGCAGAGGGAAAACATAAATTCTTCAAACCAGAAAATCTGACAAAAACAAATTCACTTGTCAACAAAAGTCAGTAGCCAGAAAATCTCTTTTCAGAGCAGCTTCAAAACAAGGCAAAGGCACATATATTTTTGGACACATGGACTGTTGAAAATATTCATATTTTGAATGGTGAATAAAGTCATAATATTCCAGGTAGTCTAAAAACGAGGTGAGTTACCCCTCCTATTACCCCTCCTATACCTGACTTAGATTTACACAACTTCGAATGTTGCCGTGAAAATTCTACAATGAAATTCCCATGTTGTCCTGGATTTTCAAGAGTAATAGTTTCATTTTCGCAGATACCATGGTATCTGATTTGTTGCAGTTAAATGTGGTACCTGATACCACAGTCAAAAGGCGATTTTGCAATTATGCTGGTATCTGACCAGTTATTGTATCTGTCAAAAGGCGATTTTGCAATTATGCTGGTATCTGACCAGTTATTGTACCATTGTATCTGAAAAAGTCATATCACTTTCATCAATTTGTTGTTAAATTGTTGGGAAAGAAGTTTGGCACTTAGTGATCTGACTGAGTATCAGTTTTTCTTTTGCGATGACTGCGAAAAGTGCAATTTCGGCAATTGTCATTTTTGCAGAGCAACTGTGCATCAGATACCGCAGTAATTGCAAAAACGACTAATTGCAGGTCCAGTTACTGTGGGAACAGATACAATTGTATGCCCAAAAACACAACTGATGTTTCAACTGTGATGTTTCCAAAAATAATCAAATTCTATGCCTTGTCTTTGTTTTGAAGCTGCTTTCAGGCTCACTTAATTTCAAATAATGTGAACATGTAATTGTACACGACTTCATGGCAGAAAGCAGGCTCGATGGCCAGAAGATAAGGAGAAAATGTTCTGGTAATTAACTGTAGTAGCTCTACCTTTTTCATCACTTTGTAAATTAGCGGAAGGAATACGAGCTAAAGAATACTAAGAATATTTCAACAGTATGTAAAGCATTCTATTAGCTTCAATCTAGTATGTTTGTCGTATTTTGCGGTTCCTTTTTAACCCAGATAGATTTTCCTAAATAAAATTTTAAATCTTGTTTGAGATTGGGGTCCCGTCAGACATTATGGATAGCTAGCACTCATGAGTTTATGAGCTACTACTCTCTTGTCCATATGAAAGCAGTATGGAAGGAAGGATATGTTTTAGATAACATAAGACATTGTGCAAAAAGTGTAGAGTAGGCTAATACAGGGCGGAGTAAAGGCGGAGTAAGTCACTCCTGAATTCATAATGCCTAGCTTTGTAACAAAATAATCAGATTCTCTGAGGGTTTATGCCAGAGGTGCCCAATATTTAGGGATGGGGTTCAAATTAAGTGGCATTTTTTTTTTAACCAATGAGATTGGGGCAAGTAACCCATTAACACACGGAAATTTGAGAAGTCTTGAGAAGTTGAAATTTTAAACCTACTTCTGTTGGTTGCAACACATGCTGAACCCATATCTGAACTTGATTTTCCTGACAGACAAAGAATTTGCTCAGAATCTGGATAAAACCTGAAGTTTGATGTAAGTAAAATCGTTTGGGTGAAAATTCAACCTGAGTTCAGTCAGAGGGTCGTTATAGGGGTAAAAGAGGCTGAATTCGGTTTTTGATTTTTTTTTCTTTTTTAGATATGGGGTAAACTTTTATTCTGGATCCAAATCTGAACTTGGTATGCTTAGCTGATCAGCGGTTTGGGTGTAACTTGTTTAAAACACAATTACTGGATCATTTGTTTTTTCCATTTTTGAGAGGTTGGATAGGGATAAATAATAACATGTTTAAAGTTTAACCGAAAAGAAAGAACAATGGCCTGATATATGAAGATAAGAAGACCTGCCTCCTCGGAAAGATGCATATGAACATCCCAGCCAAGATCGATGAAAATTTCAGCCACCGATTTTGGCGTGGAGAAGTTGATGAAGGTAAGCAGGCAGTATACCTTATGATTAAGTCCACGCTGATTCCGTGGCCGTGATGACTGCCCGTTTTGGGATCCCAAAACGTAAGTGTATTAGTGTATAGTGTATTATTATATTTCAGTCATACCTATGACATACCAAAAGTTGTCCGTCTGTCTGTGAGCACGATAACTCGCGAAGGGTTCTTCGCGGTCAGAGTAAGGTCAAGTTCGTAGATGGGCTCTGTAGCCCTATACTTAGGGATGGGGGAGGGGGTTTCAAATTTAAGGGGCAAAAGAAATATTTTTTAAAAGGAATTGAGATAGTTGATTTGAGGGTCAGGAAAATGCTGAATCCGAATATGAAAGTTATTTTCTTGCCGGACAAGAAGTTCCCGGAATCCGGCGAAAACCGGACAGAAAATTTGTCGACCAATTTTTGGCTAGAGCAGTCCCTACCACTTTATTCTCAAACCATTATAACTGTGCGCCTGGATAGCGACATTCCTTTGTTCATTCTATGACGTCGGCAAAATCTAGTGTAATCGAAGGTCAAATAATGTTCAAACGAGGAAATTTTTTGTTCAAGCGATGATGTTGTTGGTGGCGAGGATTAACTGGTATGGTACAGATCCTAGATGGTTCGTAGATGGGTTCTTTAGTCCTATCTTTAGAGGCAGAGAAGAGCTTTCGAATTTACGCAAACAAATGTATGTCTTACAAGCTAATAAGATATTCATGAGGGGGTAAGGAGGTCCGCTGAATCCATATCCGAACTTGATTTTTTTTTTCTTCACAAATGGTTCATCACGATTTCGGATGAAACTGGAAAGTTGGTAGAAGCTCAAAGCTATTTCTGGAATCGATCAGAGATTCGGTGTTAGGGCAAGGAGATATGCTGAATTCATTTTTGAACTTTATATTAGCAGTACAAATTTTCAAGGAATCAGACGAAGATTGAATGCCCAAGACATGACCCAATTGTTGGAATCAAATATTAGATTTCTGGGATCCCATCGAAACCTTTGGTCTGGTTGATCTGGTTCTCAAAACTACCTTGTTTAATTCAGCAAAGAAAATCTGCTATAGCGAGTGTATACCATGAAGTTGTATATCGGTTTAGAATTCAAGGCTAAACCTTTAAATGACATATACTTTAAAAGAGTTACAGTGACCGTGCCTGTCAAGAAATTCAGTGATTTGTAACATGAGATTCGTTACCTAATATACCCCATGGCATAAGATACAAAAAACTCGCTGTCACTACTCGGCCAATACTTGTCGAGCTCCTATGGGCAGAATTTGGCAAGCTCTATAGGAATACAGGCTCCGTGCAAATGCCCTTCACATCCATCACAGATAACTTAGCAGCCACCCCTAGTCGTCTTCCAATGGATCTCCACTCTTCCTTTGAGTTTTCTCTCTGCTGTTTTACCGCACTTTTTTTCATTACACATTTGTCCAGCGTTACTCCGGATCACTTTTGCTGTTACATTTTGGTAGCTTTTGATGTTGATTGCTTGTCTTTTTCCGCCTTGGCTATCAAATACTCACAATACTATCACCAGTTACATAGTAGGGGGAAAGGCTCACTTACGATGCTGGTTTCTTCTAGAGTAATATTGGGTTTGAAGTGTTGATACTAAGGTTGGGCATCTACCATATTATCAATTGGGATACAACCAGGTTGGGCATCTACCATATTATCAATTGGGATACAACCAGGCTGATAGATTGGTCTTCAGGTTTGGTATGCCGTAGGTTAAGTATGAGACTTTTCGAGCAGCAGTTGGTCGTGGAGGGATAGAGCTAAAACCAGACAATCCACGTTGGAAAACTGCCCTTATGATATTGCCTATACTACAGTCGTCGTGCTGTTAGGTTCGAAGATGCGGTGCTGGAATCCTCCATCCTCCAGAAGAAGCTGCTTTTATGTCACCAGAAGTAGAATAAAGCTTCGTTATCGTATTATCCGGTTTAGTTATGCGTTCCTCTCTGTGAAAAATTTACTATGTGGATCTCTCCATGATACCCTTCATATAGTCGAGTCGTGTAGTCTTTTGGTTGACGCTTTATTGTCTGACAAGATTACTGCTTTTTTCAGTAGTTGGTTGTTCTAGAAGAATAGCTCGGGCATTGGAGGGATGCAGGGGTTTCCTTGGTTGTCAGGCCCTTTGGCTAGCGTGAAAAGCGAAAAGTATGCGGGGACTTCGAAAGGAGTAGGTTCCCTTGTGCGTTTTCGAGTAGCCAGTAGCTCCCGTGTTTCATTGAAAAAATCACGAACTTCCTGGATGGTTAGACGCTTGGCAATGTTCGTCTTCGTACTTGCGTTTTGTTTTGCATTAATTATGCAACAAGCAGTTGATCCCTGGCGGCCAAAGATCATAGTTTTTTGTAACACTATTGTATTTTAGTATTTTTGGGATTGTTTCCTCTGGCACGGCCACTTCTTCGGCAAACCTGAAACTCGACACGATGTGTTCGTAATAACTATTCAGAAACGAATTGCCAATATGGTACCGCTCAGAAGCTTGCAAAAGGTGGAATGGATCTTTGATATTACTAAGGAGGGAAGATAGTGTAACAGTATACAGCAGCAAATCAGCACGATTCAAGTTCCTGGATGTAAACCACTTATGATTTCTATCAGATCTAATGGATGAAAATGGTACATCAGTTGCAGCAATTTTAATGAAAGAGGTAGATGATCCAGACCGTTTTCATCCTCATGAACTAATATAGACGAAATATCAAGAGAGGGAGAGACAACAACATAGTCAATGATCGAAATGCTACCAAAATTCTGAACATGTTCAGTTTATCCCTAGTAACTAACTTATAATCAGGGAGAATATTAAGAACCAAATCCGTTCAAGCTTATGGCTTTAATAACTCGGTTCTAAAACCTCCATTTCCTTAGACCTGCATATGTGAAATAGATCAGTTGCTTACGGAAAATCATTGCTACCGTGGTCCTTCGAATTTTGTATATTTTCAACAAGCCCAAGGATTAACCGAAGATAAGCGGAATATGAGAAACGGCTAGTTATGTCCAGAGCAGCCATATTTCTGCCTTCCAACCGCAAAAGAAAATATCAATCTGTGCTCTCAAACTGAACAACTATCTTCAAGTAAACCAATGTTGTTTGTTTGTCCAGGACATAACAACGAAATAAATATTCCCTGGGAACAGTTTGCTGTAGACACGTAATAGAACTATTTCCATACTTGCTACCAACTTCTGCATTTGGCAATGAAAGAAATAGTATACTCGAGCTTCTGCGTACTGTACGAACCTCAAAAATTGACCAACAAACACCTTTTTTGTTTGTTCAGACTTTACATTGAGTGAACTGGTGATACTTTCGTGAAACCTCTTAATTGTTTCTGCATTTGACGTTGAGAATTATATTTCTTTACTTTTTCTTTTGTCGTAAATACTGATAGTGTCCTCTCACTCCAAATTGGACCTTATCATATGACGTAAGATGGGAGTCGAGTCGTGAAATCACACCTTTGCTCGTCTGATTACGTTTGGCGATAGACAATGTGATGACCAAAGAATTTGGACCATTGCATTAGGGCGCATGACACCACATACAGCAAAACCAACTCCTTTAAAGGAGTAGTGGAAATTCTGTAAAGACACAAACAATCATACATTTCATATATAAAGATTTTGTCTCTTGTGTCCCAACATGCAAATCAAGAGGAAGTGTTTTTTGCGGTAGATGTTTGGACTGAAGCCTGAGCCTAAATTGTTATAACCCTTAACAGGGGTTTTTGATTTTCAATCTACCATTTTATCCCATAATTTTACTGTTCAAGTATTCATACTCTGCTGTAAAAGTCTTTGCCGACCGTTGAGCTGACTGAGCTCATATCTTTTGCATTTTTGCATACAGATTTCGCCTTTAGTTCTACGAGAGGTGCTGAGATCGTTCAGGGAGGATCAACGCTCCGAGCTACCCTTTGAAGTCCCCTAATAGTGTCGATCTTCCGAAAGTCGACAAGGAGGCCCTTATCCAGAAGCATATGCCAAGATTCAAAAAGCTAGGATAGGATTTCGAGTGCCTGATATTCATTATAAGTAAGTAAGTAAGCAAGTAATTTATTATGACCCGACATTTTGGAGAGGCGGAGTAAGTCACTTCTAAGTTCATAATGCCTTGCTTTGTAACAAAATAATCATGACCCATGAATAATCACAAACACTCCATAGAACCCGAATTCTGACGTGCCCAATCAGGAAACTTCGCACAACTTTGTGTATGTATGCAAGACGTCAGGCTCACTAGGATGCTCTTCCCCAAGAAATGAGAAACAAGCCCGACGAACTAGCGATACGCAATGTACCTCACGCCGCCTACAAAACAAGACAGATAAATATGTGTACGTGTAATATTTAGAAACAGATCAAAGTTTAAAGTGGGGGATGAAAAATGTCGGAAAAATCATACTAAAATCTGAGCTTTTCCATATGCGAGTGACGGTAGAAGCAACAAGACCAAAGGTTTCGATGGGATCCCAAAAATCTAATACTTGATCCAGTCAATTGCGAACGAACTACCATAATTGTCCAGAAAAAAAAAGTTCAGAAGCGAATTCAGCGTACCTCCTTATCCGTACAAAATCATCTAATCAAATTTAAGTAAAACTTCTTATAAATAATTCAACCGGATTCCGAATAAGTTTCATGTCCCGGTAAACAAGAGATTGTCGTGTACAGATTCAGCGTGTCTTCTTAGCCCTAAATATTTCATCTAATCAACTTCAAATAAAACTTTTGAACAAATTTTCGGTTTCGGCCTAATTCCGGGCGAACAAGTTGTCCGGGTAGAAAATACTTCTCAAATAAGTGTTCAGCATGTCTCCTTACGCCTAAATCGAACATCTAATAAACTTCAGATAAAACTTATACTTTTAACAAACTTTCCAGTTTGGCTGAATTTCGGGCGAACTTCTTGCCCTGCAAGAAAATGGTTTTCTCCATCTTTTCAGCATGTCATTTCAAATATTCTTTGAGCCCAAGCTGACTTTGAAACATTTATTCCAGCAATGTTTTACAGGTTTGTTTCTTTCCCCGAAGTTGAACAAGAGGACTGAAAGCCTGACGAGGACCCTTGCCAAGAAGGGCCGAAATATCGCTTATGAAGAATCTTAGCTGACGTATCCGTTGAAAACATTGCTGGAATAAATGTCATTTTACCCCTAAATCGAACATCTAATCAACTTCAAATAAAACTTTTACTTTTAAAAGACTTTTCGGTTTTGGCCGGATTCCGGGCTAACTACTTGTCCGGCGAAAAAAATGGTTTTCACCGTCGTGTTCAGCATGTCTTCTTACATCGAAATCGAACATCTAATCAAATAAAACTTACTTGTAAAAGACTTTGGCCGGATTCTGGGCTAACTACTTTTTCACCACCGTGTTCAGCATGTATTCTTACCCCATAATCGACTATCACATCATCTGTTTAAAAATATTTCATTTGCCCCTTAATTTTAACCCCCTTCCCAACCCCTAAATGTAGAGCTACAGAGCCCATCTACGAACTCGACCTTCTCTTGACTCAAAGAGTCCTCACACCAAGTTTCATCAACATATCTCATTCCCTTCGAGAGTTATAGTGCGCACAGACGGACAGACGGACAACTTTTGCGATGTCATAGGTGTCCCTCCACTTACGTTTTGGGATCCCAGAAATCTGTTCAGCTGTGTATCACTATTTTAAAGTGTTGACGATACTCCCTTGTCTTATTTGGCTCTGGTGCAGACCATATCTTAGCTTTACCAGTAATTTCTAAGCCAGCAAATTTGTATCGCCTTAAAGGCCGCAAGTGTATTCAACTTCTCATTACGGAACTGATGATGGTGAGGAAAATTCAGACTAAAATTTCAGTCCGGTTGCTCTCGGTCATATGTGTTCGAACTAGCCCTGAGCTTCAATAAAATTTCCAGTTTCTGTCCGAATTCGTGATGGATCCCTCGAGAGTTTCCGTGCGGACATTCGGACAAACAGACTGACAACTTTTCTGATGTCAGATCTATCCCTCCACTCAAGTTTTGGGATCCCAAAAACACAGAACAATGGAATATATTTAAAGCAAGGAGAGAAAAAGAAAGGACTTAATGCCCTCCAATGCAGCGTTTACTTTTACTGTCGAGAACAAAGGAATTCTGGCTCACTTGAAAGGATTCCTTTCTTGAAGATGCCTAGAAAAAAAGCCCAGCAAGAAGAGAGTTCCTTTCAATATGAAAGGATCTCGTTCTACTTAAGGGGGAACCCGCAGGTGGCGGTTGGCGAAACGACGAATTCTTTGCACAGGCATCTTAAAAAAAGTTAATATAAAGAAGAAATCCAACTAATTTTATGCTGTGATTCAGTACGATGTAACCTTCTATGATGCCATGTGCCTAAATGATTTATAGGCTATTTTTGAACAGCTGTTCCTTATTGAAATTACAGATTTTAGGCTACTGTATGTTTAAGTATTGAACTAAATTTTAGTCTTTGACATAGATTGGTTAACAAAGGTCATTTAACGACCACTGAATGCCAACAAACAACCTGGATCTCAAGGCCGGGATTTCAAAAGTTGTAACAAAGCTTTTCCATATGGAAGTGACGATGGGGACAAAACTTCTGGCAGGAATTCTTTCCCAGGAACCTAACCCTGATCATGCGAACTATATACGTAAAAAATTGACTAATACAAAATTAATGTGCACCACTTATTTGGTCGAATGAAAGCATTAGGTGATTGACACAGAATCTGGCTGATTTGGTATCAATCTCACTTCTTGAACAGTCCCTTATCAAAACGGCGAGCTACAAATAAGATAATTGGGTAGCTCAAAATTAGGTGCACACAAAATGTACTACTAGCCTACTACATATGAATGTTAAGTATCTTGCAGCATGTTATGTATGATATATGTAAAGGATAGTAGTGGCTTTTGTGTACTGAATGACGTTTCCGACTGTGTTGTAACTTATAGTTGGCACAATAGTTCCTTGCTTTTCGTGCCACTCCTATTAAATTTGTGTAACAAAATAATTGGTATCAAATGTGACCCAATTGTTGCTTTTCTTCTTTGATGGAGAGCCAGTGCAAAACAAAGTAAAAGTTGAAATTACATGCTACAGAAAAATGAATGGCCCAATATTCTTGCTCAAGCTACACTGGTTAACCTACATAAGGGGTATCCAACCTCGAACTTATATAACCTGAAACTTGGCCTGAAAAAACTACAAGCAAAATTCTGTACAGTCCTAAATTAGCCCTAGGACATTCATGGTGTCTTTCTTGACAGTTAGGACCTTGTTAGGACTAGGCTATAAAATTTCGACCCCTTCTGTAGTAGCAAAAACAAATCTGCGAAATATGCAAAATAAAACTGAAAATGGAAAGCTGCCACTAAAATTTGGCTGCCTATGTACATTCTTTATGGCAAGAGGATTCACTAAATATTTCAAGGGAGGGCCAACAAAAAATGGAGCTGGAGACCAGTTATCACAATAATACCTGATCTATGCTACAGATGCTAAGATACAATGCATACCAAATGTAGCTACAGTACTACGTTGTCAACAATACACAATGCTAAGCTAAAATAAATCCCAGGGTGATGCATCTTGATTCTTTTTTCGTGGTTGGCCTGCTGGCGGTAAGAACTCTCAGAAACCGAAGATGACAGCGCCGGGGGAGCGTATAGACTGGTACAAATATCCGCTAGTACTGGGACCCTGCTCCTCATCATCCTCATGATTTAACTCCTCGTCAGACTCAATAGCATCAGTTTCGTTAGAGCTGCTGCTGTTTTCTTATGACATTCTAGTAACTTCGCTATAGAAATTACGAATCAAGTTTAGGTTACTCCTTTCTTAAAATAACTTGCACTTGGGTATTCGGTTATCCTGGCGTTTTAGCAATTCAAATTCGACGCAAGTCGTTCTTCGGTTTTTGGAGCACTCCGAACCGGCAACACACTGAAGGCTTGAGTAAATAATGAAAACACTGCCCAGTTTCCGAGATGCATCAAAATTAGCCGGAGAGCTATAGCATGAAATCAAAGAAAGTAAATGAAATTTTGAATGTCAGTAGCTATTCTTGGGGGGTTGTTGGGGGTTAAAAATAGCTTAAATGGTTACTGAAGCTTTAAGATCAGAATTATCACCGTCAGTCAAAATACCTGATTGCCGACTACTGAAGACTTCCAGTATTAATGCAGCCGAAGATATAACATTGAAATATTTTGTAGAGTTATCTCTGCGACAATCGGTTGCAAAAGTTCAGTCCCAAGCAAGGGTTAGGTCCTGCACCGTGATTGGCAAGGCAGTTTGTCAATGTGTTGCTGTTTAGCAAGTCTGTGGATGTTGGCAGTTCGAAGTGGGCGGTTGCGGTTCAGACAGCAAGGCTGAAAATAACGGTGACCTTTCGTGATACCTCAAGTGATCATGTAATTATGCTTTCATGTACTATATATTACAAACCACGTTTCAATCTCTTTGTTGGCTGTATCACCTCTTTTAATAGCAAATTGTACAAGTTAAATAATAAAGAATTCAGTTTTACATACACATAAAAGATAGGCTTAGTTTTGGTACTCACAGTAACAAAAATACAATAGAGAAAAAATGTAAATAACTTTCCTTAATCCATTTTAATTATACCTACCAAGCAACACCATACCTAGCCTGATTTAAATTGGTATAAATTACTTGAACTTCTACTAAACTTATTTCAAAGCTTTCATTGTAATTACTTGAAAACAACGACCTACTTAAAATAAAACGAGGGACCTACTTGAAATCAAACGTGGGGCCTGAATACAACCTTTGCCCGACAACATCTTAGCTCTCACAAAATTGTTCCTTTAAAACAATCTGGAAGGCAGATATCATGCAACCGAGCTCAATACTGACCTCATCGACTTAAAATTCTGCACTCCACAAAAACGTCTAATGGCGTTATTCTGTATGACATGGGTTTAGAAGTATAGAAGGGAAAGTACCGAATATTCCTTCAGCCAAGCTGACTGCGAATCATATTTGATGGTGCCAAACGGATACATCAGCTGAATTTTATTGTAGCCATATTTCGGCCTTTTCAGGCTCAAAACAGCTCAAGTTGGAACAACGAACGTGTGGTAAATACAAAACTAAAGATTCTAAAATAGCGTTAAATATTTAAACTCGTAAATTCCTTCGTGAGTCTTGCTTGGAGTTAAAAAGGTTGTTGTGATTTCATTTTGGACACGGCTGCTGTTATCTGCTTGATGGGGTCGTTGGTCGGGTAGAGATTTTTTTGCATTTGGGTTGAATTTCGTTTTGTTGTAGAGAAGAACTTGGGGTCTGAATTTCCTTTAGACGCCTTTCCATGATTCTGGTAATGAGTATTCGCCTGTGTCTCCATTGATCACTGAACGGTTTTTCATAATTTCAACGGCTCCTCTTGGAATCTGGGCTTTTCCAAAATGTACAACGTTGGACGGGGTTTCGAAAACGTGTTCTGCCAGTGCTGATTTTAAGATGTAATTGGGACGGTTTCCATTGGTAAGGGTGTTGTCGATCTCCTGTTCATGTTCTCTGAGCCTCTGTTGGAAAGTCCTCTATTTCCTGCCAACATAGCGCTTCTGGCAGTCGCAGCGTATCGGATAAATACCTCGTTGGTTCTGGTTTGGTACTTGATCTTTGCCGGTGTTTCGGTAGGACAGTAGAGTGTTTTGAGTCCGGTGAAATGTTTCGAAGTTCATGGACAATTTTTCAGTTAATCTTTGAATGTACGGGAGGTAGACACTGGCATTCTTCTGTCACTAGTAGGAGTGCTCGTGTTGCTTTTGGGAGTCAGAGGAGTTAAAGATCCGATTGAGGCTGCTTTAGAGCGTCATGCTCGATTTCTGAAATCCCTCGACCCTCTAAATAGCCTCTATCCAGCAATTAAGCAGTAGTTAAGTAGTTATTATTTTTTTTTGTCTCTCTTGTTTGTATTACGTAGTGCCAATTTAAAAATAGTATTTTGTGTGTTGTTCCTTTTTCCTTTTTGTTTATTATTCTTTTCTTATACTCCATCAGTAACATTTTTATTTAAAGATGGGTAATAAACATATTCATTCATTTATTCAAAACCTTAGAAGTCATCCGAATGTATAGGCTTGATTGGGTTATGGAAACACATCGTTCATATTTTGATCGTCTACAGCTCTAGCTTTCGGACATTCGAATAAGCTTTTCGCCTAAAGCCGTGCTTTCTTGCCGCCTCCTCAACTGTTCCGAAAATCTCATTGTACAAAGCGATACGATACTGCTTCTCGTTTATTGGCTTTGATGCCTGAGAATTACGGAATTTAGCAGCTTTGTTGGCCTTTTCATAGGTATAAAGCAATACTGCCCCTCGGCTATTGGCTTCGACGCCTGAGAATTGTGGAATTTAGCAAGCTTTTTTGGCCTTTTTGCCAGCTTTTAATGTATTGTGACCAAACCATAGCATGGTAATCTTGCACTCAGGCAGTAGATGACGGCGGGGATGAGATATTGCTTCAACGCATACCACCATTTAATGCTGATTTGTCATGACAAAAGATCAATGACTAATTGATGCTTACGAATTGACTCTTCTTTAATTGAACGCTTCCCTCCTATGATGGATTTAAATTCTCCAGTCTCAACAGAACAGTTTTTAATTCGGGGATCTTAATATGCTCACCGCTTTTGCCTGGCAACCATTCCGGTGGAAAACTCCAGACATGGAACATGGAATCCCCAATTAAACAAGCCGGAATCGCTTTCAACAAATGGCCTGTCATTTCAGGGTTTTCGGCATTCTTTCTCGAATATTACCCCCATACTGGTTCGTCCTTTATGGCCTTTAAGATGGATATTGGCAGTCACAACAACCCTTCGCTAATTTTAGCATCCCATTCTGATATATCTCAATCGGATAATTAACCAGGCACAGCTGAACTGCGGGAAATGCCAAACACAGTAATACCGATTATGTTGCTACCTCCATGTTTTGTGATTTTTCCCTACGTAAAGACTACGTTCACTAATTGTATAATTTCAAATTTTATAAATAAACAAGACCTAAAAGTTCATTTACTGTGCTTATTACAATAAACTGAAAATGGCAATGAGATAATCTTATTTTTTTTTTTTTTAATAAGAAAACCAAGACAATCAGCCGTATCTATCACATTTAAACAAATACCGAATTTTTCAGGTAGACAACTGACGTACGTTGTTAAAAAACGTTCCGTATCTAAGTTTTTTTTTTTTTTTGTTAACCGCTTACCGCTAAATTATCCCTTGGGTAAGGAATTTCGCTTAACACAAGTAAGAGAATGCATCCACAAAATCTACCGATGTCATCCAACAATCTTGAGGCAAGCGTGAGATCGTTGTTTGGGTAATAGATAGGAGGGAGAGTTACTGGTGAAAAACTACTGGTGTTTTGCTACGCGATTTTTAGGGGGTACACACACCATTACAATAACAAATTTCTTCCATCACGACGTAAAAGTTTAATTTCCTCTCTTATATGACCGATCTTTCTTCTTTGGACATAACTTGGTTAACTGGAAATCAATAAATAAATCTTGTTACAAATTTAGTTTCCTACCATCCCGTATCACAAAAAAAGAAATTAATTGATCGCAAGATAAACTTTCTCAGAAATGGTAAGACATCTTTACCACCCTGAAAATGGCAAACCCATTTTGAATGGTCCTTTCATTCATCAGAGTGATGTACCACCTTTATTTTTTGTTTTAAGGGATATTCGGTCTCTAGACCGAAGCATGGAAGATAACCCGGATTCTTGGTCCGGTAGTAAGCAGCGCTGTTCTTAGCAGTGTAACAATCGCTGTTTTTGCAGCGTTACTGTTGCTGTTCTTTGCGGCAGTGGGACCTGCGGACTTTTAAGAATTTCGTAATTCAGCTATTTTCGTCCGCTTAGGTAACATACGTAATCCGTAAACAAGTGTTTTGTTACGCGATTTTTACGGGGTACACATTCCAGCTGGAACGTCCGAGATTGAAGGCTTCATAGGCATTCATAGAAATATCATCAAAATGACTTTTCATTAGTCTCTTTTAAATCAAGTCCGTAGCTCGATAATTGCATAAGATGGAGAGCACAGTTTGCTACTGTGTATTACATGTAACTAAGCTTTGAACCTTGATTCCACCGTGTATTTAGAATCTTCAGCCCCAGAAGCTATAGTAAGATCTAGCCGTCATAGTACCTAGTACAGTTCATAAATATCAGATTTCACCCACTAGTCGCGTCGGAAACAAGTTTCGGGAAAAAGGCCGTTTTGCTCAAGTTGCTAGGTTTTCACTGGCTTCACAATCATTACGAATCACGATCTAAAATAAAGTTCTTTTTCTTGCAAGAAAATTTCAGGAATACCACTAGATTGACTGGAAAGCAGTTTTTTGGGCAACGGTTCAGACAACTCAATAGTATCGTTAACCTTAAGACGTTTTTCGTTTTGCGTTCATGAAGATTGGTAGAGTTTGGGCGATATTCAGATTTTGGTTTCATCGACATTTTCGTTTTCGATATTCGAAATAGCTACAAGGATATTTCGCGACCATATCACTCTCATGTACTTCTCTTTTCGACATAGTAAATGACAATTTCTTCAACTCCGGATATACAAATCAGTTGTAAGAGCTGTGGGCTGTTTTGGGGTATTTAAAATAGCAACATGTCAAAAATTTTCTCGGAGAGTCGGTTTCGCCTTTCAGTAATCAATTGACCAGCCTTGGGAAAAACTCGCTCAGACAGGACACTAGTGGCAGGCACAGACAAAAGTTTCATAGGAACCTCATATAGGTACCTCCGAATGCGCAAATTATGGGCCTTCCACCATTTGAGGAGATTTGTATTCCTTGGTGCTACCGGATCCCTATTAAAAACCTGCATAGCCATAATCGATTCGTCTGCTGACGAACCGTCCTGCGTCCTCAACTAGGACTTTTAAAGTGAGCCCCACAAACTGGCTTGAGTCGGTCGAGAATGTCAGGCAGGGACAAATGTCATCTGCCTCCCTAGCTATCTTGCCCTCGACTGAAAGTAGGTCATCAGGGGAAATGTACATTTTCCTGAAAAACGTGGATCTAGGTATGTAGCAATTGTGACTGGAGTGACCCTAACGAGGCCGACAAATCTAGCAATAATTTCGTCAATTAGAAACTTTCGCAGGTTCTTTGTGACATTCGAAAAACTAGCACAATGTATCTGAACCACATGGCGTCTCAAAATTTTCGACAGAGACGGAACTTTGGAGACGGAGGGATAGTTCTCGGGATAGCTCGACTGTGACCTCGTCAAAAGGTGCAAGCACCATGAACACATCAGATGAAATACCCCATTCAATAGCAGTGAGTAGGAGGTCAACTCTACCCAGAAGCGCCAGAGAACTCGTCACGGGTTCTTTAAGGGCCTGTAGGCTTCGGAACATTATTAGAAGTGAATTACATTGAGTTGTCGCATCAGGTTTCAGCTTCTTTGTGAAAGAATTGTCAATCGTTAGTTGAACCTTGCGCAGTTTGTCTGCAGCTACAACCCCTTCCGGTGGATTAGCCATTTTTCTTCGAGCCAGCGAGTGTTCACCACCACCAAAACTGTTCCAGCCTGGGCGTTATGCTCTTGCCGTTCAGTTGGACAATATTATTCTTGTTATCATATATTTACCTTGCGACCGGTGGAACATAGCATCACATAGTTCATTAGCTTAAGGCTTGTCAGAAAATCAGAACACTTCTGTCAGACATTTCACGGAAAGGAATGAAATGGGCTCTTGTTGGGGATATCAACACCGATCTTCGAACTTCTTTTGTACGGGCTTTCTTATTTTTTGATTATTTACCGGTAGCTCACAGTCTCATTGACAAGTCTCTACCCTTTTCGTATATACATGTTATTATAGCGAGCTTGTCCATTGCTTGAAATTGGTAGACGATATTGCTGTACCGACTGAGAGAATTCGAGTTGGTAAAAGGTGCTAAAAATGTGGATTGCTTGTGGACGCCCAGGGAATTCGCTTAAAAATGCTCGTTTGAATGGCATAGATGCTCCCACTGACGAAAAGCGTGGCAAAAGGTCCTTCGTACAGATAAAGATTCAGCTATACCTCCTTCCGCGCTAACTATGGCTGACTGGACCAGCCAATACAGTGGTCTATTAAGTGGTGGCTAAAACTAGATTCTGCAGCACTTTGAAAATTTATTTCTTATCTACCTCCGAAGGAAAATATTTCAACCTTCCGTTCTTCCCGTTACTTGTTCTTCCATCGAAATAGCTTTCCTAAAATTAGGAAGAACTGGTTCTGTAGATTCTGATGGCCTTAGTTCCCGTTTTTTCAAAATTGAGTGTCAACAACTTCAGCTGCCATTTCAAATTTGTTTATGTCAGGGTTTGGTTCCGAATAGTTTCCTCTTGGGTACTAAAACATCGGTGGTTAAGCGACGGAAAGAGGTGGACCTTAGCAAAAGGTATCGGCCAATTACAGGTTCTTGTACCATAAGCAAAATCCTGGAATACGCCCTTCTTCCAGAAATAGTTGAAAAATGTCGCTTTGGTTCAATGCCGTTTGGATTGACAAAAAACATGAAACAGGCTACCCGCGAGAAGTCTTCTATACATAAATGTTCTATAGATATAGCGGGTGCTTTTGACAATATTACGCATTCTCAGGCCCTATTTTCTCTCATTTCTTCTGGCGTGAATCTGTCTGTTGTCTATCTGTTAAAATTTTGGTATGGTCATTCTTCAGTAAGGCTCAAATCGCAAGGTAGCTTGTCAGAGATTATTCCTGTCCGAACTGGTGTTCGCCGAGGGGGAGTCCTATCTCCCTACGTCTTCAAATCGGCTGTATTTTCTTTTCACGATTCTTTGCTTCCTGCTTACTTCTATGAAGACTATGCCGTCAGCTAAATAGACCTACGTGGACGACTGACTCTTAGTAAGCCGTAGTAGATCCACACTTACCAAAAATGTAAATAAGCTGTCGTAGGAACTTCTCGAAATTGGCCTTGAAGTTAACTTGTCAAAATGTGAGTACCTGCATTTCAACCCTTCGTCAATGGTTCGAATGCATCCAAAGCTTCTATATCTCTTGGATCGTTCATCGTCAAATCAACAGACTCTATACGGTGGCTCGGCATAACGTTCAGATCTTCATTGTCAAAATTTTGCTCTTCGGTTATTCAAGAAGTTTATAATTCAATCCGTAGCGCCTATGGGCGCATCGTCTCCAACTGGGGCCACTATAATCGTAAAGCATTGGGAAATGTATATAGCACCTTCTGCGCTTCGTCTATACTTTTTTTTTTTCTGGCTTCACTCCTTTTCTGCGAAAAAAAGGAGATTAGAAAGATGAGATCATGTTTAATCATGCGAATCACCTGCTCCACTTGTCGAAATTATGTCATAACCATACATTGGCAGAGAAATTCAAGATGCAAGTTTGACCCTTTTAGATGTTTCTCATCACTTTAAGAAATCATGGACAACACGGCCCAACCAGCGCACGACGTCGTCCACTGTTTCCTGACCGAAGATCTAAAATTAAGTGTCTTTCTGCGTGTTTATGTTTTGTTTATTTTCTTCATTTACTCCGCCTTTTCAAAATGGCGGGTCATAAATAAGTTACTTACTTACTTACTTACTAAGCCCGAAAAAGCTGACTATGTTCCTTGCTTTTTGAACATGAGATTACAGCTCAGCAGTATCAACAATAGGACCTGTCACAATCAGATTTAAAGTGAGTGCGAAGCATGAAACATGTCTTCAGCCCCTCACTATTACTGAGCAGCATCGTTCACAGTCCACACCACATTTGACCCATTGGCAAAGCAGTGCCCCCCGCCGTCTGGGCATTCGTTCAAATATTCGCCGAAGGCGAAAAATCGGTCAAACGGGCATTACTGCGATGCAGTCATCGTTATGCTCTCGCGGCTTTAACAACATAATTGCGCGAGGGTACTTTTCAACAGTGTTCAGTGGCGGAGTTAGACAATTACATGGACAATAACGATAGCCCGTAATCTACCACTGTTGCTGCGATCATCTTGTCTTCCGACCTGGTACATCACTTCTGTTGCTGAATCTGGTGTTTACCGTGCCAGTAAATTAACGGTCAAAGCGCACTGCACGACTTGATCAGCGTGGATAAATACTTGATCACATTCAAGGTAGGCGAACTGTACCTATTTATTATTTACTATGGGTCGCCATCGCAAGCGCAACCGTCCGGAAGATGTTTCTGAGAACCCGATGAATTCAACTGTTTCCAGCATGGCAAGCTCGATCACCTAAGTTACACTGGAAACTTTAGCACAAGATTTCTCGAAAGTTCTAGAAATTGTTAAAGAAAACGGAAAGAAGCTCGACACGGTGAATAATAAGCTAAAAACTTACGATCGTATTTCGAAACTTGGAGTGAAAATGACTCACTGAAAGGTCAAATTTCGGTCCTCACTTCTGAAATTCAGAGGCATGCAAAGGTGGCTATTGAGGTGTCGACTAGAATTACCAAATGTGAACTAGAACAGCGTAGTCGAAATCTGCTCCAGCATAAAAAGGATGCTAAATCCATCAAAGTTCAAGTTGGTGACAAGGAAACTAAAATCAGCCTACTACGAAATGCCCAGAAATTAAAGAACAAGACTATTGGCCAGTTCAAAGATTTGTTTATCAGTGATGATGCAACCCCCGAATTGCGCCAGGCGCGAAAACTACTGGATAAACGTGCACAATTACGTGATTTAGGTATCGATGCATGGGTCTCCAAAGCATTCCCACTTTGTCTACAATTCAAGCGCCCGGACGGATCGCTAGCTAAGTATTTTCTGGGTGATCTAATTATCGAACTTGCGAGACTCTTACCATGTTTATTTTGTAAAGGTTATTCGTTAATATTTGATTGTGTCAATGATTTTGGGTAATTGTTCAGTGTTTTCAGTTTCTGATACCCTCGTGTATGTTTATGTTGTATGCTAATCGCGTTTTGTTCGTGATGGCATCCTTCACTTGCCTTTCCTCACAAAAGGTGTTTTCTGTTTCTTCTTTTCCTATATGTTTATTTCCATCTTTTCTTTTTGTTGTTTTTTCTCCATTTAATGTTAGACATGAGAGCTCATTAATTGTTTTTGTTTTTTGTCCTATTCGGTACCGCAAATCATTGAGTTCCCTGTTTGGTTATGGTTAGAGATATTATTCTTCCTTCAGGGGCCCGCAGTATTAATGATCTTGGAAATCATAAGGTAGATTTTTATAGTTATTTTAACGATCATATTGAAAGAAATTTTGATTTTATGGTTCCAGCTTCTAGCGTTAATGAAGATTCGAAATTGGCGTTTATTACTGACCTTCGTAGTGAGGGGTTATCGGGTCATAGATCGGAGGACCTGAAGGTTTTCCATTTAAATTGCCAGGGCCTTAATACGGCATTTGTTTTTTTAATGGATTTATCCAGCCTTATTCTTTTTCAGGTACTTGCTTTGACCGAGACTTGGTTAAAGGACCAAAATTCTGGTTTCTTGGATATACCAGGATTTACCTTGCATTCTCGGAATCGTGAATTACGCCAACATGGAGCCTTGCGGCATATGTCCGGGATGATTTGGACGTACTAGTCCGAGAGGACCTGAGCGCATATAAGGAAATGGTGTGCGAAACACTCGTTTTACAAGTTAAAACAAATAATGTTTATTTGTATTTGGTAGTTGTATAGAGTCTACTGCGACTTCCCAGTTTTTGAATATTTTTGCTGCTTACGGATTATATCCAACAGTTAACATCCCAACTAGAGTTTCAAGCACGTCTGCAAAACTTTTGGATAACATTTTTTCCAATGTACCTTTCAAACCACCGAGAGTACTTGTGAATACTGATTCTGATCATTTTGGTGTTTTTGCTGATTTTGAGGTGGATATCGTTAAGCGGAAAATTTCGGTACAAGGTAAAAATGTTATAGTTCTCGATCATGATGCGCTTTTGAAATTAGATAATAATTTAGATAAAATTGAATGGATGCAACTAGTTGATAATGACAGTGATGTAAGCATACTGTTTTCAAGTTTTTATTTTAAAGTTTTGGATATGACTAAGGAGGTGTCCGTTAAGAAGAATCTAAAAGATCGAAAACACACTGGGAAGAAGTGATGGATAACACAAGATCTTCCTCTTAAAATAAATATAAGAGATAGATTATTCAAGGTTCAAGCGTTGAAACCTACAGTTGAGAATAAGGAACGATATCGTATTTTTCGTAATGGATTGAATAAGCTTCTTTGTGATGCTAAAAAAAATCATTTTAGTACGAAGCTTATGGAAGTGGAGGGTAATCCGCGTAAGACCTGGCAAATAATACGTAGTGTCATTGGTCAGCAATCTAATATTCTACCATCAGAATTGGTGGTAAATGAAGTCAAAATTGCAGATTATGGAGTAATCTGTAATGAACTTCAAAATCATTTTTCTAATATTGGTCCTAAAATTGCCGAGTCCATTTCTGCTGGGTCTCCGGGGCCCGGACCGGGCTCCTGCTTGTCCGAGTAAGGGTCCTCGGATAGAGCTCGTCCTGCTCCTCAACGTCCAGCATGACCTCATCCTCATCTGTGTCGACTGTAAGGATGGGCTCTCCGTCCCGACCCGTCGGAATTTCGGGGCCATCTTGCTCATCTTCTCCCTCGCCTTCTTCTTCCTCGTCTACTTCCTCGGCTTTCTTAGAACGCTTCGCCTTCTTTGCAGGAGAGACGGGCGGGAGCACCTTTGTCCGGCTTCTGACCGCAATCTGCGATACCTCGTTCCTAAGGAAAGTTTAGATTAAAACCTGGTGATGCACTGAAAATATAGGAGACAGATTGGACTGGGATGTATTTGTATTAAGCAGCCTCGTAAGCTTATCTGGCATATGTATAGTCTGGCAATTTATCGGTCGGTGTACAATAATGTCATGAACCAATCTACTTTTATTCGTCGGAAAAAAATCTCCATTCATCTATTCTTTCACACTGTTTGTGCGGACATGCGGGAGAGATCATTATATCCCTTACGACTAAATAGTTAATGTTAATCTAGTTCTGGATTTTTCGTGCGCAATCATATATGAGGAAGACTTAAAAATATACTCTTTTTCAATCTCGATCCAATTACGTCTTCTATATTTTTCCCTGATCCACCCTTACATTTTATACTGTTCTAGCGTTTGGCTCGGGACATTCTCTTCTATTATTCGGCCAATACGGGTTATACAGAACAATGCTATTAGATTGCTCGCGGGACTCCAACCCGGTGAATCAGCACGTGATGTTTACGAGCGGTTAAAAATATCACCAGCCTCTGGATTAAGGGAACTGTATACGGTTCTGTTCATTTTTAAGTTAAAAAGTAGACAACATCTTTCATGTTTTGAAGGTTTAGTTGTCTTAAGGTCATCGATCCATGACGACGATACCCAAAATTCTGAACAGATAAGTATTCCCTTGGCTGTTACAACACGGTCTATGTTTTCTCTGCTTCATAGGGGTTTTACAAGTTGGAACCAATTAGCTCAAGATTTAAAAAACATTCCTGATATTCCTTCGTTTAAGCGTCAAATTAAACAAAACCTGTTTAGTAAGTATGAATTTTGAGAAATAGTATTAATTCTCATTATGTCGAGGTTGTTATTTATTGATGGTTGTGGGTGTTCTGAGGATGATTATTATCTCTATCCGTTATTTGTTTTATTTTTTTTGTGATTTGGCTTGTGGTCTCGATTAGGACAATTAAAGTTAACTCTTTGTTCAGTAGTTTTTCTGCATTAATGCAGTTCTTATTTTTTTGCCACCCCCTAGGACAAGGTTACTTCTTGGGGTGGTTGTTAAACGGAAGTGCTTTATTTATTTATTCAATAAATCTCTCTCTCTCTCATGGATGCCCTTTTAATAAAAACGTTTGTATCCGCATTTTGGAATTGGCTTCCCTTTCTTTATCGAATTTGTTAGTTATCCGACTTATTTAGCTTGTTTATTTGGTCTTATTCGTTAGCGCATCAAGCCAGTATCTGTTATATTGCATTCGGTCAGTCTATTTCATAATCCGGTTCATTTGGCAATGATTCGTGACCGAATTCAATAATTAATCCAACTTTTGTTTGGTATCACTTTTACCAATTTCAGTAACGCGGTAATTGTAGTCGGTAAGTCCGAATTGGCATGATTCGATTATTAATCAGATTCATTTGGTTGTGATTTGTGACCGAATACGATAATTCATCCTAATTTTGTTCAGTCCGCTATGGTTTCGCCGCATTCGCTCCGTCTCTGCGTAAATTCGGTGACTGAACCTGTTAATTTGCTCACATTCTTTACCGAATTCGGTATTTAATCAGATTCATTTGGTTCTCAATAGTGACCAAATCCCAAACCTCGCATAAACGCTGGTTGGATCCACCGTCGATGAAATTACTCTATTCCATCCACAGGGATTGGGCAGCTCTGTCGTTTGCCAAGGAAGTCCCATCTTGGTTATAGACGAAGCAATCCTGGCCAAAGAGTAGGGACTGGTTACCAGTGAGCGTTGACTCGCACATGGGGATTGCCTCTTTGTTAACAGGCCAAGCTTTACGGTTGATCCTTACTTTTCAAGACAGCGCCAGAAGGGCGAAGTTGCGGACTTGTTGCTAATTCCAACAGCTCTCACCTCCACTCTATAAATGGTCACATTTAGATTGTCGTACAAGGCCATTACCAGTCGCTTGTCTGAAGCGTGGAGCCTCACCATATAAAGAAGCTCCCCCCTTTATTAGCCAGCGAAGCCCCGAGGGGTTTTAGATTATGATACTAAATCTCCCTCCTCGGAATGGCGAATTTGGGAATCCCCTCTCATTTTGTCTGCTGATTGTTTGCGGAAGAAGGCCAAGTATCCAGTACTACCCGGTAGTTGGGTCTTCTCCTTGTGCCACGACTTTGATGTGCCGAACAACAATTCTATCACCTTGCTTTGAGTAGTCGATTTTGTATCGACTTACTTTGAGTAATAATGTTTCCCCTGAAGATAAAAGTTTATTATCAGATAGTGATTGGATCCAGCATTTCTCATCTCTTTTTTCAATACATGATCCGATTGATAATGAGAGATTGGAAGATAATTTTCGCTCAGAACTTGCTTCTCATGTTCTGACGGAAGTGCCTATTTCAACTGCGGAGGTTACTACGGCCCTAAAGAAATTAAAGTCGAAGCATTCTGAGGACCATGATGGTGTGAATTCGCGACTTCTGAAATGGTCATCGCCTTTAGCTATTTATTTTATTGCCCTTTTATTTACTCTTATTATTCGTACTGGTTTTATCCCTCGAAGTTTTTGTCAGTCAACTACACGCCCCCTTCTAAAGAGAGGTGGTAAGTTAAACGAGTGCTCTTCATACCGCCCTATAACGACATCATGCCAGATGAGTAAACTTTTTGAACTAGTTTTATTGCCGTATTTTGAGGGCTGTAATCATGGGTTAAATCAAATTGGGTTCCGGAAAAAGTTAAACTGTGATTTGGCTCATTCAGTTCTTTCCCGTATTCTTTCTTTTTGTTCTCCTTTTAAAAAGGTTTATGCCCTTGCTTTGGATATTGCTGCTGCATATGATAGTATTTTGCATTCTTGGGCGATGTATGCGCTACTTAAGAACAGAGTCCCTACGAAAATTGTTCTAGTGTTACACCAGTGGTATAAACTATCTAAAGTAAGAGTTTTTTGGAAGGGATCTTTTTCTGGTTATGATGTCGTTGTTAAACGAGGTGTCCGGCAAGGTAGTGTGCTTTCCCCTTTTATTTTCAATATAACACTAGCTTTGTGTTTGGATCAACTCAAGACTTCTTTTGTTGATGCTTCTGGTATTTTTGTTTCTTGGATCGCTTACGCGGATGACATCCTCCTTTTAAGTCGGTCTCGTTTTTCTCTACAACGTAATGTTGATTTTATTTTTTGTTTTTTAAATAAGCATGGCCTTCGGTTAAAACCTGAAAAATGTCAGTTTATTATTTTTGGTTCTAAGTCATGTGAAAACCAGCATGAAAATATTTGTATTGGTCAGCATAGGGTTATGGCTACTGATTTTATTAAGTATCTTGGTCTTATTTACGGGACGACGCTTTCTTCAACTCGTGCTTTTATTGTAAAGGCTGTAGATGCACGAATTTCTTGCTCTTTTGGTGCTCTCGTTTCTCTCCGAGAGCTTTTGACAAGAAAATCTTTGTCGCGAATTTTTAATACAGCTGTTTTACCTCAAATTTTAATTGCTTCTCCCCTTTTACCGTATTTTACCCTTAGCAATTTAACGCATATGAAAACGTCATTTTTTAAATTTGGAAAGTTTTTATGCCGATTTTCTCGTTATTTTTCTAACACGCAAATGATGGAATACTATAATCTTAAAGATCCGCTTATTATAATGAATAAGAAACTTCAACGGGTTGTATCAAATTTTTCAGGTCTCCAACATAACCTGTGCAGGTTTTTTCGTGAATGATATTTTTATTCTTTTTTGTTTTTGTTTTTTTTATTTTCAATTTGTCAGTTATTAAACTGTAATTAAATTGTAGATAAGTTTTAAGTATTTTCGGCAGTGTAGTTAGGCTATCTTTTGGCAGTTTTTGAGTTATAGTGTTTAGCTGAAATTTGTCAGTGTCTATTAATTTCTTTTTTACTCGCTATCTTTGGCGGAAATAAAATATTGATTGATTGATTGATTGATTGTAATGACCCAACCTTTCCGGTTTGAAGTCCAAATGAAACTCTTGTTTTTGCAGATGGTGTTTTGAGCCGTTGGCATCAGCGATGAGAGGATACGATTCAAAATGGCGAAAGTTCTAAAGTATGTTTTCAAGGAAGACAAACGGAGTGACATCAAGGGGTTGTAGGAAGTTTGATGCATTTGGAGTTCCCTTTGCGCGTGATTCGTTACGACTGTTAAGTCCCAGTGGCTCTTGTGGCTATCCATTATTGTGACGAAATGACGAGGATAAGATTAAGTGACAATGTACTTGCTGGAAGTGGTGAACGTCATTCAGTCACAATCCGAGAACGATGCCGAATATCCTTCAGGCGTGGCAGGCGCTTAATGCTTGGTAGACGTATCTTCGAACACCAACATAGGTGGAAATATTGTTTCGTCGTCCTCAATAGTCCTCAAGGCTGTCACTGAATCTTTTGGGTTCTTGAGCAGAATTGAGCAGAGGTTGTCGGGTTCACTTATCGAGCTATGATTCAAGATTTTTACCAAGAAGGTAATCAATCGATCCTCGCCTTCGTCTTGGGTTTCTGGTGTCGTATACTATGAATATATTGTGAACTATGAACTATTTGACTAAACGAGACGGGGAAAGACCCGTCTCAAATTTTTGGATACAGTTCGCTAGCTCCAGAACTTGCTTGAGACAGTCTAGAGTGGACTGTGTGGACCCATCCTACAGCATAGTTTAAGCCTAGGACGAGTCTTTTCCGTGGCGGAAGCGGATATCATTGCTGTTTGTGTCTTGATTTTTTTTCTTTTGTAGTTGCTAAACTTGCTTGTCTTCCGGGCGGCAACTTGAATGTGGGACAGTGTTATGGCTTCCATCATATCGAACGATCCAGGTTCGTTCGGGAAGGTCCTTTGAGGTCTACCTGCAACCCAAAAACTTTGTAGGTTGCCCGGATGAGTGGCTGTATATTTGTAACATTCAGCTTTCTCAGCCGCATCGCTAAAATTCTTGTTCTTGTCTTATTCTTGTGTTAAAAGATCTTTTGTTCTTGATCAGTGTTATCTTTTTGGTTCGGTTTTCAGCTTGATGGCTTGAGGCTGCCTCGCTGATATCAGTTATGATTTCTTGCTGTTCGGCAGTACTGAATCGCCCTTATCCGCGAGGCAAGTTTTAATCTTTGGCTTTCACAAGGATTCCGTAGTCTGCCTTGTTGAGATGGTCCTTAAGCCGTCCATATTATCTCAACTTCGGAGGAGTTATCGCTGCGTGTTGTCGATCTTTCGGTGGTACTCTACTACCAGCATGGGGGTAACATCTTGTTCTGCGGCAGGTATTTCACGGTCTCTGAACAAAATTAAAACAAGGGAGGTCGAACTATTACATTTTTCAAAAACGCCCTCAATACTTTTTGAGCGTTGACTAGAAGTGAAAATACTCCAGGTAAGGCATTGGGTTCTTGGCAGTATATTTTGAAATGGGCTGAGGCACATCTTCTTCACCTTCGGAGCTCGTTTCCGACTCTTACAATTCCTTGGATAGCCAGGTTGTTCTTGATCCACCTCTTGTTCTTCCGCGACTGTGCCTATACCCGATAGTCTTTTCGAGTAGTCGACTGCGCGCTTGTTAAAGAGATACGCCCCTTGACCGCAAAGGTTTCTACGACGATCCAGTGACAATCATCGTGAGAGCCGTCAGAACGAGAATGTGGCCATTTCCGTCGACAGTTTGACAACGGGAAATCCAGTACTAAATGTTCGAACCTATTTCGAACCCTCTTCTTGGAATGCATCCAGTCACGAATACGTTCCAAGGGCCCATGCTTATATGTACCTGAAGTATATGAAAATATGAATTCATGCATATAAAGTGCGTCGAATATAGAAAGTACTATCGAAACCGCAAACTGCATGGCATATTTTTACTAAACCATACATATGCATGAATCGAAAAGGTCCGTAATTGTCTGTTCCTCAACACAGCAAGCATCTTAGCTGTTACTATTATCTACTGCTTATACTTGCAAGTGCCATGTGAGCTTACAGCACTTGTTATTCTAGCCAAGAACTCCCGCAAAATCCACACCTCTTTGGCAATTGTGATGGCTCATACTGTCACGCTTATACAGAGCTGGTTAGCGGTCACTGTGTCTCCTGCTGAGTACATTCCCATCTGAAAGACAAAGAAAATTTAAAGCTTACCAGAAATTTTCTGTCTCCACAATTGAAGAAAAAATATGAGCGAACATGTTTACCTTCGACATTCTTGAGAAGTAATTGATTATCTGCCTTCTTCTTGAAATCTTTCACCGCTGCTTGTGTCGGACAATTTGTTCTAGGTGTTACGGAGAACCATGGTTGCCACTAATCCCCCTTAGCAATAAGGATTTTGGTCTTATATTTGGTCATTACCCGCATTTTTTTTAAGTAAAAATTTTATTTAAAGTTGATTAGATTTCTTTATAGGGATAAGGAGATACGCCGGCTTCGTTTCTGAATTTCTTTTTTTTTTGCTGGACTAGTAGTTCACTCGGAATTCGGGCGATACCGCAAATTTGGCAGTAGTAAAGCAGGAAGTTTCGGTCAATATCGTCAAAATAGAAAGAAATAGAAAACCGTGATTTTCGGGTTTTTTATTTCTTGATCAGCTAATTATCACTTTGGATAAAATCTTCCGCAAAACTCATGTCTTCTTTCCGGTTTTGGCCGGATTACAGGCGAACTAGTTGTCCGACGAGAAAATGGTTTTCACCATCGTGCTCAGCATGTCCTTATACACCGAAATCAACTTCAAATTAAACTTTTACTTTTAACAAACTTTCCGGTTTTTGCCGGACTCCGGACGAACTACTTGTCCGGCGAGAAAATGATTGTCACCATCGGTCTCAGCATGTCTTCTTACCCCATAATCGACTATCACATTAGCTGTTTAAAAATATTTTGTTTGTCCCTTAATTTGAACCCCACCCCCAAACATAGGGCTACAGAACCCATCTACGAACTCGACCTTACCCTTGACCCAAACTACCCTCATACCAAGTTTCTTTAAAATATCTCATTCCCTTCGACAGTTATCGTGCTTACAGACGGACGGACGGACAACTTTTGCGATGTCATAGGTATCCCTCCACTTACGTTTTGGGATCCCAAAAAGGGATAACAGCTTTGGGGAAAGCGGTCACCCTTGCTTGACACCCTTCAATGACCTAACTTTACGAGATATCTTGTTCATTACGTGGACCACGAGTAAAGCTGGATAGTCCTACTTTTGTTAAAACTTTTATTGAAAGACTGTGGTAAGAAGAACCTTTCAAATCCACAAATGCTACGTAGAGCTTACCTTCTCTTTTTGAAATGTGCTTCCGTATTAGCATCTACAGTGAGAAAATCTGTTCTGGGGTGCTGTATCCTGAAACCAGCCTGGAATCTGCTTAACTTATCCGTACAATTTAACCATCTTTTAACCTATTATCTAATATCTTACAAAATATTTTACGAATGTATTTCCTAAGTGAATTTCCTGTAATTATCTTTATTTTTCCTATCACCTTTCTTAAACATCGGGGTAACTACTGAAATCTCCAGGCCAATAATTATTATTTATATTTGACGTAAAAACCGATGACATAATAGGTATTAAATACTGCTTGCTCAACTTCCAAATAATCGTTGTAATACCATCCATTCCGGGAGCTGGTCGTCCAAGCATGTTTTTTAGGGAAGCCCACACCTCGTCCTCACCTACTGGAGCTACTAGGTTTAGTTTCTTCCTCGCCAATGGGAAAACTTACTTTTTCCTCCATCACTTGTAGGATTTCGTTGAAAATGTATTATCATTTTCAGGACCGTTTTCCTTACCCTCCAGGAAGTCAGGCCACGAATCAGCTGGAGGTGTGTTTTCATTTCGCTGATTAGTCATTAGCATTATCTGGACTTCCATCCAGAATAGAGAGTCTTTAGAATCTTTTTTTGACCCCTTTATAATGACCCAGTTTAATATTTAAATCCACAGAATCACTGGCTTTCACCGAAATCAACGCTTATATCACTTCTTTTCTTTTATTGTAACATCCAAAGAAAGGTTTGTTTGCGTACTTAGACTTAATACTAGGTATTTGTGCACACTTTTTATACAATGTATTAGTCTATGCTCTACTTCCCCACCTTGTATTTCTCTTACTGCCCTCTCTACTACCATTTGCTTTCATCCGGTCTCCAGGTCCTTTTCCCAGATCTATTCCACTTTTATCTCTTTTCGTGGCACAATCTACAGAAAATTCTGGAACAAACCTTCAACCCCCCCCCCCACACATCCAACACCATTTTTTCACTTTTGTCGCGCCGGGACCTGGGGGGAGAGGCAGGGAAAGACCCTGAGGACCGACTGCCGACAATCCATTTCCAGCACTGTTTACGTGATTGTTTTTACGCCTCTCTAGTCCTGGCCCCGTTTCTAAAATCTCTTCAACTTTATCTAATCCCGCATTCTAGTCGGAATGTCGGGTGAGATTCAGACGACAGCTCCCACTTGTTTGCAGTGTGAGACCAAGGTATTTCGCCTAAGGCACCCTTGTCACGTCAGGGTTTCATTCTGAGAGCGAAGCATTCACCTTTTTATAGGAACATTTTGCTAATGTTTAAGTAACTTCCCTTTAGTGCAAACACGTGTCTGAGTATTCTGTTTTACAGATGGTAATCGTCTGAACGTTGTGTTTTACAGATGTCATCAATCGGGCCCGCTTCCTAACCTAAACCTAATTCGAAATGTACTTGATTCGATAAGTTTTGCTAATTTCACACTTCAATCAAGGATTACAAATATCAAGAAAAGGCTATTACATTGATCAATCAGGTAGTTTCTCATGTAGCTACTGCACTACGGATGATCCTTGGGACGCGTTCACCCCTTTCAACTATAGTTGCCGTTCAAGCCCCTATATTTCTCATAGGAGTTTTAAAATTTGTCATAACGTCAATCTGGGCACGTACCGTCAGAAAAGTACAGTTGCAAGGGTCGAAAGAACCCCTAGCTGAACTGTCACATCGACGTGACTCGCAAATGAGACAAGACCAGAGGTGGGCGAACCCAAATCCGGATTCTTCCTTTTGGCCGGATTCGAATCCTCGACATCAAAAGTGGATTCGTAACTAGAACCGTAACTGGTTATGTCCATCTTCGGACGATTAACCAGTGTTTTCTATGACAGTTTTAAAGATGCTCGATGGCGCAAACTATAATCATATCGACGCAAAACTCTTTCCACTGTTACGTTTATCACAGTCTACTCCGACATATTATGACAACTCTAGCAATGAAATTTTTATTTTGAAATTCCGAAACGTCAACCAGTGTTGCCACCCGAACAAAATTAAGTTATACTAGATTCCAGAGAATTTTTCGAAAAAATGTCGCAGCTCGTGAATTGACTTAAGGCTCATAGTACATTTCAACAATAAACAAATAAATCGAAAGACAGTTAAATTTTGAGGCACTGATTTTCTATATTATTGTCCGCCAATTGATAAACAATTTTTTTCTAAATTTCAATTTTTCATGAGGACAGTCGATTTTTTCTTTCAATATGCATCTGAATGTGTATGGGCCAGCTGCAGAGGATGAGGAGCAAGAATGTATCCTAATATGAAACCAAAGTTATAATACAGATAGGTGACACTTATATAGTACATTATGTGCTGTGTGGGAGGGCCCCAGAAATTTTGTTGCGTGCATAAGCCGAAAGCAAGTGGTCTGCGAATTTGAATATGAAAGATGGTAAGAGCACGCAGGGAGAGAGAAGAGGGAGGAACCCGGAAACTCAAAGGGTTTTGCTTACAAATGAAATCCTAGCTTAACTTTGTGGACGGTGGAACGGCGCAAAACGATACGTTTTTTTCAAAGCCATGTCCATCTATACCTTAAAGAACGCATCTTGCTTACGATAGCAATCAATCCTATTTCAACATCTTTCAACCCATTCTTGTTCCGGAGGTTCTACACAAACGATCTTAGCAAATAAGAACGCGAGAAAAACCGCAGGAAACAGGTTGCAACCAGTTTTGGCAAAAGCTCGGAATGAAGGGCAGACTGCTTTCCTGAGGGGTGCACAGCTTCACCTGGGATCGCAGATCTTTGTGGTTCGTGACGTCAAATCTAGCTAATTTTTATTTTTCCCATTTCCCTATCTAATCGATAGTCCCTAGAACGGGTTATAAATGTAAACGCACGCGGCTCTATATTTACAGATCTAAATACGTACTCAATCCATATGTTTTAATTCGAGTTCCCCTTCTTTTTTCATGAATATAACACTTCACAGGAGTATCGGATAACCGGCTGACATTTATAATAATGCGTAAGAGTATCGGATAATAGGCTGAAATTTAGTCTGCACCAGCGGGAAGAGAAGAATTATTATTGATCCGTTAATATCTATCGATAGTTGGGGGGGGGGGCTACCTCGAGGGTAAAGCTGGATCTTTAAGGGTAAAAAGTTATGCGGATATACTTGTTTCAGAGCTATGGTAGAGTCGTGGATCCACCTTTGGTTCAAGGTCGTGTAGCTATAACTTTAGTGAAGTATACACTAGAAAGCACGGTTTTCGTACGTTCGACTTAACTTACCTATGCGTCACACATGGACGAGAAATCAAACAGAATTTTGATTTCCTGTCTCGACTGATCATTTTACACTCAGAAGAGTACTACAAGTGAACACTCGGTTTGTACGTTAAAAAATAAACAATCGAAATAGCAGAAGGACTGCAAGGAAATAAACTTGCTAACAAAGCAAACATCATACTTGGGACTCCAGCATTGCTCTTCTCATGAAGTCTCGCCTTCAGGGTTTTTCGGACCCGGCAAAGTAAAATTCAACGAACATTTGCTTCCAGTAGGTAGCTTGCCAGGTTTCACCTTTCTAGAATTACCGTCAGAAGGGTCTACAAAGCTCACTTTATGGGAAACGGTGATGGACCCGCAAGCTCAGGATAACCCTTCTGAGATCCAGTATCAACACAGAGACAAATGGCTCCATATCAATAGATTCAATTATAATCGTTTTCTTGCCTAATCCAGCTTTGAAAAGTTCAATGTTATGTTTCTTCGGCGGTATCTGTCATTCTGTTTGCCGAACAGAAGAAAGTCATTTTCCGCTTGGTTCTTCCTTCTGCCTTAGTCCTCTTGAACGGAAGTGAAGTATCCGAAAACGTAAGTTATGGAGTACCTGCGACTCCCTAAGAGCTGTCCGTCTGTTCCTTCTTAAAAGTTGTGTTTAAAAGCTGTCTTTTTGTTCAACCTTGGTGTCAGAATTCGTTGGGTCAAAGTATACCTTAAGTTTGTAGATGAGCTAAGTAGCCGTACATTTAGGGGGGGGGGGGGGAGAACGATTTCAAATTAAGGGGAACTGACATTTTTTTAAGCTAATCAGTTAGTAGATAAAACACATATCCGACAGGAAATTCTACTATATAAAAAACGATAATTCAGGAATAGCTGAGCAACGAAGTAACGCAGTTCCATTGGGTCTTAACGAAGTAACGCAGTTCCATTAGGTCTTAAAGCGTATTTAAGAAAATTACTGATCGGTAACTAGACTGTCGTATCCTTACCCTCTTCGGCTAAACTTCAAGTGATTCGGATATTGAGGAAACAACCCCAGCTGAATTTGATTTGAAATTTATTTTCTTTCTGGAAAAGTAGTTCGTCCGTTATTCTGCAGAATTTGGTTGAAGTAAAAAGACAGACGACAGATTCGATTTAGTGGCAAAATACCTAGTGAATTCATATCTGAATTTTTTCTTCTCATCGTACAAGCAGCTCGTCCGCCTGAAAACTAAATTTTCTGAAGTTAAAGTTTTGATTGAAGTCAAAATAGAAGTTTTGCAAAAGGGGTAGCCTATGTGTATATGGGGTTGTAGACAGATAGACAACATACTGGACCATAATTCTCTATGATTTATAGACTGGCATAGATTGGAAAGTAATGACATAAAAGAAGTACCTAACGTGTCAGGCTGAGTGCTTGTAAGGGATGTACAACATGCGTATCGTATCTAACGAATATTGGAAATCTGCAAGACACAATGTGTCAAAAGTCTTTTTAGGCAATTGCATCCCAACACTGACTGATTTTCATCATTGTTTGAGACTCCTGACAACTGTAATTTGGTCAGTTAATTCGAAAAGTCACTGAACTTAATGGTAACTTCAGCTCTGAGAGCTAAACTAACTCTGACGACTGTACTTCTTCGTCAGTTCAAATTTCAGTACGTCTCTGAACATAATTAAATTGTCTTACTTATTAGACACACACTTGGGTGGGCAGGAGGGTCTCTAGCTATTTATACCTCCTTTTCGTCTTTTGGGGTGGTCAACTGGATGGTCAAATGAATTATGCGTCCTCTTATTGCACTATCAATAATACGGCAGTAAAACTGGCAACAGTGGTGGAAAGAAAGTAGATACTATGATATCTAACCCAATCGGTCATAAAGAACTATGTAGCTTTTTAAATTGCTTAATTTTACGGAAAATTCAGTTGACATACCTTTCACTTGAGAACTTCCTTTCGCTTTGCAACAACAACAACGTTTATAGTTGATGCGCGTGGCTATGCCTTGCCTGTTGCAGCTGACAGTTCTTGGGCAGACATTCTTGAAATATGCTGTATCGACAAGAAGAAGAATTTGATACACCATGTCTAAGAAGGATTGTATCAGTCTTCCTGACGCTAGCATCCTGGCCCAATATCTTAGCTCCGGTCAGTGTATCATCATCAGGTGTGGAGGATCCAGCTTGTATCTTCAGACTTACATGTATGATGTCTGAAAAGGGCATAGTGTACTCTTCTGAAATGAAGAGGTCTTGCCAGAAGTCAACGTCTCAAAGAACCACCTAAAACAACCAATTTTTTTCTGGTAATAGATACGGACTAAATAAAAATCCGGTGAATACATGAATCTTATTAGTCACCGAACTATGAAATGGTGGTGCAACCCTCAAAAAGTATGTCGGAGAAAAAACTCTTAATTCTTACTTTCGCGGCTTTGCCGCGCCCACTGCCGCTGCCCTCATTTAGGTTTCAGGGAAATGACGCCTCTGGTTATATGTTATGAAACATCTGACAGTCTAGGTACGAGCTTTTGAGCATCATTTCTACATTCGATCGTACACTGGATTGTAACTTGGTTTGGGTTTGAGGTGTCGATGAAAATTGTGAAATTCAGCTGAGCTGGACGATTTTTAGGAAATCTACCGGATTATTACTAAATATATCGGAATAATGCTCGGAAAATCTAGCGAAACCTTGCTTAAGGAATGTACCGGTACAGGGAGGGTTACCTTGCCTCGTTTTTACACTACCTTGATTTTTGCCGCGAAAATGCCAAAAAGAAATGTAAATGCTGTCCTGACAGTCAAAGTATATGATTTTTTCAAGTCAGGTGTCCCAAAATTTCAATTCTGTGCTACTCGTTTGTTTTGAAGCTGCTATGAACAAGGGATTTTCCGTTTACTGATTTGCTAACTTCACCTTTTTAAATTTTTTTTTTAGTCAATCGAAATAAGGTCAGAATGAACAGATCTTTTTTGAAAAGAAAAAAGTTGGACTTGAAATATTGAAACAAAATTTATTTATCCGATATGTAAACCATTCAATTAGCCAGAATCTAGCATGTTTGTTATATTTTTTTGTTGCTTTTTAAGACAGATATGCTATTCTGAAGGAGCTCTAAGTTTGGATGGGGGAGATACTGGAGGGGTTCCTGTAGTCGTCTGCGGGAACCTATATGTCTCAGGGAATTTACTGGGGTTTGGACCAGGGGAAGACTTTGGCCCACAGAAGCTACCAAAATTGGATCAGGGAATCGGGCAGAATTTTGTTGCTTACGGGATAAGTATAGATTCGCAGCTTCCCGTGATGACCCCAATACAACTTACAAGAGTGACTAGTAAACAAGATATCCTGTGCTCTGCCTGTAATTTAGGATATTGGAAATTCGACTATACAGAACTCTAGAAAATTATTGTATGAGCGCCTGGGATTTATTTTGTACAGATCAACAAAAACATAACAACAAGCCATCACGCTGCACAGTAGTGGCTGAACTTTGTCTAGTGGGATTTTAATTTACCAATAAGTGTCATTCAGTGCCATTTAAAAATTCAAAGCGTCCAAAAAAGCAGATATTTTCGACCAACAAAATTAACAGGAGGGAAGGGAGCGCAACCAAGTTCAACCTCTCTTTTGTTCTCCTGGTCATTTCCACTCTTTCTATTTTCTGTGCTGTAACTTCTGTCTTTCCTTAAAAAGTCTAGGATTTGACTTTATCACGTTATTTTCCGAGAGCCATCCTCCATCCCTACAAGAAACAAAAACGAGTTTTTCCGGGATTTCTTAATCAGCTAATTACCCCTTCTACGACTTTATGAGGGATGAAGATAAGTTTTTATATTTTGTATGCAATTTCGACAACCATGTCCAGCGAAGATCAAACTAGATTACATACTTCAACGCAACAACACAGAGAAACGATGCACAAAGACAAAATGTGTGCACTTATATTTCTGTGATTTTTACAATTAGTTGATCTGTATGTAGCCAACACTTCAGTATTAATTTACGATTATTTTCCGACGAAAGCGCAAAACCTTATTCTCCGAATTGCAGCCAGTTCGAACCCACATCACTATTTACATCCACACTCAACAAGCTGTTGCATACGACTGGCTTTATACCTCGCATAACGTTATAGGGATAATTAGCTCATTTATAAAAATCCTGACATTTTTTTTGGCGTCTGAAATCCCGAATTTCAATTTTGCAGGCGCAAATTCTGTCGTAACAGACGTCTTAGTAGGTGCATTTTTGTTCATGGTTCTCAGGTCTCAGTTCTCTGGTCTCAGTTCTCTGTTTTTGCCAAAAATTTATGTTTTCGTTCGCAGTTCTCTGTTCTCAGTTCTCTGGTGGATGGTCTTCTCAAAAACGGTTTCTGGACTTCGAACCAGGCGGACTTGGCGCAATTATTCAAAAAAAGAAAACATGGATGGTGATACCTTTTGATTGGGCATAGAGTCAGGGAAACGTTTGCTACTTGACAGGGCAAAGTAGGATTACAGTTACCCTCTTGATGATTGAGAAATAGAGAGCTTTCTTGCCTACTCTCTGTTGCTTTACGACACTGGGACTGAGGAGGAAGAGGTGTTGAAGGCATTCCAGCATGAACTCCTCAAGACTGCAGTTTCAGACAGAGAGGTACGTTAAAATGAGGGAAGGAGATTGATCAGCTTTATTTAATCCTTTTACAGCAAATTCAGCAGAATCCGTTGAAATTTTGGCTACCTAAGCTGTGTTCTCCTCCATTTGATTGGATTTGGTTTGATTGTGATTAGGTCTGAGTGTTTTATGACCTATTTTAGTTGTTTGCTAACACTAGAAAGCACACTTAGCTTGGATTGACTGTGCAGCATGGCAACTGAAACATAACAAACTGAATGGTGAAAATTTGCAGCTTCCTAGCTTCATTTAGGTCTTGTGAAGAAATAAGCTGTCCGACTGCTGGAGGGTTTACCATAGCCGTTTTCACGACAACATCCCATAAAATGCAGGCGGCAATGAACGGCCCTCAAGACAAGGGCTTTACATTCTCCTCAGCTTGTGGCTGAAGACAACCTAAAGTTGACTTGCAGGAAAAACTGAAATTTTAGAAAAAAGAAACAAGAAGCATCCAAAGTGATATTATTCTCATGAATGTTTATACTTTTTATTACCAGAATGGAATGGTGGTAGACCGGGCACCAAAATACCTTTTTGGCGTTTTGCAAACGTCAACCCAGAAGATGTTGCTTGAGATGCTAATGCTCATGAATCTTTACCTACAGTCTCCGAAAAAAGCAGGATCATCAAACTAACTAAATAGAACCAAACACACTTTTTCGCTCGTTTTATTTTTCACATTTGCCGCAATTTTCCTTGGCTAGAACACAGAACACATATATACAAGTCGGAAGAATTCAACCCGCTCAAACGCCAAAAAGTTCAAGCGGATTTGTCAACATTATTTTGACTTTCGGTGGCAACGTCAGCTGTAGTCATCAGAATCTTCTGAACTACTGTTTCCCCCTCTTCTCGTTTTCTTTACAATGGCCCCCAACAGATCTAAAAATAGTTCAGCTTGATTGTCCAACTTTTCGTCTCTTTTCTTTTATATTCAAACTCTTCTTCTCGAAGCTTGTCAAGTTTTTCAGCTCTCTTCTTTTGCTCCACCAAATACTCTCTAACAAACAAATTGTGTTCGTCTCTTTTATCTGCCGTCTCTTTCAGCCTCTCATCTACAAGTTTCTGGGAAGCAAGAAAAAATAGAACGTGCCTCACTACCTGGTTCATCAGGTACAGTGTTTGCAGCCACAGCCTATTGGAAATGAATTAGAAAATACAGTAACCCGACACAGGCCACACCAAGAGTGCCTAGTCCCATTTTTTAACAGTAAGCCCATGATCTTGCACCATTCTTTGACTATTCACATTCAGATGCAGGCAGGTTACTGAACCCCAATTTTTCTTCGGCAATCGCAACGCTGAAGGAGCTTTCATTTGTCTTAATCAATTTAGGCCTAGCCTACAGACAAAAAAAAAAATCAGAACTTGCACCAGCAGCTTTTACCAGGATCTCTCTTACCTTCTTTGTAAAAAAGTAAAGTCCCATCAGTGTGGGTCCCCTTGAACGTCCATTTTCCAGGGTCTTCTCGTGGTTGCACAACATACAAATCTTCCATTTTTAGGAGATACGTATTTTTGTATATGACCAAATTCGTCAGACTTCTATCTGAACAGAGTACAAACTGAGTAGCGAAGTCAGTTCTCTGCTGAGGCTTATCCACCAGAGAACTGAGAACAATCAGTTCGCTGGTTGACGTAAAAACGAACTCAGGTCTCTGTTCTCAGTTCTCTGGCATGCGATAAAACACAAAAATTACTAACTGGCAGGACACCAGAGACCAACCAGAGAACAAAAATGCACCTAGTAACAGAACTGTCGATCCTCTGGAAAAGCCAATATATACCGGAGATGTGGTTAACTCAAAATCGATCAAAAGCTTCAACTGCATTATAGATGTTTGTTCCAAAGCCGTGTTCGATTCGACTAGCGGAAGTCAACCCAGAGTTGATTCAGTTTTCAAGTTAACTGAGATCGTCAGTCAGTCATTTTATTTGCGATTCTCGGTTAACTGGGAACATTCGATTGATCAAAGTCGACCTGAAAGTTGACTTTCAACGACGGCGAGAAATTGTCGGTTGTTTCAAGTCAACCAAGAAAGAAGGCGGAAGTTTCAAATATTGTGAATCATAGAGAGATATGCAGCCTACACAACGAATAGAGGCAATAAACTTGAGAGACAGAACAAATATGCAAATATAGGAAGGAAAGGGAAAGTGATTGACAATTGTGACTGGGATGCAAGAGATATTTGAAATGCGAGGGGGACGTGTAGTAAATGTTGAAGAGTAACAAAATCGATGTCATCATGAAAATCTGGGAGAGTTGGCTTGACTACGCGGAAGCCCCGGAAAGTCAGTTCGATCGGCAATTCTCTGTCGACTTGCTCGATCGACTTCTTACTAAATAAAACGACATATATAATATATTCGAATGCGGTGGCTGTCTGTAATCTGTATATATTTGAGAGGCCTTGAAGGATCTGTAGAGTCCTGCCTACTAGGCGGGAAATAAGGCAGCAATGAAAACTGTTGCATGTTACATCTTTAATTAGTCGTTGATAATTTTATCTATTTTGCTTACACACCGCGACCAGGTGGCAAGCAAAGGAGTTCTCCACTCGCGACCAGTAATCCGAAGGGAGTGGATTTATGTCTTTTCTCAGTGTTTATTGAAAAAAATAGACATATCTTATCTTCGCCCGCAACGATACAAAATTATCAAATTTCTGCTGAATTGCCAGGGCAGGATCTTTGGTGACACGGGCGAGGTCTCGTGGTGGCTGCATCCATTGAAGTCGCTTCGCCTAATCGACCCAGGCATTTTCGAGGCTCTCTCAAGCGTCTCGGATATATTGTCGACCTCGAAGTACCAAGCCGATTCAATCCCTTTCCGATCACCCCATGGTTTCCGGGCGGGTGGCCTTTCTGACAGGGTGTCGCAATGGAATGAACTTTGCCTTGAGCTGGGAAATCAAGAAAGCCACCGACAAGCCTTGGGATGGCTGACTCAGGGTTTCGATGTTTGCGGCCATTTTCGAGCATTCCGGGGAAAATATAAGGGAAAGTCCTACGATTCCGAGTACCCGGAACCAAGAATTTTGGTCAACCACCGCAGGTGCAATGAATTTCACGATTTTGTCACAACGACAATCCAGGAGAGACTTAAGAAGGGTTCTATTTCGGTGTGGGGCAGGGTACGGAATGACCCCCCACCTACTGTGGTGTTACCTCTGGGCATTGAGCCTAGGAAACCACGCCTTGTGATCGATGCCCGGTATGTAAATCTGTGGACAGTGAACAGACCCTTCCAGCTGGAGGGTCTGCGAGAGGTTCGTGCTAGTATCGGGAAAAATTTTGCCTTGGGGCTTTTGGAGGAGACTTCGGCCTACGATCATCTATATATCTCCAGCGGCTCGCGCAGGTTTTTCGGAATAATGTGGAAAGACACGTATTTTGTTTTCAACGTTATTTGTTTCGGGTATTCTCTGTCGGCTTACGCGTATCAGACATTGGGAACAACTGAAGCCCACGACCTGCCCCTTCTCCAAGTGGTATCAATATCCAGAACAAGAAGAGATAAATTTCATTCCAGGTGTTTGCTCTCATCTGCGAATATCAGATGAAAACAGGCCGAAAACACGGCCAAAAAAAGGCCCATGACTATAGGTGATGTCAAGAAACTTCGTTGATAAAATGACGATCTAGAGAAAAAGAAGACAGTCACTACCGTTTGAGTCCACGTATGGAGTAAGTAATTTATTTCTGACCCACAATTTGAAAAGCGGAGTATGGAAAATAAAATAAAGGAATTAAAAAAACACAACAAATGCAATATACAATTTTTTATTCATCGGCCAGAAACGAATGTAGAGTTCCCTGTGCTGGCCACAAGATAGTATGCAGAAGTCGTTTCATTCTCTATGTCGATGGTCAGCTCTCCTTGCCAAAGGTGTGTATATATGGTCATACAGATCATTTATTCACTTAAATATTAGTGTGAAAACCTGATAAAAAATTGCGTTACTCCGTTTCTCCGCTATATCAACAGATAATCGATTCATCTAATGAACTTATTCTTTCGGACATGTCACTCCATATGTGCATGTCCCTTTACATTGTATACATGCTGGCATATTTACCAACTTCATACAAAGGTAATTAAACTTTTGCCGAAATATAAACTTATAAATGGCGCGTCTTTAATCAAGTAGGAAACATAGGCTTATTTTCAAATCCTCCGCGTGTGCTGACGCTGCTGGTCGAATTTTAGGTTGTCATGCAAGCCATCACACATTTTGTGCATCATTGCTCCTCTGGTATGTAGATGGGTATATATTATAGATATTTTGACTGAAATATCAGATGCAAGCTGCATTTTGAGTTAAACTTTAAAGCTGACATCATCATCAAATTCGGTCACTATATATATATATATATAGCAACCCTATTGCATGCAATTTTGCAAATTCGGAACGCGGCACATTTCTGATCCCTTTGAATACCCTTTATAGCATAGTTTGCTTTCTGATAGCATCACATTCAAATTGTTATAGCTTCACAAGAGATCAATCAATCAATCATTTATTTCCAAATATCTCTTAAAAGTGATAACGTATATAGGATTGTCGCAGTCTATATAATGAGCTAAATTTCTGAAGCTTATTACCTCCTTTATGGTTAAATTGTTGAGTATTATAGTAAATACCTTATATAATGCCTTTGCTTAGTGAATTCAAGTCTGCACGCTGCTGTGGCTTCGCTGGCTTGGACGTCGCTTTTGGTGTCAATAGAAATGGCGGCAAACAAGTCTTGAAATTTTCGCTTCTCGATGGCTGGACGGCAAGGTAGGCTGAACAGCGAGACCATCAGTAGGGAATGAAACGGCTTCTGCCAGTCTACCTTGCCGTTCGAGACCAATCGATAAAGTCCCGCGCAGACCAAAACTGCTTCTCGGAAACTTTCGGTCCTGATGCTGCCTCCTCTGTACATTACCAAATACTCCAGGCCCTCCACGTTAATGATTGGAGTCTTGTACTGAAAAGGGAATCTACGCTCATATACACGATCGCATAAATGCACATTTTTCTAAGAAACGGTATCATCTCAAGACAGGCAGTTAGAACAATAAAAGGTATGTAGGACCATAACAAGTTATGTGCGGACCTTCTGACACTGCAGTTGCCAAAAGCAACGTGTTTTGTAGAGAATTGAAGAAAACTATATCAGCTTGTACACTTGAGTTATCAGCAAAAAATCAAATCCACCACATAGTATATGACGCAGGCATATTCATCTTATCAAAGGACCTTCACAAAATTGATGCAAGTGTGGCTGATGGAAGTCAATGTCCAGAAAAGCCATCATCTTCGGCTGGACCATCCATCTTTAAATATTATTATACTTCCAACGGCCATGATCCATGAATGTTATGTATGAATGTTTACGTAGGTATCCTGATCGATGGGTATCTACGTTTCTCTCAATACAACAACTATACCATGGGAAGAGTAAACATAATCTTTCCTGTAATTCAAAAAACCTTTACATTAAAGCAGGGTGGTTTGTTCTCACTTCTCTTCAAGTCGATTGTTAGCCCGATCGTTGAATATGGACACACCTGCACAGTGCGACCATATTATAATTGTCATATTACGGCTTATAAATGAATTCTACACATAGTAGTACCTGAAGTTCGTACCAGATCTAAGCGATCTAAAATCTATATCCAAGTGAGATTATTATAGCCAAGTTCTTCGTTGCCTCCACCGCTGATGGATTTTTTGAGGGTATAAGACATTCAAATTAATCGAAAAAAAAAACAACTTAGAATTGACCGGTTTAATAATATGATACGATCTTACCGTCATTATCAAGGGGCCCGCATTCAAGATGCAAAATCTAGATTCCAGAGGGATATTTATAAGTGGAGCTTTACAGTAACAGAACTGTCGATCCTCTGGAACAGTCTTATATACCGAAGATGCGGTTAACTCAGAATCGATCAAAAGTTTCAACTGCATTGTAGATGTTTGTTCCAAATTTCATAGAGTCAAGCATTTCTGCTGCTTTATATGTTAATATTATGCTCATAGCATATAATACTCGACAGGTGTACTCCATGCACGGAGGTGTCTTTCGTCTATATAGAAGGCAATATAATAATAATAATACAATAATAACACTTTTTATTTCAGCGTAAGTCATATAAACAACACAAAGAAATTAAAATATAACAAGCGAGTACAAACTATCTACATCATGGTGGCTCAGGGTCGAGCAAATGACTCCATATCGCAAGATTGAAGAATAGTGGGTTTGCAGCGAACTCCACTAAATCATTCGGCGACTCCATTAGACGACAAAAAAACGATGTTTTCAACTTCCTCTCAATTTCAATAAATGTGCTAGCTCGGAATTGTAGCTTTGCTAACCGATGGAAAACACGCTTATAACAAGCTTCTAGGTTCAGACGTGATCTTTTCGTATGGTTATACACCAGGCGTAACGCGAAAAATGAGTAGCGGTACGTCCTAAACAAATGCAATTTAACAGCAAGATTCGCGTCATTAAATTTCCAAATTAGGACGTTCCCCCGCTTACATAGGCTATGGGTAAGTTCTAAAATATGGGAATCATTCCGCATCTTATTACTAATCCAAAAACCTAAATACTTAAACTCTGAAACGTAATCCAATGTACGCATAGAAAGCACCACCGGAAGACGGGGAAGATCACATCCGCTAGGAAGCAGAGCCAATGCTACGGTCTTTTTAACATTGAAAATGATATCAAAACTAGTTGCATAATGATCACAAACAGCAAGAAGACGGTTCAGTCCATGTACCGAAGGCGAGAGAATTACCAGGTCGTCAGCAAAGAAAATATGGTTAAAGCACTTGCCACCGATGAAACACCCAATATCAGCATTCCAACTTTTCGTCTCTTTTCTTTTATATTCAAACTCTTCTTCTCGAAGCTTGTCAAGTTTTTCAGCTCTCTTCTTTTGCTCCACCAAATACTCTCTAACAAACAAATTGTGTTCGTCTCTTTTATCTGCCGTCTCTTTCAGCCTCTCATCTACAAGTTTCTGGGAAGCAAGAAAAAATAGAACGTGCCTCACTACCTGGTTCATCAGGTACAGTGTTTGCAGCCACAGCCTATTGGAAATGAATTAGAAAATACAGTAACCCGACACAGGCCACACCAAGAGTGCCTAGTCCCATTTTTTAACAGTAAGCCCATGATCTTGCACCATTCTTTGACTATTCACATTCAGATGCAGGCAGGTTACTGAACCCCAATTTTTCTTCGGCAATCGCAACGCTGAAGGAGCTTTCATTTGTCTTAATCAATTTAGGCCTAGCCTACAGACAAAAAAAAAATCAGAACTTGCACCAGCAGCTTTTACCAGGATCTCTCTTACCTTCTTTGTAAAAAAGTAAAGTCCCATCAGTGTGGGTCCCCTTGATCGTCCATTTTCCAGGGTCTTCTCGTGGTTGCACAACATACAAATCTTCCATTTTTAGGAGATACGTATTTTTGTATATGACCAAATTCGTCAGACTTCTATCTGAACAGAGTACAAACTGAGTAGCGAAGTCAATTCTCTGCTGAGGCTTATCCACCAGAGAACTGAGAACAATCAGTTCGCTGGTTGACGTAAAAACGAACTCAGGTCTCTGTTCTCAGTTCTCTGGCATGCGATAAAACACAAAAATTACTAACTGGCAGGACACCAGAGACCAACCAGAGAACAAAAATGCACCTAGTAACAGAACTGTCGATCCTCTGGAAAAGCCAATATATACCGGAGATGTGGTTAACTCAAAATCGATCAAAAGCTTCAACTGCATTATAGATGTTTGTTCCAAAGCCGTGTTCGATTCGACTAGCGGAAGTCAACCCAGAGTTGATTCAGTTTTCAAGTTAACTGAGATCGTCAGTCAGTCATTTTATTTGCGATTCTCGGTTAACTGGGAACATTCGATTGATCAAAGTCGACCTGAAAGTTGACTTTCAACGACGGCGAGAAATTGTCGGTTGTTTCAAGTCAACCAAGAAAGAAGGCGGAAGTTTCAAATATTGTGAATCATAGAGAGATATGCAGCCTACACAACGAATAGAGGCAATAAACTTGAGAGACAGAACAAATATGCAAATATAGGAAGGAAAGGGAAAGTGATTGACAATTGTGACTGGGATGCAAGAGATATTTGAAATGCGAGGGGGACGTGTAGTAAATGTTGAAGAGTAACAAAATCGATGTCATCATGAAAATCTGGGAGAGTTGGCTTGACTACGCGGAAGCCCCGGAAAGTCAGTTCGATCGGCAATTCTCTGTCGACTTGCTCGATCGACATCTTACTAAATAAAACGACATATATAATATATTCGAATGCGGTGGCTGTCTGTAATCTGTATATATTTGAGAGGCCTTGAAGGATCTGTAGAGTCCTGCCTACTAGGCGGGAAATAAGGCAGCAATGAAAACTGTTGCATGTTACATCTTTAATTAGTCGTTGATAATTTTATCTATTTTGCTTACACACCGCGACCAGGTGGCAAGCAAAGGAGTTCTCCACTCGCGACCAGTAATCCGAAGGGAGTGGATTTATGTCTTTTCTCAGTGTTTATTGAAAAAAATAGACATATCTTATCTTCGCCCGCAACGATACAAAATTATCAAATTTCTGCTGAATTGCCAGGGCAGGATCTTTGGTGACACGGGCGAGGTCTCGTGGTGGCTGCATCCATTGAAGTCGCTTCGCCTAATCGACCCAGGCATTTTTGAGGCTCTCTCAAGCGTCTCGGATATATTGTCGACCTCGAAGTACCAAGCCGATTCAATCCCTTTCTGATCACCCCATGGTTTCCGGGCGGGTGGCCTTTCTGACAGGGTGTCGCAATGGAATGAACTTTGCCTTGAGCTGGGAAATCAAGAAAGCCACCGACAAGCCTTGGGATGGCTGACTCAGGGTTTCGATGTTTGCGGCCATTTTCGAGCATTCCGGGGAAAATATAAGGGAAAGTCCTACGATTCCGAGTACCCGGAACCAAGAATTTTGGTCAGCCACCGCAGGTGCAATGAATTTCACGATTTTGTCACAACGACAATCCAGGAGAGACTTAAGAAGGGTTCTATTTCGGTGTGGGGCAGGGTACGGAATGACCCCCCACCTACTGTGGTGTTACCTCTGGGCATTGAGCCTAGGAAACCACGCCTTGTGATCGATGCCCGGTATGTAAATCTGTGGACAGTGAACAGACCCTTCCAGCTGGAGGGTCTGCGAGAGGTTCGTGCTAGTATCGGGAAAAATTTTTCCTTGGGGCTTTTGGAGGAGACTTCGGCCTACGATCATATATATATCTCCAGCGGCTCGCGCAGGTTTTTCGGAATAATGTGGAAAGACACGTATTTTGTTTTCAACGTTATTTGTTTCGGGTATTCTCTGTCGGCTTACGCGTATCAGACATTGGGAACAACTGAAGCCCACGACCTGCCCCTTCTCCAAGTGGTATCAATATCCAGAACAAGAAGAGATAAATTTCATTCCAGGTGTTTGCTCTCATCTGCGAATATCAGATGAAAACAGGCCGAAAACACGGCCAAAAAAAGGCCCATGACTATAGGTGATGTCAAGAAACTTCGTTGATAAAATGACGATCTAGAGAAAAAGAAGACAGTCACTACCGTTTGAGTCCACGTATGGAGTAAGTAATTTATTTCTGACCCACAGTTTGAAAAGCGGAGTATGGAAAATAAAATAAAGGAATTAAAAAAACACAACAAATGCAATATACAATTTTTTATTCATCGGCCAGAAACGAATGTAGAGTTCCCTGTGCTGGCCACAAGATAGTATGCAGAAGTCGTTTCATTCTCTATGTCGATGGTCAGCTCTCCTTGCCAAAGGTGTGTATATATGGTCATACAGATCATTTATTCACTTAAATATTAGTGTGAAAACCTGATAAAAAATTGCGTTACTCCGTTTCTCCGCTATATCAACAGATAATCGATTCATCTAATGAACTTATTCTTTCGGACATGTCACTCCATATGTGCATGTCCCTTTACATTGTATACATGCTGGCATATTTACCAACTTCATACAAAGGTAATTAAACTTTTGCCGAAATATAAACTTATAAATGGCGCGTCTTTAATCAAGTAGGAAACATAGGCTTATTTTCAAATCCTCCGCGTGTGCTGACGCTGCTGGTCGAATTTTAGGTTGTCATGCAAGCCATCACACATTTTGTGCATCATTGCTCCTCTGGTATGTAGATGGGTATATATTATAGATATTTTGACTGAAATATCAGATGCAAGCTGCATTTTGAGTTAAACTTTAAAGCTGACATCATCATCAAATTCGGTCACTATATATATATATATATAGCAACCCTATTGCATGCAATTTTGCAAATTCGGAACGCGGCACATTTCTGATCCCTTTGAATACCCTTTATAGCATAGTTTGCTTTCTGATAGCATCACATTCAAATTGTTATAGCTTCACAAGAGATCAATCAATCAATCATTTATTTCCAAATATCTCTTAAAAGTGATAACGTATATAGGATTGTCGCAGTCTATATAACGAGCTAAATTTCTGAAGCTTATTACCTCCTTTATGGTTAAATTGTTGAGTATTATAGTAAATACCTTATATAATGCCTTTGCTTAGTGAATTCAAGTCTGCACGCTGCTGTGGCTTCGCTGGCTTGGACGTCGCTTTTGGTGTCAATAGAAATGGCGGCAAACAAGTCTTGAAATTTTCGCTTCTCGATGGCTGGACGGCAAGGTAGGCTGAACAGCGAGACCATCAGTAGGGAATGAAACGGCTTCTGCCAGTCTACCTTGCCGTTCGAGACCAATCGATAAAGTCCCGCGCAGACCAAAACTGCTTCTCGGAAACTTTCGGTCCTGATGCTGCCTCCTCTGTACATTACCAAATACTCCAGGCCCTCCACGTTAATGATTGGAGTCTTGTACTGAAAAGGGAATCTACGCTCATATACACGATCGCATAAATGCACATTTTTCTAAGAAACGGCATCATCTCAAGACAGGCAGTTAGAACAATAAAAGGTATGTAGGACCATAACAAGTTATGTGCGGACCTTCTGACACTGCAGTTGCCAAAAGCAACGTGTTTTTGTAGAGAATTGAAGAAAACTATATCAGCTTGTACACTTGAGTTATCAGCAAAAAATCAAATCCACCACATAGTATATGACGCAGGCATATTCATCTTATCAAAGGACCTTCACAAAATTGATGCAAGTGTGGCTGATGGAAGTCAATGTCCAGAAAAGCCATCATCTTCGGCTGGACCATCCATCTTTAAATATTATTATACTTCCAACGGCCATGATCCATGAATGTTATGTATGAATGTTTACGTAGGTATCCTGATCGATGGGTATCTACGTTTCTCTCAATACAACAACTATACCATGGGAAGAGTAAACATAATCTTTCCTGTAATTAAAAAAACCTTTACATTAAAGCAGGGTGGTTTGTTCTCACTTCTCTTCAAGTCGATTGTTAGCCCGATCGTTGAATATGGACACACCTGCACAGTGCGACCATATTATAATTGTCATATTACGGCTTATAAATGAATTCAACGGGAGCACTGAAGTTCGTACCAGATCTAAGCGATCTAAAATCTATATCCAAGTGAGATTATTATAGCCAAGTTCTTCGTTGCCTCCACCGCTGATGGATTTTTTGAGGGTATAAGACATTCAAATTAATCGAAAAAAAAAAACAACTTAGAATTGACCGGTTTAATAATATGATACGATCTTACCGTCATTATCAAGGGGCCCGCATTCAAGATGCAAAATCTAGATTCCAGAGGGATATTTATAAGTGGAGCTTTACAGTAACAGAACTGTCGATCCTCTGGAACAGTCTTATATACCGAAGATGCGGTTAACTCAGAATCGATCAAAAGTTTCAACTGCATTGTAGATGTTTGTTCCAAATTTCATAGAGTCAAGCATTTCTGCTGCTTTATATGTTAATATTATAAGTCATATAAACAACACAAAGAAATTAAAATATAACAAGCGAGTACAAACTATCTACATCATGGTGGCTCAGGGTCGAGCAAATGACTCCATATCGCAAGATTGAAGAATAGTGGGTTTGCAGCGAACTCCACTAAATCATTCGGCGACTCCATTAGACGACAAAAAAACGATGTTTTCAACTTCCTCTCAATTTCAATAAATGTGCTAGCTCGGAATTGTAGCTTTGCTAACCGATGGAAAACACGCTTATAACAAGCTTCTAGGTTCAGACGTGATCTTTTCGTATGGTTATACACCAGGGGTAACGCGAAAAATGAGTAGCGGTACGTCCTAAACAAATGCAATTTAACAGCAAGATTCGCGTCATTAAATTTCCAAATTAGGACGTTCCACCGCTTACATAGGCTATGGGTAAGTTCTAAAATATGGGAATCATTCCGCGGAATGATTCCCATATTTTAGAACTTACCCATAGCCTATGTAAGCGGTGGAACGTCCTAATTTGGAAATCCGCGGAATGATTCCCATATTTTAGAACTTACCCATAGCCTATGTAAGCGGTGGAACGTCCTAATTTGGAAATTTAATGACGCGAATCTTGCTGTTAAATTGCATTTGTTTAGGACGTACCGCTACTCATTTTTCGCGTTACCCCTGGTGTATAACCATACGAAAAGATCACGTCTGAACCTAGAAGCTTGTTATAAGCGTGTTTTCCATCGGTTAGCAAAGCTACAATTCCGAGCTAGCACATTTATTGAAATTGAGAGGAAGTTGAAAACATCGTTTTTTTGTCGTCTAATGGAGTCGCCGAATGATTTAGTGGAGTTCGCTGCAAACCCACTATTCTTCAATCTTGCGATATGGAGTCATTTGCTCGACCCTGAGCCACCATGATGTAGATAGTTTGTACTCGCTTGTTATATTTTAATTTCTTTGTGTTGTTTATATGACTTATAATATTAACATATAAAGCAGCAGAAATGCTTGACTCTATGAAATTTGGAACAAACATCTACAATGCAGTTGAAACTTTTGATCGATTCTGAGTTAACCGCATCTTCGGTATATAAGACTGTTCCAGAGGATCGACAGTTCTGTTACTGTAAAGCTCCACTTATAAATATCCCTCTGGAATCTAGATTTTGCATCTTGAATGCGGGCCCCTTGATAATGACGGTAAGATCGTATCATATTATTAAACCGGTCAATTCTAAGTTGTTTTTTTTTTCGATTAATTTGAATGTCTTATACCCTCAAAAAATCCATCAGCGGTGGAGGCAACGAAGAACTTGGCTATAATAATCTCACTTGGATATAGATTTTAGATCGCTTAGATCTGGTACGAACTTCAGTGCTCCCGTTGAATTCATTTATAAGCCGTAATATGACAATTATAATATGGTCGCACTGTGCAGGTGTGTCCATATTCAACGATCGGGCTAACAATCGACTTGAAGAGAAGTGAGAACAAACCACCCTGCTTTAATGTAAAGGTTTTTTTAATTACAGGAAAGATTATGTTTACTCTTCCCATGGTATAGTTGTTGTATTGAGAGAAACGTAGATACCCATCGATCAGGATACCTACGTAAACATTCATACATAACATTCATGGATCATGGCCGTTGGAAGTATAATAATATTTAAAGATGGATGGTCCAGCCGAAGATGATGGCTTTTCTGGACATTGACTTCCATCAGCCACACTTGCATCAATTTTGTGAAGGTCCTTTGATAAGATGAATATGCCTGCGTCATATACTATGTGGTGGATTTGATTTTTTGCTGATAACTCAAGTGTACAAGCTGATATAGTTTTCTTCTATTCTCTACAAAAACACGTTGCTTTTGGCAACTGCAGTGTCAGAAGGTCCGCACATAACTTGTTATGGTCCTACATACCTTTTATTGTTCTAACTGCCTGTCTTGAGATGATGCCGTTTCTTAGAAAAATGTGCATTTATGCGATCGTGTATATGAGCGTAGATTCCCTTTTCAGTACAAGACTCCAATCATTAACGTGGAGGGCCTGGAGTATTTGGTAATGTACAGAGGAGGCAGCATCAGGACCGAAAGTTTCCGAGAAGCAGTTTTGGTCTGCGCGGGACTTTATCGATTGGTCTCGAACGGCAAGGTAGACTGGCAGAAGCCGTTTCATTCCCTACTGATGGTCTCGCTGTTCAGCCTACCTTGCCGTCCAGCCATCGAGAAGCGAAAATTTCAAGACTTGTTTGCCGCCATTTCTATTGACACCAAAAGCGACGTCCAAGCCAGCGAAGCCACAGCAGCGTGCAGACTTGAA